>OX422224.1:301800006-302406464 GCA_949130495.1 Sambucus nigra
AGAGGAAAAGGTTGTCTATGAGAATAACGGTTGTGTATGTGAATAACGATCCTTAGACATATGGTAATACGGGATACGAACGATACGGATAAACATTTGAGAGTATTGACAGGATGTGTGGGCATTATCGAACTAGTTAGGGGGGGTAGCATAACTAGGATGAGCTTAGTATACGCATTAGGTGTGCACATTGGATGAGTGGTGAGTATCTCAAGTGAGAGTAGGAAAATCTAACATGAACACTATATGTTCTATTGTTTTCATTTAAGCACTTGATGATTTTTAAACTGTTTTCAACTCGAGCTCTAACCCTTTTATTGCAAATCTTTTTTCTTTTGTTAAATTATTTTAGGTGCCCAACCACAGGGACACCAAGTATAGGAGTTCCATTCATTTGACGAGCTATAGCTGCTATAGTAGTTACAGGACTTTGTAGTAAATTCCTCCATGATCTTTATTTCTTCATCTTGAGTTAATTTCTTCAGTTAGGGCATGTCGCCCCCTTTACTCATTCAGACTGTCAGAGATTGTAGATTTATTTATTTACTCGTTTCAGTTGTTGTTTTATTTTATTGGATTATTTTATTTGGTATTTAGGCTAGAAGTGTTTACTCCAGTCACGTTTATTATTTCAATCATTTTATTCCATATGTGATTGGTTTGAATGGTGTATGCTTAAATAATTGGTTAATTTGATTTTATGTTAATTAAATATAAAATTTTGACATCAACCTTTTTAAATATTAGGTGACTAGTGTTAATAATAAGTTTTCAAGAGTGATGCATATTTTGAACCAACTGGATATTCTGATTTAATTTTGTAAAGGACTGATCACCCGATATTTAATTAGGCAAGGTGTCACAGGTGGTATCAGAGCATCAGATATGGAGTCCTTAGGATCTATGCGGCTTGTTACGATTCTAGTGTATCTTTCTTTGATATAGAGCCCTATATTTAGGACTGTTGTAGCCCAAGAACCAGCTCACACATTGCCTTCTGCTTGGGAGCGATTCAGAGATGCCTTCCAGAAGGCACACCCTCCGGAGCTCGCAGGGAGTTCAGATATTGTGGTAGCGAGCCAGTGGAAAAAGGACAGTTAGCGGCACTTGAGGATGTACGAGTGCACTGAGGTTAAAAAGAGGATACTATCTACTTTTAAGCTAGTGGGAGTGGCACTGCAGTGGTGGGAGTCTATTACCATTACTGAGGAGAGAGACAACATGACTATCCAAGACTTTTGGGTGCGGTTTGACCATAAATATTTACCTTCCGCTGTTCATACTGAGATGAGGCAAAAATCACTGGATCTCACCCAGGAGGGGAAGATCGTTGCGGAGTAAGAGGAAGAGTTTACAAGATTAATTAATCTGGTGCCAGATGAGGTACCTACTGAGGGGTAGAAAATCCATATGTTTATGGATGGCTTGACGTGGAGGATTCGTCAACACCTTTTGGGTAATCTTTCACTCGGTATATATACTTATGTACTTAACGCTGCCCTACTACACTATCAGGATTACCGCTTCCATATGAAGGGAAGAAATAAAATGGGGGAGTCCAGCCAGCAGGGAAGGATAGGAGGTTATAATGCCAGTGGGGCACAACCAACTTAGGGTGAGTAGAGACAGGGTGAGCAAAGTTACCACCAGGGGGACCCTACTAAGAGGTTTAGATCAGGTGACTACAACCATGGATAGGGAGTTTTTAGACAGGGCCATTAGGGCCATCCTAGCCAACAGGGGCTGCAGTGCTTTCAGCAGGGCTAAATAAGGGGTGGTAACGGCCATCAGGGCCGAGGGCAACAGGGGCAGATGGGAGTACACTTTTCAGGGAGATTTTTTACTTCTGGCATCACTGGCCACAAATGTCAGGATTGTCCTCAAAAGGGTAGAGCCCCGCAGCAGTAGTAGTAGGGTGCTCATCAGGAGCCCCAACAACAGATATTTCTAGCCGCCCTCCCTACACCACCGCAGATACCAGCTTTGCCAACCGTTCTAGTAGTTATGATCCAGCAAGGACAGCTACAGTATGGGAATGTCTACAATGTCCACTAGGTTGCAGTTCCCTAGGCTCCACTCGCGGTTGAGGGTATGTTTTCTATTAAGGGGACTTTGGGGTGGATATTATTTGACACGAGGGCCTCACATAGTTTCATTGCCACTCATTTTGCACGTGCCACGAGGCTATTAGACACGACAGAGAGCACAGTTACTAGTGTAGACTCACCCTTGGGCTATGGGTCATTGATATTCTTTATATGTCGGGGAGTGAGCATAGAGATTGGGAGATTGATCTTACCAGCTGATATGCATGTCTTAGATATACATGAGTATGATCCTATTATCGGGATGGATTGGCTAGTTATGTATAAGGCAATGATTGACTGCTATAGCCGTAGTATGATGCTATTATCAGGAGATGTTTTTGGTGGCAATGCCTCGGTCAAAGGGGGGGTTTGTCCATCCATTTATATTATATAGAGGAGGAGACCTCTAAGGGGGTGGTGATACCACTTGAGTCAATTCCGGTTATTAGTGAGTTCGCTAATGTATTTTAGGACATACCAGGGCTACCACCTAGCAGGGAGATAGAGTTTGTGATAGATTTGAGGCTAAGCACTCGGCCAATAGCCCGTGCACCTTACCATATGGATCCGATGGAGATAAGGGAGCTATGGGATCAGATCGAGCAGTTGTTAGGTCAGGGCTTCATCCGCAGGGGTACCTCTCCCTGGGGTTCCCCCGTACTATTTGTAAAGAAGAAATATGGGTCGTTACGGTTGTGTGTGGACTACCAAGAGTTGAATAAGGTCATGATATGGAATAAGTATCCGTTGCCCCGAATCGATGACCTATTTGACCAGTTAAGGGGTGCTTCCTATTTCTCGAAGATAGACTTGAGGTCGGGATACCATCAGTCACGTATCAAAGAGATGGACATGCCTAAGACTGCCTTCTTGATGAGATATAGATACTATGAGTTTAAGGTTATGCCATTTGGGCTAACCAATGCACTAGACGTATTCATGGACTTGATGAACAGAGTGTTCAGAGAGTTCTTAGATCAGTTTGTCATTATCTTCATTGATGACATCCTAATTTATTCCACGACTGAGGAGGAGCATGTCGAGCATTTGAGACTAGTTTTGCAGACACTACGTGAGCACAAGTTGTATGCAAAATATGAGAAGTGTGGGTTCTGGATGAGAGAGGTTCAGGTTTTGGGGCACATTATTTCTGAAGAAGGGATATCCATAGATCCGGGGAAGGTGTTAGTGGTGAGAGAGTGGGGACATCCCACGATGCCGATAGAGACACGTAGTTTCTTGGGGCTAGCCAGATACTACATGCAATTTATTCGGGGATTCTCGAAGATAGTGGATCTGTTGACAAATTTGACTCGTAAAGGGGTGGCATTTATATGGGATAATGCCTACCAGTTGGCTTTTAATGAGCTGAAGGACAAGCTGACTTCATCACCAATTCTAGCACTACCCAGGCCAGGGGTGGAATCCCTGGTTTATACTGATGCGTCCTTACTAGGACTTAGGGGTGTGCTTCAGTAGGAGGATAAAGCTATAGCTTATGCTTCCCATAAGATTAAGCCTCGTGAGAGGAGTTACCCCACCCATGACTTGGAGTTAGCGGCAGTCGTGTTTGCACTTAGGGTATGAAGAGATTATATCTTGGGGGAGAAATTTCGCCTATTCACCGATCACAAGTCACTACAGTACCTATTCACGCAGCGGAAATTAAATATGCGTCAACAGAGGTGGCTTGAATATGTAAAGGACTATCAGTTCGACATCTAGTACCACCCGAGGAAGGCTAACGTGGTAGCAGACGCATTGAGCCGTAGGCCAACGGGTGAGGTGGTCGAGGTGTGGAAGGAAAAATGGAAGGAACTGGTACATTAGGATGCGGTTTCCCACTCATTAATGTCAGTGATGATGGTTACACCCAAGATCGTTACTAGTGTGATACAGGCCCAGGTAATAGACTCGTTCTGTCATGATCGGATTGTACAGCTTCTAGCCGAGGGGGGAAAGTCGTATTATGTGAGATCAGATGGGGGCTTATGCTTCAATGGAAGACTAGTAGTTCCAGAGGGGGAGGAGTTACGACATGCGATGATGGCAAAGTCGCAAGGTTCACGATTTGTGGTACATCCCGTAGGGGATAAGATGTATCAGGATATGAGGCGACAGTACTGGTGGAGTGGAATGAAGAAGGACATCGCTGAGTTTGTTTCAAAATGTACCACTTTCCAACTAGTAAAAGTGGACCACCAGAGACCATCAGGGATCCTACAGTTATTAGAGATCCTTATGTGGAAATGAGAGATCATTTCCATGGATTTCATCACAGAGCTGCATACACCGCAGAGGGGTCATGATTCCATATGGGTGATTGTGGATCGGTTTACAAAGGTAGCTCATTTTATGCCAGTCCGGATCGACTATACTACAGGGCAGTACGCTCAGATCTTTATTATCGAGATAGTGAGACTCCATGGGGTGACCCTTGATATTGTGTCCGATTGGGACAAGATATTTGTGTCTAGATTTTGGGAGAGCTTCCAGGAGTCCATGGGTACAGAGTTACAATTTATTTCGGCCTATCACCGACAGATGGATGGGAAAATAGAGAGGAAAAATCAGATGTTAGAGGACATGCGGAGAATGTGTATCCTTGATTTTGGCAGGGGTTGGGAGAAGTACCTCCAACTGGTGGAGTTCCTGCCAGTTTACTATTGGCACGACTCCATTTGAAGCTCTATATGGTAGACCTTGTCGTTCTCCAGTGTGTTGGTTCGAGGTGGGAGATAAAAAGTTACTTGGACCTGAGGTGATCGAGGAAACCTCGACTAAGATTAAGTTGATTCGGAGCCGTATTCGAGTTGCTCAGGATAGATATAGGAGCTAAGCCGATGCTGAGAGATTCTCCAGGGAGTTCAGTGTGGGGGATCAGGTATTATTATGAGTATCTCCTATGAAGAGGATAATGTGGTTTGGGAAAAAGGGGGAGTTGGCGCCGAGGCACGTATGACCATTCTCTATTATTGAGCTAATTGGTCCAGTAGCTTACAGACTTGGTTTACCGAAGCACTTGCATAGGATTCATGTCGTGTTCCACATTTCTTCGCTGAGGAGATATCTTCTGGGTGATATGGCCCACAAACATATTACTTTAGAGGAGATTGACCTACAACCTGATAGTTCCTATGAGGAGGGGCCAATTTCTATCCTAGATCGTATCGAGAGGGAATTGAGGTCAAAGGTAGTGCCATTAGTATGTGTTCAGTGGCGGCACCATAAAATCGAGGAGTCTACCTGGGAGTGCGAGGATGAGATGCGCGACAAGTATCCAGAGTTGTTCCTATCAGGTATACTATTATTATTACTCTTTTCTAAATTTCGGGATGAAATTTCGTTATTAGGGAGGAAGTGTGTAATACCTCGTATTTCTGAAAGATTTTATTTTAATTATGGGATTAATTCATTTAAATGGGGAAATTATTTACAATTAATCCGAATTTAAGTAAACAATTACTAGCGTGGTGAAATTTAGTATTTATTAGTGAGAATTATGTTGAAGATCACTTAGTGAGTAAAGTAATATATGATTATAAATATATTATAATTATCGTGTGAAAAATACGACAGTTACAATACACTTAGTTGAGACGCGCGTGTGAGTCGTGATGAGACTTAAATGAGGAATTAAAATGTAATTTTATTTTTGGTTATTCTTATAACCATTTTGAGTATGCCAGTATGTCCGTAAGGGTCAAGATAGTCAGAAAAGTCTACTGGAGGGTTTAGTTTGGAGTCCAAGGCAACTTTAGGCCAACCCGACACCCCGGAGGGGTATTTTAAACATTTGAAAAATTATGATTTATTAATGGACGAAAATTAGATTCATATATCATCCCATATGTAGTAGAATCTAGGGTTATGTTCTGCAAAAATAGAGAAGGAACCCAGGAGGAAGAAGGATAGAACTTATAGAGACACTAAGACAAAACCCAATCTTCTTTCACCAAAAATACCATCAAAATGTAGATCGGGAAGAGAGGAACAAGCTCATACCAATTTTAAGCGACGAATTAGACCTTCGTGAAAAAGGAAAGTGCTTACCTTAGTTAACTTAGAGCATATAATGTCCATATTAGACTTGTTCATGATTTATTCATGATATTATGAAATTTGGGACTGAAATTGGGTATGAATCTACGATTGTGGTGTAGGTATTACATGTAGTTGAATAACCATATACTGGGGATTAGAAATTTGAATTTTATATGTTGAAATCAGGAATTTAAATCTGGGTTTGTAACTAAGGGTGATTATATGAATTTAGGGCTTTTTGAAGATTTGAGGAATTAATTTGAATTCATGTCATAACTTTGAAGGATTTGATGTTAAAAACCTGTTGAAAAGTATTCTATTACTAGGGAGTATAGTTTAGAATCATTAGATTTGAGTCAGGATAAGTTTTGGATGATTTGGGTGATGAAAAAGTTGGAAAAATGCAGGTCTCGGAGGTCAGGGATGAAGTTCGATAATCTAATTCGAACGACCTCATTCAAATTAGAATTCCAATGACCTATCCAATGGGAATTCAAAGAGTAGGTTCGTTCAAAGCCGTTCGAACGACCTCATTCAAACGAGCTTCTAATGAAAATTCAGGCCTTAGTTCGTTCGAAGTTTCGTTCGAATGAGAATTTTCGAGCTTCTAACGAGATTTCAGAAGTTCAAATTTTTTCCCTGACAAGTTAAAACCTTACAAGGTTGATTCCAGTGAGAGAGAACGACCTACGCTATTCTTTAGTGACTTCATTATATAGTCTAGTGTTGAGATGATTGTGTAAATATGAAGTGAATATGTTAAAATAAGAGGGCCTTATGGAATTTAAATACGATAGAGAGATTAGTCGTACGGATAGACTAATGTGAGTATAAGAGATAAGAATATGACCTATAAATTTGGGGATTTGGATTGCGTGAATACCTAATGATTATTATAGGTTATGTTTATACCTATTAATTGAATTATTGTGTGTATGACATACCTACGCTGCTTGCTATCAGGTGGAGGTTGTGCATTGTGGACGTTCATATCTTGAGGAGCCTTCAGGTGGATTTTGATTCGTACCACTAGAACATAGAACCTAGGTAGGGGTGCGTAGTGTTGACGGTCATATGGGTGCGTAGCTATTAGCTTGGAACAATGTTAGCCTCTAATATGTGTGTTTGTTTTGATAGTTCGCGAGAGATTAAACAATTAGTCCTTCATGAAAATGAGTGATGCACCGGGACATAATAGCAAAGTATGCATTATACCAAGGGGTCCCTAACGTAAGGGTGAAGAATTAGTATATATATATATATATATATATATATATATATATATATATATATATAGAGAGAGAGAGAGAGAGAGAGATAAATATATGTATACCTATTACTTATTCTACTGTGCGTGTATAGTAGATATGGAAATAACGATATTTATTAAATTAACTTAAAGGGGAAAAGATTGTCTATGAGAATAATGGTTGTGTATGTGAATAACGATCCTTAGACATATGGTAATACGGGATACGGATGATATGGATAAACATTTGAGAGTATTGGCGTGATGTTTGGGCATTATCGAACTAGTTAGGCGAGGTAGCATAACTAGGATGTGTTAAGTATACGCGTTAGGTGTGCACATTAAATGAGAGGTGAGTATCTCAAGTGAGAGTAGGAGAATCTAACATGAACACTATATGTGATATTGTTTTCATTTAGGCACTTGTTGATTTTTAAACTCTTTTCAACTTGGGCTCTAACCCGTTTATCGCAAATCTCTTTTCTTTTGTCAAATTATTTTAGGTACCCAGCCACAGGGACACCAAGTATAGGAGTTCCATTCATTTGACGAGTTGTTGCTTCTCTGGTAGTTACTGGACTTGGTAGTGGACGCCTCTATGATATTCGTTTCTTCATCTTGAGTTATTTACTTCAGTTAGGGCATGTCACCCCCTTTACTCATTCAGACTGTCAGAGATTGTAGATTTATTTATTTATTTACGCCTTTCAGTTGTTGGTTTATTTTGTTGGATTATTGTATTTGGTATTTAGGCTGTAAGTGTTTACTCCAGTCACGTTTATTATTTCAGTCATTTTATTCCATATGTGATTGGTTTGAATGGCGTATGTTTAAATAATTTGTTAATTTGATTTTATGTTAATTAAAGATAAAATTTTGACATCAACCTTTTTAAATATTTGGTGGTTAGTGTTAATAATAAGTTTTCGACAATCATGCATATTCTGAACCAACTGAATATTCTGATTTAATTTAATAAATAACTGATCACCCGATATTTAATTAGGTGGGGTGTCACATGGTCCCCTAACAGGGGTCGAGTTTGGATAGTGTTGACATATTTGGACAATTATATATCACAGTTTTTATTTATGATATTGACCCAAAAATTTTGTAGGGTTTCATTTCCCTTGTAGTATGAGTCGATTGGTTCCTCGGGGGAGTGTCCGTTATGAGGTGGCACCATTAGTTGGGCTTAGCTTCATTTAGAATAGATGAATTTTGTGGGGTGAGGGAAGAGGTTTGACTCTATATTTAGGAGGAAGTGATTTTTTGAAAAGTCGAGACTTTGCTAAGGATTTATACCAGAACTCAAGATTCGGAGATGCTCAGGGTTGAAGAAAGTTAGAAAACCAGATGAATGTTAGGTTCTAGGTTTCTTTCTTAAGTTGGTTGGGAATTCCTTTTATAGTTATTGGATCAAGACCATCAACCGCATAATTAATGGGGTGATTAACCGCACAGTTAATCACAGAAGACATGTGTAAGGTGGAATGAGTTTGGGTAGTACACGCGTAGGGTCAGGGAATTCTAACAGGGAAAGTTGTCTAGTATGATTAACCATGTGGTTAATGGTTTGATTTTGTAATCATTTCTACGAGATTGTTAACGATGTAGTTAATGTCACTAACCATGCAGTTAATGGTTTGAACCCGACTGTTTTTGGGTTTGATTTTTGGAAAAAATTATTTTCACCTCTAAACATTTCAGGGCCATATTAGAATACATGTTTTTTACTCTTCTTATTTTTGTGTTGTTTCATTACCACTCCTTTTGGGTTATCACAGTGTCAATAGGTGATAAACTCAAGCCCCAACTAAGAATCGGGGTGTCCACAGTAGAACTTACAGAGGGGAACTATGTCTTACAACACCTAATTCATAACTTCCTCCTAATTCACTTTCACACCGTATCTTCTACCGTGAGAAGGAATCAATAACTGGAGCACGCTTCAGAACTGTCATCGATTTTGTTCGTTACCATTGTTTTCTCTAATGCCAAGAATAATAATACTTGTTTTAAAGTTGAGGAAAAACTTTGAGTTCCAATTATTTCTAACAAGGTTAAGATGATCCAATGGATGTAGTACCACTTTCTAAATGTGTGAGAATGCTAAAGTGAAAGTGTTTTTGAAATATTGGTTAACTCATAAATCAAAAAATATATTTTTGAGATAAGTAAAATCTAAAAATAACTCAAGAAAAAATTATATAGATATTTGTTCAAGGTTTTAAAAGATTTCAAATTAATAATTTTACTGTAAAATATATTTAGATTTTACACGTAATGATACTTACAGTATCTCAAAAATATAGCGAGAAGAAAAATAACATTAAAACTTTAAAAAATCCTAGATTCAGTAGTAATTTTTTATATTTTATAATTATATTCTCTCTTAAAAATGAATCTTATGGAATGAATGCATAAGCATGAAAAATATTTGCCTCATAAGAAGATTCACAAAAATCACACACTTATCACACCACACACTATCAAATAAAGTCTAAACCCACATAAATATACTCTAAAACTTGCAAGAGAATCGTGGGTGGGGAATAGGTAAGGTGTAGGTTTCCTATGAAGTGATAAGGCGTAAAAGGAAAATGATATGGTTGGATTTTTTTTATTTTTCATGGATTTTTATTAATATACACACAATCTAGCAAAGCACGATTTTAACGTCAAGCTGTCTTCCTTCGCTGCAGGGAATTTCCTTGTCGTTGTTGTGAGGCTTCGGCAGAGCCAGGATGCAAAAAATTAATCAAAAATCCCTGGTCAGTAGTAGGGGCAGCAAAAGACTTTTGCTACAGCAAAGTTGACTTCATTGGGGTGACAGATCTGAAGTAGCCAAAAAAACATATAAATTAAATTTTGATAAAAAGAAACTCCAAATTTAGTTTATCTAATATATTAAATGCATAAAAAGGTTTTTCAAAAAGAATTTATGCATTATATATATTTTACTTCAACAATCCATATACCACACACACAAAAAAAATTATATTTTTAAATTATGAAAAACTTAATTTTATTTTGATAAAAAGTGCATAAGAGTCTCTAGGTCCTTTTTACCTTTCCTATGAGTGGAAATAAAGGATACGGTATTATAAGGATGCTTGATGAATGATTTGAATGATGCTTTGCCAGAACAACTTTAAAGACAAGACTGAAAATATATTTTGGGAACGAAATAATACAATCTAGTCCTATGAGGAACAATATGAGTATTAGACATAATCTTAAAATCTTAAAGTTGAACAATATCTGCATATGGATCCATGCATACTCAATCATCCTCGGATTCCTTTGGATGTCCATTATCTACTGATGCCCAACCAAAATGTTTGTTCACCCTGTGAACTTAGGTGGGTTACCTTTAGCAAAGGCCCCACGTGCTCTCTCCCAAGTAAAATCTTGTGACTAGATGGGAACTACCATATGTAGTTGTGGTTGTAGCTGTGGGGGGCTGCTGAAAGTGATGCAACATGGAGGTTATCCCAATGGTGACTGCCTGAGAAATAATGTGGCTATATCGACTGCGGGTGTTGCTTATGGTACCTGCGGCTCCTACTGAGCATCTGTGGCATCCCTGTTAGCACATGATCATCCTCCCAGGCCTCGTGTGTTTGCCCTCTCAATGAAATATTAGCTAACGATTCGAATAAGAATACTATAATTCCTAAACATATGGTTTTAATAAATCAAATAACGCATTGCATAATATAATGATAATCCATGGAACCTAAGACACTAGAATCTGGGATGCTCTGATACCAACTATAATGCCCCTATTTTCTCATGTACTCGTTGGTCATTCTAATACGCTGAAAATAGGGTGTGTTAATTAATTTATATCATTCTCAGCATCAAAAATAATAAATAATAACTGAACTGAGTTTAAACCATCAACAACATACGATAATATATACTTACATAATCCAATGTGCTAACATCCAACATAAATAAATGAAATTGCCTTTACTCATAAATAAATTTAACTGAATAAACAAACAGGGCCAATATGGTCAATACAAATATCTGAATTATGAAATTAAAGTGAATGAAAGAAAATAACAACCTAATCTATTAATAAAATGAAAGGCTAAATAGTGATAAAGTGGCAAGTCGAAATCGCCGCAGCCCTGTTGCTCCTGTCTATAAAAGACTGGAAAATGTTTTATATAATATCGGTCAACACCCTAAAGTTGCAATAATATCTCATAGTCTTGATGTAGTAATAATCGTGTGACTCATTTACGATAAATGTATCAACTCGCTGATACTCATACACAAAAGATACCTTGTGAAACCGAGTAAAATTCATAAATAGACTGATAAGATCTAATACAAAAACCATAGGAAACAAAAAAAATTGGTAATATTCTTATCATAATAAAATAACTAAAACTGAACAAGTAACAAAATGAGATAGTGCAATATTGAATATACAAAACCAGTTATGATACCAATCACTGTTAATATAATAATCCAACTTTAATAGTAATACAATATCTACAAAAGTTAACTCGGGAATAAACCTACAATCCTACTGTAATGTAAAATAATAAAAGTGTGAATGAGAGACCTTTCTCCACTACTACATCCTAGGAATGAACGATAAAATGCTGCTAGAGGTGATCCTCTAATGATCAACTCTGTTAATGGCAAGAATAACGATCCAAGATACATGACAAACACATATATAGAACAACATAAATCGAAAGTTTATGAAGAATAAGATTATAACTGAATTTGGGATACACCATAGCTACACATCTTCCTCTCGTCTTTTAGTTGATTTTGAGTTATTAGTTACCCTACCCAATAACCTAAAATAACATGCGATTATAATCATAAGAACATATATATCCCATGTGATTAAAGTTTTATCTTTCAACTCCTTTTTTCTCAACGTTAGGTTAATATCTTTCATTATGAATCACATGTTGTACAGTATGTCTCTCCAAATAACCAAGGTTCCACTCACAAAAGTATATCATAAATCTCATGTTTATTTGTCTTTGGCTATTGCATGCCATAAAGTAATGCATACATCTCTAGTATAAATAACACATAAATCTCAAGTCATAAGTATATAGGGATACATCCTTATGATAATCATATATATCTCAAGCATAGTACTTAAATCGATACAACTATCTCTAGTACCACAACATATAATCACATAAGGTTACAACACCAACATATACAAATAAATGGGCTACTCGAACGCCCATGCATAACGAAGGCCTATCCCTATCAACTTCAGGGATCACTCGCGCATACTAGGTGTAGTATTAGGCCATCCCAAACCTAATCCCTCATCATGACCACGGGATAAATAATTACTCCTTCCCATAAATCTTGTAGCCTATCATACCCAAGACAATACGATGAAATCTCCCTGTGAAACCCCCTCTAGACATGGGTATTATGGCATAGGACTCGGGGTAAAAATGACCATTGTAAACTCATCTCTTCACATAGGCACCGTCGCGATTAACGTTGAATGTTCCCCATAATGTAATCCATCCTAGTATGTTCGCCACGATCACTCACATATGGTATGCGTTACACATAAAGTATCGACTTAAATATAACCCTTGCTAACGAGTTGAATCAAATAAACATATATACATATCAACCCAAAACTATGAGATCATATTTACAACCCTCACTAATGGGTTAAATCAACATAATCATATATATAGATCTATCACTATTGTGTCACCCGTAATAATCCAAACTATTGAAAGGTAATACACCTGTTACCCCTATTCGAATATATATCATACCAGCCATACTTTCCAAGGACTTCCAAATTCTAGTTATAGTTTTACACAAAACTTATACTAAAAATATCCACAATAACTATGTTCAATCTAATATAATCCTATCCCAATATACAGGGGCTACACATTTAGGTATCAACTAACACCTAACTTATATAAGAACATCTAATATACCAATTACCCTTACTCTTGGGTTTTTGACTAATTCCTATTCTTCCTCAAAAGGGTAAATGCCCCATTATTGCATCATAATGACGCTAATAATCCTGGTCAAAAATTCCAATTCTCTACGTTCCTAAAATCCCAGTTAATAACTCATCCCGCTCTCAGATTTTCAACTAATACATCTTACACAACTCGAGCCCCACAAACTAAACGAGGTCTAAATACCCAAATAACTCAAGACCATTCTCTAAAACCTCAAACATTAGAGTTCACATTATTCTATAAGTATAATAAACCTAAAGGTCAATCCATCCTAGCCTTAAGCCTAAAAACCCAACAAATAAACCAAACTAACAAAATGCCAAAAGGCATAAAAGTTGAGCGTGTTGATCGATCAAACCTGTATTGATTGATCGACTAATACATATATTCTACAATTTCCCTAGTTATGGTATTTATCTCCTACGAAATCATTTTTCTCTCACTAAAACTCCATTATTGACTTGAAAAAATTCACTCAAGCCCCAAAAACATCCATCTAATAAAACCACTTCATATTGATGATTAGAACCCAATTTCAACAACAATTACATAAGATTTTATCAAGATTCAAGGGAAACTATAAATTTAATAACAAGAACCCTAGTTTCATTAATTTCATCAATTAACCTAGAGTTTTCATGAATTAATTCATCTATTCAGATGTTTTTTAAAGGATAATCAATATAAAACAAGTTCTAATCATTCTCTAACAGTTTCAATTCAAGTTCATGGGGAAATCATTCAATATAAGAGGGAAATTAACCCAATTAACATCTTGATTATATTAATTGCAAAATTAACTATTTAATAATCTAAAATCATATTCAAACATTATGAGGTTTACATTTTAGTGAATATATATAATCTAGCACAAAAGAAACTATAATAAAATCCTAGATAAATTTGCGACAATCAAGATGTAGAGAAAACCATACCAGGATCCTCCTAATTCGGCTTCTCCTTTTTGAGTTCCTTCTCTCTCGTCTCAAGGTGCCTCCAAATTGTAATATGTGCTTATGAGATCCCTAATGACTCATAAAATCCTTAATCCACCAAATTAGGCTTGGGACTCAAATGAGTGTCATCTAAAAAAACCTAAATTCACCTCCAATTGACTTCAAACTTTAACCAAGCTTATGCTAACTCAATTGGCCTAAAGCCGTCATTTTAAGCTAACAACGGATATTCTACGTGTCCCAATAGTTCAGTAAAAAATATGATGTAAGTGCAAATATTTTAGCTTAGGCTTTTTATTTGTTATATTTTCACTTTGACACATTTGGCATATCCCCTTGTAAAACGACACGCTCCGACATGTCGAACTGAACTCCAGCATCTTCAAGATTGAAGACTTTCCTACATTTCAAAAGGTAAAAAGATTTTTGGATTTTTAAATTATTCATAGTTTATTTGGGATGTTAATTTGTATAAAAATCGAGGCTTGACTTTTTTAATTTTAAAAATATATTTTTTAACCTCATTCAAACGAGATCAAAATCTCGTTCGAACAATATTGGCTTTTCATTTAAAGCCTTGTTAGATCCTTCATCGATTGAATAACTACCGAAGTTATTATGTTTGAATTTGTTTTAAGTTCGTTCGAAGCTAGTTCAAACGAGATTAGAGTCTCATTAGAACGAACTGTGTTTTCGTTCAAACCAAATGCGTTTCTCGTTGGAACGACTTCCATTTTTGTTTGAACGAATTTGTCGCCATGAGTTTTGTGTCAAATCTGTAAATACCTATTTTGACTCCAGATTTCATAAGACTTTTGACAAAACATTTCCTGCATATTTGTCACTAAAGTTTTCAAGTTTATGCTAGCAAAACACTTTTTATTCAAAACTTTATATCCCCAAATATTTTTGTGAATCTTTTTGAAACACTATAAAGTTCGTATCTTGTACACATACTTATGAAGAGAGATCTCTACGGTTGACCTTGTGACCCGAGTGATCACGACTGAAGAAGGCCGAAGGCTGAATTGATGGATACCGAGGGTGGATCGTCACTTGTGGACTGCTCTGGATCTGAGTAGTATTCTTTAGAAGTTTTGAAGACACTTCACATTATACTTTGGGGTGTCTCAAGTAATCTGTAAGTCGATAGTCTTGTAAAACTTTCTAAAGTGTTGACTAAAAGGTTTTTCCCTAAAAAGGGATTACCCCCCCCCCCCCAATATTTGTGTTATTTTCATGCGTAATTTAAATCATTATATTGTGACACCCCGACTAATTAAATACCGGGTAGCTACTCCTTTATTAAATTAATACAAAATGCCAAGTTGGTCCAGTTAATAGCATCACTGTCGAAAATATTTTTATAGTTACTAACCACCTAGTATTTAAAAAGTAAGTTGCCAAATTTTAATCTAAGTCTGATTAACATACAATAAAAGAATAATGGAAGAACAACATAATCCATTCACCATAACGAAGCAATATAATAACCAACAAAATAATAAGAAGTCCGGAGGAAAACTCCTCACAACAATCCCACAATCGAAAACAATATGACAAGTCTGAATCCTGAATTAATTACATGCCCAAAGTCTGAATAACTGAAATAAATGAAATGTCTCTAAAAGAAATGGGCGATATGCCCTACAACTGATAAATGTTGAATATAGAGTCAAGATAGATGAAGCGTCTACAAGCAAAGTCTTGTAACTTCCACAAACAGCTATAGCTCGTCACCTGAATGAGGAACCTAAGCATGGTGTCCTTGTGGCTGGGAACCTAAAATGGTTTTTGCAAAAATAGATTTGAAAGAAAATGGGTCAGAGCCCGAAAGTGGAAATCATTTTAAAAACAGCAAGTGTTTTAATAACATTAAAACATTAAATGCAAAATACGTGTTAGGACGTGCACTCACATGAAATTCTCACCTCTCGACTACATGTGCACTCCTAACGTACCGTACCCATCTAAATAACATACATATCTAACCAAACCGTAATACGTTATACCCCTTACTACTCGATTCCCATATTACATTCTAGCGTCATCAATTAAATAGAGGGCTTTACATACACTCGGATTCTCAATTAGTAATACAATTCACTATCGGTTAACCCGTTATGTTTTCGCAAAACATTACCATAAGTATATTCACAATACCAACATGAAAGTTCCCATTAATTAAGTGTATATTATTCACGTCATAAATATACAATACAAGCACCCCGAGACTAAGCTGCGGTGCACACATACTCTGCTATCCATCCCGGTACATCACGTACATAAGGATCACGCATTCCGAATCTCTCAGGAATCGTTCTCAGATAACAACAATCATAAACAATGGAGGCGAACACAGTCACAGCACATGGGTCACGCACATACCTACGCTCCCACGATCAGCAGACTTATTAACATCTCAATAAGTCCTTCTCTGACCTATGTTCATCGAGGTACCAATCTAAATCCGGGCAACACAAGGATTAGAGGGCCCTAAGAGAACGTAAACCTCCCGTGATAGCAAGTATGGTAGGTATGTCATACACAAAATCATATATATATGTACTAAGTAAGCACACATCTTAGTAATCACCATAATTTATTTGTGGTACACTTATTATTCTCGTACCGACATATAATGCTACACAATTTATATGTTCCCGGTTAATATAATTATTTAGGCCGTCAATAGTTCTCGCATCGTAATAGACACTCACGTCCTAATTCATAATTTCCCTTAGGTTCAAACTACACTTCTAGGTTTTACTCCTCATTATATCCCAAATATATCAATTAATCCACAAGGAAGTGTTATCTCTACATATAAACAAGGTTACGGAACACTCGGGATCAAAACAGGCTAAAAAGCCTAAACTGTCAGCTCGTTAGAAGTCTCGTTCGAACGAGAGTTCGTTCGAACGAACTGGGCCTTCTAACGAGATCTCGTTCGAACGAAAGTCATCGAACGAACATCCCTCTCGTTAGAAGTCAAACTGTCAACTCGTTAGAAGCTCGTTCGAACGAGCTCGTTCGAACGACCTGGGCAGGTCTTCTAACGAGTGGCCAGATTCGAGCCCAGATTTTCCCTATATCGTTTTTCCAACTTTTCTTCACCTCTAATCTCATCTAAACATCAATCCAACAATTGTTCATGTGTTCTAATAATTCCTAAACATACTTAGGTCATATATTAACGTTTATATAGGGCCAATTCTTCCTAAACATCATTGAATCATCAAATCCCTTCATTTATCCCCAAATCATATGAACATGAACCCTAAAATTTTAAAATCACCAATGGGTATAATTAAATCCGTTTTTATCATGAACAAGGTGTATTTCCATCAGGATAAACCTCCTAACACAATTCTACATGCAATCCTTTCATCAAAATATAAAGTTCTAATTCCAATTAATGGGTTTTTATCAAACTCCCAAGAAAATACCAATTTTGTCAATCTCCTACGCATGGAAGAAACATTCTTTGTCATAAACGAAATTAAACCACTTGCCTTATGTGTATCTCTGATTTTGATGTCGAATTGATGAAGTGTTCTCTCTCTCTCTGCAGAATTCTCCTCTCTTCTCTCTCTCTACAAGCCTTCTTCTCCAAAGTGATAATGGTGGCTAGGGTTTGCCTTAGGAACTCTTTTGGAACTAATTTCAATAACCTCCGTAGCCCATTAGGTTATTAGTGGGTTTAGTGGGTAATTTCCAAATCAGATATTAATTCCTAATTTTCGTGGGTTTTAATTCCCAAAAATCCAAAATTACCAAACTACCCTTATACGTTGCCGGTATGGCCTAAAAATGCCCCGGGACCCAAACTAAACCCCCGGCTAGTGTTTTCTGACTATTTCGACCCCTACGGACGCGTTGGCGCACTCAAAACGACCATACGGTTAATAGAAATAAAATTCACTTTTATAATTAAAATAATTATATTCCTAACGCGACTGTTACATGCGTCTCAATAAAATTCCCAAATTGTCGTATTTCAATCTCACGACAAGTTTCACAGTTCAATATTCATATATAGCCATATATACTCATTAATATCAAATACCAACTCGCATCTCGCTAGTATTTTTTTTTCTCGATTAATTTCTAATTAATACTCATTTAATTCAATTAATCCCATAAATAAATATCATAAAAATACGGGGTATTACATACTTCCCCCCTAATAACAGAATTTCGTCCCGAAATTCGGAACTAGAAAGTACCTGGTAAGAACAACTCTGGATAACGTTCGCGCATCTCATCCTCGTGCTCCCATGTGGACTCCTCGACATTATGATGTCGCCACTGAACACGTACTAACGGAACTATCTTTGACCGCAGTTTCCGCTCACTTCGGTCCAAAATAGCAATCGGCCCCTCCTCGTAGGAGCTATCAGGCTGGAGATCGATGTCCTACAAAGAAATATGAGAATGAGCCAAATCGTCTCTAAGATATTTCCTTAGCGAGGAAATATGAAATACATCGTGAATTCGATGCAAATGCTCTGGTAACCCAAGTCTATACGCAACCGGTCCAATCCGCTCAATAATAGGAAATGGTCCCACATATCTCGGTGCCAACTTCCCTTTCTTCCCGAAACGCATAATCCCCTTCATAGGAGATACTCTAAGAAAAACCTGGTCCCCCACTTGGAACTCTCTGAAGAACCTCTTCGCATCATCATAGCTCTTCTGCCGATCCTGAGCTACCCGAATGCGACTCCGAATCAATTATATCCTCGCCGAAGTATCCTGAATCACTTCCGGCCCAAGTAATTTGTTGTCCCCCACATCCAACCAACATGCTGGGGAACGACAAGGTCTACCGTACAACGCCTCAAATGGAGCCATGCCAATGGTGAACTGGTAGGAGTTATTGTAAGCAAACTCCACCAGTGGAAGATACTGCTCCTATCCACCCCCGAAATCAATGATGCACATACGTAGCATGTCCTCCAACATCTGGTTTGTACGTTCGGTCTGCCCATCGGTCTGCGGGTGATACGCCGTACTCAACCGCAATTACGTGCCCATGGCCTCCTGAAAACTCTCCCAAAATCGCGAAACAAATATCTTGTTTCTGTCAGACATGATATTTAGGGGCACACCGTGAAGTCTTACTATCTCTGCAATAAAGAGCTGGGCATACTGTCCCGTACTGTAGTCTGTCCTTACGGGTAGAAAATGAGCGACTTTGGTCAACCTGTCCACAATTACCCAAATGGATTCGTGACCTCTCTGTGACGTAGGCAACCCCGTGATAAAGTCCATGGATATGCTCTCCCACATCCACATTGGGACCTCCAATGGCTGTAGAAGTCCTGCCGGTCTCTGATGATCCACTTTTACTAGCTGACAAGTGGCGCATTTTGAAACAAACATGGTAATATCTCTCTTCATCCCGCTCCACCAATACTGTCGTCTCATATCTTGGTACATTTTGTCCCCACCGGGATGTACCGCGAACCGTGAGCCATGCGACTCTTCCATCGCCTCGTGCCGCAATTCCTCCCCTTTTGAAACTACCAATCTCCCATTGAAGCGTAATCCCCCGTCTGAGCTAACGGTATAGGACTCGGCTCCTTCTGCTAGTAATCGAACTATCTTCTCCTGACAGAACGAGTCATTTTCCTGGGCCTTTACCACCTTCGTGACAATCTGCGGCGTAACAGTCATCACAGACATGAATGATCGGGCCACTGCATCCTAGTGTCCCAACTCCTTCCACTTGGCCTTCCACACCCCTGCCACCTCATCTACTGGCCTACGGCTCAATGCGTCTGCTACCACGTTAACCTTCCCCGGGTGATACTGGATATCAAACTGATAGTCCTTCACAAACTCAAGCCACCTTCGCTGCCGCATATTCAACTCCTTTTGCGTGAATAGGTACTGTAGGGACTTGTGGTCCGTGAACAGTCGAAACTTCTCCCCCAAAAGGTAATGTCTCCAAATCCGAAGGGTAAATACAACTCCAAATCATCAGTGGGGTAATTCTTCTCATGAGGCTTAAGC
Source organism: Sambucus nigra (assembly GCA_949130495.1). Classification (NCBI taxonomy): domain Eukaryota; kingdom Viridiplantae; phylum Streptophyta; class Magnoliopsida; order Dipsacales; family Adoxaceae; genus Sambucus; species Sambucus nigra. The sequence continues at coordinate 301,820,363 of OX422224.1, forward strand.
TTACGGGAAGCATAAGCTATGGCCTGACTCTCCTGCTGTAATACACCTCCAAGTCCTTGCAAGGACGCATCGGTGTAAACTAAATACTCAACTCCCGGTCTCGACAATGCTAACACAGGTGCTGAGGTCAACTTATCCTTCAACTCATCAAATGCCAACTGACAGGCATCACTCCAGATGAATGGCACACCCTTACGAGTCAGATGTGTCAAAGGACCCGCTATCTTCGAAAATCCCCGAATGAACCTCCTGTAGTATCCTGCTAGTCCCAAGAAACTACGGATCTCCATCGGTGTCGTGGGCTATCCCCACTCCCTCACCGCGGATACTTTCCCCGGATCAACAGATATCCCCCGGTCGGAAATAATATGTCCCAAAAACTGGACCTCCTTCAGCCAAAACCCGCACTTCTCATATTTTGCATACAGCTCGTTCTGACGTAGCGTTTGCAAAACCTGCCTCAAATTCTCTGCGTGCTCCTCCTCGGTCTGGGAGTAAACCAGAATATCATCGATGAAGACAATGACGAACTGATCAAGGAAATCTCTGAACACCCTATTCATCAAGTCCATAAACACTGCTGGAGCATTGGTCAAACCAAAAGGCATAACCCGAAACTCGTAAGAACCATATCTCGTTAAGAACGCAGTCTTCGAGACATCCTCTTCCTTGATACGCAACTGATGGTATCCCGATCTCAAATCAATCTTCGAGAAGAAAGAAGCTCCTCTCAACTGGTCGAATAGGTCATCGATTCGAGGCAACGGATACTTATTCCGTATCGTGACCTTATTCAACTCTCGGTTTTCCACACACAATCTCAGTGAACCATCCCTCTTCTTCACGAATAACACAGGGGCAACCCACGGTGAAGTACTCCTCCGTATAAACCCCTGACCCAATAACTGTTCAATCTGATCTCGTAGCTCTCGCATCTCTGCCGGAGCAATACGGTACGGTGCGCGTGCTATTGGTCTTGTATCTGGTAATAAGTCTATGACAAAGTCTATCTCTCGACTGGGGGGTAGGCCTGGTATCTCCTGAAACACATCAGAATACTCCCTGACAACTGGGATCGAATCTAAAGGAATCACAACCTCCTTAGAGGTATCCTCCTCTATATAGTACAAATGAGCGGTCGAACCTCCCTCTGGGCGAGGCATCGCCACTATAAACATCTCTTGCCCCGGAATGGCAAAAACAATGCTCCCACCGAAGCAATCAATCATGGCTCTATAATCAGCGAGCCAATGCATACCGATAATCACATCGTGCGCATGCATATCTAATACCAACATGTCTATAGGTAATACCAAACTACCAATCTCTACCCCCACTCCCCGGCATATAAAGAAAATAAGCGACCCACTCCCCAATGGTGAGTTTACACACGTCACTGTGCTCTCTGCTGTGGCTAACAACCCTAAGGCTTTCGCAAAATGTGTAGCTATAAAACAATGCGTTGCCCCCGTATCAAACAAAACCCGACCCATAGTACCATGGATAGGAAACATACCCTCAATCGTGGGTGATGCCTATGGAGCTGCTGCCAGGTGGACGTTATAGACACGTCCATACTGTAACTGCCCCTGCTGCATAGGAACTGCTGGAATGGCTGGTAGTGCTGGCACCTGGGTTGGAGCTGGGAGGACAGGTGGAAAAAGTGGCCTATGTGGATCATGTCGAGCACCCTGCTGCTGTTGTGGGGCCCTGCCCCTATCAGGACAGTCCTGGTGTTTATGGCCAGTCTTGCCACAAATGAAACACTTCCCTGGGAAGTTCCCCCCTCTCTGTCCCTGCTGCCCCCGACCCTGGTGGCCATTACCGTTCCTCCACTGGCCCTGCTGAAACTGCTGTTGACCATTCCGACCCTGCTGGTTCTAATGGCCGTTTGGACCCTGATGGCCCTGTCGGAAACCTCCCTGTCCGTGCCAGAAATTTCCCGACCTGAACCTCTTGTGATCCCCCTGCTGGGCACCCTGGTCGCCCTGTCTCTGCCCCTGAATAGATTGTGCCCCACTGGCACCATTTCCTCCAGTCCTGCCCTGATGGTTGGACTCTCCCGATCGCTTGCCCTCAGCCATGTGAAAGCGGTGATCTTGGCAATGGAGCAGTGCAGCGTTAACCACATCAGAGTAAGTGGCCAACGATAGGTTCCCCAACAAATGCTGACGGATCCTCCAAGTCAACCCGTCTGTAAATTTTTGTATCTTCTTCTCCTCTTTCGGTATCTCATCCGGAACAATGTTCAGAAGATTAGTGAATTCGGCCTCATACTCAGCCACAGTCTTACCCTCCTGCTTGAGGCTCATCAACTTCCTCCTCATCTCCGTGTGAACAGCTGATGGAAAGTATTTGCGGTCGAACCGCACCCAAAACTCCTGGATAGTGAGAGTATCTCTCTCCTCCACGGTGGTAATAGACTCCCACCACTGCAGTGCAGACCCTACTAGCTTAAAGGTAGCTAGTATCTGCTTCAGGACATCGGTGAATTCATACATCCTCAAGTGCCGCTGAATGTCTTTCCTCCACTGACTAGAAACCACAACATCGGAGCTACATGCGAACTCCGGAGGGTGTGCTTTCTGAAAAGCATCACGTACACGTTCCCAAGCAGACGGGAATGCATGTGCCTGAACTGGCGCGGCTATCGGCGCCTGAGGTGGTGCCTACTGAACTACTTCTAGTGCGGCATTTACCGCCTGGGCCACAATGGCTGCAACCTCGGCGGCATTCATCGTGCCCTGAGCTGGTGCGGGCTGGCGTTGCATCCCTGGGAATCCTTTGTGCACATCGTGGAGGCATTCTGAAACAAGAATAAAGTCTATAAGTTCGCAGTTATAAACTCAAAATAGCTGAAGAACGTAGCATATACAAAAGAATACAACAGTCCTAAAATATAGGGCTCTACATCAAAGAAAGCTCAGCGGAAACATAATAAGTCGTACAGATCCTAAAGGACACTAGAACCTGATGCTCTGATACCGCCTATGACACCCCGACTAATTAAATACCGGGTAGCTACTCTTTTATTAAATTAAGACAAAATGCCAAGTTGGTCCAGTTAATAGCATCACTATCGAAAACATTTTTATAGTTACTAACCACCTAGTATTTAAAAAGTAAGTTGCCAAATTTTAATCTAAGTCTGATTAACATACAATAAAAGAATAATGGAAGAACAACATAATCCATTCACCATAACGAAGCAATATAATAACCAACAAAATAATAAGAAGTCCGGAGGAAAACTCCTCACAACAATCCCACAACCGAAAATAATATGACAAGTCTAAATCCTGAATTAATTACATGCCCGAAGTCTGAATAACTGAAATAAATGAAATGTCTCTAAAAGAAATGGGCGATATGCCCTACAACTGATAAATGCTGAATATAGAGTGAGGATAGATGAAGCGTCTATACGCAAAGTCCTGTAACTTCCACAAACAGCTACAGCTCGTCACCTGAATGAGGATCCTAAGCATGGTGTCCTTGTGGCTGGGCACCTAAAATGGTTTTTACAAAAATAGATTTGAAAGCAAATGGGTCAGAGCCCGAAAGTGGAAATCATTTTAAAAACAACAAGTGTTTTAATAACATTAAAACATTAAATGCAAAATACATGTTAGGACGTGCACTCACATGAAATTCTCACCTCTCGACTACATGTTCACTCCTAACGTACCGTACCCATCTAAATAACATACATATCTAACCAAACTGTAATACGTTATACCCCTTACTACTCGATTCGCATATTACATTCTAGCGTTATCAATTAAATAGAGGGCTTTACATACACTCGGATTCTCAATTAGTAATACAATTCACTATCGGTTAACCCGTTATGTTTTCTCAAAACATTACCATAAGTATATTCACAATACCAACATGAAAGTTCCCATTAATTAAGTGTATATTATTCACGTCATAAATATACAATACAATCACCCCGAGACTAAGCTGCGGTGCACACATACTCTGTTATCCATCCCGGTACATCACGTACATAAGGATCACGCATTCCGAATCTCTCCGGAATCGTTCTCAGATAACAACAATCACAAACAATGGAGGCGAACACAGTCACATCACATGGGTCACGCACATACCTACGCTCCCACGATCAGCAGACTTATTAACATCCCAATAAGTCCTTCTCTGACCTATGTTCATCGAGGTACCAATCTAAATCCGGTCAACACAAGGATTAGAGGGCCCTAAGCGAACATAAACCTCCCGTGATAGCAAGTATGGTAGGTATGTCATACACAAAATCATATATATATGTACTAAGTAAGCACACATCTTAGTAATCACCATAATTTATTTATGGTACACTTCTTATTCTCGTACAGACATATAATGCTACACAATTTATATGTTCCCGGTTAATATAATTATTTAGGCCGTCAATAGTTCTCGCATCGTAATAGACACTCACGTCCTAATTCATAATTTCCCTTAGGTTGAAACTACACTTCTAAGTTTTACTCCTCATTATATCCCCAATATCCCAAATATATCAATTAATCCACAAGGAAGTGTTATCTCTACATATAAACAAGGTTACGGAACACTCGGGATCAAAACAGGCTAAAAAGCCTAAACTGTCAGCTCGTTAGAAGTCTCGTTCGAACGAGGCTGTTTGAACGAGAGTTCGTTCGAACGAACTGGGCCTTCTAACGAGATCTCGTTCGAACGAAAGTCATCGAACGAGCATCCCTCTCATTAGAAGTCAAACTGTTAACTCGTTAGAAGCTCGTTCGAACGACCTGGGCAGGTCTTCTAACGAGTGGCCAGATTCGAGCCCAGATTTTCCCTATATCGTTTTTCCAACTTTTCTTCACCTCTAATCTCATCTAAACATCAATCCAACAATTGTTCATGGGTTCTAATAATTCCTAAACATACTTAGGTCATATATTAACGTTTATATAGGGCCAATTCTTCCTAAACATCATTGAATCATCAAATCCCTTCATTTATCCCCAAATCATATGAACATGAACCCTAAAATTTTAAAATCACCAATGGGTATAATTAAATCCGTTTTTGTCATGAACAAGGTGTATTTCCATCAGGATAAACCTCCTAACACAATTCTACATGCAATCCTTTCATCAAAATATAAAGTTCTAATTCCAATTAATGGGTTTTTATCAAACTCCCAAGAAAATACCAATTTTGTCAATCTCCTACGCATGGAAGAAACATTCTTTGTCATAAATGAAATTAAACCACTTGCCTTATGTGTATCTCTGATTTTGATGTCGAATTGATGAAGTGTTCTCTCTCTCTCTGCAGAATTCTCCTCTCTTCTCTCTCTCTACAAGCCTTCTTCTCCAAAGTGACAATGGTGGCTAGGGTTTGCCTTAGGAACTCTTTTGGAACTAATTTCAATAACCTCCGTACCCCATTAGGTTATTAGTGGTTTTAGTGGTTAATTTCCAAATCAGATATTAATTCCTAATTTTCGTGGGTTTTAATTCCCAAAAATCCAAAATTACCAAACTACCCTTATATGTTGCCGGTATGGCCTAAAAATGCCCCGGGACCCAAACTAAACTCCCGGCTAGTGTTTTCTGACTATTTTGACCCTTATGGACGCGTTGGCGCACTCAAAATGACCATATGGTTAGTAGAAATAAAATTCACTTTTATAATTAAAATAATTATATTCCTAACACGACTGTTACATGCGTCTCAACAAAATTCCCAAATTGTCATATTTCAATCTCACGACAAGTTTCACAGTTCAATATTCATATATAGCCATATATAGTCATTAATATAAAATACCAACTCGCATCTCGCTAGTATTTTTTTCCCGATTAATTTCTAATTAATACTCATTTAATTCAATTAATCCCATAAATAAATATCATAAAAATACGGGGTATTACATATATTTAGAACACATATTTGTCTTCACACCTAATTTAATCAATGATTAAAATTTGTTTAAAATTGGATTTGTGTGTTTGGAACATAAATTGACGAAAGTACACAAATAGAATTTTATGTTTGTGACCATCCTTGTCGGGAGTGTTTCACGTGCAACAAAGTGGTATGAGAGCATTCCACCTTATCAAATTGGTATCAGGACGGGTTGTGGATACGTTTTTATTGTTGTTTTAGGGTGGTTGTTTAATCATATATCTTATTAGTTTATTTGTTTTTCTCTTGATGGATAGTTATAGTGAAAATTTATCTCATTTGAATTTGAAGTTTGCTAAAAGAATTAAAATTCTTGGAAAAGAAAATTTTCGTTTTAAAACATCTATGGAACTTTTGTAAATTGTTCAACTTAAAGAGATATGTTTTGTGGGAATCTTCTGGACATGTATAGTGATTTTAAAACTTTAGAACTATCCACGAAAGAGAGTGATGATAGAGTTTGGTTTTTATAGAAAGAATTAGAAGAATATAAAATTTCAAGGGTTTGTGTTCGTGCCAATGAGGATAATGATAAATTAATTTATGATTTAGGAGCACGTGAGAAGACTCTTAGGGATAAATTCTCTTGTATTGAGGGGGAGAGAGGTAATCTTCTAGAAATGATTGAAAATATGAAGAAGGAGTCTTTAAAACATGAGGAGCCTAATTCTTTGCTTGAATATAAAATTTTAAAGTTAAAAGATGATGTAAAAGACTCGAGTAGTTCTGGTAGTTATGGTACTGACTCCCAAAATCCTAATGCTTCTGGTGTCAAAGCCAAGACCATTATTTATTTTAGAGGGTCATTCACATCCAAGGACATTAGAAAAGGTTAACCCATAGGTAATATTCCTCGCATTTACACATATTCGCATTGTGGTAGGAAAGGTCACCTTAGGGCATTTTGCTATGATCTTAGAAGAGATCACAGGAAGTTTAAATCTAGTGTTCCTGTGGTTTCCAAAACCCGATGTGGTAAGTATACATCTATTTGGGTTATGAAATCCGTTTTGGAGATGCTAAATGTTAGGTTGGTTGATTCTCACATGCTTACAAATGATGCTTCACATATTATATCTTATGGGTGATTGCTTGCATGATTTTTGTTTGTCACACTCTAGTTATGCTTCATGATATATTTTTTTTAGTGCTATGGAATGTGTCTCTTTTGTATTATATTTTTCTTTCATTTAGTCATATTGAGAAAATACAAAAAAAAATATTTGTCTTTTGAGTTAGAGTTTGTTTTCAAAAATTGAAAAAATTGGTATTTTCTTTTGAAATTTTTTGGAAAAACTCGAAAAGATTTTTGGTTTGGTGTATTTTAGTTTTACACATTTGGTATGGCATATTAGTGTATTTGAATCCAATTCACTCTACAATTTCTATGTGGCCAGGACATCTGGTTATGGTTATACATACCTAGATTGTTCTTAACCATATTTTCATGGAATTGTTTTGAACTTGATTTACTTTACGAATTTGACTTTGTATATGCATCCTCACATACATGCAAGAGCTTTTTGAACGTTAAGAACAATCTAAGTATCTATAAGTTGTTCTCCCATCAATTTTATCATCTATAAGTTTTGTGACTACGGAGGATTTGTGCATGTAAGAACTATTTACCTTAAAAGATTTTGTTTAGTATTGAAAAAAAATATAAGGGTGCACGGGAAAGGTCTATAAGAAATTGCAAATCTCCTTTGCAGGAGAGCCACCGTTGTCAAGATCACAATAAAAGATTAAAGGCAAAAAAACAGAAAAATTGCCAAAAGGGGCCAACATAGTTTAGATTTATGATTTATCATTAAAAAGAAATCACTTTAATAGAATTAAGAAAACAAAACAATAGAAAAGAAAAGAAAAGAAAATATGATATATGTTTATCTTTTGAGGGTGTTTAGTTGATGATCAACGGGTTTGGACAATGACTCCTGATTATGATTATTTTGTTATGATGCCATCGATTGTAGAATCATCAATATTTTAGGCTTGTGTGCAATGTGCTCATTTGTTCATTTAGTTTGATAAAGTTTTGCGATCAATTAGAACTTCTTGAACATATTTGAGTATTTGGGTCATGATTCCTATGTATCTAATTAACGTCCATTCATTCCATCCAACATGTTTAGACGCGTCGAAACTATGCTAGTGTGTAAACACTACACCAAATGGGAGATTTGTGAGTGCCGTTAGAAGTCACAAATGACCTTTATAACTTCTATTTATCGTCATAATTTAGGGGGTGATAAAAGAAAAATTGTAACTCCTAAGAGTAGTCATAAATTTTTATAACCCCAACGGGGGTTATGACTGGTGACCCCAATTTGTAACTGCTAGTGGTAACTTCTCTCAGCAGTTACTAATATTAGATTCGTAACTGCTCTCAGCAGTTACAAATATTAGATTTGTAACTGCTGATAGCAGTTATGAATTTTATATTTGTAACTGCTGTTAGCAGTTACAAAATTGATAATAGTGACAAATTTATGACTGCTATTAGTAGTTACTAAAATGAATTTGTTAAATGTGATAAGAGCTATTACAAATATCTTTATATTTTCACAAAATGATGAAATAATGAAAGTAAAATAAATATCATGATAACAAGTCTAAAAATTTTGACAACATTTCATTTATATTTATGATATTCCAAATATCTAGTACACATAAAACTTGTTTAAACTTAATTTAACATCAAGCAACCCCTTCGTGGGCGCAAAGTACAAAATGAACATCAAATTAAAAAAAAACTAAAAAACAACAACACAACACTTCGATGACAAGAAATGTCATGAACATGTAACAAATCATTCTAAATCTAGACCAGGAGTCACCACACGGTGGATACGCTTCGTGAAGTCTAGGTATATAATCTGTGGGGGGTATTGATGTGATGACATCCTCCCTCATGTACTTAGAGTACGCCTGTTGAGCAAGTTCAATGGACTCAAATTTTGTGAATACGGCTCCTCGGTATCCATTGACTTGTGCTTGTGTTGCTTGCCACAAAGTGTAAACACATGGATTTAGGCCTTTGAATACTATGTATATCAGGTATGCCATGTGTATGCCTGCAAACAATAAAATGTAACTATGTTAGTTAAAATAAAAAAATGTGGGGCACAATATCAAAACAGATCAGTGATTATATACATATATTGCTGAAGTTGTGTTGACGCATATAACACTAAGGACGTGTATATGGTGTAGTGTATGGTGACTCTCAAGTTTTCTCAAAACCCGTCGAACAACCTTGATAGTGATAATTTTTATTTAATAAATCGATATTGATCATTTTTCTCAAACTAGAAACCTATAATGAAAGCTGTTATTAATTATGATTAGAAAATTATAGATATATTATGAGTTTTTTTGAACAATTCCATAAAATTCAAGAAAGGCATATAATGATATCAGCAAAGGCTCCCTATGCTGAGTACTATCATAAATATTCATAATTCTTTGTTATAATTAATAAAAAGTAGCTCATATAAGATTTTTAGTTGTGAATTGGAATAAACAAGTAAGCCCTTACCAATCAACTATGATGTGAAAACTCTCTTTCATTTACAGAGCCTGCAGACATGCACTTTAGAAAGAGTTACACCCCGGAAGTGTTATAAAAGTTCACATTGACACTTTCTGAGGGCCTTTATGGAACATTAGGGGGTGTAAGTTTTAGCACAATTTGTTTCTTTATTGGGGGTGTAACAATTATAACTTAGTCCTACTGATAAATCTGTGACTGCTTGTGACAGTTATATTTCACATATATTATATATGGTATCGTGTTTTGACTCATTGCAATTTACATTTAGTCCATGGTTGTCACATACTTGATCATATTTGGATTATTTGTGCTTGAGTTGTCGTGTTGTATTCGTAAAATTCACACTTTTTGAAAAAAGTTGAAAATTTGCTAAAATAGTTGGTGATGACTTTGAGATTATCATTAAACGTGCGTTGTTTATATATTTGTGTGATGATACCTTACTTATTCTATGTGATGATTTATGCTTCATATTTAGCTTCTACTCATTTATCTATTTCGGATAAAAAGTGGAAGAACAAATTAAGGAGGAGATTTAATGTTGATAATGAGTTTGATTTATGGGGAAGAGACGCATTATGAGTTTTACTTTTATTTTTCTATTTCAAAATCTATGCATCACCGGTATTTTTATTTGTTTGATGTGTGTAGGTATCCAAACGAAGAACATATTTCACTCTGTGAAGACAAAGTTGCCTAAGGTAAGATCAAGAGGAAATTGAAGAAAAAGTTTATCTCTGTCATTCCATTTCTAGGGTTTGGAAAGGGTGTTAGAATTTTTTTTCATAGAGGGGGAAATTTTTTGTAATTTGGATTTTGGTTAGTTTTGTACCGAAATAGCCAAAGGGGGAGGTTTCCAAGTGCAAATATTTTAGATTAGGTTTTTTATTTGTTTTATTTGCACTTTTATATGTTTCGCGTATCCCGTTAAAAATCGACACGCTCCGACACGTCGAACTGAACTCCAACATCTCCAAGATTGAAGACTTCCCTACATCTAAAAAAGGTATAAAGCTTTTAGGATATTAAAATTATTCATAATTTTATTTGGGATCTTATTTTTTATAAAAATAGGGCCTGGATTTTTTGAGTTTTAAAAATATTTTTTTAAACCTCGTTCAAATGAGATCAGAATTTCATTCGAATGAAATTGGCTTTTCATTTGAAGCCTTGTTAGATCTTTCATCAAATGAACATCTAACGAAGGTGTTAGTTTGAATTCATTTAAATCTCTTTTGAATTAGCGAAGGTGTTCTATTTGAATTCGTTTGAACTAACGAGCTTCAAACGAATTCAAACAGAACACCTTCGTTAATGTTTGGTCGATGGATGATCTCTAATACTCACGTTACTCTAACCGTACGATTAATATCTCTATCGTATATATTCCATAAGTCCCTCTTATTCGAACATATTCCCTTTGTAGTTACACAATCATCTCAGCACTAGACTATATAATGAAGTCACTCAAGAATAGCATAGGTCATTCTCTCTAAGTCGAATCAACCTTACAGGGTTTTAACTTGTCCGAGCAAAAATTTGAACTTCTAAAATCTCGTTAGAAGCTGGGGAAATTCCCGTTCGAACGAACTAAGGCCTAATTTTTTGTTAGAAGCTCGTTCGAACGAGGTCGTTCGAACAGCTTCGAACGAACCTACTCTCTGAATTCTCGTTGGATAGGTCGTTGGAAATCTCGTTAGAATGAGGTCCTTTGAACGACTCAGGTCGTTCGAACGATATTATCGAACTTCATCCCCGACCTTCGAGACCTGCATTTTTCTAACTTTTTCATCACCCAAATCATTCAAAACTTATCTTGACTCAAATCCAATGATTCTAAACTATACTCCTTAGTAACAAAATACTTTCCAACAGGTTTTTAACATCAAATCCTTCAAAATTATAACATCAATTCAGATTAATTCCTCAAATCTTCACAAAGCCATAAATTCATATGATCACCATTAGTCGCAATTAAACCCAGATTTAAATTTGTCATTTCAACCTAAAAAATTCAGATTTCTATTCCCCAATATATGGTTATTCAACTACATGCAATACCTATACCATAATCATAGATTAATACCCAATTTCAGTCCCAATTTCATAATATCATGAATAAATCATCAACTAGTCTAACATGGACATTATATGCTCTAAGTTAAGCAAGATAAACACTTGCCTTTTTCACGAAGGTCTGATTTATCGCTTGAAATTCGTATGAGCTTGTTCCTCTCTTGCCGATCTACGTTTTGATGGTATTTTTGGTGAAAGAAGATTGGGTTTGGTCTTAGTGTCTCTATAAGTTCTCTCATTCTTCCTCCTGGGTTCCTTCTCTATTTTTCCAGAACATAACCCTAGCTGGTACTACGTAGAAGATGATATGTTAATCTAATATTCGTCCATTAATAAATCATAATTTTCCAAATGTCTAAAATACCCCTCCAGGGTGTTGGGATTGCTTATAGTTTCCCCGAACTCCAAACTAAACACTCGAGTAGACTTTTCTGACTATCTCGATCCTTCTGGACACATTGGTGTACTCAAAACGGACATCGGAATAACCAAAAACAAAATTACATTTTAAATTCCTCGTTTAAGTCCCGACATGACTCACATGTGCGTTCCAACTAAGTGTGTTGTAACTGATGTATTTTTCACTCACAATAATTATAATATATTCATGATCATATATTACTTTACTCACTAATTAATATTCAACATAATTCTCACCAATAAATACTAACTCTCATCACACTAGTAATTATTTACTTAAATCCGGATTAATTATAAATAATTTCCCCATTTAAATTAATTAATCCCATAATTAAAATAAATCTTTCAAAAATACGGGTTATTAAATACTCCCCCCCCCCCCCCCCCCAATAATGGATTTTCGTCCCAAAATTCTGAAAAGAGTAAAAATAATGGTATACTTGGTAGGAACAACTCTAAATACTTATCGCGCATCCCATTCTCGCGCTCCCAGGTAGACTCCTTAACATTATTATGCCGCCACTGAACACGTACTAACGACACTACCTTTGACCTCAATTTCGTCTCTCTACGGTCTAGGATAGCAACTGGCTCCTCCTCGTAGGAACTATCGGGTTGTAGGTCAATCTGCTCTAAAGTAATATGAGTTGGGGCCATGTCATCCCGAAGATATCTCCTCAGCAAAGAAGTATGGAACACGTCATGAATCCTATGCAAGTGCTCCGGTAACCCAAGTGTAAGCTACTGGCCCAATCTGCTCAATAATAGGGAATGGCCATACGTACCTCGACACCAACTTCCCCTTTTTACCAAACGGCATTATCCCCTTCATAGGAGATACTCATAATAATACCCGATCCCCCACACTGAACTCCCTGAAGAATCTATTGGCATTGGCGTAGATCTTCTGTCTATCCTGACCCAAGTAACTTATTGCCCCCACCTTGATCCAGCACGCTGGATAACGACAAGGTCGACCTTATAGCTCCTTAAATCGAGCCATGACAATAGTAAACTGGTAGGAGTTATTATAAGCAAACTCCACCAGTGGGAGGTACTGCTCCCAACCCCCGCCAAAATCAAGGATACACATTCAGAGAATGTCCTCTAACATCTCATTTCTTCGCTCTGTCTTCCCATCCATCTGCGAGTGATAGGCTGAACTCAATCGTAACTCCGTACCCATGGCCTCTTGGAAGCTCTCCAAAAATCTGGACATAAGAATCTTGTCTCGGTCGGACGCAATATCAAGGGGCACCCCATGGAGTCTCACTATCTCGACAATGAAGATCTGAGCATACTGCCCTATAGTATAGTCGATCCGGACTAGCAAAAAATGAGCTACCTTTGTCAACCGATCAATAGTCACCTATATGGAATCGTGACCCCTCTGCGATATAGGCACCCCTATGATGAAATCCATGGGAGTGAACTCCCATTTCCACATAGGGATCTCTAATGGTTTTAGGAGCCCTGGCGATCTTTGGTGGTCCACTTTTACTAGCTGACAAGTGGCACATTTTGAAACAAACTCGGTGATGTCCTTCTTCATTACACTCCACAAGTACTGTCGCCTCATATCCTGGTACATTCTATCTGATTTGGCATAAATTCTTCCAAATTTAACCCTTAATTTAGAGGCTTTTATTACCTCGGACAATGTAAAATGAATTAAGTTATCTCAGATCTTAGCCAACGGTTTCGTCTAACAAGTACCCCGAGTTTCTTGTATTTCTTCTTAATTTCTCAGGTATTTATTACATGAAAGGAAGAAAGAAAACGGAAGAAGCAAGAGAAAAGAAAGAAGACGAATCAAAAGGGAAAAAGCGTAATTTCTACCAGGAATCCGGTTGAAGACCCAAAATAAAAGTCGAAGATCTCTTATTCATGAGCACGTAGGAAGAAACGATGTCCCAATCTGAGTTCCGGATTAGAAGTTATGAAGACCCGAAGATGTGAGAAAATCACGAGATATTGAAGAGAAATTAAAGAGAAGTCGAAGTAGACAACCCGGACCAATCCGGTTTAATACAAAAATGGATCAGTCCGGGGTCCCAAATCACTGTAAAGATGGACGTTTACCAGACCAACCCGGTATTAAAAAAACGGATTGGTCCGGCCCTTAAAATCACTGCATAACAACTCATATAGCGGACCAATCCAATTTGTTTGGAAAACGAATCAGTCGGTTGCTGATCGGACCAGTCCGAAATGTATTGATCGGATCGATCTGGTGCTCGAGATTTGATTTGATCTTCTTCTTCTTAGAGTTTTGCATCAATCCAACTCTTGTAAATAACGTAGGATATAAATTTCTAATTCCTCCCAGAAAAGGGAGGCTTCTAATTTGTTTTTTTAGAGAAGTTTTGTAATTAGCTTAGAGAAAAAAACAACAAAACCCTAGTTTGATTCCAGATTGCAATTCAAGTAAATTAATTCCAATTCTTTCTTTAATTATTGTAGTAGTTAATTATTTGGTAGTAATTTCCTTATTTTTCAGTTTCCAGAGCTAGTAAAAATGTTTTCTTTCATTCAAAACATATTTTCTTTTAGGTTCAATATGTATGTCTAGATTTTTTACGGTTGGGATGCATGAACTCAACCCGATGTGAGAGTTTCATGTGTATGAAATTAATCCTCTAAACTTAAGGGTTTATTAGACCGTATTGCGTAGCGAACATAACCATTGTAGATCTTTGGATCTCGTTTGCTTCGGAGTAACCGGGATGCTTTAGAATGCAATACGAGTGTAGCTATCGCGTTACCTCTTTACTGATCCTCTGATTATGTATGGTGCGGACTTGAACCTCATATATGTAATGCTTGGGAGTAGTAAAGATTGGGTTTGATTAATCACTTAAATTTACGATTAGTTTTATACTAGCAATACACTAGGGTTGAGGGATTGTATTCCCGGGCTGTTTTTCCCTTCATATTTATTACTTCATTCTTAGTTATTAATTCGTGTTTAATTCATTAGTTCCGTAGTCTTAATCTAGTTTCCTTTTACTAGTAGGATTAATTGAAAAAAAATTATCTTTTCATTTTTCTTAGAGTTGAAATTAGTTTGATCGTCTGTCCTTCCGTCGTCATGATTTTCTCGTCCTATTTCCCTGTGGAGACGATCCCGACTTACCGAGTTTATTACTAACGCGACAAGCTTGCACTTGAGCCTAGAGAGTATGCACTTTAGAGACACATTCTTAGTCGCGTCAAGTTTTTGGTGCTGTTGCCGAGGACTTAGGTAGACGTAGGTTAGATTCTGTTAATCTAAAACTTCGACCAAAAATAAAAAATAATCAAAAAAAAATCAAAAAAATAAAAAAGCACAAAAATATACTTCATCTCTCAAAAACCTGTTAATGCAAAATCCTGAACTCACTCTAACTCCCCAAAATACTCCAACCAGCATTCACAAAAACTCGATAGTTGAGTATGACCCCGATAGCCCTCGCACTCCAAACGTTCCACAATTCTGGGTTCCACCTCCCACACCTCCACACTCAATTGCAAGTAACACTCTGACTTCCCTCTTAGGACACACCACAGAGCACGCTCCGAGCATAACAAGTGAGGATACAGAGTCATCAAGTGAGAGAGCCATGTCACAACACGATAGTGTAGCCGCAGGTGAGGAAGAGGTCCTGTATCGCCATTTGACAAAAATCTTATATCCTGATCGAACTGTCACTCCGGGATGCATTTTACTCCCGTATATGCAGGGAAAATTTGTTTTAGGAATGGGATGATCTAGATACTTTCCAACTACCATGGAATGGAATCAAAAAATCCATATCTCCACATCCGAGAATTTGAGGAGGTGTGCGAGACCCTCAATGATCAAACTTGCACTAAAAATGTGATACGCCTCAAACTCTTCCCATTCTCACTAAAGGATAAGGCTAAGACCTAGCTATGGTCTTCACCTCCAAACTCGATTGCATCATGGAAGACTTGTAATCTAAATTACTCAAGAAATTATTTCCCCCACATCGAACGAACTCCATCAAGGCTCAAATTCAAACCTTCTGACAATCAGAAAATGAGTCGTTTGATCGATGTTACGAGCATTTTAATGAGTTAATCACTTCATGCCCTCATCATGGATTTGATAAATTGAAAATCATTTCCTTCTTCCTTAATGGGTTGAATATAAATTCCAAACAACTCGTTGAAATCATGTGTGATGGTCCATTTGTCGACCTAGATGCTAATGATGTTGAGCTTCACCTGAGGTATGTCACTGATACTACCTAGGCATGGGATACATATGACCTTAGTGCTCATATTTGAAGATGCCAAACGACCACCACCCCATCGGCGGTCGGCCTATTTCATATAGAAAAGGATACTATGATGGCCGGTCGACTCGATCTACTTGAGAAAGGAATGCGAGAAGTACTTGAGATATGTGCAAGAGGACCAACTGGCTCCATTCCGAATCCCATTGAGAAAGTGTGTGCTATTTGTGAGGTGGGACATTCAACGGAGGAATGCCCGACGATAACCGCCTACAAAGTTATGCTTCAAGAGCAAGTGAGTGGTGTAGGAGGATTTAAGGGTAATTTTGGTGCACCTCACGGTAATTCCTACAACCCTTCATGGAAAAACCATCCTGGGCAACAAAATGCTATGATGAATCCTAATTCACATGTTGCCCCTCCCTAACCATCACACTTTCAACAAGCACCTCACATGCAGGGACATGTGCAAGCACCACCACCACCTCCAGGGCCATATATCACTCCACCGCGAAGAAATCTCGAGGATACGATAAACCAATTTATCACTGCCCAGAATGCAACCATTGCTAGACATGAGCGCATGATCAACGATATAAATGCGACTATTTCAAAGATGCAATTATCGTTGAGTATCCAAAAGAAGGGCAAGTTTCCTGCCCAGGGCCAAAGACCTCCCTAAGGTCAAACTAGTGTTAGCTCCACCTCTGCAGAACATCAGGAGCAATGTCAATCTGTGACCACTCTTCGTAGTGGAAGAGTTGTTGATTTATCACCTCCTCCACACGATGCAACCAAAGACAAGGAGATTTCGTCCGGCACAAAAGAGGTCGAAGGTGTCCCCATGAAAGAGAGTGATAAAGAAGACACTAGTGAGCCAGAGGTAGTAGTGAAACCAACCTCCGCGGCACCGTTTCCTCATAGGCTAGTTCCTTCCCACAAAGGAAATCCACGTGATGAAGTACTAGACGTACTAAAGCAAGTAAAGTTAAATTTACCTTTCCTCGATGCTATTAAGAAAATTCCATCTTATGTAAAAGTCATCAAAGACCTATTAATAGTGAAGAGGAGGATGAAGGTAAAGAAAAACGTATTTCTAGCATAGAATATGAGCTCCATTCTACTTAATGACCTCCTGCCAAAATTCAAAGATCCTGGTGCACCCACCATTTCTTGCATCATTGGAGAAAATAAAATTGAAAAAGCCTTACTTAACTTGGGAGAAAATGTTAATATCCTCCCTTACGCCATCTATAGGCAACTTGATCTAGGTAACCTCAAGCCCACAAAGATCACTCTCCAATTGGAGGATCGAACCGTGAAGATACCAAGAGATATAGTTAAGGACGTGATCATCCAAGTTGACACTTTCTACTTTCCGGTAGACTTTTTCATTTGGGACACAAAGCCCTCCTTCGCCTCAAATAATCACGTGCCATTATTTTCGGGTGCCCATTCTTAGCTACGACTAACACAATAATCAATACTCAAAATGGGCAGATGCATCTCACCTTTGGGAATATGACCTTAGAGACTAACATCTTCCATATAGCCCAACATGGAAGGAAAGAAGATGATATTCACGCGGTGAGCTTAATTGACAAGATAGTAGAGGAGTACTTTGAGGAAAAATATTGTGGAGATGCCCTAGGGACCTGCTTAATGTCGAGCCATGAGAGTGATGGGGAGTATACTAAATTTGAGAAGGAAGTTAAGTAGTTGAGAGAATTATTTGACGAGAGAGCGTCAGACGAGGACGCCAGAGATGTAAGTTAGATTTCTCGATTCGAGGAGTTACCGCTAAGGGAGGCACGCATGGTTCCCTATAGCGACAAATTTCCAACCCTCGAATTGAAAAAACTACCCTCCTATGTTAAATATGCATATGTAGGAAAGGACGAGACATTTCCTGTTGTTGTCTCCTCTAGCCTAGACGAAGAACAAGAGGGTAAGTTATTAGAGATTATAAGGAAGCACCAAAGTGCTTTTGGTTCGTGTATTTCTGATTTGAAAGGGATAAGTCCTTCGATTTGCACCCACAAGATCCACCTCGAGGAGGATGTAAAGTCCTCGAGATAAATGCAAAGAAGTCTAAACCCCAATATGAAAGAAGTGATGAGAACCGAAATCATTAAGTTTTTGGATGTCGGGATTATCTACCCAATCTCGGATAGCAAGTGGGTGAGCCCTATTCAAGTTGTCCTGAAGAAGTTGGGCATGACAATGATTGAAAATGCTAAGGGAGAGTTAGTTCCCCAACGTACCACCACCGGATGACGCGTTTGCATTAGTTACAGGAAACTCAATGAAGGAACTAGGAAAGACCATTTCCCCTTGCCATTTATTGATCAGATGCTTGAGAGAGTAGTGGGCCACCCTTACTACTACTTCCTTGATGGTTACTCCAGATATAACCAAATTGAGGTAGATATACTTAACAAGGAAAAAATGACCTTCACTTGCCCCTTGGTACGTTTGCCTACAAATGTATGCCATTCGACTTTGTAATGCACCCACGACCTTTCAAAGGTGCATATTGAGTCTATTTAGCGACATGATTGAGAGAGGACTCGAAGTGTTCATGGACGACTTTAGCATTTTTGGCACCTCTTTCGATCGTTTTCTGGTGAATCTGGAAAAAGTACTTACCCGGTGTGTGGAGAAGAACTTACTGCTGAATTAGGATAAATGCCATTTTATGGTCACTGAGGGAATAGTTCTTGGCCACATAGTTTCATCCAAAGGGATTGAAGTTGATAGAGCTAAGATAGATGTCATAGACGATCTACCCACACCAAAATTGCTCAAAGACGTGCGCTCCTTCTTGGGCCACATTGAGTTTTATCGAAGGTTCATTAAGGACTTTAGCACCATCTCTGGGCCCTTAAGCAACCTCCTTATGAAGCATATCCCATTCGAGTGGAATGAATCATGCCAAAGTGATTTTAAAAAATTGAAAAGCATGATTGTTTCCGCTCCCATCATGCAAGCGTTGGATTGGTCTTTACCATTCGAGCTCATGTGTGATGCAAGTGATTTTGCAACAGGGGCTGTTTTGGGCCAATAGAAGGATAAAAAGGCTCATGTCATCTACTACACTAGCCGTACTCTTACCGGACCACAACTAAATTACTCCACCACGGAGAAGGAATTTCTAGCCTTAGTATTTACTCTATATAAATTTCGATCCTATCTCATTGGGTCACCCATCACTTGTTTCACCGACCACACGGCTTTAAAATACCTCGTTGCGAAGAAAGACGCAAAGTCGCGCCTCATTAGGTGGATCCTACTCTTATAAGAATTTAATCTCTCCATTAGAGATAAAAAAAGGAGTAGAAAACGTCATCATCGATCATCTATCTCAGCTTTCGTCCGACGTACCTAGCGATCTGATACCCATAGACGAATATTTTCCAGATGAGAAACCCTTTGCTACCTCTTCTTTGCCCTGGTTTGCGGATATAGTGAATTATCTTATCACGGGAGTTGTCCCTTCTGAGTGGACACCGCAAGATAAGAAGAGGTACATTACTTAGTCGCGCATGTTTTTCTATGACGATCCTTTCCTTTTTAAATATTGCGCTGATCAAATCATCCAACAATGCGTACCGGATGACGAGATACCGAAAGTCATCCAATTTTGTCATTCGGAAGCTTGTGGAGGTCACTTTTCAACAAAAAAGACAGCCGCTAAGATTCTTCAAAACGGCTTCTAATGGATCACAATATTCCGAGATATGAGCAATGCTTGCAAATCTTGCGATAGATGTCAAAGGATTGGAGTGATTACGCGATGAGACATGATGCCATTAACCTCAATACTCATTATTGAGATATTTGACTGCTGGGGTATTGACTTCATGGGCCCTTTTCCCCTATCTTTTGGCTTCCTATACATCCTTGTCGCGGTAGACTACGTTTCTAAATGGGTGGAAGCCATAGCTACCAAGACAAATGACAACAAAGTGGTGATTAGGTTCCTACAGGAACACACACTTTCCCGCTTCGATGCTCCGAAAGCGATAATTAGTGATAATGGCACGCACTTTTGCAATAGGTCATTCGAGAAACTCATGGGAAAGTATGGTGTAGTTCACAAGGTTGGAACGACCCATCACCCACAGACAAATGGGCAGGCCAAATTAGCCAATCGAGAAATCAAGCACATCCTCGAGAACACCGTCAATCCCAACCAAAAAGATTGGTCACTTCGATTGAATGATTCACTATGGGCCTATCATACCGCATATAAAATCCACTCGGCATGTCCCCATTCCGCTTTATGTATGGGAACCCTTGCCATCTTCCCGTCGAGTTAGAGCACAAGGTGTATTGGGCCATTAAGAGATTAAATTATGATATTGACAAAGCTGGTGAAGCTCGCAAGCTTTAACTTAATGAGTTAGAGGAGATATGCAATGATGCGTATGAGAATGCCAAGATTGCAAAAGCCCGGATGAAACTAGCACATGATAAGATTATTCGACGAAAAGAGTTTCAACCGGGATAAAAAGTGCTCCTATATAACTCCCGTCTTCATCTATTTCCGGGTAAATTGCGATCTTGATGGACTGGCCCATTCGTTGTAAAGAGCGTATCCACCCACAGAGCAGTAGAATTGGAAGATCCCAAAGGGGGGGACACGTTCAAAGTTAATGGACAGTGCCTAAAGCTATATGTTGAGGCGTGCATAGAAGAGATCGACACCATCTGGTTGTCGGACCCCGTTTATGGGGTCGAGTAAGCATGAATTGAGAGGTCGTCCCACATCCAACGTGTATGGGTTGAAGTATTGTGTATAGTAGCTGCATGTAGTATAGGATGAATGGAGTTCGTAGGATCACATCACACAAACGAAGAGGAAATCAAGCACAAACACGTCTTACGAGGCGAGAATTTTAGAGCCGTAAAAATTTTGAGGCGTTAAGTAATTAGGTCAAATAGGTGTCGTAACGTAAGTAGGATCATCCGAAAGTCATAGGTGGAGTTTATACCAGCCCATAGGTGGCTTAGAGCTTTTCTGGGGACCGAACCAATCTGGTCCTGGGCACCTGGATTGGTCCGGTTGGGAAAATATTGAAAAAAAATAGGGTCTGGATTGATCCGGTGTCTACAACCCTTGGTTTTCCCTAGGTACACCTCCCTTTCCCCCAATCCTTCAACTTCCCTCCATTTTCGTCCCCTCCCTTCCCAACACCCACTTTCCCTCCAAATCCATCCCCCTTTTCCCTCCAAATCCTCCCACAACCCACTCCCCTCACCACCTATAAATTCAACCCTTCCCCCACCCCATTTTACCACCACCACTCACTCTCCTCCTATCTTTCTTATTCTTCCCAAATAATCCCATTTCATTTCATTACCATGGCCAACCAACCACCTTCCCAAAAATATGCTTGCGTCACCATTCTCGCCGACGGAGTCGCCGGCTACCGCTCTCGTCAAGAGAAGAGGTGGTGTGAACGCTTCTTCGGCTAACCTCATAAACTCCAAATCGAGCGCCAAGTCATCTGGAATGACATGCCAAATTCTGTCACCGCCCTCTTCATGGCCCGCGGATGGTGTTGTTCCTTAACGAACCCCATGACGCGGTATGGCCCCACGCGGTCCACACTTTCTATGGCTCCCTTGTTCGCAGCGGCCACCACACAGCCCAAGCTTATATCAGCGGCGTCCGCATTCCTTTCTCTTTGGAACTTCTGTCCTAGAAGTTAGCTGCCAAAGATCTCCCGAACCCACACCCACACATTTACCCAAACCCTCTTGCTCCGCTTGAAAAAGACGTGTGCATGTCTCGCATTGACCTCAATGCTCTTTGGAACACCAAACCTTCTCGGTGGGCCGGCTAAGTGACAAAGAGAGCCTCACTTTCAAAATAGTGTGCGCCAACATTCTCCCCACGGGCTATCAATCGGCGATGCGCCCACATCAAGCTACTCTCGTCTACAACCTTTTTTACCACAACACCACCATTAACGTGGCTACGTGCATTTACAAAGATATATTCTTTGCCGCCACGGATAAAAAGGGCATCACCCCTCTCCCCTTTCCCCGACTCATCACATCCATGCTAGCCGACGTCGGCATTCCACCACCGCTAGATTTCCCGCATCTCCTAGCTCCGTTTGCGTCCACCACCCGGACCAAACGGGAATGACAACAATCCCACATACAAGCCCGAATGGCCAAAAAGAGCAGCGAAGAAGATGCGGGTAGTGATGAAGAAGAGGAAGAGAGCGGGGACAACAATGAAGAGAGCAGCGACGAAGAGGAGGAAGATATTGATATGGGCGACTACGATGAAGATTATGACAGTGGTGAAGATTCTGACTTCTCACCCGCCAACGCTGAAATTAATCATCGTCTCTTGGCGGGGGAACCCGGGTCGAAGGTTTTATCACACAATATAATAGGGATCAAGCGGCATATCAATGGGATCAGGAGGCCTACCGAAGGGACACGGTCATGATGCATCGTCTCCAAACCCACTTGTACGAGCTCAACTTCGATGGACCCCCTCCAACCTTCTTCTATGACCCCTACGATCCCAACGCACCCGGACCCTCCAATCCACCGCCCCAATGAAGCCCTTATCCGTTGTTGTTGTTTTTGGTGTTTTTGGTGATTGTTAAAACTGTTGGTTCTATGTTTCCTCCCCCTATCCCTTGTAACACAGCATTTCTGTTTTATTTGTTCGTTTTATTTTCTCGCACTTTTAATTCGCTTTGAGTTAGATTTTAGTCATTTTTGCTTGAGGAGAATGCAAAAGTCTAAGTTAGGGGGGTCACAAGTGCGTCTTTCTAAAACTTCACAAATTTTCAAAAAAGCCCAGAAATTTAAAAAAAAATGAAAACTGTTGAAAAAGCCAAAAATATGTTTCTTCAAAATAAATAAAAATTGGAATTCAAATTTTTCAAAAATATCATTAAAAGACGGTATAAAGTCTCAAATTATAAAAACATAATACACAAAGCCAGAATTGAGCGAATGTAGACGACTTAGCGAATAAATGTGGAGATTAACAAACCCGGTGAAATTCGAGCCTTTCATTACTGTGAATGTATAAATCAATCCGAGTTAAATGAACTCAAAGTTCTTTTCAGCATTCTAATAAATCGTCAATGGATCTCAATTCTTTCACTTTGATCGGTTATGGAAAATGTGTGTGATATTGCCTTGAAAAATGTGCTAAATAGGTCTCTAAATTAAATTAATCATGAGTCCCATATGGTAATGCGATTAGTATTCTAGATAATGAAATAGGCCCTCGTTTGTCACCTAAAAATATTGGCCAGAAAAAGTAGCGAAAAATTATCCCTTTTGTAAACCAAAATTGAGCCGAATAATTTTTTCCCTTTCGTTTGACAACCCGAGAAACCCCAATTGGCCCTGAATTGTGAAAGTTGGTAATCCCAAAAATTAAGTCCAAAGTGCATAAAAAGGGGCAAGAAAAGAATAGTTGTGCTCAACAAAAATAGCAAGAAAGAAAACCGAAAAACAGAAAAAAAATAGAAAAATCAGAAAAGGAGAAAAAGCTTGGAAAAAGCACTGATGGACATCATAAATGAACTTTCCAATTCCAAAATTCCCAATCACTCCCATTTTACCCAATATACCGCATACCCAATAATTTTTAACCGAGTCCTTCATGCGAAATTGGTTACCGTGTGGGGAGCTAAAACACGAAAAGATAATAAAAGAGACTATAAATATTAACTAGAGGCAATGTTCCCATTTTTTATAACCGTAATACAATGATGAGATCCGTTTACCATAAAATTTTCGTCTTTCTATTTGTGTGAGTGAATTTGGTTCCAATGCATTTACTCTTTAAATCACACATACCGAGAGAAAATAGACACCCTTCCGAGAGATTCATTTGTGAGAGCATCCCGTGAGACTTTGAAATCAAAACAATTTTTCGGAGAAGTAATGTAATGATCAATCGGTAGAAATTCGCGGTTAAATTTATGGCTACGCACACATGCACTATGATTTGAGACCGTTGAACATGAATTGATGATGACTATTTTCTGGAAAAGTTTGAATTATACGATTTTTGCATATCTTGAGTTTTCTTTGAGTCGAGGTTTGTGGGTATATTCACTGCAAACCCTCAAGAGACACAACTCGTCTTACTAGGATAACCTAGGGGTTTAAAGGCTTGTTGCATACGTTAAATGTAATCACTTGCCCGCGAAAGAGGTATTCTATCCCTTTTTTTTGTGTTGGATCATGTTTTGATTCTTTTACATTGCTCGGGACGATCAACATTCTAAGTTAGGGGGGTTTGATTAGGCATAAATTCTTTCGAATTTACCCCTTAATTTAGAGGCTTTTATTACCTCAAACAACGTAAAATGATTTCAGTTGTCTCATATCTTGGCTAACGGTTTCGTCTAACAAGTACCCCGAGTTTCGTGTATTTCTTATTAATTTCACAGGTATTTATTACATGAAAGGAAGAAAGGAACTGGAAGAAGCAAGAGAAAAGAAAGAAGACGAATTAAAAGGGAAAAAGCATAATTTCAACCAGGAATTCGATTGAAGACCCAAAATAAAAGTCGAAGATCTCTTATTCATGAGCACGTAGGAAGAAACGGTGTCCCAATCTGAATTCTGGATTAGAAGTTATGAAGACCCGAAGATGTGAGAAAATCATGAGATATTGAAGATAAATTGAAGAGAAGTTGAAGTAGACAACCCGGAACAATCCGATTTAATACAAAAATGGATCAGTCCGGGGTTCCAAATCACTGTAAAGATGGACGTTTATCGGACCAACCCGGTATTAAAAAAACGGATTGGTCCGGCCCTTAAAATCACTACATAACAACTCGTCTAGCGGACCAATCCGATTTGTTTAAAAAATGAATCAGTCCGGTTGCTAATCGGACCAGTCCAAAATGTATTGACCGGATCGATCTGGTGCTCGAGATTTGATTTGATATTTTTCTTCTTAGAGTTTTGCATCAATCCAACTCTTGTAAATAACGTAGGATATAAAATTCTAATTCCTCCCAGAAAAGGGAGGCTTCTAATTCATTTTTTAGAGAAGTTTTGTAATAAGCTTAGAGAAAAAACAACAAAACCCTAGTTTGATTCCAGATTGCAATTCAAGTAAATTCATTCCAATTCTTTCTTTAATTATTGTAGTAGTTAATTATTTGGTAGTAATTTCCTTATTCTTCAGTTTCCAGAGCTAGTAAAAACGTTTTCTTTCATTCAAAACATATTTTATTTTAGGTTCAATAGGTCTGGCTAGATTTTTTAGGGTTGGGATGCATGAACTCAACCCGATGTGAGAGTTTCATGTGTATGAAATTAATCCTCTAAACTTAAGGGTTTATTAGACCATATTGCACAGCGAACACAACCATTGTAGATCTTTGGATCTCGTTTACTTCGGAGTAACCGGGATGCTTTAGAATGCAATGTGAGTGTAGCTATCGCGTTACCGCTTTACTCGTCCTCTGATTACGTATGGTGCGGGCTTGAACGTCATATATGTAATCCTTGGGAGTATTAAAGATTGGGTTTGATTAATCACTTAAATTTACGATTAGTTTTATACTAGAAATATACTAGGGTTGAGGGATTGTATTCCCGGGCTGTTTTTCCCTTCATATTTATTACTTCATTCTTAGTTATTAATTTGTGTTTAATTCATTAGTTCCGTAGTCTTAATCTAATTTCCTTTTACTAGTAGGATTAATTGCAAACAAATTATCTTTTTGTTTTTCATAGTGTTGAAATTAGGTTGACCGTTTGTCCTTCCGTCATCACTATTTTCTCATCCTATTTCCCTGTGGAGACGATCCCGACTTATCGGGTTTATTACTAACACAACAGGCTTGCACTTGATCCTAGAGTGTACGCATTTTAGAGACAAATTCTTAGTCACATCATTATCCCCTCCGGGATGTATCGTAAATCGGGAACCATGCGACTCCTCCATCACCACAGGTCGTACCTCCTCTCCCTATGGAACTACTACTCTTCCATTGAAGCGTAAGCCTCTATTTGAGCTCACAGAATATGACTCTGCCCTTCGTCTAGAAGTTTTACAATCCGATCCTGCCATAACGAGTCTGCTGCCTGAGCCTGTATCACCCTAGTAACGATCTCGGGTGTAATTGTCATCACTAATATGAATGAGCAGGAAATTGCATCCTGATGTCCCAGTTCCTTCCATTTTTCCTTCCACACCTCGGCCTATTCACCTGCTGGCCTATGGCTCAATGCGTCTTCTACCACATTTGCCTTCCTTGGGTGGTACTGGCTGTCAAACTGATAGTCCTTGACAAATTCAAGCCACCTCCACTGATGCATATTCAATTCCCGCTGCATGAATAGGTACTGCAGTGACTTGTGATATGTGAATAGGCAAAATTTCTCCCCCAAGAGATAATGTCTCCATATCAGAATTGCAAACACGGTTGCCGCTAACTCCAAGTTGTGGGTGGGGTAATTCCATCTCGTGAGGCTTAAGCTTTCGGGAAGCATAAGATATAGCCTTATCCTCCTGCTGAAGCACACCCCCAAGTACTAGTAAAGACGCATTAGTATACACCATGTATTCCACTCCCATCCTAGGAAATGCTAGAACTGGTGCTGAAGTGACCTTGTCCTTCTGCTCATCAAAAGCCAATCAGCAGGCATCATCCCAGATAAATGGCACCCCTTTGCGACTCAAATTAGTCAACGGACCCGCTATTTTTAAGAATCCCCGAATAAATTTCTTGTAGTATCTGGATAGCCCCAAGAAAATATGTACCTCCATCGGTTTCATGGGTTGTCCCCACTTTTCACTATGACATCTTTTTCGGGTCTAATGCTATCCCCTTATCTGACACGATATGCCCCACAAACTGTACCTCACTTAGCTAGAATTCTCATTTCTCATACTACGCATACAACTGGTGTTCATGTGGTACCTCAATTACTCTATGCAGATGTTCGATGTTCTATTCATCAAGTGTATGAATGAAACTAATGCATTGGTTATTCCAAATGGTATAACCTGAAACTCATAGGATCCACTATTTTAGCAGAAGAGTAGTTTTAGACACGTTTTGATCATAATGTAACTTTGTTTCCCTCTTAGATCATTGTACGTGTATGTAATAAGTTTCCCTTCCTGTTCATCATAGTTGACAGTGAACATTTCAATTAACTAGTGAACCCATACACCCTATGTCCTGAGCCTTGTTACCCAAGTCGACTGAACGTAATATACTCGTGTTAATTTAAGCCTTATACCCTTGACCTGATTATTCGGTAAGTTTGTATTCAACTACACAACTAGTACACTTAATTATCCTTTAGGTCGTTCCTCTAATCTACTCGTGGTGTAGACGTTCCACAACGTCTTTTCATGCCAACCCCATATGGTTCTACATGCCTTTAATCGAAGTATATTTCTCAACTTCCAGTTACAATAAAACGTACATATGATAACTAAGTTATTAACCCTATGTAATGAGGACCAAACATTTCCCAAACTTCTAACGTTCATTAAGTTTCATGCGTGGGATGTCTCGTAAAGAGAAATCTAAACAAGGTACCCCCAATACACTACTAATTAACATTATCTGTCATTGAGATTTGTAAGCCCTCAGCACACACTCAGCACCCCACTTTGCCATTTCCCGACATACAATCTACCCATTCACTCTCATGTTACTAAAAATGATAAAAAAAATGCAGTTCTCTTAAAATCAATTAGGATTTGGAGTTAAATCACTAACAAGTCAAATCTCTTCACTCGAAAGTTCTTTATTATACACTGAATTCCATCAGTAAATGTCCCTATTCTCTGGAATTAGTTATAACAAGGAAACATACTCACAAAGGCCTTCGATACCTTATAGTATATATAGGCATGTCTGGCCCGCTTTAGTGGCCGCCTCATAAAATAAAATAAAATAATTCATCCTGTAATACACAGATGACTATCTTACCACTCAACCTATTTCCACTTGAACCCTCGGTACCCAGTCACCACTCACAAGTATAATAACCTATATTTCCCTTACTCTCCAAGGTAGTAAATCATAACGTATGAGTCCTCGTGGTGTTCACACCCGATTTCCACACCGGTGAGAACGAAGAACTCCGCTACCCGATGTTCATTTTATTCATAATGAAGATACAGTAATTAACACAATTAATGTACCTCCAAATGCTTGTAGTGGTTGCAGCACTAGTGGCAAGACTGCATATCGAACGTTGTAAGCACGACCACACGGTAGCGGCCCCTTCTGATGTGGGGCTGGCGCTGCGGAGGTAACTATACCTGATCTCCCATGATGGTTAATATGTTGCTCGTAGCAGGCACCCCACGGGTCCTTGACATTCTCAGGGGAATCTTGAAGCTTTTGTCCCCGCCCACTATAGATAAAACACTTGCCATTAAAATTTCCTCCCCGCTGACTCTGTTCTACATACTGCTGTCCTTGCTAACTTTGTTGATTTGATCGGGGCTGCACTCTGGCCCGTTACGGGCAAGATTGACGTTTATGGCCCTTTCTTCCACACTTAAAACACCTTTTTCTTTTAGTTTTTCCCTGTTCTTAGCTTTGCTAGCCCTGGCAGTTTTGGCTCTTTCCACCACTTCCATCGTCCCCTTGGACCTAACGACTCTGAGGAACTTGTCGTTGTTGCAACGGTGCTTCCCCACTGTTGTTACCCCTTGTCCTGCCAGATCGATTAACTCCTCTTGGTCTCCTGCCACCTCTAAGTTGGACATGGTGATCTTGGTGATTCAATATTGCATTAGTAACTACTTATGCAACTATACTTGCCACCTTTGTGACTGTCACCATTTCTTGGGGTTCTTGTTGATTTTGTCCCACCTCAATTCATTCAGCGGCGTTAGTTTTTCGTACTTCCCTAAGTGACATCTATAATTTAAATGAATTATATAAGTTCACCATCGATACAAAATAGCAGAAGTACGTAATCTCAAATACGTAAAGTTGAATTCAACAGTCCTAATAATAGGGCTCTATATCAAAGAACGCTAAGATGGAAGCATAATAAGTCATACAGACCCTAAAGGACTGTATAACCTGATGCTCTGATACCACCTATGACACCCCGCCTAATTAAATACCAGGTGATCAGTCATTTATTAAATTCAATCAGAATATCCAGTTGGTTCAGAATATGCATCACTGTCAAAAACTTATTATTAACACTAACCACCTAATATTTAAAAAGGTTGATGTCAAAATTTTATCTTTTAATTAACATAAAATCAAATTTACCAATTATGAAACATACACCATTCAGACTAATCACATATGATATAAAAACACTAAAATAATAAATGTGACTGGAATAAACACTTCCAGCCTAAATACCAAATATAATAATTCATCAAAATAAACCAACAACTTAAAGGAGTAAATAAATAAATCCACCTCTGACTGTCTGAATAACTTGTCCGGGAAAAAAATTGAACTTCTTAAATCTCGTTAGAAGCTAGGGAAATTCTCATTCGAAACGAAACTTCAAACGAACTAAGGCTTGAATTTTCGTTAGAAGCTCGTTCCAACGAGGTCGTTCGAACAGCTTCAAACGAACGAACTCTCTGAATTCTCGTTGGATAGGTCGTGGGAAATCTCGTTCGATCGAGGTCGCTCGAACGACTCAGGTCGTTCGAACGAGATTACCAAACTTCGTCCCTAACCTCCTAGACCAGCGTTTTTCCAATTTTTTCATAACAAAAATCATCCGAAACTTATCTTGACTCAAATCCAACGATTCTAAACTATACTCCTTAGTAATAGATTACTTTCCAACGGGTTTTTAACATCAAATCCTTCAATGTTATAACATGAATTCGGATTAATTTCTCAAATCTTCAAAAAGCCCTAAATTCATATAATCACCACTAGCCACAATAAAACCCAGATTTAAATTCGTGATTTCAACATATAAAATTCAGATTTCTAATCTTCAATATATGGCTATTCAACTACATGCAATACCCATACCCCAATCATATATCAATACCCAATTTCATAATATCATGAATAAATCATCAACTAGTCTAACATAGACATTATATGCTCTAAGTTAAGCAAGATAAACACTTGCCTTTTTCATGAAGGTCTGATTCATTTTTGAAATTGGTACGAGTTTGTTCCTCTCTTCCCGATCTATTTTTTGATGGTATTTTTGGTTAAAGAAGATTGGGTTTGATCTTAGTGTCTCTATAATTTCTCTCCTTCTTCCTCTTGGGTTCCTTCTCTACTTTTCTAGAACATAACCCTAACTTCTACTACATAAGGGATGATATATTAATATAATTTTCGTCCATTAACAAATCATAATTTTTCAAAAGTCTAAAATACCCCTCTAGGGTGTCGGGTTGCCCTAAAGTTTCCCCGGACTCCAAACTAAACCCCCGAGTAGACTTTTAGGTATATCTCAACCCTTCCGGGCACACTGGCATACTCAAAACGGCCATCAGAATAACCAAAAATAAAGTTACATTTTAAATTCCTCATTTAAGTCCCGACACGACTCACACGCATGTCCAACTACTGTATTTTTCACTCATGATAATTTTAATATATTCATAATCATATATTACTTTACTCACTAAGTAATCTTCAACATAATTCTCAACAAAAATACTAACTTTCATCACGCTAGTAATTATTTACTTAAATTTGGATTACTTATAAGTAATTTCCCCATTTAAATTACTTATAAGGAGAGAAATATTGATGAAGAATGTGAACTCATTCATGGAGGCACAGGACATCTATAATTGTTAATTTTTTTAATAGTAATTATCAATGGTGGAGTGTGAAATAAGATTGTGATCGGAGGCTGATTTTGGCACACAAAAAATTTCAACAGTGCTTAGAGGTGGGGGCGTTGCCCCCTAGACTCTCGCGAGGGCGGCCCCCTCGATCCTTCCACCTGATTGGTAGGTGGAACCTCGTGCTGTCCCAGCATAGTGGCAACATGAAGCGTTGAGTTCAAGGATGATTGTTGAGTTAAAGGACGGTCGTTGCGTTCAAGGATGACTGTTGAGTTTAAGGATGACCGTTGAGTTCCAGGATGACTATTGAGAACTCCAATCTACGACAGAGTTATATCTTGACCATAATTGTCGAGAATCCATATTTTTCTTATTTACGTTGATTTATGTCTATATTATTCATGTTTTAATTTTGGGTTGTTCATATGTATTAACGGTTCCCTTAGAATTATGGATAACATGGAATACCGACCCGACATAAATCATGTAGATGCTAAATGTGAATAATTCATAATTATTTTGAGTTGTGGACATTAATATGTGGGGTTAAAGACTAAACAAAATTGAGTATTCATTTTTTTAACAATCAAGGGTATTTGAAATTTTTTATTTATCACACATTTGCTTGATATATTAAAATAGGGATATCTCGATATTTTTGGAAATATATCTAATGTCCTCGATTTTCAAATTAATTAAGAATTGGACACATTTTTTTAACCCTCACAAATTTTTTTAAAATTACTAAGTGGGAGAGGGAATTTTCTAAGAGAAAATCCCATGGTCTCCATCAATGATTTGTAGACTTTCTACAATAAGTATATCCTCCAACGAGGAATGCAAATTATTATGGTAGTCGGTATAAATTTCCTTAAGGATAATTTTGAATTCATTAATCATATAGGCGGCCCCAAAGGAGGAGTCTATGTGATATAATATAATCTAAAATTTGTTGGTGTTATACACTTAGACATAAAATAATGGTAGGTTCTCCAAAGAGGAATGCTATGATTTTGTGGGATCAAAGTCTCGGCTATTTAATTTTTTTAACATAGGTTTTGTCGAGATAATAAAATTAAAAGGAATAAGCCTGCCTTTTTTTGGAAAGTAGGTTCTCTAAAGTGGAATACTATTCAAATGGTAATTGGAATGCCAACGAATTCTTTTAAAATTGATAGATGGTACATTCATTTTAAATTAGAATTCAAAAAGTTTTATGCCATATAATAATTCATTTTATTATTTTACTCTCAGTATTAAAATGGAAAACTCTTTCAATCCACTTGTTGTCATTATCAAGGAAAATAAATTAACTGGGCCTAATTACATTGACTGAAAAAGGAATTTGGATATTGTGTTGACTGTTGCAGGGTACAAGTTTGTGCTCTATGAGATATGTCCTGGGAAACCTAGTGAGGGGGCAACTGAAAATGAAACCCAGGATTACAAGAAATGGATCAAGGCTGATGAGATGGCGCGGTGTTACATTTTGGCATCTATGTCCAATGTTCTGTAACATCAGCATCAGTCGATGGACACAACCTATGGTATGATGCTGAACCTCAAAGATATGTTTGGGGATCAGAAACATCTTACAAGGCAAGTTGCTATGAAAGAACTCATGAACACAAACATGACTTAAGGGACCCCAGTGAGGGAACATGTTTTAAGGATGATGTTGTAATACCTCAAATTTTTTACGATTTTTAAAACAAGGGATTAATCAATAATTTAAATATGGGAAACTTAATTGATAATTAATCCGGATTAAAATAAATATTAACTAGTGAGATGAGGGTTAGTATTTATTGATGAGAATAATATTTAATATTACTGAGCGAATATAGTAGTATATCATTGTGAATTTATGAAAATTGTCACGAATGAGAAAAATGACAAATACGGTAATTTAGTCGGGATGCGCGTGTCAGTCATCTCGGGACTAAATTGATGGAATAACAAGTAAATTATTTATAACTCACCCAAATGGTCATTTTGAGTGTGACAATGTGTCCTAAAGGGTCGAAATGGTCAGAAAAGTTTACCCATGGGTTTAGTTTGGGTCCCGGAACAGTTTTAGGCCAAACCGGCATCCCGAGAGGACGTTTTGGTAATTTGTATTTTTGGAGTATAATTAAGGAAGAAAATTAAAAGAATAAAATATTATGTACATGGGTTAGATTAGGGTTATCAGTGATAAATAAAGAGAGGCAAAAAGGAGGAAGGATGAGGAGAGGTTTCTAGGGCTAGAACCACCACCAGTGCACCATTTACACCACTAAGACCACCACCGCATAGATCGAAGAGCGTGGATCGCAAACATACCAACTACATCAATGGATCATACCTTCTTTCTTGAAGCAAGTGTTTAATCCTTGCTTTCTTTTATAAATGATCATGTTCATGTTAGTGTAAGTAATAAACACCCTTGAAATACATATGAATTTGATGAATAGTTGATGATTAAATGCATAAATTAGGACTGAATTAATATGGAATTGATTCGTTCATGTGGCTAAAAGATGAACCATGAATTTATGATGAATATTAATGATTAAATCTGGGATAAGAATGCTTGAATTGAAAATTGAATAAACTAGGTTTTATTTCATTAATTTGGGGATTTTCGGAATTCATCTAGATTTATGCATGATTAAATGATCCTAGGTTATTAAAAATCATCCATATATGTTGGAATAATGATTGGAATTGATTTTTGGGGGCATGGGAACAATCAGTAGAGGTTTTTAGGATAAAAAATGGTGAAAATGAGATTTTTAGAGGAAGGAGACGAACTAGGTAAATCTCATTCGAATGACCTAGATAGTAGTTCAAATGACATTGTTCGAATGAGATTTACCACGATATTACGAACAAGAATTTAGAGTGACATTTCGTTCAAATTTCATTCCAACGACTTCGTTCAAACAACATTCCAACGAGAATTCAGAACCCTTTTTTGTTCAAAGTTCTTCGAACAAGATTTCAATCCGTTCGAATGAAAATGCAAAAAAATGGAAAATCGTTCTTTTTGAGTTCCAACCTTGCGACGTAAATATTTCGAGAGAAATGGAGTAACCAACGATGGTCATTAGAATAAATGGAGGTAGGATAATTATGGTGACTACCATGAGAGACTCTTAGTGTGTGATATATATTTGGGAATTTCGAGAATGATAGGGCATATTCGTAAGTTCATAAATATATCGTGAGTATTAACGAGAAAATTACTACGTATGTAATATAATGTTCAGGTTGTGTGTATACCTAATGGATTTTGTAGGTTGTCTGTATAGCTGTATATGATTTATTATGTGTATTGACATACCTACGCTGCTTGCTATCACGAGAGGTTCTGAAAGAGGCAGACTTATCTTGAGGAGCCTTTGGGGGGATATTTTACTTATACCTCAGAACATAGAACTTAGGTTGGATTGCCATTTGTGTGAATAATGGTATTAAACGGTCATTTGGGTGCGTAGGTATGTGCGTAACCCATAGGCTTAGGACTATGTTCGCATCCAATATGTGTGATTGATATTTATGGTTTGAGAGAGATTAAGAACCATAGGTCCTTATTTATTACGTGATGTACTGGGCCTTAATAGCAGAGTATGCATGCACCGCAGTTGAGTCTAGGGGTTCCGTATTAGTATATATATAATATAGTGATGATTATGCATATATATACTTGTGATATTATCTACTATGTGAAATTTGTAGAAAATAAAGATAATGAAAATCCCCGAGTAACTTAAGTAAGTGAATATTTAACTGGATTTATGAATACTCCCAATTGAAATAAAAGTCATGAAAATACTTAATAAGGTATACGTGGGAAATACGGGTTCTTATCACGGATTGTAATTGGAAGGTTAATGTTTATAGGATAGATAGGTATGTTAACCATAACTAAAAGAGTTTAGAGGTACATTAGGCGTGCACAATAGGTGAGAGGTGAGAATATTAAGTGAGTACTCGAAAGGCTAACACGCACATAATATTTGCTTTATTGCAATTTTAAATACTTGATAAATTATTTAAAAATGTTTTACACTCGGGATCTAACCCATTTGTTGCAAATTTCTTTCTTATTATATATGTATTATATCAGGTGTCCAGCCACAGGGGCATCATGCTTAGGCTGTTGATTCTTTTGACATGCTACAGCTATTGTGAGAGTTGTATGTTGTCATATTAGACCCCTCCACATTTATGACTTCAGTTATTTGATTTAGTCTTCTTAGTTAGGGTATGTGTCGCACATCTTAATTTTATTTACGTTAGAGAGACATTGTACGCATTTCATTTTAGTATTTCAGTTTCAGTTGGATTTGGTATTATTACGATTGATGGTTTGTACTCTATTTAATTAAAATGATTATGCCAGCTTTATCATATTCAGTTAGATGGTGTTTTATTTGTTAATTGTTTATTCATAAGAATAGTGAATGTATAGAATGGTTTAACATAATTTACATTAACTATTGGACAAAAATGTTTTGACACTACCTTAGTTAATTATTAGGTGATTAATGAGATAAATGTTTTCGACAGTGATACTAAGACGGAACCAATTAGATACTTTGATTTAATTTAATAAAGGACTGATCACCCGGTATTGAATTAGGTGGCATGTCATAGATGTCTCTTCTCAATGAGCTTGAAATATTTGGAGAGGAAATCGATATGGAAACCTAGGTTTATATTGTTCTCCAGACGCTGCCTGAGTTCTTTAAGCAACTCCACCTAAATTTCAACATGAACAAACTTTCTTACTCTTTGGCGGAACTACTTAAAGAACTACAAGCAACTGAGGGTCTCATCAAGAAGTCAGTAAGTGCTTTTTTTGTTGAGAAAGGTTCTACTTCTAACCCTATGGATAAGAATAAAAAGAAGAAGAAGGATCATAACAGGATATGGTCCCTCGAGTAGCTCGTGGGCCTCAGGGAGGTATGGAAAAGTCCTAGGGCACGTGTTTCCACTGTAAGCAGTCGAGACAATGGAAGAACATTTATCCAATTTTTTGCAATAAACAGAACAACGCATGTAAATTCCAATCATTTGTCGTTGAATCATGTTTTGTGGTTCGTACTACTGGTACCTGGTGTGTAGATACGAGAGCCACTAATCATGTATGAAATTTTTTACAGGGGTTCTAGGAAACCAATTGACTAAGTGACGGCGAGATTTATCTGACTATGGGAAATGGTACGCGAGTAGCGGTAGTTTCTGTGGGAGACGTTCATCTAAACTTTAATAATAATAGGAGTTTGCTTTATCAAGATTGTCTTTATGCACCTTCCATTAGGAGGAACTTGATTTCAGTTTCTTGTTTATCCTGTTATAGATATTCAGTTTCTTTTAATAAACTCGTGGTTATTAAGAAAAATAAATCTTTTATTTGTTATGGTACATTAGTTGATAATCTTTATATTTTTAATCATATCTCTCCCATACAATAAATTAATATTTTGCATAATTTAATTGGACCAAATTTAAAGAGAAAGGAACCATCCTCGGTGAACCAAACGTATCTTTGGCACTTATGCCTAGGTTATATTAATACAAAAAGGATTCGTATACTGGTAGCAAGTGGGAAATTGAGCTAGCTAGAACTGGAGGCACTTCCAGTTTGTGAATCTTGTTTAGAAGATAAAATGACCAAGAGGCCTTTCTCGTCCAAGGGCTATAGAGCCAAAGAGCTGTTGAAATTGGTTCATTTTGATCTATGTGGTCCGATGACAACCCAAACAAGAGAGGGCTTTGAGTATTTATGGCTTTCATAAATGATTACTCAATGTATGGGTATGTTTACCTAATGCACCATAAGTCTGAACCTTTTGAGAAATTCAAAGTGTATAGGGCAGAAGTGGAGAATCATCAAGGTAAAAGTATCAATACACTACGATCTGATTGTGGTGGAGAGTAACTCTAGGGGAGTTTACGTATTATCTAGAAGATCAAGGGATCATATCCCAATTGTCACCACCTGGTATGCCTCAGCAAAATGGTGTAGCAGAAAGGAGGAACATGACTCTTTTGGATATGATTAGGTTCATGTTTAGTTATACATATCTCCCAGATTCCTTTTGGGGAACATGCTTTATAAATGCCCACTTATTTATTGAACTTGGTACCTTCAAAGGCGGTCTCTACTATACCCAATTAATTGTGGATTGGGAACAAGCCCAGTATGAAACATATTCGGATCTGGGGTAGTCCAGCACATGTGCTAAAGTGAGATTTTAGTAAGTTGGAATCAAGATCATATGTTTATTTCTTTATAGGATATCCTAAGGAAACTAAGGGTTTTTTATTCTATGATCCTAAGGATCATAAGATCATTGTAAGAACCAATGTTCGATTCTTGGAAGCGGATTATATGATGGATCATAAAACTAGAAGTAAAATTATTCTTGAATAATTCCAAGTGAACCAACAAGATTCTTCAACACCGCCAATACAGGATGAAATAACACAACGTGTTGACACTAGTACACTAGCACAGGGACTACCTCCTCATAGTGGGAGGGTTATACGTTAACCTGAACGGTTTATTTTCTTGGAAGAGTCTTATTACAAGGTACCTGATGAACTCCAAGTCGATCCTTTTAACTAAAACAAGTTTATCCAAGATAAAGATGCAAAACTTTGGCTTAAAGCTATGAGTTATGAAAGTGAATCTATGTATTCAAATCAGGTTTGGAGTCTTGTAGATCAACCCGAAGGGATAAAACCCATAGGATGCAAGTGGGTCTATAAGAGGAGAAAAGGGGTGGACGGGAAGCTTGAGACCTTTAAGGTGTGGCTTGTTGCGAAAGAATTTACTCAGAAAGAGGGCATCGATTATGAGGAAACCTTCTCGCCTGTAGCTATGATGAAGTCCATCCGAATTTTGTTATCCATTTCGGGTCATTTCGATTATGAAATTTGGCACGTGGACATAAAGAATGCATTTCTTAATGGGAATCTTAACGAATGTATCTATATGGTGCATGCAGACGGTTTTATTGCTCAAGGCCAAGAGCATAAATTGAGAACACACTATATTGTTGACTTACTTGAGTCTGTGCCATATAAGAGTTCCAACTATTTTGGATATTGAGAGAACATAGGATTATATGTTTTATGAGTTACTCTCTCAAATAGGAATCCAATCTTCATTAAAGGAATCCCAGTCCAAGAACTCCAATGCTCTACAAAAAGGGAAGTATTAAACACATGAACCACATTAGGACACTCACACTGCATATATGTGTTATTATGTGTGCAGAAAATTCATATGGTGGATTAGCCTCTTTAAACAATTTTTTAAAAATTCATTTAAACATTTTTTAAAATCATTTTAAATGATTTTTTCTTTTAATATGGTTTTTAAAATGTTTGAGATCAAAATCTAAATTTCTTTTTGTGGTGAAATCTTTGGGGTTGCATTTTATATTTCTCTAAACTCCAAAAAAACTCGTGGATGGTTCTCTTTTGTTGAACACGTGTTGCGTTTAACCACATCACCCGTGTTTGTTTATCGACTGAGTTACTTTGTTAAGATCGTGACCTTTGATCATGAATTAATCTACGATCCACAATTGATTCAACTCGATCCATGTAACTCAGAAACCTCCAACCAGCATTCATTTTCCATCGCCATTTATCTACCCTTGGATTAACAGTCCGAACGTTGGCAACCAATATCAACCCTTGCTTTTGAAACCGTCTTTTTTGTGTTGAGTATAAAAGATTTCTTAGGGTTTTGATCTTCATTTTTTTAAGAGGTTAGAGAGAAGAGAGGGTCGGAGCCTCAAGAGAAAACAGTGAAAGAGGAGTGAGAGAAAATCGTCTTCTCAGAGAGAGAGAGAAGAGAGACGATACAAACTCAGTTTGATTAAAACCAAATACACATGTGTTTCTCAAACACACCAAACCCGAAAAAGCCTATATTCTCTCACAATCCAAAAAACCCAAAACAAACAATGGATCTAAGGGTTTCGTATAAGCTGAGTTTGTGTGTTCTTACGTTTTTGAAGACCTCTTCAATAATATTTCTCTCTAGGAACCATATTCTTCACATAGAAAATTTTTTGGTTCCTTATATCTGTTTTGATTTGATATTGTTGTTGATATTTGTTTTGATCCAGTTTTGTGATCTCAAATACATTTTCAAAAATAAGACTTATGATTGTGTATATATTCAGATCTGTAAATACATTTTTTGTTTCAAAATATAATTTCACATTTAGTGAAATCAGTTTGAACATAAACAAATTTTTGAAACAAATCTTGATATAAAAAGATTTTATTTCAGATTTGAAATTTGTTGAAGTCTGTTATTCAAAACAGATTGAAATTACTTGCATATCATATAGATTAATTTGTAATTTTTAGGAATTTGTTGTATAATTAATTGAGAGATGTGAGATGCATTTCTACATTTAGATCACTTCACATACACATTCACTCTCACACGAACACTTAGATAATTGTTGTTCTTGGAGAGATATATTCTTTATTGAGATGCTATAATCAAGTGGACAGGGAAAGGGCAAGGAAGTTTCTGGAGGAAGATCATATCAAATCATAAGCCTTTGAGAGTGGAGTAACTCGTGTAGGTAAATTTTCTGAACTTAGATCTAGGATATTGATTTGCATGCTTAGTGTTGTAACTTGAACCTTGTGATTTTAGTGGATTTTTTGTTTTGCTCCGTAGAGGGGGCTGTGGATGTTTACCTTATTTTAGGGTTTTACCAAGTTAAAAATAGTGTGTCAAATTTGCTTGAATGTTCTTAATTGCTTTTGTGAACAAATATCTGATTTAAAACGTAATTGTAGGTTTTAATTTTAAAAACCTAAGGTAATCAAACTAAGAAATCTAGAGGACACATTCAAAAACGTTTAACATATCTTGTGTTGTATTTTAAAAATGGTTTTGTTCAAGGATTTGTTAACAGAGTTTACTTAATCTATAAGATTTTTTTTATTAACTTAGTACGCAGTTTTTCAAGTGGTGCCAGAGTGGGTTTATCAAAAGTTATTTTGATCCTGAAACTCCAAAAATTATTTTCAAAAACTATTTTTGAATATGGATGAAAGATTTGAGAAGTTAAGTAACCTCTCTTGAACACCTCTCTTTGATGGAAACAACTTCTCTTACTGGAATGTATGAATGGTTGCTTTCATTTAAGGAACTCTTAGTGATGATGTTTGGGATATTATTGAAAATGGTTATAAAAATCCAACTAAGTCTTTATCTGATACGGATCCCACAAGGGTTAAGAAACTTCTTAGTGAATTTACAAAGGAAGCAAAAAATATGTCTCTCAATAATAATAATAATAATGTAATACGCCGTAATTCTAAATATTTTATTTAATTAAATTGGAGAATTAAATGAGAAAATACAGTATAATTTAAATTACGTAAGAGGAGTAATTCAATGGGATTTATTAAAAAAATTAATTTTGGAATATTAATCGAGAGATAGTTACCGATTTATACTGCCTCATTATATTTACTTAGTGCGAGTGGTAAATAGTTACTTAATGCGTGTAGACCGTGTTGGAGTGAGAATGAGTAATATTTTTTTTTAGTGACTCAAATGATAATTTAGAGGTCACAGATGAGTCCGGAAGGGTCAAATTAGTCAAAATAGTATACCCGGGGGTACTAGTTGAGTCTCGGGGTAATGTTGGACTAAATTGAGACCGTTCGGGGGTATTTTGGTATTTTAATATGAGAGGGTATGGAGACCTACGAAATTGAGAGCTTTATATCCGCGGTATGATAGAGGGGTTAGGGTTAGAAAACCCATGAAAACACACCATAGCCATTAGAGATAAGAGAGAAACCATTCTCAAGGCAAAAGGAAGAATTGGGAAGGATTCAAAGGAGATTTTCACTATCAACTTGTTGGGGAAGAAGGATTTAAGGATGAAGATCATCAATCATCAACAACAACCACGAAATCAGACCCTACTGATCATAAGGCAAGTTGTTTATTGCAAAAATTATAGAGTTATAATACCCATGTGTAGGGTTTTTGAATAGTCTTGTTTAAATCAATATCTTGATAGGAGAATGATGATATTTATACATGTTGGGATAGGAATCGCATGTAGAATGATTTAACTTATGTTGAGGATTAATATTCAGATTAGACTTGATGATTTTTCGGAATAAAATCTGGATTTTGAATGAAAATATGGGAAGAACACCATAACTAGGGTTTCAAGAAATTCTGGGTTTAACTCACTATTTCTTTAAAGGAATTGGAGTTTTGATGTATTTGACACGTTAGAAATTGTCCTAGTATATGTGAAAACATGTTTGGATCATTGGGTAGAAGTTTGGTGGACTATAATGGAGTTTGAAGATTTGTAAATGGAGGAAAATCTTAACGAAGAAGACGAACTGCGTCTGTC
Source organism: Sambucus nigra (assembly GCA_949130495.1). NCBI lineage: Eukaryota > Viridiplantae > Streptophyta > Magnoliopsida > Dipsacales > Adoxaceae > Sambucus > Sambucus nigra. The sequence goes on from OX422224.1 coordinate 301,861,802, forward strand.
CCTGTTCGATCGATCGATCGATATCGAACTATCGATCGATCGACTATGTCAATCGATCCAACCCAGCAGTCGATCGATCGACGCAAGATGTTCTTCCCGAATTTTTTGTGTTTAAGTCTTCGTTAATTTTCTGGAATGAAGTAGTGTCCTAGGATTTACATTATACTTATATGGGAGTGAGAATAAAACCAGTAGGTATATTGTTGAGGTCCGATAAGGCCATTGGGTGTAGGGTTTGGATTACGGACCGATGAGAATAAATCCGATTTAGTAGAGTATCGGGGAATTTGGAATTGATTTACGAGGCGAAGTAAATTCAATTTAAGTAATAAACCAGTAGGGTAAGTAATAACTACTGAAATTATATGTGAGGGGTAACTAGGACCCTTAGAGTTGCGTGAATACTCGAATAAATGCAATAGTGAAATAAATTGTAAATAAATGAGTACGGTGGATATAAGTAAAATATATTTCGTACGTGCATGATTTGATGGGTTGGGTGTGTACCTACTAAATTATATAAAAGTTTGGGTTAAGAGAATTTTACCTAAATTAATTATGTTAGGGTCGATGAGACATTCCGAACTAACATAAAGTTATTATATGTTCGGGGTCGATGAGAAATGCTGAACCAAACCTTGAACTGGTGTCGCGATGAAAGAGTCCCGAACCAGAATATGTATATATATATATATATATATATATATATATATATATATTTTTAAATAGTTAGGGTCGATGGATAATTCCGAACCAACTCTTACCTTGGGGTCGATGAATCATTCCAAACCAAGAGTTCTTTATTTGTGTATACAAATAATTGGGGTCGATGTATCATTCTGAACCAATTCTTACTTGGGGTCGATGAATCATTCCGAACCAAGAGTCCTTTAGGTGTGTAAAAAGGGTAAAATAGTAATGATTTATATTTAGTATATATATTGTGTGTGAAATATATACTTGATGATATTCTACTTCTATGTATTAGTAGATTGATATATATTATGTATTTAAACATACATACTGAACTAGTAAGTTAAGTAGTGAAATTAAATTACGAAGTGTAACGTTAGATAGAGAATATCTAATTAGTAAATTAAGTAGGGAAACTTAAATTTAAAAGTGGAAAGATAGAAATTGTAATAATTGTCGAAATTTAGTAGTGAAACTAAATGAAAAGTTTTGAAACATAACGTAGAGAAAATGTTACTTGTGTATTAATTAAACTTCGTGAGATGTTAAGGTAATGGATGTACGGTTTGGGAAATATGAGAACTTAAGTATAGATAAGTTCAGATGAGAGCTTAGTCCTAGAGATCTTGGAAGATATGGCTAGGTAGGCTAAGTGTAGAACGTTAGGTGTGCACAAAAGATGAGGGGTGAGTAAACTCAAGAGAGTGTACGAGAACCTAACATGTGTAATCAATAACCGCATTTTATATTCTGATAAACGCCTGTTAAATATTTTCAAAATGTTTTGAATACTAACTCTTGCTATAAAATATTTTCAAAACCTTTTAGGTGTCCAGCCACAGGGACACCATGTATGATGATTCCATTCCAGGGACTCGGAGCTGTAGCACTGTGGATGCTTACAGGATTTTGACTAGACGATATCTCTCATTCAGATCTAGTACAGGATCTCACACTATTCTATATATGGACTTGTGGTCCGGTATCAGTCTCAGATGTTAATTTCAGACTAGTGGTTATTCTATTGTTGTTCAGGATTTTTAGCCGGTGGTTTATTAGGTAATGCTTTTGTTATGTTGTAATTTTACTTTTTTATTGGGTTATAGTACCTGGTTATTTTTACTTTGTTCCGCATGGTTGATTTATCTGTTTTAAGAAATATAAAATTTTGGCACCGGTCTAATTTTACTTAGGGGATTAGTAATTAAAAAGTTTTCGACAGTGATGGTAAGAATGAAACATTTGAGAAACCTGTTTTAATTTAATAAATGCCTGATCACCCGATGTTTAATTAGGCGGGGTGTCACAGATGGTATCAGAGCATCAGGTTCTAGTGTCCATAGGATCTGTACGGCTTACTACATTTTCAGCGTATTATTCGATTGATATAGAGCCCTATCTTAGGATTGTTGTACTCCTCTACGTACGTAGTTTACGTTCTCCTACTATTTAGTAGAGGTAGTGTTATATATACGAGTTTGATTGGGCATGGTACATCGAACATGGCGGTAGTACCAGCATTGGCGTTAGAAGGACTGAACGAGGGAGGGGCTCGGCATAAAGCATGGAGTGTTCGAAGATGGTAACCATGGGAGAGATGACCGTTGTCGAGGTTACTCCTAGTGTGTAATGGAAGTTAATGCTGCAAGGATTGTTGAGGCATAGCAGGCATTTTTTCTAAATGTTGCGACGGCAAAGGGGGATGCTAATCTAGACCCGCCCAATGCAGTGATAGTGGGAGGAGGTCTGAAGAAATTTTGATGAGAACAAGCCGTAAAAATGTGACAAAATGGCGTTTGTGAATGTTAACCAATGGAAGTAGTATGTCCAGAAGTTTTGGCATTTAGGGATAGAGTAGAAATACCCAGAAGTGAAAATTTGAGTAAATTTTTGAGGCGACGTGGCAGGGATACCAATCACCACATCCGGACCGAGGGTCCGTATACAAAAATAGAGGGACCTTATGTATAGTTTAATCGCAAAGTTCTCAATTGAGATTCAGAAGCGAAGTGAATGGGAATATCTGAACCCATCACGTGAAAGCCTGGTAGAGGCCAACCGTGAGGTAAATGCTCCTAGGTGGGCGGAGCTAAGAGAGTTTAAGAATTTAGTCAAAGAGTAAGACTGAATGTAATGGGGATGGTGCAAGCCATAAGTGGAAACCCACTAGGGGATTTAATGATTAGATTCTAAGTCAGGACTGTAAAGTCCCATAGTGCACTCCTCTTGTTCAGCTGAACTAAGGAAACCAGAATGATAGTGTTTAGAATCAAGGCTACCAAGTCCGAGAGGAGGGATACCCAAACCGGTCGGTGTGGCCTAGAGTAAGGGAATTTTTGAAAATATGTCTAGTGTGGTTGTAGGGCCATGCGTTTTATTTTAGCTTGAAGTTATTTTAGGAAATAATAACCCCGTTAAGTTTTGCATTCCGAAGAGGACAGGCGTGTTAGGTCCGGAAACCATCGGAACCACCAGAGCGATGGACAAGGAAGTATATGGATTTTAGCCTCGAGTGAATGGGGTATATGACGATGCCTCACCTGAAGGAGGGTCGAGTTATCATTATTCATCAATATGTGAGAGACCTCGGAGATTATGAACATCTCATAGTAATTGATTCCGATGTGTGGGAACCAAAATGATGTGAGTCAAGGTATGTAGTATGACCGCTGAGCGGAGAGATCGAGCTCCCTGTTGTAATTAGTGCTAAGGACTTAGTGATAGTATAAGCGCGGTGCCACTTGACTCCTTTAGAAATATTGGATTATGGTTGCACATATTGTCGAGGAATGGAATTTGGGCATCTCGACTATGTGTTGTTCTGACAATACTCAATATGAATGCATGGGGGAGAGGTCCCTTATTTAAGTTCGGTTACGAAAGGGGATACAACTGAATTTTTATGCACTTCAGGAGAAGAGACGTTGTTAGGTGCTAAGACATCAGTGGAGCCGGTAGTGTTGTGGAGGAACAATGAAAGTCTTACTTCACCACGAAGGAATAAGTGGGACTTTGTGGGCAAGTATTTGATTTTTGGTCTATAGGGTATTGAGAATACCCGCAAGATTGTAGTCACGTCGTGAGACTAGTCTAGAGTTGAAGAAAAGTATGTTATGGGTGTGACGTTTGCAATGTTTTTGCAAATGTGCACGGAGAAAAGGGTGTATGGGCGCCCTAGTCAATTGGCCTTCTTAAACATCCGAGATAGAGGGATGCGGAAGTTTTTTTTTGTACACTGGTGGGGAGGTTATGAGGCAAGTCATATCAACGAAATGGATTGAGCGTCGTGAGAGATAGACGATGATCCAAGCTTATGTGCTGAGAGAGCCAGCACACCCTATGGGCTAAGAATCAGTGGGAAGTCGTTCAAAGGTTATCTCTCGATATGGGAGACCTAACTGTTATGAAGAAGTAACGAAAGGTGCTACTTGACTGAGTGTTGAGAGTGACTTACGCGTTACTAAAATGTTGATGCCTATAAAGTAACCAACCCCAAAAGTGCGCCAATTACAAAGAGTGCACGGATTGTAAAGTATAATATACCCGGAGTGAAAGGGGAATAGAGTACCACTTGAGGAAAAATGACGTAAGTTGGAAGCGGTGATGAGGAAGAGACATAGTGATTTCTCTAGACGCACCGCTAGTTGATAGAGAAAGATAGACTCGAAATGAGAAACCGGAATGTGGTGGTGAACCTATGCTTCCGATGATGGAAGGAGGAGACAAACTTATAAATTAATGATGGGTTGTGAACATCATAATTAAGCCAACATTTCGTTGGGGTAGCGGAATGGGGTGACCGGGATGGATTAGTTTATAGTTGAAAAGGGAGAGTGAACAAGTACATGGTGCCGCTCTACATGTTTGTGAATCAGGATGAAATCCTAAAATTCAACCCTGTGAGAGATGGTCAGGGAGGAATAGAGATAAAGTTTTATTTTGAGTATGTTGTATTACCTACGACTCAATGTTAGTGAGGAAGGATGATGATACGCCCTTATGATAATAGAATTTTGGAGAAAGCCCACTAAGCAATCCATAGTTTGAATGTATACCTATATGAGCATATTTATAGGTAGAGTGAGTGCCTATATGGACTGTACATGAGGATTAGGTTCGTAGATACCGATTACGAACAATACATGTACTTTGAGGTGTGGTTCAAGGAGATATTTCGAACTTTTAGTCCTTAACGCGTGATATGAGGACATTCTATTGGAGTATGACATTTTAGGGTATATGAAATGTGTAATATATGGCTCAAAAATTGTCTACTCATGTGCGATGAGATATATATACATATATTGGTGCTCGAGATGTGATTTCGAGACAAGTAATTAATCACTATTGGTGATCGAGGTGGAATTCCGAACCAATAACCCCAAAAGTGTTATAGAAGGGGGGTGATTATAAAATAAGGGTTGATAGTATATGTTATGTGTAAGATATATATACCTATTGATTTTCGTACTTATGTGCGATAGTAAGTGTGCTTAATCTCTGTATTGGGGTCGATGATGTTCCGGACCAAAACATGAGGGATCGATTTGGGGTCGATGATTTTTCGAACCAATCGATGATAAATATTGGTATCGATGGAAGGTCTAAACCGACATCTGCATTACATTTACCTTGGGGTCGAGGGATTCCCGGACCAATGTAAATGATAGGATTATTGGGGCCGATGATTTTTGCCGGACCAATTTTCCTTAAAGTATATATTGTGTGTGAAATATATACCTTATAATATTCTATTTATGAGTGATAGTAGACACTTAGATGTTGTATATAGAGATATACATCAAATGGGTAAATTAAGTAGGGAGAAACTTAATTTCAAGAATTAACGTTGGATTGGGAAAATCTATGGAGAAATTAAGTAGTGAGACTTAATTATGATATATGCGGCATGGGTAACATGCGATAAGAATTTATAATGAAGCAAGGAATGTACTTGGGGCGACCGTTAGGATGTTATGATTTGGTATTGGGTATTAGAGGATGAAATTATATTTAAGGTCCTTAGCCTTAATACCAGCCTTATCCTAATTTCGAGGACAAAATTCCTTTGCAAGGGGGGAAGTATGTAATACCCCGTATTTCTGAATATTTTATTTAATTAAATTGGAGAATTAAATGAGAAAATATAGCTTAATTTAAATTACGTAAGAGGAGTAATTTAATGGGATTTATTAAAAATGTAATTTTGGAATATTAATCGAGAGATAGTTACCGATTTATATTGCCTCATTATATTTACTTAGTGCGAGTGGTAAATAGTTACTTAACGCGTGTAGACCGTGTTGGGGTGAGAATGGGAAATATTTTTTTTTAGTGACTCAAATGATAATTTAGAGGTCACAGATGAGTCCGGAAGGGTCAAATTAGTCAAAATAGTATACCCAGGGGTACTAGTTGAGTCTCGGGGTAATTTTGGACTAAACCGAGATAGTTCGGGGGCATTTTGGTATTTTAACATGAGAGGGTATGGAGACCTACGAAATTGAGAGCTTTATATCCGCCGTATGATAGAGGGGTTAGGGTTAGAAAACCCATGAAAACACACCATAGCCATTAGAGATAAGAGAGAAACCATTCTCAAGGCAAAAGGAAGAATTGGGAAGGATTCAAAGGAGATTTTCACTATCAACTTGTTGGGGAAGAAGGATTGAAGGATGAAGATCATCAATCATCAACAACAACCACGAAATCAGACCCTACTGATCATAAGGCAAGTTGTTTATTGCAAAAATTATAGAGTTATAATACCCATGTGTAGGGTTTTTGAATAGTCTTGTTTAAATCAATATCTTGATAGGAGAATGATGATATTTATACATGTTGGGATAGGAATCGCATGTAGAATGATTTAACTTATGTTGAGGATTAATATTCAGATTAGACTTGATGATTTTTCGGAATAAAATCTAGATTTTGAATGAAAATATGGGTAGAACACCATAACTAGGGTTTCAAGAAATTCTGGGTTTAACTCACTATTTCTTTAAAGGAATTGGAGTTTTGATGTATTTGACACGTTAGAAATTGTCCTAGTATATGTGAAAACATGTTAGGATCATTGGGTCGAAGTTTGGTGGACTATAATGGAGTTTGAAGATTTGTTAATGGAGGAAAAGCTTAATGAAGAAGACGAACTGCGTCTATCCATGTTCGATCGATCGGTCGATCTCGAAATATCGAACGATCGACTATGTCGATCGATCGAACCCAGCAGTCGATCGATCGCCGCAAGCTGTTCTTCCCGAATTCTTTGTGTTTAAGTCTTCGTTAATTTTCTGGAATGAAGTAGTGTCCTAGGATTTACATTATACTTATATGGGAGTGAGAATAAGACCAGTAGGTATATTGTTGAGGTCCGATAAGGCCATTGGGTGTAGGGCTTGGATTACGGACCGATGAGAATAAATTCGATTTAGTAGAGTATCGGGAATTTGGAATTGATTTACGAGGCGAAGTAAATTCAATTTAAGTAATAAACCAGTAGGGTAAGTAATAACTACTGAAATTATATGTGAGGGGTAACTAGGACCCTTAGAGTTGCGTGAATACTCTAATAAATGCAATAGTGAAATAAATTGTAAATAAATGAGTACGGTGAATATAAGTAAAATATATTTCGTACGTGCATGATTTGATGGGTCGGGTGTGTACCTACTAAATTATATAAAAGTTTGGGTTAAGAGAATTTTACCTAAATTAATTATGTTAGGGTCGATGAGACATTCCGAACTAACATAAAGTTATTATATGTTTGGGGTCGATGAGAAATGCCAAACCAAACCTTGAACTGGTGTCGCGATGAAAGAGTTCCGAACCAGAATATGTATATATATTCTTATATATATATATATATATATATATATATATATTTTTTTTTTTTTAAATTGTTGGGGTCGATGGATAATTCCGAACCAACTCTTACCTTGGGGTCGATGAATCATTCCGAACTAAGAGTTCTTTATTTGTGTATAAAAATAATTGGGGTCGATGTATCATTCCGAACCAATTCTTACTTGGGGTCGATGAATCATTCCGAACCAAGAGTCCTTTAGGTGTGTAAAAAGGGCAAAATAGTAATGATTTATCACTACACCAAATCTGCCCATTTGTCAAGGTCATTGACCTTGACAAATTCACCTTGTCAAGGTCAATGACCGTGACATTTCGAGGCGAGACAACTTTTTTTGTCACGGTCGTGTCACGGTCATTGACTTTGACACAAAACTCGCGTTTTGTGTCACGGTCGTGTCAAGGTCAATGACCGTGACACGTTTTGTCACGGTCCATGACCGTGACAAAGCCGTGACCCTTACTAAAAAAATTGTCACGGTCATTGACCGTGACAAGGCCGTGACAAAATTGTCACGGACTTGTCACGGTCAATGACCGTGACAATTCTGGGCAGAATTAAAAAAAACTGCTGGGCAGTATGGCCACTGCCACTGCCCAGCAGTATATTTGTACATGTTATAGCAACGTTGTACCTGTTCCACACATCATATATCCGAACAAACTAAAGATAATGCAAATATATATTCAAATAAGAAACTATTTAAAAAGAAACAATATCACCATCATTTTATCTCAAATCTACAAACTATTTGCATGGAAAAGAGATTTTGTATCGCGACGCTCGGGAACACCTCCTTATCCTTCCCTTCTCGTCCGAATAGCGACATAAGTATAGAGCATATGTGGCCTACCCTTAGGGCCACTCCCTGTCCCCTGAATTGAAATAAAGTAAAATTAGTATCCGCCCCTCAAATATAGATAAATATAAATTGTAATTGAAATTGAAATCGAAATTGACATATAAATATAAATACATTACCTGTAGTGTCACTCAAACAGCTAACTTGAGCTCATATGGCACCTCCTTCCAACTAATGTACCCCGGGCAATCGTGTCAATTATAATTCTCTTCATATCTAAACACTAAGAAATACCATAATCCTATGGAGGTATGCGTTGCAAATTCCTTCCAACCGTTGTGTAGCCAAAAATCAGCAGTTGAAGTTGTCAACTCCACCTTTGAATGGGGTATGGAAAGTGGTGGGGTATGGAAAGTGGAATTGAAAACTTCAACCGGTGATGTTTGGCTACATAACGGTTGGGAGGAATTTGCAGAGCATCGCTCCATAGGATTATGGCATTTCTTAGTGTTCGGATAGACGAAGAGATTCAGTCTCCTCTCCACAAATAGGACACCCCAAATAACTATGTACTAATCACCTATTAAAGGTAAGAAGCGTATATTCATGGATTAGTATAAACAAAACTTAGATGTAGTTGGAATATTTATGTATTAATCTCCTCTCCACACACGCACACTACACAAGAGTGAAAATGATAAAGTGCAGATCAAGTAAAAGCATTAAAAATGGATGTTTCGGTACAAATTAAAATAATTATTACAAATTGAAAAATTGTTTCAAATTCGGGTTATCATAAAAAATGGATTGATATTCGGTAGGAGCAGCCAAGTCATCCACACTACTATTTAGACGCCTTGGCGCGTGTTGGACAATTGACCACGGCTCGTTGTTGATATACTCCGAGTAAAACACTTGCTTAACCTTTTGAAATGCACAAACAAACGGCTCATCGTTCACGTGGTCGTTGCTCTTCAACTTGGACAAGTCAACCATGATCAAATTGGTGACAGGATCAACTTTAGAAGCATTTTTATCCTCAACTCTTACCCATTCACAGTAAAATACAACCTCTTTGAAGCTTATATAATCCAATTCAAATATATTTTGGATTACACCATAGTAAGTCATTTCAGCTTCAACGAGGTTTTTATCTTTTGCGCTTGCTCGAAAGAAAGTAAGAGCCTTGTATGAAATACCCGAGTTCTGTACATTTGTACTTTCCTCGTACACTTTAGCGCTGAAAATGTAACCGTTCAATCGATATTTTTTGTACTCTTGTGCCACGAACAAGGGTCCAGTGGCTAGACGAGCAAGCCTTGATGTCGCATCACCCATCTTTAGGAGCTGAGAATATAGATAAATTAATTATATTAGTGGTAAAATTTGAGTGTAATGTAACGTTATATAACGACTGTTTTCATTGTAATTACCTCTTGTGTCAACCATAGCCTAAATTCGTTGTCTGATTGTACCACTGTTTTTCGTCTTTTATTGTTCTCACAGGCTTCATATTACAAAATTAATCATGTATAAAATAATCTAAAATAATGTTAAACATTATAATATTCGAAACTTACTTTTTCCATTCTTCGACATCTTCATGTGTGTCAAATAGATAACGAGCTACTTGTTCATGTTGCAAACTCGTTAATTTCACTCGTTTTCCCATCACATTACCACCATCATCGAGGAATTCATCAGTGTCATCAACGCTGGTAGAGTCAGTCATATATTCCCGAGTATATATTGATGACTCCACGGTGATGTATTCCTCTGCAATTGATCCTGCAATATATCGCGTATTCTTGACGTAATCTTTAAAAACTTTCATCAATCTTTCAAACGGATACATCCACCGATATCTAACTGGACCACAAAGAAGTGCCTCGTCGCATAGGTGTACCAACAAGTGAACACTTATGTCAAAGAATGCTGGGGGAAAGTACTTCTCCAATACACAAATCGCTTCGTTCACAGCCAATTTTGCGGCCACTATGTGTTCTTGATTCACTACCTTCTCACACAAGAGGGAGAAGGTAATACTAATTTGCATAATAGCCCTACGCAAATCCTTGTGCTTGGAGAAACAGTGCTTAAACAATAGAGGAACCAATTGCATGATCACATGCCAATCGTGGGACTTACACTTATGTAAGTCATGAGTAGCATAATTCACAATCCTTTGCAAGTTGGACGAAAAAGTAGATGGGCCCTTCAAATTATATATTGTGTCTAGAAGCACCTTCCTTTCCTCACTCGTCAAAGTAAACGCACCAGGGGGAATTATTGTCCTTCCCCTACTATCTTCTTTCAACCATAGTTGTGGTTTAAGTTTTAACGTTTTAAGGTCTTTTCGTGCATTTTCTCCATCCTTCGAATGACTCCCCCCAAGGCAAGTACCCACAATATGTTCAGCGAAGTTCTTCTCTACATGCATCACATCCAATACATGGCGCACCGGGTTTTTCTTCCAATAAGGCAAGTCAAATAAAATTGACCTCCGAGACCATGCCTTTCTTATCTCAGTTTCATTCCCAGTTGGGGTCTTCTTATGCTTGACATTCTTAAATTTGGGATTCTTACCTGGCATATTTGGGCCACATTTAGAAGATTTACTTTCAATTTCTGAACCCGAAAGTTGTCTCGGCGGTAGCCTATGTTCAACTCCGCCCAATAAAAAATTGGAAGCTTTCTCAAATCTGAAACTATGAGCTGGGGGTAAAAACCTCATGTGTAAATGGTATACATTTTTTAAGCTGGAGGATAGACGAAGAGATTCAGTCTCCTCTCCATAAATAGGACACCCCAAATAACCATGTACTACACATCCGGATAATGTCCCATAAGCTGGAAAATCATGAATTGCCCACATCAACATAGCTTTCAGCGTAAACTCTTCTTTTCTAAAATAGTCAAATGATTGCACACCATCTTCCCACAACTCATTTAATTCTTCTACCAAAGGAGCCAGGTAGATATCAATGTCTTCACTTGGTGCCTTTGTCCCAGGTATCAATAAAGCCATCATCGAAAATTCAGGTCTCATACACTGTGAAGGAGGGAGGTTGAGTGGGGCTAGGATCACTGGCCATACACTCTGATTGGTGCTTAGATTTCCAAATGGATTGAAACCATCTGTTGATATAGCCAAACGAATGTTGCGTTGTTCTCGAGCAAAATCGGGATACTCATAATTCATCCTCCGCCAGGCAGTAGAATCAATAGGATGACGCATGATATTACCCCCTACTTCTGCCCTAGTTGAGTCTCGGGGTAATTTTGGACTAAACCGAGACAGTTCGGGGGCATTTTGGTATTTTAACATGAGAGGGTATGGAGACCTACGAAATTGAGAGCTTTATATCCGTCGTATGATAGAGGGGTTAGGGTTAGAAAACCCATGAAAACACACCATAGCCATTAGAGATAAGATAGAAACCATTCTTAAGGCAAAAGGAAGAATTGGGAAGGATTCAAAGGAGATTTTCACTATCAACTTGTTGGGGAAGAAGGATTGAAGGATGAAGATCATCAATCATCAACAACAACCACGAAATCAGACCCTACTGATCATAAGGCAAGTTATTTATTGCAAAAATTATAGATTTATAATACCCATGTGTAGGGTTTTTGAATAGTCTTGTTTAAATCAATATCTTGATAGGAGAATGATGATATTTATACATGTTGGGATAGGAATCGCATGTAGAATGATTTAACTTATGTAGAGGATTAATATTCAGATTAGACTTGATGATTTTTCGGAATAAAATCTAGATTTTGAATGAAAATATGGGTAGAACACCATAACTAGGGTTTTAAGAAATTCTGGGTTTAACTCACTATTTCTTTAAAGGAATTGGAGTTTTGATGTATTTGACACGTTAGAAATTGTCCTAGTATATGTGAAAACATGTTAGGATCATTGGGTCGAAGTTTGGTGGACTATAATGGAGTTTGAAGATTTGTTAATGGAGGAAAATCTTAACGAAGAAGATGAACTGCGTCTATCCATGTTCGATCGATCGATCGATCTCGAACTATCGATCGATCTACTATGTCGATCGATCGAACCCAGCAGTCGATCGATCGACGCAAGCTGTTCTTCCCGAATTTTTTGTGTTTAAGTCTTCGTTAATTTTCTGGAATGAAGTAGTGTCCTAGGATTTACATTATACTTATATGGTTGTGAGAATAAGACCAGTAGGTATATCGTTGAGGTCTGATAAGTCCATTGGGTCTAGGGCTTGGATTACGGACCGATGAGAATAAATCCGATTTAGTAGAGTATCGAGGAATTTGGAATTGATTTACGAGGCGAAGTAAATTCAATTTAAGTAATAAACCAGTAGGGTAAGTAATAACTACTGAAATTATATGTGAGGGGTAACTAGGACCCTTAGAGTTGCGTGAATACTCTAATAAATGCAATAGTGAAATAAATTGTAAATAAATGAGTACGGTGGATATAAGTAAAATATATTTCGTACGTGCATGATTTGATGGGTCGGGTGTGTACCTACTAAATTATATAAAAGTTTGGGTTAAGAGAATTTTACCTAAATTAATTATGTTAGGGTCGATGAGACATTCCTAACTAACATAAAGTTATTATATGTTTGGGGTCGATGAGAAATGTCGAACCAAACCTTGAACTGGTGTCGCGATGAAAGAGTCCCGAACCAGAATATGTATATATATATATATATATATATATATATATATATATATATATATATATATATATATATATATATATATATATATATATATATATATATATATATATATTTTTTAAATAGTAGGGGTCGATGGATAATTCCGAACCAACTCTTACCTTGGGGTCAATGAATCATTCCGAACTAAGAGTTCTTTATTTGTGTATAAAAATAATTGGGGTCGATGTATCATTCCGAACCAATTCTTACTTGGGGTCGATGAATCATTCCGAACCAAGAGTCCTTTAGGTGTGTAAAAAGGGCAAAATAGTAATGATTTATATTTAGTATATATATTGTGTGTGAAATATATACTTGATGATATTCTACTTCTGTGTATTAGTAGATTGATATATATTATGTATTTAAACATACATACTGAACTAGTAAGTTAAGTAGTGAAATTTAATTACGAAGTGTAACGTTAGATAGAGAATATCTAATTAGTAAATTAAGTAGGGAAACTTAATTTTAAAAGTGGAAAGATAGAAATTGTAATAATTGTCGAAATTTAGTAGTGAAACTAAATGAAAAGTTTTGAAACATAACATAGAGAAAATGTTACTTATGTATTAATTAACCTTCGTGATATGTTAAGGTAATGGATGTACGGTGTGGGAAATATGAGAAATTAAGTATAGATAAGTTCAGATGAGAGCTTAGTCCTAGAGAGCTTGGAAGATATGGCTAGGTAGGCTAAGTGTAGAACGTTAGGCGTGCACAAAAGATGAGGGGTGAGTAAACTCCAGAGAGTGTACGAGAACCTAACATGTGTAATCAATAACCGCATTTTATATTGTGATAAACGCTTGTTAAATATTTTCAAAATGTTTTGAGTACTAACTCTTGCTATAAAATATTTTCAAAACCGTTTAGGTGTCCAGCCACAGGGACGCCATGTATGATGATTCCATTCCAGGAACTCGAAGTTGTAGCACAGTGGATGCTTACAGGATTTTGACTAGAAGATATCTCTCATTCAGATCTAGTACAGGATCTCACACTATTCTATATATGGACTTGTGGTCCGGTATCAGTCTCAGATGTTAATTTCAGACTAGTGGTTATTCTATTGTTGTTCGGGATTTTTAGCCGATGGTTTATACGGTAATGCTTTTGTTCTGTTGTACTTTTACTTTTTTATTGGGTTATAATACCTGGTTATTTTTACTTTGTTCCGCATGGTTGCTTTATCTGTTTTAAGAAAGAAAAAATTTTGGCACTGGTCTAATTTTACTTTGGGGATTAGTAATTAAAAAGTTTTCGACAGTGATGCTAAGAATGAACCATTTGAGAAACCTGTTTTAATTTAATAAAGGCCTGATCACCCGATGTTTAATTAGACGGGGTGTCACAAATAAGAGAAATAATGTTATCTTTATGTCAACTAACGAGCATGGGTTTAAAAGAATATCTATTTGCTATACCTCTAAAGAGGCCTGGGACACTCTAGTCACTGCACATGAGGGTGATGAACGGGTTAAGGTCAGAAAAACACAAATGCTTGTCCAACAGTATAATACACTACTTATGGATGATAATGAATCCTTTGACGATTTCTATATTATGTTAACTGATATTTTCACTAAATTACATGAAAATGGTATAACCTATAGTAGAAAAGATATCGTTCAAAAGATTCTTAGGTCATTACTTGCCAAATTTGACAATAAGAAATATGTCATAGAAGAAGTGGATGACCCAAACCTGACTTCTGAATTGCTATGTAGAAAATTAAGAACTGTTGAGTTGGAGTTAGAGTTTAAAAAATAAGTGACTTCCCAAAACAAGAGACTCACTGGATCTAATGTTGTGTTTTCAACACAATTGACTTCACCTAAATTCACTCCCTTAGACTTTGACCTTGACCTAAATGAATAGTGTGATTTAGATGATCTTGATAACCAAATTGCCTTAATGAGAAAACTATTTAAGAAAATAATCAAATTCAGGAACTCAGTGGTAGCCAAACATGGGAAACCAGGTTATCAAAGCCCTCAAAATTCCAGACCTCATGAAAGACATTACAACAAAAGGACCTATGATAATAATAGACCTAAGATAGACATGAAAGATCTGAAATGTCATAGATGTGGAAAATGGGGCATTTTGCCAACAAATGCCAAACTTTATTTAACAACAATACTAGGCCTAATATATGTAAGACATGGGACAACTCTAGTGATTCTGATGAAGATGAAACTTAGTTAACCCATAATTAGGAGTCCTGTATGTCATTCTTTGCTAAGATCATATACCATGATGATAATGAATGTTTGACTACTCATGATTCTATTGTACCTATTGTTGCATCTGTTAATGAGAATGTTGTTAGTGTTGATGATGAAAACAACACTGATAGTGATATTTTAAGGGTGTGTCAAACTGAAAACATTGTCGATAAACCTTAAGTGTGTATGAGTTCCACATATGAAATGAGCCTATAGGAGACACTACACACACTACACTTAGTGAGTCCGACGATGATCTTCCAAATCATCAAGATCTATAAGACAAAAATGCTTAAGAAAAGTGCCCATCTTAATAAAATGGTTAAGCTACTGAATGAGCGTATTGATTTTCTTAACCAGACTATTAAGAAGAACATTAAAGAGTTTACAGCACCATGTGTTGCCCATGAGACTGAAACTAAGGAATTTTCCACAAAAGTAAGAGATCTTTCTGAGAAAAACTATATTTTCGAACAAAAATACAAGTATACTTTAGTTGAGCTTGAAGAATCTAAGCAAAAAGCTTCAAATGTGTTTAAAAAATGCTTTCACTTTATAACTCAAGCTAAATCCTACATAGAAATTTTTTTAGGATGCAAGTTTGATTCTAAAGGCAAATCTGGTTTTGGATTTGGAGAAAAAGTTTATACTACCAAAAACGTTTCTCCTAAAAATGTTATTTTTGTAAAACAATGCCAGAATCTTCAGAACACTCAAAAAGAAAATTGTTTCAAAGATACTTCTAAGTCAAAACAAAGTGGCTACACTCAACATCCCAAATCTAATGGTCCAGCTAAGTGCGTCTATCCTCTTGTTAGAAATTAATTTCAAAAACCCAAAACCAATGACTCCTGGACGACTATACCTATTAGGGATAAACCAATTTTCAAAGGCTTAAGTAATAAAGTCAAGTCCTCCACACATCAGTACTGTTAATACTGTGATGTGTATGGTCACTCTATTGCCGAATGTTTTCAAAAGAGATTGTATACACCTACTTATCAAAATTTAACTATTCTAGAAAGACTAGGAATACTTATGTTCTCCCAAGAAAGAATACTCATAACTCTAACCATAAAAAGAAGGTAGGACGTAAAACAAAGAAGAAATCATTTAGAAATACCCAACAAAACTTTTCTAAATCAAAGGCCAATAAAACTATCAAAATGAGGCCTATTTGGATTAGAAAAGATGACTTGTTACCCCATCTCAAGTGCAATATTTTCATATTTGCGTTTAAGGCACAACGTGCTTCATTTGGATGGTACCTTGACTCTGGATGTTCTAAGCATATGACCGGAGATGAAATAAAATTAACAAACAAAATAGACTTTTTTGTTTGGTGATGGAGTTTCGTCTAAGATCATAGGTAAGGGAACATTATGTGAGGAAGGTATCCGCAATCTAAATGATGTCCTCCTAGTTAAAGGTATCAAGGCTAACCTTCTGAGCATATCTCAATTTTGTGATTCCAATCATACTGTTACCTTTTTGAAAAACTAATTACAAAATTCTTGGTGAAAATGGTAACTGTATTTTTATAGGAAATAAAAATGAGGATAATTATTACACAGTCACCCCTAAGTCTGAATCTTATAGTATTTACAGATTAAAAGATGCTAATCTTTGG
The DNA here is from genome assembly GCA_949130495.1 of Sambucus nigra. Taxonomy (NCBI): domain Eukaryota; kingdom Viridiplantae; phylum Streptophyta; class Magnoliopsida; order Dipsacales; family Adoxaceae; genus Sambucus; species Sambucus nigra. The sequence goes on from OX422224.1 coordinate 301,878,750, forward strand.
CACAATAGATTGGGACACATAAATTTTGATAATCTTCGTAGGTTAAGTTCCCAAGAAATTGTTAGAGGATTGCCTAAAATCAAAAATTATTTTAATCCTGTTGTGGTCCTTGTCAGGAAGTGAAAATAAGTAAACCTCTTCACAAGAAAGTTAAAGATGTTTTAACTACAGAACCTTTGGAATTAATCCACATGGAGCTTATGGGTCCCTCTAGAACTGTCAGCTTCTGTGGTAACAGTTACATACTTGTTATTGTGGATGATTACACACGATATACATGGGTAGCGTTTATGAAAAATAAATCTGATACCTTCGATGAGATGTTAAAAATACTTTTAAATAGAGAAGGAGAAGGACCCCCAAGTATGTCGCATCAGAAGTGACAGAGGTGGAGAATTCAAACATTTTGGTGTTGCAGAATATTGTATAAGAAATGGCTATAAACATGAATTTAATGCGCCTAAGACACCTAAGCAGAATGGCATTGCTGAAAGGAAAATGGATATTTATGAGAGATGGCTACGGTTATGCTTCATGCAAAAAATATACATAAGTATGTTTTGGCCGAAGTTGTTCAAACGGCTTGTCATATCATTCATCATGTATAACTTAAGAATAATTCCAAACAAACTTCACATGAACTCTGGTTCCATAAAAATCCTAGCTTGAAATATTTTAAAACCCTCGAGAGTGTCTGTTATTTTGTAAAGATAGAGAAAATCTGTCTAAATTTGATACCCAATCAGAGAAAGGAATATTAATTGGCTGTTCCCAAACAAGTAAGTCTTTTCGTGTCTTCAACTATCGAACCAAAGTCATTATTGAATCTTTTAATGTAATTGTAAATGATATTAGTGTTGAGACTTGTGTCAGATAACCAGTTGTCCTGGATGAGGAAGAAACAGATTTTACTTTAGACTCCAGATTTAACTGATTCACTGCCACCTGAGAGTCCTTCTATACCAACTTGGGTTTCTAAAGACCATCCTATTGACAATATTGTTGGTAATCCTTCGAAACCCTTTACAACTAGACAACAACTTTAAAAAGTGGCACAATTATCATGTTTTGTCTCTTTTGTAGAACCGAAAAATGTAAATGATGCCCTTTGTAACTCATTCTGCATCAATGCTGTGCAAGAAAATCTTGTCCAGTTTCAGAGTCATGATGTTTGGTATCTTTTTCCTCGGCCAAAAGATAAGAAGGTTAATGGCACTCGATGGATTTTTAAAAACAAAACAGATGAGAATGGGGAGGTCATTAGAAATAAAGCAAGGCTAGTAGCACAAGGTTACTCTCAGATAGAGAAATTGATTTTGACAAGACTTTTGCACCTATTACTTGTCTTGAGTCAGTTTGTCTCCTCTTGGCCATATAATGCCATTTACAATTTAAACTCTTTCAAACGAATGTTAAGTCCGCATTTTTAAATGGAATTTTAACTGAGGAGGTATAAGTAGAACAACCTTAAGGTTTTATCGATCCCTCTTATCCAAACCACGTGTTTAGTCTTAATAAAGCATTATACAGTTTGAAACAAGCTCCTAAAGCTTGGTATGAGCGACTATCCACATTTTTAGTCTCTCAAGAATTTATTCGAGGAGGTAACGATCAAACCTTATTTGTTAAGAAACCTGACCAACATATTATAATAGCCCAAGTTTACGTCGACGATTTTATTTTCAGATTTACCTGTCCTAATCAAGTAAAAGAATTTTCCCAAATAATGCATTCTGAATTTTAGATGTCCTTAGTAGGTGAATTACAATGTTCCTTAGGTTTACAAGTCAAGCAATGTAATACCCCATTATTTGAAGGTTATTTATGAATATTATATAAGATTTCAGTAATATTATTATTTTATTAATTGGGGATAAAATAATTTATTTTGGTTTGGAATCGAATCAAACATTTAAAATTAAATTATTTTTGGACATTTTGTAATGGTTTAAATATGTAAAGTTGACAATTTTGAATTAAAGGGCAATATAGTAATATGCGTTAGCTTAGGCTCCAAGCTAGGGTTTGAGAGAGAGGCTATATAAGAAATATTATGGGTGATTATAAGGAAATGGAGATGAAAAAGAGAGGCCAAAAACGAAATCAAAAAAGGCAAAAACGAGTGGAATGAGAAGAGCCAATTTGGAATGTCTAGATCTTCTTTTTGAGTGCATTCAAATGAGATTTAAGAAAAAATCAAAATACTCAATTTTTCGTCTAGAATCCAAATCTGAAGTCGGATTGGCGATTCAAATAATTTTTGGATCTGATTTTTCTTGGTTTTTAAAATAGGACTATTTGGGGTTATCTCGTGTTGAGGCTAGAACATGATTTGATTATTTTTACGAGAGGAACGTGATGGTGTAATCAGATTTTGAGGCTGAATTTATGTGGCGATTCATGCAATGATTTTAAGGTATGGGGTTTTACATAATAGGCTCTTTAAATCTCTCGAGAGTTCTTCCCTTTGAATTCTTGCGATTATTGAATTCATATTTGAATTGTTAAATTCATTGAAATCTGGAAAAAAATATTGTTGAATTATTTTGATTCACATGGTATCATTATATTTCTATTGAGTACGTTGTCATGATATTTTAATATGGCACGGATGTTGGGCACTTGCCAAAATTCCTGCATCCCAGGCTATGTCGTGATAAATCATATGCGGATGGGGTGAGGCCTGGTGACCTGGTTAATGTGTTGTTGAGAAATTTATTGATAAATGCTTTGAGATTTTCATTTGATTTGAATATTCGTACTTGTGTTGTTACGCTCCATTCATCGTTAATATATTTGTTGAGTGATAATACGCATATATTGTGTATTTCATCCGTCGAACCTACGCATTTTAGTTCCCTCGGGTGCCTTAATATCTATTTTTAAGCCCATTAACCAGACAACCTCGGTTTATATTTTTAACATGCTATATGAGTTATAATTGGGCTTTTGTAGGTATTTAGGTACTAAGAATGGAGTTCGGATGCATTCCGTGCAATTTTCGTACGCAATCGCACGTTCAAGGGCAATCTGGTCATTTCATAGCTTGGTCACCTGGCCCAACATCTATAAGGAAGTTGTATCCCTCCTCACTAGCTTCGTATGGACGCAAATGGTACGCGATTCCGAGTCCGTATGACGAATATATGGCGATTTGAGCGGAGATGGAAAGCATGCCAAAATAGGGGAAATTACAGTCTGCCCTGCTTGATCGATCAATCAAGCCAGAGGGTCGATCGATTGACCCTTCATTATTTTTCCACGATTTCTACAGTCGATCGATCGACCACAAGGGTCGATTGATCGATCCCCTATTTTTCTGCAGATATTTTGTTTGCTTTTCTTTCTTCTTTTCTTTTATTCCATCTTACTACTTAAGCTAATTTTTGTTGTAATAAGAGATATTCTGATATAGATAGTTTTAGGAGACATTTTAGGTTAGGGTTTGGTTTGGAGAGCTCATTTTCTCTTCTTCTTGGGTTGACAACCAATTGGTTTTGTAAGAGTGAACTATTCATTTCCATCTCCTTTAATATAGTTTTGTTCTTCATCTTTCCTTGCTTTGTAATTTAGTTTCCATGCTTTGTAACTAGTTTACTTGCTTTAATTCTTTCTTTCCTAGTTTAATTAACATAATTTAATTTAATTCATCATGAACCCTTAGATAAATAGGGTCGGGATTTCATTTCCGCCATTTTCGGACCCCGAGCTTCGAAAATTAGGTTTGTGCAAAATTACATTTAATTGAACCCGCGCGAATTAAAGTCGGATTGTTATCCGTTTAACTTTCTATGTCAGCATCGTTAGTGTTTATAGCGACAATCTGAGTTTAATACGCGTGCGACCAATTTTCGGTTAAGTGTTTATTCTCGCAACTTTGGCTTGAATTCCTTATTGTGTGAAGTTTATGTTTAATTGATAATGCTCGATTGTATTGCTTTTGAACCGGAATCTTGATTTGTAGTTGTTTCGATCCGTATGGTTGGATGATATCCCGATCCTCGCTTTACTTTTATTTAGACTTAACTTATTATTTTCTTTCTTTTACAACCAACCATTACCTTTTTACACTTTTATTCCTGGATTAATAATCTGTTATGATCTATCAAATATTCTCTATGGATTCGATACCCGACTTACCGCTGTACTCACCAGTTGAGTGTAGTCACAATTTAAATTTTTGTATTGAGTTGGCGTTAAATTTTTGTATTGAGTTGGCGAAATGAAAACAACGACTGTGCACTTTACACGCGCACGCTTTTCGCCGTCAATCAAAATGGCGCCGTTGTCGGGGACTGTTTTGTTATAGATTGTAATTGTCTTATTATTTCATACTATTCTTTTATTTGTATATGTATTCTTTCTTTTAACCCTTTTTTGCAGGACTTATACATTTGAGCGCCTAGGAACGCTTGAATTATCCCGCCGCACATTGGTTTGTGGAAGTCGTCCTCTCGAGCATTTGTTTGGGTAAGCATGTCTTATTCTAACTTTTCTGGTAATCCTAATGATAATTCTCAAAATTCCGGTAAACCTTTGACTTTTTGTCAATACTTGCAATCCCAAAAAGTTATAACATCTAAAATGACATTGGGTGAGTATTACGAAAGTCAAAGTTTGGATTACAACAATTTTGTGCATGATCATTTTTATTTTGGGTCGCAAGATCCTTATGATAAGAATTTTGAAACCAATTGTAATCATTTTCAAAATTCTTATGTTAATGATTTTGAGTGTAGTCTCGAGAACAATTTCCAAACTTCCCATTTCTAGGAATTCGCTCCTCGCCCTATGACTTTCGGTGAGGGATTGTGCATTCTTGAAAATGAGAGGATTAAAGAACGTTATCGGGAAGAAAATCGTTGTTGGGAACACGAGTTGGATTTACTATTTGAATCCGACGACGACTTTTCTTCTGAGACTGCCGAAGTCGAGGACTGTTTTGAACCAAATGAGGACTTCGTTCCTACTTTGGAACAAATCATCCTTGACTTGACCCACGGTATAGTAGAGAATGAAAATGAGGATGAAAAGGGCATAGTATCTATTTTCAATGAATTATTTTCTTCTTTGATTTTGAAAGAAGAAAGTTTCATTGTAAACGATCCTATTTCTTCCAAAATTCAATTTTCAAGCGATGATCATTCATCGCCTGAGATTGAATTTCTTTTATCCACGTCTTTATTCTATACTGTCGCACCAATTCTAGTACCCGATGAATCGGTTCAAAACTTTTTAGTTCCAAACCTTTTCACCGACGAGGAGTACTCGCTCGAGCCGCTTTCCATAACGGCATTTTCACCCTCAAGTGTGTCGCCTCCCATTCCAACTTTAAAATACTTGGGAGTTGATTCATGTTTTCTTGGCCCGCATGTGTATTTGTTGCCCGTCCTATCCAAATCCCCCATCCTCCCTCCCAAAGTTTCAATTGGGGATGGTTCACTTTTACCGCCTTACACATGCCTTTCGTCGTTCAAACGGAATTCCTATTTTCCGGGAGGCATGCATGTTCGGGAGGGTTTACCGTTGATCCGCCAAACTCAAATTGTGCTTTGGATGGACCCTCAAAAGTTTTAACTTTTAGTATATAGTTAATTACACATCCTAAATGTAGTTGTATATAGTTAACTTCCTAATTTTCATCTTTTCTTAATTTAGTCTAGTGTAATTAGTTAATCTCTTTTTATGTTTTTCATGCATGCTTGGTTCTAACTCTTTTGTAGGTTCAACGGACTTGAATTTGCGGAGACTATACGCCCTGGCACACATTTCTTAAGAAAATGATCAAAAAAGTCCCAAAAACATATTTTCTTTATTTTTCACACACGCATACTCACGCATTTGCATTTTTTTTCTTTTTTCTTTTATTTTATTATACATTTTGTCGTGAACATGCGTGTGTGTTGCTCGTTGTGCATATTTTTTATTTTTTTGGTTAGCATAGGCCTATGTGTATATTTAGCCTATGTCTATTTAATTTATTTTTATTTTTATATTTTTATTTCATATTTATATATATATATATTATACTTAAACCCCATTAATTCCCCATAATTGCAATTCCCCCCCCCCCCATTTAAAACAGGAAGCAGTGTGCAGTTTGCTGCTTGCTCGATCGATCGATGGCCCTGGCTCGATCGATCGAGCAGTATTAGGCCGAAATCTGCTATATTTTTTCCCCTTTTCCTTATTCTCTCTTCTCTTCTATTACACTCTTTCGTGCCCGAACTTCTCCCCCAACACATTTCTTCATTTCTCCTCCATTTTCTACACTACAAAGGTATAATCCTTCCTACTTTATATTGTATTTGTAGATTGTGGTTCCTATTTGTCATGATTTCCATGTGTTATGTAATATTTGACATTTTTGGAATGTGTTGGTTTTTTCCCTGATTTTTGTTGTTCCACCCATTTTTTTCTTGTGATTCTTGTTGAATATCCACTCATGAACACTTGTATATTGCTGCATTGTTGTTTTGTTCATGAGTGGGGCTCTTTAGTTGGTTCAAAACGGTATTTTTCACCCTTGACGCACATTGCGCATGCCAAGTATTCGCTAAAATGTCCTAAACAGTTTTCAATCCCATTTTTGGCTCACAATTGGGTGATTTTCACTCCCATTTCGACATATTTTATCGCAATGTTGTAATTTTTTCCTCGATTTTGCGCACTTGCATCCCCCATTTCAACTTGTACACTAACTAACCATTAATTGTGCTTACAATCTTTTTTGTATTGCTTAATTCTTGTTTTGTAGGTTAAAATGGCTCAATTAAAAAAATACAAGTATACTCGGTGTTTGCCCACCGGGGGCGTTGAGGGGTTTCGCTGCGACCAGGAGCGAGATTGGTACCACGCCCATTTTCACACATCCGAGCATCCGCTTGGTTACCATTTTGCGTGGACCATTGATCACATACCGAGGGAGGCGCGTGTTCTTTTGCGCGATCAGGGATGGGATCCCTTTCTCGCTACCAACGAGCGCATTAATGAACAGCTGGTTCATATTTTTTATGCGACGTTGGTAGAGGTGAAGGGGGACGGGCCGACTTATGAGGCTATGGTCCGTGGGGTGAGGATTCCTTTCAGCATTTCAGACTTGGCTGACTATATGGATGTGCCCAACCCCCGCGGATTTGATCAATTTTCTAGACGGGAATATCTTCCGCCGTGGGACATTGATAGAGGCTCTTGCACCGGGGGAGGCATGGAAAAAGGGTGCTTTTCGCTTGGCAATAATGGAGGACTTACCTAGATTACTTCACTATATCAATGTCCACTCTTTTATGGTGATGAACAACCAGTCAGAGGTGTGTCACAAGCATGCCGCATTGATCTACTGTAAGACCCCGTAATTTTGAGGATTTAATATTTAATTATTTTGGGGAGTTATAAAAATATTTAAATTGGAGAAACTTAAATTCATGAGTTGGAGAATAAATTTGAGTGAGCCGAATTATTTATAATTGGCAATTTTGAAGTTTAATGGTTCAAAATCTCGTGTGTCGCATTTTGAGGTCAAAATTTGGAAGTGTCAAAAAGTATTTCAGATGACAATTTCGAGTGCGCGGTTGCGTCCGGATGGGTCGAGATAGTCAAAAAAGAGTACCCGAGGGTAGTAATTGGGTCTTGGGGTATTTTTGGGCATAGTCGGGCCCACACAGGGTGGGTTGGGCCATTTTAATTAGGCCCAGGTGGCCAAAAACGGGATTGAAGGTTTTTAACAAAATTGAGAGACTAGGGAACGACAGTCAACACAACTCTAAACCTAGGGTTTGAGAGGAAACTTGGGGAAAAGAAAATCAAGAGCCAATTTGGAGATTTTGGAGCCAAATTAAAGGACTACGCCAATGGATCAGACTCTACGAACAATTCCAGGCAAGTGGTTAACTTGTTGTAATGTGTAAATGGTGATATCCAATTCACATTTTAGTGATGTATAAACTAAAATTCGTTTTGGGGATAAATGGGTACAAAATGGGGTTTTTTTAATGGAATACTTAGCTGAGATTCAAAGTAAGAAATAAGTGTATTATATATCCCTAAGTAAAGATAAAATGAAATTTGAATATATTTGATGATTAACATGGAATCTTTATGAGTTCTTGGATGAAGAATATGAATCTTGAATGACTTAGGGTTTATTTGATGAACACAAGAGGTCAATCTGTCAGAATTTTTTACACAACTTTAAACGTATGCCATTTGAGTTGTAATTACATATTATAGTGCAAACCATACATTCATGGAAAGTTATTTCTCTTATCTATCCAATGAACTTCGAATCAGGTCAATCGGAGTTATGTAAAGGGAGTAATCGACATTTTACTATAGGGTGTTTGATCTGTCAACATAGTAATCTGCCAGAATTTTGACGTGACTTTAAACGTGTGCGATTTGAATTTTACTTCGAATTAGAGTGTGAACCATACATTAATGGAAAGGTATTTCTCTTAGCTATCCAATGAACTTGGAATCAGGTCAATCGGAGGTGTGTAGATGGAGAAATCGAAATTTTACTAGAGGGTGTTTAATCTGCCAGAAAATTTGAGATTTTTCTTTTTAAGACTCAAATGTCTAAAATTTTATCGGGGAAGTGTTTGGGACCTTGATGAAATATATTGATGGAATAATGATATGGCAGTAGTTCTATTATTGAGTGTTGGACTTTAATTTTGTGAGAGAGTTAAAGTGGAGATTCATAGGCTTGATTGTGACGTACTCTAATTCGAGATGATAAGAATATAATTACGAAAAAGCGTGAGCGAGCTTAAAGTCGTTAGGTCAGTGGGTTAACAAGGGTAACTATTGAATTGATATAACAAGGGGTAACTAGGACCCTTAGAGTTGTGTGAATACTTGAATTAATACGAAAGTGAAATAAATTCGTAAAGCAAACAAGTACGGTGAATATTAGAGAGAAATATATTACGTACAAGTATGAATAATTGGATTGTGTAAATAGCTACTGTTTTATAGGATTACTTGGGTTGTGACTACCTATTGTGTGTTTCCTTGTGATAGGAACATAGACTCGGGAAATATTAAGTTATGGGCCAAGTGATCGAGTCTGGGGATAATAGTTGAGTGACACCAAGTTATTAAATTAATGGATGTGCTAATTAATGAAGGTAGAGTCAGAAGGTAGACTCGGAAAAGTATTAAATTAATTGATATTGTAATTAATTAATTTAATTAGAGTCAGATCGTAGACTCGGGTAGGTATTAAATTAATGGGTGTAATAATTAATTTAATTAGAGTCAGATTGTAGACTCGGGGAGGTATTAAATTAATAAGTGTGTTAATTAATTTAATTAGAGTCAGACGATAGACTCAGGGAGGTATTAAATTAATAAGTGTGTTAATTAATTTAATTAGAGTCGGACGATAGACTCGGGGAGGTATTAAATTAATAAGTGTGTTAATTAATTTAATTAGAGTCGGACGATGGACTCGAGGAGGTATTAAATTAATAGGGGTGTTAATTAATTTAATTAGAGTCGGACGATATACTCGGGGAGGTATTAAATTAATGGGTGTGTTAATTAATTTGATTAGAGTAGGACCATAGACTCAGGAAAAGTATTATATTAATTGAGTGTGAATTAAATGTATTAGAGTCGGACCACAGACTCGGGGTAATGATAATTTTATAAGTGAGAAAATTAATTAAGTTGAGTCGGGCCAGAGACTCGGGAAATTACAGGCTAGTGTTACGGGTTTTTGAGTACACGGTAAAGCCGGGGTTTATAATATATATATATACGGTGTAATGATAGTATATATATATATATATATATGTGTGTGTGTGTGTGTGTGTGTGTGTGTGTGTGTGTGTATTTATTGTGTGTGCTATTAAATATCAGTGATTAGATATTTATGAAATTTATATACTCTGGTGCTATCACGGGAGGTTGCGCGATGTGGGTGAATCCCCTAGCTTGAGGAGTAGGGTGAGTATATCCCTAGGTCATAGCGTCCGGTATATGGCTGAGGAAATTATCTCACTTTCAGGGAAGGAATATGACCGCCTCCACTTCGTTTATGTTTTAGGCCAGGTTGGTGAGCGAATTCAACTTGGGTAACTAGGTTATGTGAGCACGCCTAGTGGGATAGCACTTTAGGGAAATCATCGGGTTAGGGTATACTCGGAGGGGTGGATATACGTATGTCGTATGTGTGGATATTTTAGTAAAGGTACGTATATAATGGTATTTAATATTATATGCAGGTAATAATACCGTGTGTGATGTATTTACTTTATATAACTTGTGACATGGTTATATGCTACTATTTAAGAAGGAATTAATTAATTTAATTGTGAGATAACTTATAATGCCAGAATCATTAAACTCGGGTTAGAGTAGTATGGCAAGGGGAGGTTATACCAAGACTAGTTGGACGGGGTAGTGAAACTAGATGGGGGTCAAGGTAACCGATAGGTGTGCATAATAGTGGAGGGGTGAGAATGTCCACAAAGGAGTGCGACACTAACTTAAATATGAAGCACATTCATGCATTTTAAATTACTGCAGTTAATTCACTTGCTAAATATTTTCAAAATGTTTTGGGTCCTAACCCTTGCTATAAAACTATTTTCAAAACCTTTTAGGTGTCCAGCCACAGGGACGCTAGGATTGATATTCTATTCCAGGAATACGGAGCTGCGGCATATGTGGATGCTAGCAGAAGTTTGGATTAGATTCCTCTTTCATTAATTCCTAGAGTAGGAATCATGTATCAGTATCAGGTTTATTTTGGGCTTGTCGCCCAGACTTCTCAGTGCAGTTTTCAGATGTATTTATGCAGGTGTTGGATGTTTATATTGGATTTCACTTTGGTGGCCGGCGGTTTATTTGAAAAATTATTTAATTAATTATTCAGTTGAGTTTTATTTAATTGTGTGAATGGTTCATATTTATTTCCGCATGTACTATTTTGTTTAATTAAAAAGTTAAAATTGGCACCAGCTTTTGGAATACTAGGTGGTTAGTAAGTTTTAAAAAGTTTTCGACTGTGATGCTAAGGATGAACTAACTGGGAATCCTGTTTTAATTTGGTATAGGACTGATCACCGGTATATTATTAAACGGGGTGTCATGGATGGTATCAGAGCATCAGGTTCTTGTGTCCTTAGGATCTGTGCGGCTTTTCACGTTTCGGCTTAGCAATCTTTGATATAGAGCCCTATTATAGGATTGTTGTATTCTCATACGTATGCGCATTTACGTTCTTTTGCCAAATTTATATTTGAGGGTGAACTCATATGATTCGATTCTCATTCCAGATGTCGCCCAGGAGAGAGAGAGAACAGCTAGGGCAGCAAGGGGAGATGAGACTAGGGAGAGTCATCAGGAGCAAGAGTTACCGTAGCAACTGCCAGAGATGATTTTGGCAGCGCGGGTAACTGAATTGGTGGCGCAGGAAGTTAAAGCGATGATGATCATTATGGCAAGGTACTTTCCATGAGATCAGCCACAAGTGTTAGTGGCGCCAGATGTTCAGGCTCATGCGGGGCCGTCGGGGTGGTGGCAAGTACGAGAGGTTTTACAAAAATGGGCATCCAACAGAGTTGCGGGGGGTTCAGATGTAGTGCTAGAGTGTCAAGGAAGAGAGATATCCAACGTCACCTATGCATGGGAGATTGCGATGAGGTGCGAAAGCAAATGCTAGCCACTTTTAGTTTAGTGGGAGCAGCGCTTCAGTGGTGGGAGTCGATCACCACAGTTGAGGAAAGGGATACACTAGCTATTGTAGAATTTTCGGTGCGGTTCGACCGCAAGTATTTTCCTCCAGCGGTTGAGACCAAAATGAGGAGAAAATTTATAGAGGAGACTCAGTAAGACCGTTCAGTGGTCGATTACGAGGAAGAATTCACTCGTTAGCAAATTTTGTACCGGATGAGGTAAGCGAGGAAAAGATAAAGAAATCAAGGTTTATGGATGGGTTAGTCTAGAGAATCAGACAACATTTTATTGGTAATCCCGCATTAGTAGCTTATACTGATGTCATTAATGCAGCACTCCTGCACTGTCGGGAATATCGCTTCCACGTGAAAGGAAGCAGGAGGGGAGTGGAAACTAGCTAGTCGGATAAGGTAGGAGGGAACAGTACCAATGGGGTATCCCAGCAGCAGACAGGGGGAGATCAAGGGTAGGATTTTCGACAGGGAAATCATGCCAAACGATTTAGAACTGGAGGCTATCGGCAGGATGGCCAGGAATTCCAACAAGGTCAGCATGGAAGGGACCAATGGCAGGGTGAATATATTAGAAGGTGTTTCATTTATGGGGGAAGCAAGACACATGAAGAGAAATTATCTTAAGCGAGGCAGGGGTCAACTACAGGACGAGGTCCTGGATGTACAGCCATTAAAGCAAGTCATGGGCGCATTCGGGAAGAGAGAAGATGCTCCGAAACCCGAGGATCAACCGTAGCAGCTGGAGTATGGAGGTAATTATTTTTACCCTATGGGAATGGGATATATTTTTGAGTGACAAGGAGGATGTCACAATATAAGACTTATTTTTCACTAGAGTTCGCGGGTGAGTCGAATTTAGTTGGTGTGTTGGCTGTAGCAGCCATAGTATGTGGATAAACTTCCCGTGGGGTAGCGGAGTTTCTTTGGTGTTCTTCACGGGAGAGTGGAGGTGTACACTGAGTGAAGGTTTGAATTATGCAAGGAGTTACTACTTTCGAGAATTATGGGAGTGGGGTTGATAATATTTCCTAAATATCGGCTGGATAGCGATGGGTTTGAATTATTGTGAATAGTGGGGGTAAGTTGTGGTGTTCGCGACACCAGGATATGATTGGTACTAGGTATCACCTGAGAGGGCGTTTAGACTATGTATATGTGTGTACATATGTTGTATTGTGTGGTGCAATAGACACAAAGTGAGGTTTTGTGTTCTCACATTTTATCCTGGTAAGTAGGGGTGTTTACTAAAGTGAATCAGGGTGGTTAGAATTATGTTCGAGCAAAGAGAGATAGCTCGGGGTTTATTTTGCGCAAGGACTAGTGATAGTAAGGGTGCGGTATTTTAGGCTGTCTTTGGTAGCATTAGGCTAAGCGTACATACTTTTGGGTTAAGAGACAAGTATTTAGGGGTACGTGCTATGGATTGAGGGTCTAACGGATCTCAACGACCGACAATGTTAGGTAGTAGTGTATCGGGAGGGTTCCTTGTTTGGATTTCGCTTTGCAAGATATCCCACGCATGAAACTTAGCGCAACGTTGAAAAGTGGAAGATGTTTGGTCGTTAGTACATGGGTTGGGTACCCTGGGCAGTAAATATATGTATATATATATATGTGTGTGTGTGTGTGTGTGTGTGTGTGTGTGTGTGTGTGTGTGTGTGATATGACTACGGGTTTGAAGTTATATTATGGGTTACGACTATCATAGTCGGGTAGCTTTCGTGCGATAAAGCATGGGGATAGGGTGGATGGGCACCCAGGTGAATTAAGGCAAATTTCGTGCGGTTAAGCACGGGTATAGGGTGTATGGGCACCCTGGTTAATCTAAATTCATACTTGTGTAACGTATGGTCAGAAGCGGATGAGATAGATATAGCGGGCTTGGAGGCACATGACTAGAGAGTAATATGCAAAGCTTAGAACATTATGCTCATCTTAATTTCGAGGACGAAATTCCTTTGTAAGGGGTGGAGTATGTAACACCCCGTAATTTTAAGGATTTAATATTTAATTACTTTTGGGAGTTGTAAAAATATTTAAATTGGAGAAACCTAAATTCATGAGTTGGAGAATTTATTTGAGTGAGCCGAATTATTTATCATTGGTGATTTTTAAGTTTAATGGTTCAAAATCTCGTGTGTCGCATTTTGAGGTCGAAATTTGGAAATGTCAAAAAGTACTTCAGATGACAATTTCGAGTGCGCGGTTGCGTCCGGATGGGTCAAGATAGTCCGAAAAGAGTACCCGGGGTAGTAATTGGGTCTCGGGGTATTTTTGGGCATAGTCGGGCCCACACGGGGTGGGTTGGGCCATTTTAATTAGGCCCAGATGGCCAAAAATGGGATTAAGGATTTTTAACCAAATTGAGAGGCTAGGAAACGGCAGTCAACACAACTCTAAACCTAGGGTTTAAGAGGAAACTTGGGGGAAAGCAAATCAAGAGCCAATTTGGGAATTTTGGAGCCAAATTAAAGGACTACACTAATGGATCAGACTCTAGGAACAATTCCAGGCAACTGGTTAACTTGCTGTAATGTGTAAATGGTGATATCCAATTCATATTTTAGTGATGTGTAAACTAAAATTTATTTTGGGGATAAATGGGTACAAAATGGGGTTTTGTTAATGGAATACTTGGCTGAGATTCAAAGTAAGAAATAGGTGTATTATATATCCCTAAGTAAAAATAAAATGAAATTTGAATATATTTGATGATTAACATGGAATATTTATGAGTTCTTGGATGAAGAATATGAATCTTGAATGACTTAGGGTTTATTTAATGAACACAAGAGGTCAATCTGCCAGAATTTTTTATACAACTTTAAACGTGTGCCATTTGAGTTGTACCTCTAATTAGAGTGTGAACCATACATGTCTGGAAAGTTATTTCTCTTAGCTATCCAATGAACTTAGAATCAGGTCAATCGGAGTTCTGTCGAGGGAGTAATCGACATTTTACTATAGGGTGTATGATCTGTCAACATAGTAATCTGCCAGAATTTTGACGTGACTTTAAACGTGTGCGATTTGAATTTTACTTCGAATTAGAGTGTGAACCATACATTACTGGAAAGGTATTTCTCTTAGATATCAAATGAACTTGGAATCAGGTTAATCGGAGGTCTGTAGATGGAGAAATTGAAATTTTATTAGAGGGAGTTTAATCTGCCAGAAAATTTGAGATTTTTCTTTTTAAGCCTCAAATGTCTAAAATTTTATCGGGGAAGTGTTTGGGACCTTGATGAAATATATTGATGGAATAATGATATGGCAGTAGTTCTATTATTGAGTATTGGACTTTAATTTTGTGAGAGAGTTAAAATGGATATTCCTAGGCTTGATTGTGACGTACTCTAATTCGAGATGATAAGAATATAATTACGGAAAACGTGAGCGAGCTTAAATTCGTTAGGTCAGTGGGTTAACAAGGGTAACTACTGAATTGATATAACAAGGGATAACTAGGACCCTTATAGTTGTGTGAATACTTGAATTAATACGAAAGTGAAATAAATTCGTAAAGCAAACAAGTACGGTGAATATTAGAGAGAAATATATTACGTACAAGTATGAATAATTGGGTTGTGTAAATTCCTACTGTTTTATAGGTTACTTGGGTTGTGACTACCTATTGTGTGTTTCCTTGTGATAGGATCATAGACTCGGGAAAGATTAAGTTATGGGCCAAGTGAGCGAGTCTGGGGATAATGGTTGAGTGACACCAAGTTATTAAATTAATGGATGTGTTAATTAATGAAGGTAGACTCGGAAGGTAGACTCGAAAAAGTATTAAATTAATTGATATTGTAATTAATTAATTTAATTATAGTCGGATTGTAGACTCGGGTAGGTATTAAATTAATGGGTGTAATAATTAATTTAATTAGAGTCGGATTGTAGACTCGGGGAGGTACTAAATTAATAAGTGTGTTAATTAATTTAATTAGAGTCGGACGATAGACTCGGGGAGGTATTAAATTAATAAGTGTGTTAATTAATTTAATTAGAGTTGGACCATAGACTCAGGGAGGTATTAAATTAATAAGTGTGTTAATTAATTTAATTAGAGTCGGACGATGGACTCGGGGAGGTATTAAATTAATAGGGGTGTTAATTAATTTAATTAGAGCCGGACGATAGACTCGGGGAGGTATTAAATTAATGGGTGTGTTAATTAATTTAATTAGAGTCGGACCATAGACTCGAGGAAAGTATTATATTAATTGAGTGTGAATTAAATTTATTAGAGTCGGACCACAAACTCGGGGTAATGATAATTTTATAAGTGAGAAAATTAATTAAGTTGAGTCGGGTCAGAGACTCGGGAAATTACAGGCTAGTGTTACGGGTTTTTGAGTACACGGTAAAGTCGGAGTTTATAATATATATATACGGTGTAGTGATAGTATATATATATATATATATATATATATATATATATATATGTGTGTGTGTGTGTGTATATTTATTGTGTGTGCTATTAAATATCAGTGATTAGATATTTATTAAATTTATATACTCTGGTGCTATCAAGGGAGGTTGCGCGATGTGGGTGAATCCCCTAGCTTGAGGAGTAAGGTGAGTATATCCCCAGGTCATAGCGTCCGGTATATGGGTGAGGAAATTATCTCACTTTCAGGGAAGGAATATGACCGCCTCCACTTCGTTTATGTTTTAGGCCAGGTTGGTGAGCGAATCCAACTTGGGTAACTAGGTTATGTGAGCACACCTAGTGGGATAGAACTTTAGGGGAATCATCGGGTAAGGGTATACTCGGAGGGGTGGATATACGTATGTCATATGTGTGAATATTTTAGTAAAGGTATGTATATAATGGTATTCAATATTATATGCAGGTAATAATACCGTGTGTGATGTATTTACTTTATATAACTTGTGGCATGGTTATATTCTACTATTTAAGAAGGAATTAATTAAGTTAATTGTGAGATAAGTTATAATGGAAGAATAATTAAACTCGGGTTAGAGTAGTATGGCAAGGGGAGGTTATACCAGGACTAGTTGGACGGGGTAGTGCAACTAGGTGGGGGTCAAGGTAACCAATAGGTGTGCACAATAGTAGAGGGGTGAGAATGTCCACAAGGGAGTGCGACACTAACTTAAATATGAAGCGCATTCTTGCATTTTAAATTACTGCAGTTAATTCACTTGCTAAATATTTTCAAAATGTTTTGGGTCCTAATCCTTGCTATAAAACTATTTTCAAAACCTTTTAGGTGTCCAGCCACAGCGACGCCAAGATTGATATTCTATTCCAAGAATACGGAGCTGCGGCATATGTGGATGCTAGCAGAAGTTCGGATTAGGTGCATCTTTCATTCATTCCTAGAGTACGAATCATGTATCAGTTTCAGTTTTATTTTGGGCTTGTCACCCAGACTTCTCACTGCAGTTTTCAGATGTATTTATTCAGGTGCTGGATGTTTATATTAGATTTCACTTTGGTGGCCGATGGTTTATTCGAAAAATTATTTAATTAATTATTCGGTTGAGTTTTATTCAGCTGTGTGAATGGTTCATATTTATTTCCGCATGTACTGTTTTGTTTAATTAAAAAGTTAAAATTGGCACCAGCCCTTCCGCAATTGTGTGAATGGTTCATATTTATTTTACAAAGGAGATAGCTTGGAGGTATTCCCTTCCGTTTCGGGCCCTCATTATGAAGATCTGTTTATCACACGATTGCCCAGTGTTTGACGCTGATTGCAAGCACGAGCCACTCGGGCTTCTCTCCAAGGACAATATCTCAAAGATGCTAAAACACGAGTGGGGGCAACCGGGCAGCAAAAGGCAGAGGGCGGAGGTGGCTGATGAGCCCGACGAGGAGGACGAGATTAGGGAGATGGAGCAGGGTGAGGGTTCTCACGTGCCACACACTGATTACGATGCTCGCTTTGAGGCATTTCAGGCCGTGCAGGACCAGCGTTGGGAGGAGACCTAGCTCAGGTGGGCTACATGGGAGTCCCGCCTGGACCAGCAGCAGGTCGAGCAGCGGCAGTATCAGGACGAGCAACGACAGGAGTGGGCCCAATAGAGGCAGGCTAGAGCTCAGCACAGACATGAGTACCAAATGATGCAGCAGATGATTAGAGATCTTTATTTACAGCGGCATGATTCTGACACCGCGCTACCTCCTTATTTTCAGGACCCTTCTGATCCTAGTGGTTCCGGTCACTAGGCTACTGTTGTACTGGGTCATTTTTGGCATTCTGGGGTCGAATTTATATTGTACTTTTTATTTTTATTTGTATTTCTTTCATTTTACTAATTGTAATGTATTAAGTGATTTTGTATTGAACTTGTGAAATGGGAAATGAAAATGTAGTTTGTGGTTGTTTATTGGATTTTGATGTGTGTGACCTTCCATTTTATAAAATCAAAAAGTTCGCCATCAATTTATCTAGTATTTGCACTTCAGCCCCTCTATATTATTGTGACTTGTGACATAGATTCTCTTAACTTAATACATTAGTATATATTCTTCCTATGCTTTGTACTAACTTGTTTTGCAGCTTCATTTGGACTTGTACTTATGGAGATAGCTCCACATTTGGGTAATATCATTCTTTTCCTATCTTTGTGTTGTGTTCTTTAATGGACGCATTGGGGACAATGCAACATTTAAGTTAGGGGTGTGGGATATTCTATCCATTGCATGATTAGTCCTTAAATTTGACTACAATTTAGTTACAAAGCATGTTTTTGTTAAAAATTTGAAAAATTTTCAAAAATATTTTCTTTCTTTTTTCTCCTTTGTTGGGCATTTTGCCCTTGTTTTCGATGATAAATTTTAATAATTTCCCAATCCATTTGACAATTCAACGATGCATGTTCTCGATTTTAGAAGTTATTAGACTTTATTCCTAATTAATTGATATTATGAATAACTTCATGAATTAAACTTTATCCCGTGAGCACATGCACCATTCTTGTTATATTGATTTGGTTTAAGATTTTTATAACTCGATATGATTTTTTTGCATTGTATATACTTACACCGAGTGAGACTAGAGACTTATCTTCATTTGTGAGTGTATACACTTTTCTTTCCTCTTTGAAAAAGTTACAGTCGTTGGTAATCTCTTTATTCTTTCATTGACCGTTCATTAATTGAGTTCATACTTGAAATGTATTACTTGAGCATGATTTTCATATATTGTTTTGACTCGAGAATTGCGTAAACTTTTGGAAATGATCATAGGCCATCTTTGTTATATCACCCATATGACCTTGACCTCACCCTTTATATGTTCCCTAGTCAACCCACTTGAGCCTAAACACTAGCCTTTCATTTCATTACCCAAAATCCCATAACCAACTCCAAATTGGAGTTTTATACCATATATATTACCTTACATACCCTTGTTTGGATTGTTACTTGGGATTGAATGTTATTATTGTTTTGTGGTTGCAATTTGAGTATGAAAAGTGTAAGAAATGAAAACAAAAATAGTGAAAAAGAGAAAGAAAAAAGCAAAAGAAAACAAAAGAAAAAAATGAGAAAAAGAAGAAAAGAAAAAGAAAGGGAAAGTTGTTTATAGTGTTTGTAGTGATTCATTAAGCTTTGATTACTCTCTCGACTGTTATATCTAATGCTCGTTTGGAAATCATTTGTCCAATTTTGAAATTGCCCGCTTTTTCCCATTTTCCCGAGTTTTATCCCGAACACTTTGAATCCGTATATACATCCCTTTCATTTTTTACCCTAACCTAGCCTACATTACAACCCTGTTAAAGTCCTATGTGATCTTAGGTTGATGTAATTCAAAGGTTTAAATAGTTTTGATAATCTGTGAAAATGCATTTCGCCTCTTTTATATGTGCGGTATCCTTTCACTGAGATTACAGTTTTTATTTCCTATATAGCGTTCTTCAATTGTGACATGTGCGCGGCTTAGTTTCCCTTTACATTTACTCTTTATGCCCGCATGTCCCATGTGTTACCTCCCTGTTTCAAGTGATTTCATTTGATGAGTGTAATGCCCGTGAGGATTGACTTTTATGCATGCTTTGATATTTAGTATCCGAGTTATTTAAGTTTTTTGCCAAATCATACTTTGCATATGCTCACTCCCCTCCCTCATGTTAGAGTTTCAATTCAATGAGGTGCATTCGAAAATGTTAATAACTACGGACTTCTCATGTGAATTCGTTTTCTTTGCTAATAACATGTTGAAATCCTTTTTGCCATTGTTGAGTTTTTCGCATACCTGATTGGGCATATTTTGAGGAAACTTTATGATGTTTGTGGGTTCCATCCCTGAAAACCCTCACGAGACGACACTCGTCCACTAGGGTAACCTAGGGGTTTAATGGCTTATTGCATATGCTAAATGCAATCGAATCGCCCGTGAAAGTGGCTTTATGCTTTTATACCATATTTTTACACTTATCATGCTTTTGGTGCTGTTGTTCTTGTTGCATCCTATTTCATTGCTAGGGACTAGCAATATGTAAGTTAGGGGGTGTGATAATACGCACATATTGCGTATTTCATCCGTCGAACCTACGCATTTTAGCTCCTACAGGTTCCTTAATCTCTATTTTAATCTCGTTAACCAGACAACCTCGATTTATATTGTTAACAAGCCATATGAGGTATAATTGGGCTTTTGTAGGTATTTAGGTACTAAGAATGGAGTTCGGAAGCATTCCACATAATTTTCCGTACGCAATCGCACGTTCAAGGGCGATTCGATCATTTCACAGCTTGGTCACCTGGCCCGACATCTATAAGGAAGTTGTATCCCTCCTTGCTAGCTTCGCGTGGCCATAAATGGTGCACGATTCCGAGTCCGTATGACGAAGATACGGCGATTTGAGCGGAGATGGAAAGCATGCCAAAACCGGGGAAATTGCAGTCTGCCCTGCTTGATTGATCGATCGAGCCAGGGTCGATCGATCGACCCTTCATTATTTTGCCACGATTTCTACAGTCGATCGATCGACCACAGGGGTCGATCGATCGATCCCCTGTTTTTCTGCAGATATTTTGTTTGCTTTTCTTTCTTCTTTTCTTTTATTCCAACTTACTACGTAAGCCAATTTTTGTTGTAATAAGAGATATTCTGATATAGATAGTTTTAGAAGACATTTTAGGTTAGGTTTTGGTTTGGAGAGCTCATTTTCTCTTCTTCTTGGGTTGACAACCAATTAATTTTGTAAGAGTGAACTATTCATTTCCATCTCCTTTAATATAGTTTTGTTCTTCATCTTTCCTTGCTTTGTAATTTAGTTTCCATGCTTTGTAACTAGTTTACTTTCTTTAATTCTTGCTTTTCTAGTTTAATTAACATAATTTAGTTTAATTCATCATGCACCCTTAGATAAATGGGGTCGGGATTTCATTTCCGCCATTTTCGGGCCCCGAGCTCTGAAAATTAGGTTTGTGCAAAATTGCGTTTAATTGAACCTGCGCGAATTAAAGTCGGATTATTATGCGTTTAACTTTCTATGTCATGCATCGTTAGTGTTTATAGCGATAATTCGAGTTTAATACGCATGCGACCAATTTTCGGTTAAGTGTTTATTCTCACAACTTTGGCTTGAATTCCTTATTATGTGAAGTTTATGTTTAATTGATAATGCTCGATTATATTGCTTTCGAGCCGGAATATTGATTTGTAGTTGTTTCGATCTGTATGGTTGGATGATATCCCAATCCTCGCTTTGCTTTTATTTAGACTTAACTTGTTCTTTTCTTTCTTTTACAACCAACCATCACCTTTTTACACTTTTATTCCTGGATTAATAATCTGTTACAATCTATCGAACATTCTCTGTGGATTTGATACCCGACTTACCGTTGTACTCAACAGTTGAGTGTAGTTGTAATTTAGTTTTTTTTTATTGAGTTAGCGAAATGAAAACAACGACTGTGCACTTTACACGCGCACGCTTTTCGCCGTCAATCATTGAGCATCTTTGCTGTCGTATTATGTACTTTCCCATATTTTCTTTTAGTGGCAGGCTAGCGCGGATTTGGGCGCTATGGATTAATTGGAGATTGAGTTTTAGCTTGGATATTTTAGGAAGAATATTCAAGAGAGAAGATTTGTATTTATTTTTGTTGTATAAAGCATTTGGTGATTTATTTTTATTTCGAGAGATAACTATTGTCTTTAAATTTGAGTATTGAGATTAGTGGATTTATATTATTGTGGGATTCTTTTATATGCTCTATACACATTGTTATTGTGGAATTAGTTTAATTTTATCGTAGTAGCATGCCGCTTGTCTTTTTTAGGCGCGCGGGGTGTAAAAAATTGTATCAGAGCTTAGGTATATGACAACCCTTGGGTCTTGGGTATTGGGTCTAGCGTGCGGGTTAGACATGTTTTCTTTGGAGACAGAAAATATTGAGGATGTGTTAAAAGTAGTGGTGAGGATGTTTAGAATTGATTTGAGAACTTTAGGGTGTGATTTTTGGGAAATAGAATCGAGTAGCATTTTATTTCGAGTGTTAGGTTTCGTCGAATTTCAAGGACAAAATTCCTTTTCAAGAGGGGAAGTATGTAATACCCCGTTATTTTTAAGGTTATTTATGAATATTATATAAGATTTCAGTAATATTATTATTATATTAATCGGGGATAAAATAATTTATTTTGGTTTGGAATCGAATCAAACATTTAAATTTAAATTATTTTTGGACATTTTGTAATGGTTTAAATATGTAAAGTTGACAATTTTGAATTAAAGGGCAATTTAGTAATATGCGTTAGCTTAGTCTCCAAGCTAGGTTTTGAGAGAGAGTATATATAAGGAATATGATGGGTGATTATAATGAAAGGGAGATGAAAAAGAGAGTCCAAAAACGAAATCAAAAAAGGCAAAAACGAGCGGAATGAGAAGAGCCAATTTGGAATGTCTAGATCTTCTTTTTGAATGCATTCAAATGAGATTTAACAAAAACTCAAAATACATACCCGAGTTGATTTTTCGTCTAGAATCCAAATATGAAGTCAGATTGGTGATTAAAATAATTTTTGGATCTGATTTTTCTGGGTTTTTAAAATAGGACTATTTGGGGTTATCTCGTGTTGGGGCTAGAACATGATTTAATTATTTTTACGAGAGGAACGTGATGGTGCAATCAGATTTTGAGGCTGAATTTATGTGGCGATTCATGCAATGATTTTAAGGTATGGGGTTTTACATAAGATGCTCTTTAAATCTCTCGAGAGTTATTCCCTTTGAATTCTTGTGATTATTGAACTCATATTTGAATTGTTAAATTCATTGAAATCGGGAAAAAAAATTGTTGAATTATTTTGATTCATGTGGTATCATTATATTGTTGTTGAGCACGTTGTCATGATATTTTAATATGGCACGGATGTTGAGCACCTACCAAAATTTCTTCTTCCCGGGCTATGTCTTAATAAAGCATATGCGGATAGGGTGAGGCCTAGTGACCTGGTTAATGTGTCGTTGAGAAATTTATTGATAAATGCTTTGAGATTTGTATTTGATTTGAATATTCGAACTCGTGTTGTTACACTTTATTCATCGTTAATATATTTGTTGAGCATCTTTGTTGTCGTATTATGTATTTTCCCATATTTTCTTTTAGTGGCAGGCTAGCGCGGATTTGGGGGCTATGGATTAATTGGAGATTGATTTTTAGCTTGGATATTTTGGGAAGAATATTCGAGAGAGAAGATTTGTATTTATTTTTGTTGTATAGAGAATTTGGGGATTGATTTTAATTTCGAGAGATAATTATTGTATTTAAATTTGAGTATTGAGATTAGTGGATTTATATTATTGTGGGATTCTTTTATATGCTCTATACACATTGTTATTGTGGAATTAGTTTAGTTTTATCGTAGTAGCACGCCGCTTGTCTTTTTCGGGCGCGCGGGGTGTTACAAGCAATTTAATGATGGTCTTTTTATTACTCAATCTAAATATGCCTCTGATCTCATTAAGAAATTTGGATTAGAACACTCTAAACCTTCACGTACACCTATGAGGTCATCAACCAAACTATCTAAAGAAGAAAATGGTAAATATGTTGACCTGACCTTGTATAGGAGTATGATAGGGAGTTTGTTATACCTTACTGCTTCCCGAACAGATATTTCTTTCGTCGTTTTTGTTTGTGATAGATACCAATGTGCACCCAAAGAATCCCACTTGTTATGTGTAAAACATATATTTAAATATGTTTGGGGTACACAGAATTATGGTATTTGGTACACTAAAGACACCACTAGTGCTATTGTAGGATACACTGATGCCGATTGGGCAGGGTGTTCGGATGATAGTAAGAGTACTTTCGATGCCTGCTATTACGTAGGAAATAACTTAGTAGGTTGGTGTAGTAAGAAATAAAATTGTATATCTCTCTCTACAACTGAATCCGAGTATATTGCATTCGGTAGTTGTTGTTCCCAATTATTATGGATCAAGAAAATGCTTAGTGACTACGGTATAGTTGAAGAGAAATTGACTATGTACTGCGATAACCAGAGTGCCATAAATATATCTAAAAATCTAATCCGTCACTTGAGAACTAAGAACATAAAATTAGACATCATTTCATTCGTTATCTTGTAGAGTCTAAAGAATTAGATGTTGAGTATCTCAATACTGACAAACAATTAGCTGATTTGTTTACAAAACCTCTTGACAATATTATATTTGAGTATCTTCGTTATGCCATTGGTATGATAGTTCTTACTTAATTCACACATCATTCATATCCTCGGTAGTTGCATGCTAATAATTGGTTTATGAGGATTTAGGGCATGGACGATTCTGAAATGATAAAAGACGCCTCCTAATATCTATTTAATGTAGGAGACCCTTGTATCTGCCCTTGTATATGTTATTTGTTGTGTTGACATATTAAATTATATTCTCCTGATTTATATTCTTTTACTCCGTTGTACATTTGAGCAAAATTGGCTTATAATTTCATATCTTATTCTGTACTAACTCAACTAATTGGCCATTAAGTGTTTATTTTGTTCAAGCATTCTTCAGACCCGGTTGTGTGGCTTCTCCTATTTATTAGTGTATTGGTCTATATTGTAGTTGAGTAATGTATTTTCTTCTCTTATTTTCGGTTCTAGGATGGGAATGGGAAGTTAGAGATTTTTGTATAGGAAATCTAGGATTTTTCATTTTTACCCACGAAAACAGGATACTCAAGGGAATTTTGTCTCTAATATCCCAAGGGGATATTGAGAACACACTTTATGGTTGACTTTCTTGAGTCTGTTCCATATAGGATTTCCAACTAGTTTGGATATTAAGACAAAATAGGATTACATGTTTTATGAGTTACTCTCTCAAAAAGGAATCCAAGATCCATCAAAGGAATCCTAGTCCAAGAACTCCAATGCTCCTATGCTCTACAAAAAGTGAAGTATCAAATACATGAATCACATTAGGACACATACACTGCATATATGTGTTGTTATGTGTGCACAAAATTCATATGGTAGATTAGCCTCATTAAACTTTTTTTTTAAATTCATTTAAACATTTTTTTAAATTTAATTTTAAATGATTTTTCTTTTAATATGGTTTTTAAAATGTTTGAGGTTAAAATATAAATTTCTTTTTGTCGTGAAATCTTTGGGGTTGCATTTTGTATATCTCTAAACTTCAAAAAAACTCGTGGCTGGTTCTCTTTTGTTGAACGCGTGTTTCATTTAACCATAGCTCCTGTGTTTGTTTAGTGACTTAGTTGCTTTGGTAAGATCATGACCTTTGATCCTGAATTAATCTACGATCCACAAATGATTAAACCCAATCTCTGTGTGTCTGAAACCTCCAACTAGCATTCATTTTCCACCGCCATTTATCACCCTTGGATTAACAGTCCGAACGTTGGCAACCGATCTCAGCCCTTGTTTTTGAAATCGTCTCTTCTGTGCTGAGTATAAAAGATTTCTTAGGGTTTTGATCTTCATTTTCTTAAGAGGTTAGAGAGAAGAGAGGGTCGGCACCTCAAGAGATAATAGAGAAAGAGGAGTGAGAGAAAATCGTCTTCTTAGAGAGAGAGAGAGAGAGAGGAGAGACGATAAAAACTCTATTTGATTAAAACCAAATACACCTATTTTTCTCAAACACACCAAATCGAAAAAGCCTACATTCTTTTGCAATCCAGAAAACCAAAAATGAAGAATGGATCTAAGGGTTTCGTAGAAGCTGAGTTTGTGTGCTCTTACATTTTTTAAGACCTCTTCAATAATATGTCCATCTAGGAACCATATTCTTCACATAGAATATTTTTAGGGTCTTTATATCTATTTTGACTGGATCTTGTTGTTGATATTTGTTTTGTTCCAATTTTGTGATCTCAAATACATTTTGAGAAATAAAACTTTTGATTGTGTATATATTCAGATCTGTAAATACATTTTTTGTTTCAAAATATAATTTCACATTTAGTGAAATCAATTTGAACATAAATAAATTTTTGAAACAAATCTTGATATTAAAAGATTTTATTTCAGATCTAAAATTTGTTGAAGTCTGTTATTCAAAACAGATTTGAAACCACTTGTATATCATATAGATTGATTTGTAATTTGTAGGAATTTGTTGTATAATTAATTGAGAGACATGAGATGCATTTCTACATTTAGATCACTTCACATACACATTCACTCTCACACGAACACTTAGATAATTGTGGTTCTTGGAGAGATATATTGTTTGTTGAACTGCTATAATCAAGTGGACAAGGAAAAAGAAAGGAAGCTGCTGAAGGAAGATCATATCAAGTCAGAAGCCTTTGAGAGTGGAGTAACTCCTGTAGATAAATTTTCTGAACTTAGATTTAGGATCTTGATTTGCGTGCTTAGTGCTGTAACTTGTACCTTGTGATTTTAGTGGATTTTTTATTTTGCTCTAGCTGTGGATGTTTCCCTTATTTTAGGGTTTTACCAAGTTAAAAATCGTGTGTCAAATTTGCTTGAATGTTCTTAATTGCTTTTGTGAACAATATCTCATTTAAGACCTAATTGTAGGTTTTAGATTTAAAAAACTAAGGTAATCACACTAACAAATGTAGAGGACACATTCAGAAACGTTTAACACATCTTGTATTGTATTTTGAAAAGAGTTTTATTCAAAGAGTCTGTTATCGGAGTTTACTTAATCTATAACATTTTGTTATTAACTAAGTAAGTTGTTTTTCAAAATTATTTAAGCTTAAGAATTCAATTTATGGACTTACGCAAGCATCTAGAACTTGGAACATTTGTTTTGATCAGGCAATCAAATCTTTTGATTGTGATCAATGTCCAAATGAGTCTTATGTGTACATAAAATGCAACGAAAACGTAGTGATGTTCATAGTATTATATGTGGATGACATTCTTCTCATTGGAAATGATGTTGGGGTGTTGTCTTCATTTAAAGTGTGGTTGTCCAGTCAATTTGATATGAAATACTTAGGAGAATTTAGTCACATCCTTGGGATCAAGCTTATGTATGGTCGTAAGAATAGGATGTTGGGTTTATCACAAGAAACTTATGTCGATTCCATTCTTGCCTGATTTAGTATGAAAGATTCCAAGAAAGGGTTCCTCACTTTCAGATATGGAATGTCTCTTTTTAAGGATCATTGTCCTAAGACACCTGACGAGATAGAGAAGATGAAAGGCATCCCTTATGCTTCAGCAGTTGGGAGACTTATTTATGTTATGCTATGCACGAGACCTAATATCTGCTTTGCTATTGGCATGGTTAGTAGATATCAATCTAACCCTAGGCAAGAACACTGGACTGCGATAAAACATATACTCAAATACCTGAAAAGAACATGAGATTATATGCTAGTTTACTAGGCAAAGAATCTAATACCCATTAGGTAAACTGATTCAGATTTTCAGTCTAATAGATATTCTAGGAATTCTAGCTCTGGAAATGTGTTTACCCTAAGAGGTGGAGCCATTAGTTGGAGGAGTATCAAGCAAGCTTGTATTATTGATTCCACCATGGAAGCTGAATATGTGGCGGCCTCCTAGGTATCCAAGGAATCAGTATGGCTTAGAAACTTCCTAATGGATTCAGGATTGGTACCTTTAGTTCGATCGACTATTACACTTTATTGTGATAATAGCGGTGTAGTTGCTAACTCAAAGGAACCCAAGAGCCGTAAAATAGGTAAACACATTGACTGTAAGTATCATCTCATTTGAGAATTTATGCAGTGGGGTGATGTTATAGTTATGAAGATTGCATCAGAGAACAGCCTGGCAGTCCTTTTCACAAAGAGCTTACCATCCAAGACTTTTGGTAGTCATGTAGAGAGGATAGGAGCGAGATGCATTGCAGCATGGCTTTGAGTCTAAGTGGGAGATTTTTAGAGAAGTAGACTAAAACCATGCTTTATGTAATACTTTTAGTTATGGATTTATTATTATAATAATAAAATTAGTTATTCTTATTTTAACGAGAATCATGTACGGACATAATGTTTGCAGTATTTTATATATTGCCGATGTCTTTTATTCTGCCCAGTAGATGTTTTGGTGTGTAGAGTACGACTTACACACAGAGGAACAGATCACCAGTTCTTGTGGAATATAAGTTCTATCATGCACAGTCTTAGATGGAACTAGACACATCATCAGTAGGACTGTAGCACAATATTTTAGTAGGTCAATCTTGATTACATAAAACTATATAGTTTCAACTTATTGTGCTAGTACACTTTGTGTGTATTGAACAGGACCAATTTGAGGTCATTGTTTTTATATTGATTTTATAAGACAATGTACATCTCGTGATTACTAGTTTTACTTAAGGCTCTTAATCGGATATGATTGATGGACACAAGCACTAGTTATTTATTACTTTGACTAATCGGGTGAGATTCATTATTGGATCATAAACTTGATAAATTGGGTAATGGTGAAAGTCTTTTATGGATGGAATCCACGTCTCGGTATAAACACTGGTGATACCCCTTTGAGATACTTATAAGTTTTGTATGTGTCAAACCCTGTAGGTGGATTATATTAATCCGACACTACATATAAGTTAAGTTGGACCGCTCAAGGACTTACAGAAATTAATCAAATAAATTATCAGTAATTTATTTTATTAACGGGTATCTGTAACCTTAACGTGGGGAGAATTAAGTAATTAATAATGAGGAGATCGAAATATAATTTTGAGTTAAGGAGTGGAGTTGCAGTTATAATTATTTAGTGTTACTAATTGTAATTAAGGGACTGAGATTAGGATCGGGGAAGGATTAGGTTTTCTCAGGCCTATTAGGAACCACTTCCTTATCTCTCCTTAGGGTCCCTACTGTAGCCTATATATATGCACCTAAGTCTCATTATTTCTTAACCCAGCTGTCACTCTTGGATACTAAAAAGACCCAAGTTTATACTTGTGAGAAAGAGAGACAGCAGAGAAGAAAGAGGAGATAAGAAGGTGGTCACAAAATAGGAGCCCACCCTCTAGTCATGGTTATCCATATCGATAATACAGTAGAAGATCATGAGGTGAATCGAGCCATCACATATTCAATTCGTGCAAAGATGAGATCAAATCTAATATGTGATGGCTCGATTCACCTCATGATCCTTTACTGTATTCCCAATATGGACAGCCATGAGTAGAGGGTGGGCTCCTATTTCATAATAGATCTCGAAAGGTGAATCCTAATTCCTCCTTGTAGGATTTCACGTATGTGTAATTTTTTGTAGTTCGATCTATACGCGTTCTCAATAGACCATTGGACTTTCGCTCCAACAAACAAAGAAAAATACATGTGACGCATAGAGTTTGAAATATAAAAATAAAAATAAAAATAAAACTCATGACGCATTTTTCCCCCATAAATCAAACTCATCATCAATATCAAATGAGATTTGAATCTTGTTCGAACGAACTATGCTTTCGTTCAAATGAAATGCCTTTCTCGTTCGAACGACTTCTATTTTCGTTTGAATGAATTCATAGCCTCGAATTTTATATCAGATCTATAAATACCTGTTTTAACACCAAATTTCATAAGATTTTTGACAAAACATTTCCTGCATGTATGTTCCAAAAGTTTTCTGGTTTTGTTTTACCAAAATACTTTTGATTCACAACTTTACATCCCCAAATAGTTTTGTTAATATTTTTGAAACCCAAGAAAGTTTCGTATCTTATAAACACACTTGTGGAGAGAGATCTCTATGGCTGACCTAGTGACCCGAGTGATCACAGCTAAAGAAGGCTGAATCGGTAGATACCAAGGGTGGATCTCCGCATGTTGACTTCTCTGGATCTGAGTAGCATTCTTTAAAATTTTTAAAGACACTACAAGTTATACTTGTGAGTGTACCAAGTAGTATGTAAGTCTATAGTCTTGTAAAACTTTCTAAAGTGCTGATTAAAAGATTTTTCCATGAAAAGGGATTTTTCCTCAATATTTGTGTTCTTTGCATGCGTATTTTAAATCATTATATTTAGAACACATGTTTTCCTTCACACCAAGTTTAATCATAGATTAAAATTTGTTTTAAATTGTATTTGTGTGTTTCGGACTTAAATTGATAAAAATACAAAAATATAATTTTTTTTGTCTGTGACTATCCTTTCTGGGCGTGTTTCATGCACAACAAAGTGGTATCAGAGCATTCCACCTTATTATATGCCAAATAAAATATCTAACAACTCAAACATATAATAATCAACCAGTATGAGTCCAAGTATCACATATTTAATTAATGAATCAACATATATAAAATCCGATTTCAATTTTGAATTAAATAATACATAAAAATGTAAATAGTGACATCTCCGGTCATGACAAGCACACATAATTAATTTCTAAATATAATTCATAATTAAATAATACACATTGGGATATTACATACCTCATCCCTCATTATAAATTAAATAACTAAAAGAGTGCCCCAACCCAAGGCATATCTAACTATAATTCTTGATCATTAGACTAATAAATGTTAGTGCATAATAATACACTACAACGGGATGAAATTAACTACACATGTAAAGAATATAATCCAACACCAATCCCCACTCATGTCACTTGAAAATTAAGGTGCACGCGATCTCATGCAAACACATTACGTGATATGGTGTCCTTTTAAAGTGCCAATCATCAGACTATAACATATAAGTCTCATAGTAAAAACATGAAGGCATCTACCTTTGGGGACCTCCTCGTGCCTCCGTTGGTAAACCTATAAGAGTCCTCAACCTAATGGATTTAAAAACATGCACACATAAGAATGGATTATCACTACGCAATCATACCAATAGCTAGTTCCATACCAAAACCCGCATAATAGATCAAGTTATTCGTGTCTCACGTCGCGAGGAACTGACCGACTGAATGTATGATGAAACACATAGTCTTGTGTCAATATTCATGAGTGCGATACCCGGTCACCAAGGATTTTAATCAAAATTCCGACCAATAGATTCTCGATGAGTTAAATACAATATGTTCACATCAACAAGAAATTTATGTGTGTGTGCATATATATATATATAACACATGCTCTCAAGCATACCCGGAACTATCCCAATCCCCATTACCAGATTGTCCAATGAATTAAAGGTTCTTTACTCTCAAACCCTAATTAAACCCAACTTTTGGGGCTTTTTAGTTTATTATCTTAGTTTGGGCTCCTAGAATATGGTGCCCTTGGGGATTTCTATTTGATTGTATTGAAAGTCCCAAAGACTTGGGATTTCCCTAATTATCCAGGTTATTTCGGGGCAAGCGGATCAATTATGATGAAGAGGATGAGCTTCAAGATCAAATTAGATAAAGGTTGGTTAATCGTATATTTCATTAGAGTTCTAAGATTCAAAGTATCATTTCCTATATGATCCCATTGAATTCCATATTCGATGTTGCGATCGGAAACTATATATATATACTAGGGTATGCCCGTGCCTGAAGGCACGCTGATAATCCCAAAATGGCGAAAATTTTCATTGTACGTAATTGCAAGAAGGCAAAAATTTCGTTCGCCAAGAAAACAAAATGTAATTTTAAAAAAATTAGCCATAATAACCTTTGTTTATAGGACTAACCACCCTTCTTAACAAATAAAAAATAGTCCAATAATGTTCAAATAGTCTAAATTCATCACTCGAATTCACATTTTGCCTCAAATTAACAATGTGTCAATTCAAAAAAATCGAGCATAGTCTCCTTTGTATATTGGACTACCCATCCTGGCTAAGGGGTAACAACCAATCATACAATATTCAAAATGATCAAGCAAACCCAATACAAAGTTTTAATCTACCTATGAACAAACCAACAAAAACATGACCTATACATTTCTTGATCTACGTTTTAAGCACTAATAATAACTAACTTAACTACTTGTTCAATTCAGCATCAAAAAACCTTTGTCCAAAATAAAATCTAATTCACTTGGTGGAATATGCATAACGCTTCTCTACATAAAAGTCTATATAATGGTTGGATATTTCCTTTTTCGGCCACCCCTAGGCCTCGAATGAAATTGTTCATCGAACTCCTCAAAATCATCGGGAGTGTAAAGATGGAATCCGGATTGCCCGTGCCTAAAGGCACGCTGATAATCGCAAAATAACGAAAATTTTCAAAATACGTAATTGCAAGAAGGCAAAAATTTTGTTTGCCAAGAAAAAAAATGTTATTTAAAAAAAATGGTCATAATGTCCATCATTTATAGGACTAACCATCATTTTTAACAAATAAAAAATAATCCAACAACATTCAAATACTTTAAATTCATCAATTGAATTCACATCAATGTGTCAATTAAAAAAAAACAGGCATAGTCTCCTTTGTATATTCGACTACCCACCCTAGTTAAGGGGTAACAACCAATCGTACGATATTCAAAATGTTCAAACAAACCCAATACAAAATTTTAATCCACCTGTATATAGAGCATTTGTGACAGTATATGAACAAACCAACACAAACATGACCTATACATTTCTTGATCTACATTTTAAGCACTTAAAATGTTCAAGCCCTTTGTTGGAATATGCATAACGCTTCTCCTCATAAAATTCTCTATAATGGTTGAAAATATGTGGAGACAGCCCTTATAGCTGCATTTTATCCTCTCAAATGTAGACCCATTTGCATCTGAGTTCTTAGATGTCGTTTGATGTTCTTTTTCAGCTGCTTAGTCCCACATTTCTCTTAGGTAATGTGATTGTGGCATGCCCGAACATATGTGCTTTAATAACGAACATAGCAAGGAAAACCATATTTATTAAATCTTCAAAACAAATCACAAAACAAAGATGAATTAGGTCACATTCGACCATCAATGCGTTCATGTTTTTAATGAAAAATATTCAAGTATCAATGCATTTCAACATAGTGTTAAAGGTACATCTGTGATCAGGTATTATGAAGAAGATCTATTGGAATCCTCATAATAGTACATCTGGTTTACCTTAATAATGGTGTCGGTGTAGTCGAATATTAAAACTCACCATTTTTATTGAGGCCTTCCAAGAACTCGTGAAAATCACCCAACCTCGTAAACAAAGACAACAAATTATAAATAAACAAATATATAAATACATCATAAGAAAAGTATCTTGAACCTGTATAAATATATAAATACATCATAAGAAAAGTATTTGGAACAAATATAAATACAACGATAGTGAAGCATTGCAACCCCCACCATAAAACTTATACATGTGCATCAGCAATAATCTTTCATCCAAAAGTCAGAATCTATCATTGCATCAATACTTCACTGGAGGAAATAGTGAAGAGAGCGTGAAATGATCACATGGTACTGGGTTGTCTTCTACAGCATGAAATGATTAGATGGTACTGGGTTGTCTTCTACAGCGACATGATGTACGCAGCTTTCTCTATCAGTTTGGCGAGGACCAGGTTTTCCAAAACACATTAAACCCCAGGTTTTCCAGCACGTGTACTAATGGTTTAATAGCAATCATTCAGTGCTAAAATCAGAAACAATCCGACAACAATGTTTTGGAGAAAAATAAAGTAGAAGCAGTTAACAATGAAAATATTTTCCCAGTCCGACAGCAATGAGGGATGATCAAGTTTTCCAAAACACATTAAACCCCAAAACACATTTGTAATACCCCGTATTTTTATGGCTTTTAAATTTAGGGATTTTATTAAATTTAATTGAGATAAATTAATTTAATTTTAATCAGGAATGTTGTTTTAAATATTTACTAGCGTGACGAGAGTTAGTAATTATTGAAATTTGTTGAATATTACTAATGAGAAGAATAATATATAATAGTGGTTATATTAATGTCACGAGTGAATAAAATGACAATTTTAGAAATCTGAGTCGGGACGCGCCCGTGTCGCGTCGGGACTAAATATTGATGAATAAAAGTGAATATATTATAAGTCACTCGTATGGTCGTTTTGAGCGCGCCAATGTGTCCGGAAGGGTCGAGATAGTCAGAAAAGTGTACCCGGGTTTAGTTTGGGTCTCGGGGCATTTTTAGGCTCAATTAGTAACCCGGGAGGGCATTTTAGACATTTTACATTTTTGGGTAATTAAACCCACGAAAATTCAAGGGATATATCAGATGTCTAAGGTTGTCTTCTAGGGTTAGAACAACCAAAGACAAGTGACGGCCATAGGCGAGGGAAGGAGAGAGCTTCCAAAGCAATCCAAGGCCCGAAATCCATCCGTTTGCACTGCCACCACCACCAACGCGTAGATCGCGAGACGGGGAACGCAACCACACCAAATTCGGCACCAAACCAGAACGTCAAAAATCCCAAGCAAGTTTTTATCTTGCTTATTTCGTTGATGCATCACTCATGTTAGTCTAGGAATGATTAGGATAAGTTTTATGGAAGAAAAACCCAAATTTGAGATAGGAAATTACATGTAGTGATTATTGAAATGATATTCTGGAAACCCTTTCACATGTAGAGGATTAAACCATGAAATTTTGATGTTTTAAAAGAAGAAAATTCTGGAAAAGATTTATTAGAACCATGTTTAAGAGATTTCTAGGGTTCTTGATATTTACATGAATTTTGGGCTTGTTAATCCATAATTATTAATGGAAATTTACATGCTTTACGTAAAAGATGTATGGAATGGAATTACATAATTGGTAGTATAAATTTCTGGACGTTTGGGTATGGAAAGTTAGGATTTGGATGAAGTTTTGTGAGAAAACTCGTAACTGGTAACTGCAGAATTCGCCATACCTGTTTGATCGATCGATCGAGCCAAGAGCTTCGATCGATCGAGCCAAGAGCTTCGATCGATCAAAGGTTCGATCGACCCCTCCTGGCAGACTCATATTTTCCCCTTTTTAAATTAGTTGAATTCGACTTAATGTAAAATAATTCTTGGACACCCTAAATAAAATGTTTTGGGAGATATGGAAGACCAGTAGGACATATGAATAATTTTGGGACCTTTAATGTCGGACAAAAATTGTATTTTTGGGATAATTACATAAGGGACGATGAAATTATGTATTAAAGGGGGAGACGCGTAAGAGAGTTACGTTGGAATATAAAAAGAACACTTACTGAATTGTACACTTGGAAGGATAGAGTACAGGAGGGTTACGTAGTAAGTTGGAAAAATGCTTCGAATTAAAGTTAGAGACGAACCATTATACGTGATAACTAATAATGGGAAAATCACGAAAAATGTTGTGTTTATGGGTTATGAGATGAACTTAAATTAAAATGATAAAAGTAGTATATTTATATGACTGTGTGTATGCATATATTATATACATGTGAAAATCATGCCCGCGCTACTTGTTATCCCTGAGGTTACCGCGCTGGGACAGTCTTATCTCGAATGGGCCTTCATGGGGGATATTGACTCGTACCCTAGAAGATAGGAATCTTAGGTACGGTCCTAAGAGACGTGTGGGTATGTACTGACCTCTTGGACTTGGAAACTATGCTTCGCCTCAATATTGTTGTGTATGTGTTAATACAGTTCGTGAGTGATTCCGAACTTGTATTTCCCTTAGTACGAGTGATACGGGGATTGGATATCAGAGTATGCCCGCACCATAATTTTTATGTGGGGTGCCGTTAGAATATATATATTATGCGAGTATTTAATATATATATATGAAATTCTGAAATTTGAAACTGCCTACTGTGTTATGGTAAGTAAGACATATATAATGACTCAAATTTGAAATACTTGTTTTGAAAAGTATAATATGATACTGGGGAACTTTATTAATAAATAAAGTTAAAATGAGAGCTTTGTTACTAAATGAAATTATCCTTTTAAACCATTATGTTGTTCAGTTTTAAATTTTACGAGTAACCTAAGATAAGTTAAATCATTGGGAAGATTAGTGCGATATACGACAAGTTAAACCGTTGGGAAGGTTAGTGCGATAGGTGTGCACAGTAGAAGAGAGGTGAGAAATTCTCAAGAGAGTGTCGCACTAATATGTTGTTGCATTGGACTGTAAACAATTTAAATTCTTGCTAAACGAATTTTTAAATCATATACACTATCGGGCTCTGACCCGTTTCTATTTCTCTTTCTCTCTTGTGTATATATATATATATATATATATTACAGGTGCCCAGCCACAGGGGCGTCTTGCATAGGATCTTTTGGAAGGAACGCGCTGCAGGTTAGGTGGGAGTTGCAGGCCACCCGCTTAGACGACTTCATTTATTTGATTCCACTCCTAGCATACTCATTTTGTGGGGCATGTGTTGCCCTTTTCCATTATTCAGTTGTTTATTTGGACATTGTGATTCAGATATTTCTAGTATGGTCATTTTGGGATTTATTACTGTTTGGATGTTTTACTTTGAGTTTTAATGTTGGGATTTAGTTGTTGAATGTTTAAATTATTTGGATTATATGTTCCAGAATTATTGTGGTGTGATTCGTTATATATTAAATTCTTGTAAATAATTAAATCTTGTTTTCAAAATAAAATTTGTAAGGTAATGTTTAAAAAAGGTTTTGACACTTAGCTTAATTAATTAGAATGTTTAAATTGGAAAAGTTATTTCTTTTACGACAGTGATGCTAAGAATGAACCCACTGTTCACCTTGATTTTAATTTAATAAAGAAATGATCGCCCGGTATTAATTAGGCGGGGTGTCACAACATTATTCTGATTTTCTCCAAAACACATAAAACCCCAAAACATGTTAGATCTCGGCTGCACATATCAGTTGAGACCTTTATACTGCATAATATGTAATGATACCTTTGACTGAGTAATAATTAACATGAAGCCACCTATTATTCAA
This sequence comes from Sambucus nigra, assembly GCA_949130495.1. Classification (NCBI taxonomy): domain Eukaryota; kingdom Viridiplantae; phylum Streptophyta; class Magnoliopsida; order Dipsacales; family Adoxaceae; genus Sambucus; species Sambucus nigra. The sequence continues at coordinate 301,915,714 of OX422224.1, forward strand.
TCTCAAGTGAATGGAAGAAGTCTCGGAGATCCCAAGTTCATTACTGAAAAATGAGCAAATAGAAGATACAAACTCACCTGTAGAGAAAATATGTTGAATAGTTTCCAAATTAGGAGAATTTGGACAACATTTTCATTTGGAACATAGATTAACTCGATGTTTAATAATCTAATCATCAACTGGAATAAGCCTATGGAAAAGTCTCCCCATGAAAATTGATATTTTAAATGGTATGTTTTGGTGCCAAATTCGCAAGAAGACTTAATTGAGAATAAACCATTGGATTTGAGATCCCAAACTGCAGTATACATCAAGGGCGGTGGTGTAAGAGAATGGCCCCATACCTGATTAGGCTTGAATCTGAAAAAAATAAACATCAAAACACAAACAAAAAATTAGATATGCAAAAAGTTAGTTTGAACCAAAAATAAAAACACAAAGTTCCAATTAGAGGGAGATAATGTATACCTGATTATGTTTCAATCTGAAAAAAAAAATACATAAACAACAAAACACACACAAAAATTAGATCTACAAAAAATACCCAAAACAAAATATAAGAAAAATAGTATAGGAAGGCATACCTTAGTTGCAGCTTCTATCACAATGCAGCAAATCGGATTTACAGCCATCTTAGTTGCAGCTTCCAGACTTGACCTGACTTGACCTGGTCACTTCCAAGAACTATAGAAAAATATTCTCTACAACCTTGTTGGTAAGAGAGTTTTGCTTCTACATTTTTTCGTATAGAATTTGAAGCAAGCGCAAATAGCACTCCATGATTAAGGAGATGTTTGATGAGGCGATTAGCACCATGTAGTGGTCTGGCTTACATCCATTTTCCATGATACATGGGCATGATTTATTGAGTAAATTGATTTGGTGTAATTGGAAGTTCATAGTCTTTAACTATCGTAATTGCTTTGTCCTTGTGAATCATCCCCAATCCGCTCGCATTCTCACTGCTCAGGGAAGTGTTACTTGAGGAGATTTATTTTTTTCCAGCTTTAAATGCACCTGCTCACTGCTCAGGGAAGTGTTCCAGATTTATTTCTTTTCCAGTTTTATTGTAATGAGAACATATCTGGCTTAAGGGCAGAGCCTTCATTCTTCTGTAACATTTTGAGACTATATGACCAAATTTCCCACGGTGTTGACACTGGCTTGTTATTGTTCCAAGATTACCTTTTACCTCTATTGCCATTATTGTTGTTGAATCCTCTGTTATTTCCATTAAAACCACCACGAAAATTTGCAAATCCACCATTATGTTGTGCAACAATAGGTGTCTACTGATGTGTGTTTGTGCTGTGCAACAATGGGTGTCCCGATTATATCCACTCTTAAGCTGTCGCCTATGAATCTTTTGATGTATGCCATGGACTATGAGGATGGATTTTACTTGAACTGTAAGTGAATTGTAATTTAAAAATAGGCCAAGAATTGAAAATGAACTATAAGTTAAAAATAATTATAAATGAACTTTAAGTTAAAAAAATCAGTTAATGAGGTGGAAGAGAGAGTTAGACAGAACAATACCTGGTATTAGGCAGTGCCATTCATTTTTTTTATGTGACTTCTTGTAAGACTTAACAGGCCACCTTTTCCTTATGCGGTGGGACTTCATCTTGCGACCATCTCCCATTCCATGTGTCTTCCCCATAGTGATTGAACAAAAAGGCTCTACGACAGAAATTAAAGGGAAGATAAATGAACACATTATGCGGAATTTGAAGTTGGGATTTAGTTCTATATAAAATTGCAGATCAACATACAACTGCTACTCCTTACACATTCTCAACCCACACTGATACACATAAGTTTTGCCAGAAAACATTAATACAATCTGTCAATACATGAACCAATATGCATAATATTTATTCTTCTTATAACTTGCCAATTCACTATCTAACATTAAAAAAATGTTATACCACTTTTTATCAGAATTGTCTCTCAAAATTTATTAGGTATGCCCATTACGTGTCCAAACCAAAAGAGAAAAAAATTTATATATATATATATATATATATATATATATATATATATATATATATATATATATATATATATATATATATATATATATATATATACACTAAATTTAAATCCCGATTTTGTCTCTTGATGTGGAAATATTCCATTTACTTAAATAAAGTAAATATCCAATTTCATGGCCTCGTTATAATACATGTTACAATAACGAAAGAGTATCAATAAACATATGTAAAGTTTTATCATACAGGTCCTACGTGTGAAAGTACTTTAACATTGGAATTATGATATCAAACACTTAAATGAATAATAAAAGTACAACTTGGTTTCTATAAGTTATCGATGAATGAATAATATTTCATTGAGGCTCATCACGAATTGCAATACCAATATATGAATGTAAAATCTTCAAATAAGGAGATAAGTTAGATCCCAAATAAAATGTCTTTTCAATATTTACAAACCAAGTTAGTTAAAAATATTATAATGCATGTAATAACCATTTGAAAACGGTGTCTATGTGCAAAGAACAACAAAACAGAAAAAATGCAACAAATTAAACTATGACCCCCGGGGAATTTCTCCTCAATGACACACAAAGGTGAGATAGAGCAAACGATGGTCGATACCTTTCGCAGATTCTTGAATTTAGGTGATGTGTTCAAAATTCAAAAAATAACTACAGTTGATTCCTTGAATGCGCACATTGATTAGCGACCTGAAACAAAGCAAACGTGGGTTGAATATTCCCGATCCACGTATATTGTTCCAGCACATGAATTTTCAGACATTGATTAGTAGAATGAACAAACATTTTGAGGAATGATTAGCCAAATGAACATAACAGTAAAAAAAAATTCAGGAACCCTAATTTTCTAGACTAATTCTTGTCGGTGTTGTTGTAATTTTTGTGTTGTGTTCATGTCTATGTGGTGTTACCATTTGAGTTTAAAAAATCATAACATCATAAGAATTACAAAAACATCTAAAATTGTGGAAAATGTCACTATTAGCAAAAAAATTTGTGTTAATCTTACCGACCCCCATTCCCGAATTTAGCGTGGGGTATGGGGAGCCCGACATATAAAAAAGGGAACCAAACTCACACACACGTCATGAAAAAATAATCAAACAACCTCCTTATAGTATAATAAACAAATAATCAAATAGCCTTCTTGTGATACCCCATCATGAACAAATGACATACCTCTTTATAGACTGTGCCTTTGAGATTTTGAACCCAACTTGCAAAATAAATACCAATAAATCCTAAGAACTAATTGAACCATAATAATCATACCCAAGATATAAGACAAAGAATGAGTAATTAAGACGCCTTGAATACCGAATATCTGAACCCAAAATAATCTACCTGAAAGAAAAATTAAAACAATCGAACCTAAACATAAAAAGTAGAATGTTACCAGAAATATTTCAAGATTCTGAACCTAAACATTCAAAAAATTAACCAAAAACATAAATTCAAACCCAATATTATGAAACCAAAAACACACTTTCTATCATCATACCTAAGTAAACCCTAGATTTGTTGAGGAACCCAATTTCATATCTACTAAAATGCTTAAAACCCCAAATCTATGGATAACATGTTGAAGAAAGACAAAAGCATTGGTGGGGAGTATAGAGTTCTATGGCTGCAGCGTTAGAGCTTAAGTGGGTTTGGTGGGGGAGTATGTAGAGGGTGAGGGTTTTGCCGAGTTAGGGTGAATCGGGAGAGAGAAGAGAGTTTTGTGTGTGTTGTGGTTGGAGAAGAGCATGAGAGAGAGTCTAGTTTAGTTAAGTTTACCAATATATCCCCATTTTTGAATTTTGAAAGAAAGGGGGAAATAAATTATAGTTGGTTAAAAGAGGGGGGATCCAAATTTGTAAGGGATAAAATGGGTATTGCAAGAAAAAATTAATCTTGATGACATCATCAACTAAACTTATGACATACATAAGTTTCCTACTTTATTATATATATATATATATATATATATATATGTCACACACCTAACTAGAACAATACCTAAAAGGCCCCCAAACTTGAAAAATCAATAGGGTTGGATCGATCCTCCCCCATGCCGGATCGATCCGTTAGATCTGATGTGCAAAGCTCGTCCCCAAGGTCATTAATGGCATCTAAATTCCAATAAAAATCATCTTACGGCCTCTACACAACAAGCGAAACCCAACCTTCAACCATAAAAAGTTTGGATTTATTTCCTAACCCGTTTTTATAAGGATTAATATCATGCTAACACAATTAAAAGTTCAAATCTTCATAATACCAATTCAATATAACTTCATCTTCTTCATTCAATTGGGTAAAATTAGCATTAGATTTAAAGTCTGTTTCTCAAATTAACATAGGGCATTGATTATCATAAGTCAATTAGTATTAAACTTGAGTTCTAACATCAAATCATAAAACCAAAACGGATCAATTAAAAGTTCTTTACAAAAACTCCAATTTTGAAATCACATTAATAACCCATTAACAGTCTAATACATTAACCCAAATAAACACAATACTATCATGATTAAAATAGTAGATTTAATTCCTTAACAGGCCTGTAATCCCAAATTAGTGTAATAGCATTGAAATCATAGATAGGTTACATATTACGTGATGATAAAGCAAGAGGTTTCTTTCCTGAATAATAAAGAACGAGTGATTCCTTATCTTTTAATATATTCTTCCTCTCTAACGTTCTCCTTAAGCTCTCCCAATTCTCTTAGGTTTCTAGGGTTAATATATTATATATAAAATGCTTAATTAATTAAGGTTAACACCCTTAAATAACCTTAAATTAGTAGGTCACTATAAGGCCTAATTTTGGGTCCTAATGATCCCAAAACACTACCCAATCCAACTTAGTCCAAAGGTATTCCTACTCTGGGTCCAATCCGAAGAAAGAAACTACATCTCTGGGCATCCGTATCACTTTAGAGTCTGGTCCAAAAGGTATAACCCATAACACACGATAACACCTTCCAACGCAAAATAAAAATACACGCTTGCGTATTTTACACTTAGTCGCACATAGTAAATCTCATATAATCAATGTCCTAAAATAATTATTTAAAACATGCAACACAAAAATCAAATAACATGCAAAATTTAATCATCTAAATTATGCATTTTATTATTACTAGTTGAACCCAATAATAATCATTCCCATTTATATTATCACAATTAATAAATAATAAATAAATGCCAAAAAATATGGGGTATTACATTTACATTACGCATACTTAACATAATCAACCAATTAAATTAACTATAATACCCCAATACTTTAAGAGATTATTTAATTAATAATGATTTAATTAATTGGAAAGTAAACTAGATAGATTTTTAGATATAAAATTAAGAAAGTTGAATTCATACTCAGAAAAGTTAAAGGGTAATTATATAATTCAATTGATAAACTGATGAAAAGTTGGGGCTAAAGTTTAATTTAGAAAATTATAAGGTTAATATAACAATTTTGAGAAACTAAAGGTGGACTTAGACTCTTGAGTAATGCGTAGAAAGTCTTAAGGGCATTAGCGTAGAGGTATTTGACTTGGGAAGCAAGTAGGATATGAGGGTTTTACATCCTATAAGTTATTAAGGTTTTTAATGAGCAATAACCATAATGGGGCCACACACGTGGGTCGCATTTGTGGACAGATATGGAGCATTCGTGGAACTCACACCCATGACCACGGTTATTAGTGTTGCTTGCGTGAAAAGGCTTATTTAGCATCAAGTCCATGGCCTAGTTACGGGGCCTTCTAGGATGGTTTTTATATAAAATAACCCTTTACCTTTTTGCCTCATTTTAAAGCCTCAATAACCCACTTCAACTTACATTCTCCTCCAAGAAAATAAAAAACACATTAGTTTTTCTCTCAAGTAATTTTTTTCCCCAATTCAAATCAAAAGGATTCTAAAATTCTAAAATTGAGGCAAATCAATCTTTTCAAAGGTGTTTCTCATTCAAACAAATCAAGTTTAATTCTAAAATTGAGGCAAGTTGTTTTTTACTCCCCCTATTTTATATATTTATGTGATAAATTTTACCTAAATCTAATTATAGTGTTAAAATCAATTAGAAACCCTTTGAAAATTGTGAATTCCTAACTTATTGTTATAATTAGTTGAAATAGACTATTTTCATATGATTGATATTGAGTTTTGAGCCCTTATCAATTACATTATCCTTCAATTATGAAATTGACATTTTTATGGTTTATGACCTCATGTTTATGAATTAATTATTTAAGATTTTAAATTGAGTAATATGGAATTTAATTAGAATTTTAAAATTTCGGAACTTACGTATACTTTGTAGGGTTGTACCTTATGATTAAATGGTAGTACTCTTGGTAGTAAATGTCCAAATGGTGAAAATTTTGGTATGTGGACTTTATTTATGATGTAAGAACTTATGATAACTCTTATTAGATTACTTGAAACACTTGAATTATAAATGAAACCCTTATAATGAATTATGTCATTATAATCCTAATCACATGTTCTTTTCATGCAAGAATATATTATGAGTCTTACTTGAAATCTGATTGTTCTAACTGATTTACCATGTAGACGATAGAAGAAATACGGGATATAACTTGTGTGGTTATATGATTGGTGGTGTTGGAATAGTTGGCTTGGCCATGGACTGTGGATATGTAGACACTAAATTCCTTTACTTTACTATCTCATAATAATCCTTTGATTAATTTAACAACCACCCTTTCTAAATAGATGTGAATCAGGGGGGTTCATTCTCTGGATTTCACTTCGGTGAGATGTCCCACACTCAGAGTTTAGAGACGGATATGAGTTATGATTCAAAACCCATAATAAAATCAATATACTTTTACTTTAATTATTTATATTATGATAAGTTACTTGTGGACTTGTTATCCCCTAAGATTTTTATATAATTACTTAAAATTTACCTAAGGGATCTAATTGGTAATGACTCGAGGGTGGTGTAAGTAGGTAGGGATGATATAGCAGGGAGTGATAAAATACGTGTGAACATCATAATATCATTGATAAATGAACAGAAGAAATGTCAATTAATGGGTGAGTTAAGAGGAAGAATACTCGTATGTTAAGATACTTGATAAGTGTGATTTATAATGGATTTTATTGTGTCACACGGAGTTGTGGAGTTTCGGCACCGAGTACTAGGGTGGATATGTGTATTACAACACTGTGAAGTGGGAAAAAATGGATTGTGTGATAGTTTTTTTTAGCATGCCACATGTTCTTGATATGGCCGGGAAGAGGGCCATATGTCGGTTATGCATTGATTAATAAATGAGAATAATTAATTCATGAAATGATTTTGGATAATTCTAATGCATTGTGATATTTTTTTATGCGATGGGTCGTTCATATGGATTATATATAAACTGTGATTTTATCATATACTTGTATAACTAATTTGAGTAACGCAGCTAAGCAACTTGCTAGGGTTTTGACCCATTTTTTTTATGTGCTAACTTCAGGTGCTAGAGTTGGACCTATGATTTACTCTTCCTTATCCCAGCTAGAACACATACTTTATCTCTCACTAATTTAGGATTCCAGTCTCAGGGACAATGTGGGTTTCTACTTACTTAGTCTCGTATTTCATTTTTAATATAGTTATATTCATAAATTTTGTTTGGAATGTATATTAAGACTTAGTTTTGTCTTGTATCATTTGGAGCTTCATCTAGGATTGTATTGAGGATTTATGTTAGGACATTGTGATCTCCATCTTTTTATAATTGTGGACTTTTCTTTATGAGTTTATAATGAGGACTTTCATATTTCGTCCATGTACTTATTTTATGTTTGGTTTGATCCCTTCATGTTGAGAATGGTATTTAATTGTTTTAACAACTCATAACATTTTAATATTACACTTGATCAACCTGAGTATTAAAATATACGAGGTGTCATATTAAAATACACACACATACACACACACACACACACACACACACACACACACACATATATATATATATATATATATATATATATATATATATATATATATATATATATATATATATATATATATATATATGGGTTTTGTCTTCTACATTTTTCGATAATTAACTCATTAAAAGGAAAAAGATATATACCTCCTCAGAAAGGCATACCCGCATAACCAAACACAGCACAAGAGTTGGTAGGTAAACAAAAACTAAAAATTAATAGAAACACCAACGAAAGAAATTATCGAACCAAATAGAAGGAGAAGTAGTCCTTACTAGATACCTTGAGGGATTCATGGATGCTCTAATTCATGCAAAGTATTCAGTTATAAAAGTTACTTATAATCTTGATCCAAGTAGTAGCTTTAAACCAAATCAATATTTCAACCTCCTTTAGAAATTGTTGCAGCATTTGTAGCCTCACTTTTATAGATTCTCTGATTTTTCTAATGTCAAAAGTAGTAAATTTAAAATAGAAAAAGAGGGTGTTCTCATTTTACACAAGCAAGAATTTCCCTTGAAATATGTTCTTAAAAATTAAAGATTATAAATGAAGGTAGATATGACTTAATTCAATAAACTTTGATATTAAATTTAAATTTCATCCCAAATTTCCTTAAAGTAACTCCAAAAGAATTAAGAAAATGTGCTTCATATCTTCCACATTGTTGCCACATATGACACATTGATCTCAGTTAAGAATACCCTAATCTACTTATCTTATTTTTTGTATTAAAACTATTGCAGCAAAGCATATATGTATATTTCATTATCCCATACTTCCCGATACCAATACACAATAAGTTTTTGTTGTCTAAGTTCATTCCAATATGAATCAGAATAATAAATCCCATCATTCTCGAGGTCCACCAGATCTTATCATTAGAATTAGGATTAATAATGGGGAAAGAATCATTCTTTATTTCATTATGTTCCCAAGTAACTGTGACAACCCGTATTCCCAATAATTGATGTGGTCGGTCTAAACTATTAAAAATGCGCGAGTCAAACAAATTAAGTACCATTCTAAGCACCTAACGTAGCGGAAGTAATAAAATAGAGATGACAAGTATAGTGAGAAAATAATTCATCAAAAAATAACAATAATCATCATTTATCCATCATAAAACAAATGAATACATCCTCCAATACATCTTTGAAATCCCATCACGTATCAGGACCCATATCTCATAAATGTCTCCACACAAATAATTAAAATGGAATTAATAATAACTCACATTACTAGTTATAAGCAACATTTAATACACTACAATCGTTGATCCAATCTAACTTTTTACCTGTGGGTCACGAGCGTAGGATGCAACCTATTAAGCTTTTTGGTTATGAAAGTGAAGATAAGGCGCATGCTATGACTTTAATGAATAAGTTTGTAGGCAAATACACTCATTTTACAGGACAGAAGATAAAAACTAGGGAGAATCCGAAAGATCCTAATAAAATAAAGGCATGGTCTAAATGATCAATGTTATTTGACTTTTCGTATTGGAAAGAACATCATGTAAGGAATGTAATTGATGTGGTGAAATTTTGCGGAACATCTCATAGGAACATATCTGGGTGAATCTCATTTGAAAGATGGAGAGAATGCGCACCACAATATAAAGGAGATGAAAATAAAATAAAAATTATGGTTAAAAATTGATCCTACAATAGGAAAAAATCCGATTCTCACAGGTGCTTTCACTTTGAATACCAGTGAGAAAAAGATCCTCCAAGACAAGTTGCTAAACTTTAATACTCCGACCAATTATTCTATTAATTTGCATAGGGTTATAAACTATTAAATAAATGATTTGAAACAGTTTAAGTGTCACGATTGGCGCGTCGTCATTCAATTCATCCTTTTGTTGTTTGAGCATTAATTTTCTGAGCATAAAGATCTCTGCAGGGCAATTATGCATATTAATGTCTTCTTCACCTTACTATGTGAAAAAATTGTAAATAGAAAGCACATTTCAGATGGGATAGAAACTTTAGCCGGCGTGATTTATGTCTAAGATAAATATTTTACTCTATCATTTTTTGACATCAATGCCCACCTTCTTATGCATCGATATGATGAGGAGTTATTGTGTTGACCTGTCAGGTATTGTTGGATGTGTCCTTTTTAATCATAATGAAATTTTTAAAGATTAAGTTAAGATTACTCAGTATATTGAAAGGTCAATTATAAAGAATACATAACAAAAGAATCATTGTTATACGCTCGGGCACATATGCCAAAATAAGGGTGTAGGAGGTTCAATCCTCATGAAGAACGAGTAGTTGGGGAATTTGATGAGTTTAAGGATGAATGGACTTTCGGAAACCCTAGAGAGGTAAGACTCACCCATCTACAATTCGAACAAGAAGCTTATTATGTCTTTAAAACACGGGATACAATTACAGATTAGAGAGAGTAAATACCTACATATGTAACGTATTATTATTTAAGTTTGTGTATTCTTTATATTACCATCTAAATTCTATAATTTCATGAACTTGTATAGGAAGTACGAGAGAGAATTTACCCAAAAGAAAAAGCAAAAAGATTCAACGAATGCGATGGATGATTTTAGGGCATGGTATTAAAAGAATAATTTTCACATCATTTATTGCGATTACTTATGCATGTGTTGTAAAACATACCCTAATACAAATCCATTAATAAATGTATCTTTTAATAAAAAGTGATGTCTCTTCCAGGCTTGCATGCCTAAACAAAGGTCCCAGTTTTTCTAGGACGGAGTTTAAAAAATTTCATGCCAACGTTTTTTATTTCGTCACGTACTTATGCAAGGAAAAAATATTGACGCAAAACAATGAAATTTCAATTTTGTCTTGATTTATTGTGTGGCTAATAAAAGTGATAAAAATCCAAAGAATACGGTGATAACCTATTACGGTATTGTCCAACGAATCCTGGAACTAGATTATATAGATATCAAAGAAATTATCTTCTATTGTGATTGAGCGAAGGTGGATGACACTATTAATAATTGTAAAGTTGATCCTGCCACAAAACTTGTCATTGTAGATTTATCGAAGATGGAGATTAAATATTGCAAGGTTGATGAGACTTTTTTATGCCTTTTAAATATTGAAGAAGGTATTCTATTCAAATTCAATAAACGATGACAATTGGTATATTTCTTTTCATGCACTAAAAGGTTTAACCACTCAAGCAAATGCATTAAAGGCCCCTATAGAGTTTCAGTCTGGTCTTGATGACAGCACGAATTTGAGGGATCTTTTAATTGATTTTGATGATGATTAAGGTCTGATACATCATTTTATTTTTACTAGTTGGTGCACATGTGTGTTGCACATGTGACATGTTCTTATAGAGAAATTTCGAAAGCCATATACGTGAATGTTAAATCAATATCCAAGGAACTGAAAACACAGTTACTCGAAATTATATTTAATGATTTTTTATGTGGACTAAAACATGATATTGTACATACCACCAACCACCGAATTTATGAAATCTTGACATAACATTAAAATATTTAACTGCTAATCTAACCGACATGTGCGACATGTATTATGTTACATTCCGAAATGTTATCTACTTTTTTATATAGTAAAGAATAAAATGAGAAACAATATATGTAAAAGTAAAGAAAATATAGTATGTTATTGTTATTTGAGATATGTTTTATATTATCACTCATTATTCACGTGTGCCTTATGTATTTGACGTTACATTTCAAAATGTTATATCATTAATTTAAATCTTAACCGTGTAATATGTGAAGAAAAACAACAATGTATTTATTTCATAGTATATTAAATATATAAATTTAATTATTGTTCTAGAAGAAGGAATTATCGTCATAAAATGTAACCAAACAATGGAAGAATGAAGTGTCTAAACCATATAAAAATGTTTAAATCTAAACCTTACTCACATGAGAAGTTGTTTAACTATTTAAATCACATAGTCATTTTTTATAAAATAAACAAGGTTTAAATTATTAATTCCAATGTGACTATATTGATTTTATATAGATGACTATTAATTAATCAATTATGATCTCAAGAAAATTTATGAAGCCTATATGCCTTAGGAACTTCTAGTGCCTAGATTCACAATAGTTTAAATTGTAATGGAAAAGAAATGTACATACTACTGAAAGAAAGCAAGTACAATTAAATATTAAACCTCTCTTTGAGAAAGATTATACAAATGGTAATGGAATATGTCATTTGAAATTGAAATCCAAAGTTAAAGTTCCCAAAGTGAGCATTAGGCATAATATCATAAATACTAGTCTCATGCCTAATAACACGTACACATATCTAAGAAACATTTGTCAGATTTGTATAAAACAAATGAAAATTAAAAGCAAATAAAATAGGAATAAACACTTTCCAACTAAATATTTGAAGGGGATAAAAACATTTAACATGGAGTTTGTCATGAAAATATCTAATTAATGAGTCCTTCTATGTCGTGTCGCGCCTGAATGGGCTCGTGTTCAGGGCTAATGGTAGTGGTGCCCAGACACAAGACAATTCCAGTACGACACATCAGTGTATCACAACAATTTGTGTTGCATTTCTGAGTCGGCCTAAAATAATTGTTAATTAATATAACCATTGCCAAATGCGTAAAATAACTTATACTTTCCTCATATTGAATTGGTGTTTAATGATGATAACATGACTTAAATTTTAAACAAATGTAGACACCCAATTCTAGTACCCTTATCTTAGTGCCCCTCGTTCACCTTCATAGGTACCAAACACAATTCCTTCAACCCTCGAACCCGCATAACCCTAAACTAGAGGCCACTGGATGCTCCCGAGCTCTATTTGACTTCGGTCAACTCTCGAGACCAAAAGTATCTCAGTGAACTTCCATAGGTCTCTGAATACCCTTTCTAATAATCAGCACCATTCGCAAATCTACCTTATGATTCACATTTACTTGTCGTCTCACCCCGAATCCAGGGACCGACAGACTCTTCTAAGCTCCGTTTGACATTGGTAAACTCTCGAAATCGATAGTAGCTCAATGAATTATGATAGGGATATGAATACCCCTTCCACCAGTCCATATCGTGTGAATATTCCTTACGGTTCACATTTACTTGCCTTCTTACTCCAAAACCCTAATCCGAAGGTCACCGGCCACTTCCTAGCTCCGTTTGACTTTAGTCAACTTTCGAACCTGAGATTTTCTTAATGCACTTTTGTAGAGATCTTAATCATTGTTATATGTAAAAATCACTCTCCTATGTAGACCAATGATTAATATACACATGTCCTCCTACGTGGTCGATTTCTTTATGTGAAGGAGTGAATTAGTTTTTCCATCATACTTAGGAGTGACCACTAGTGAATTGAACTTGGAATGTGTGGGGTATTCCACAATAGCCTGGATGAAAGGTGAGCCTTTAACGAAACTCCTTTGTAATGAATTTTTCGTCTTGTCAATTTCACCTGGTTGGTTGATCTTTCAACAACTACATGGATCCCTTCCCGGGTTGTTCTTTTGGCTTAGATTTGGCCAACAGTTGAACTATCCTCCTAAGAGTCCTGCTCGGAACGCATAAAGCCCCTCATAGTATACCTAGATCTTGTGGACCCTTATCCTTATTCACAATGAAGCTCCTGGTCCCTATGATGTCCTCTAGTTACTCGGGGGCCTAGACGATCAAAAGAAGACTCCATGCTTAGCCTCTCTAAGACACTTGGTCTTTCTTTGGAAAAAGATCTACCATGATAGTAATACGTTAACCGAAATGAAGAAATTACCCCAGGACGGTATGACCTATCATGAGAAGAACGAGAATGATAATTCCTTTCATTTCTAGCTAGTGGTGGTGGCATATGCCTTCTAGAACTGGCAGACTTGGCATGCATAGTATAGGCCAATTGCTTAACAGACTCTTGCATAGCTTCTTGACCTCTAGAGAGGTTGATAATAACTCCCTGTAGTTCGTCGCACTAGGAAGAGCATATGGAATGACGACATTCCCTTCATTTCTCGCACTATTTTCTGGGTCAGTCATTTCTTTAAAGGCAAATAAACGAAATAAATGGTAGAGAACGATGATAGGCAAACATTCCCACAGACTAGGCCAATCTATTGATGTTTAAAAATGGGCTAATTCATATATATAATCACAGACATAATAAAGTAACTCAAATCACAAACACAAGAGAAGAGATTTTAAAAGTGGTTCAACTGTAAAATAGCTTACGTCCACTGTTTGTTTTTATTCAGTAGGGTTTAAAATAGCTCAGTATGGTGTGTATATGAGTGAGTCGAGTTGTCCATTGATCTAAGGGAATAGTTTGTATTTATATAGGTCTAAAACCCAAGATATTGAGAACTTTTATATTGACAGGCATTTACATCAATGTACAATAAATGAAACTCTTGGAATTCAGTGCTGATTGGTATCCCATTCGAGTAACTATTGGTATTCCTGTTGATTGGACTTCTGGAGTTGGTCACCCTCGTAATCGACTAAGTATCTCTGACGCCGATCAAGCCAGTGCCTGACTAAATGAGATGTACAGCTTTCTCCAATTCCATCACAAGGCCAACCCAAATCTGGTATAATAATTTGCCAAGCGATAAAATCTCTAGTTTTTATCACATAGCTGAATTGTTCATAAAGAAATTTTATTTGGGGGCTAATTCGATCAAGAGTGTTAATCATATCTTCACCGTGCGACAAAATCTTGGAGAAAGCACTAGAGTATATATTACACATTTTAACAATAAAAAACTATATGTAGAAGACTATGAGGAGAAAACATCCATTGCAGCACTTATGAGGGGGTTACTCGCCAAAGATCTTTACTATGCTTTAGCGAAGAATCAACATAAAATAATGACAGTACTAATGGCTAAAGATATAAAAATAATGAATGTCGAGGAAGCTATGGCATCCAAGTAATCTCCTAAGACCAAGGGTGAAGGTCAGAAAAACAATTTTGATTCTTTCAAGAAGGATCGGAAAGATAAGAAATTGGATCGGATAAAAAAGTATGATGAATATACTCTGCTCAACAAGGGTGTTCACCATATATTGGAGGATATCAAAGGGAATAGAGAATTGAATCGGCCTAAAAAGTTAAAGAAACCCCCTAACAAGAGGGATAAGTCCAAGTACTGTGATTTTCACACGGATCATAGGCACAACACTAATATCTACATTGCACTAAAGAATGAGATTAAAAATTTATTCAGAGGGGAAAATTGAGCAATTTTATTGATCAAAATAGCAATCGCGATGATTGGAGGAGGTCTAAATCTCTCGCTCGAGCAAGGGAAGACAACAAAAGGGCCACATACAATAATTTGAAGAAGATCTGAACTTGCTGAAGAAACCTGATGAGCTAGAGGTGGAGGTCGGCATGATATCCTTTGGATGACACTTCATCGCAGGAGGAGATGCTGGAGGAGGAGATGCGATTATAAAAAAGAAAGCTTATTCGAATAAAGTTAAGGCCTGTCCAACTGTCTTACAGATTGATATGGATGAATTTAGCGATAGTCGGCCAAGGAAAGTCAACGGAGACAGGCTAGTGATCAAATTTTCCAAAAATGATATGATTGGGGTTCTTTACCCCCATGATGATCCGTAAGTTATCACATGCAAAGTTTATCATGGCAGAGTTGCAAGGATATTGGTTAATAATGAGAGTTCAGTTGATGTAATGTTCTACAACTGTTTCCAAAGCTTAGAGATGAAGAGCAGCAAACTAGAACCACACGATAGACCTTTCATTGGATTTTCAGGAGAGAAAGTATACCCATTGGGAACAATCAAGCTGGAAGTCCTAATCGGCACATGGCTGGCAAGCAGAAAAGAAATAATTAATTTCCTTGTGTTAGATAAAAATATCCCTTCAGCCTGTAATATCATCATAGAAAGAGTGGGAATAAAGCAGTTAGAGGTTATTCCATCCACAGT
This sequence comes from Sambucus nigra, assembly GCA_949130495.1. Taxonomy (NCBI): domain Eukaryota; kingdom Viridiplantae; phylum Streptophyta; class Magnoliopsida; order Dipsacales; family Adoxaceae; genus Sambucus; species Sambucus nigra. Next base: position 301,931,640 of record OX422224.1, read on the forward strand.
GCATCAATGCATGAAATTTTCCAACAAATTATGGAGTCAGCATAGTAAATGAAAATTAGAAAGAAGATAGATAATATTATTACACTTCTGTCGACTAACAGAAAAACTAAATGAAGGGTGCAACCACTTTCCACATTGACACTCTGGATACTCTAGAAGAAGAGAAGTTGGTAAAGGGGTAAGTTATGGAAGAAACAAATGTTGTTGTACTGGATGACGAGAAGCCAAAGAGAACCACACGGTTCGGTTCTAGATTATCTCCCTCTCACAAATAAGAAATAATTACATTCCTTGGAGAAAGGAAAATTATGTTCGCTTAGAGCCATGAAGACATATTGGGGATTGATCCAAACTTCCTTTTCCATGAGCTTAAGATATACCCAGATTATAAGGCGATTAAGAAAATGCGAAGAGTCTTCAACCCCAAGAAGAATACGATAATCCAGGAGGAAGTGAAAAAGTTATAGCAAGCACAGTTCATTAAAGATGTCAAGTACCCTAGTTGGTTAGCTAATGTGGTAATGGTCAAGAAGAAAAATAACAAATGGCTCATGTGTGTAGATTTCAAAGATCTCAATAAGGCATGTCCAAAAGATCATTTCCCTTTACCAAGGATTGATAGTTTGGTTGATGCTACAGTAGGCCATGAGTTACTTAGTTCTATGAGTACTTATTCAGGTTATAATGAGATTAAGATGAAACCTGAAGCCAAGAAAAGCATGTCCTTTATTACCAGTCAAGGAACTTATTGTTACAATGTCATGCCCTTTGGGTTAAAGAATGATGGAGCTACCTATCAGAGACTAGTAAATACGATTTTTAAAGACCATATCGGCAAAAAAATGGAGGTATACGTGGATGATATGCTCACAAAGAGCAAACGTGTTGCCAACCATATTACGAACATGGCTCAAACCATTAATTAACTAGAAAAGCATCAGATGAAGCTCAACCCAACCAAATATAACTTCGGGGTACCGAAAGGAATGTTCCCAGTATACATTGTCAATCAAAGGGGAATAGAAGCAAACCCTGATAAACTTAAATCCTTGCTTTAAATGTAGTCCCAGATCAAAAAGGAAAAAGTTTAAAAACTGATAGGATGAGTAGTTGCATTGAACCGCTTTGTCTCTAGAGCAATTAATAAATGTCTTCCATTCTTTATGGTGCTTAAAAAGACCTTTGATTGTAATCACGAATGTGAGAAAGATTTTTTAGAGTTGAAGAAGTACTTATGCTCTCTCCCACTCCTTTACTGACCAGTTCTAGGAGAAAAACTATATTTATACTTAGTTGTTTCAGAATTAGTTGTCAGTTCAACTCTGATCCGAATAGATGGAGGAGTTCAAAGGCCAGTTTATTATACTATCAAGGCATTCCGAGGAGAGAAAATTAGATATCCAATTCTAGAAAAGTTAGCATTAGCTCTCATTGAAGCTTCCAACAGAATGAGGCATATTTTCAAGCTCACACCATTATCGTCTACACAGACTTGTCTCTGCAATAAGCACTGCATAAACCTGAGAACCTATGGAGGTTAATGTCTTGGGAAATTGAATTGGGAGAATATGAAATTATTTATGAACCCGGAGTTGAAATAAAAGGCCAAATAGTGGAAGACTTTATTTCCAAATTCACATATGCAGAGGAGGAACATAATCCATGTTTGCCTACCGAGCAGACTTCTATGGAAGAGAACTTAGCTCAAAAGAGAAATGATATTATGGCTGATCAACCTGATTCATCAGCTGCTTAAGAAAAAATCCAACGAAGCAAGAAGATGTTCAAGCATGGAGTCCAAGTAGAAAACGAGTTCTCTGATGACAATCCAACTTAGTAGTTGTTTATAGATTCATATGCTATTGAAAGTGGAGCAAGCCTCATCATTAACACTTCGGATAACTTAGATGTGTAATATACTCTGAGATTACAATTTAAGGCTTTCAACAATGAGGCATATTATGAGTAATTGATTATAGGATTAAAGTTGGCTTCATCACTGGGTTCCGACCAGGTATTGGTGTATAGTGATTCTCAACTGATTGTTAATCAAATACAACAAATGTATGGCGTCAAAGGGGAAACTATGATGAGATATCATAAAAAAGATATGGAGGTTGTTTCTTTGTTCATTTAAATTAAGATGATGAGGATTCCATGACTAGATAATGCTCGAGTAGATGCTCTTGCTCGACGGGCTTCAGCAACTCAAACAGAACTCAAGAGAACAATCCCAGTGGATATTCTTGCCCATAGAAGCATTGATGGGATGGAAGTCAGTGCCATCTTTGGGTAATTACTCCCCTCATGGACAAACCCAATCATAGAATACATTAAAAGAGGAACACTGCCTTCCAATAAGAAAGAAGCTAAAAAGATGAGGTATAAAGGAACTAATTATGTGTTGGAAAAAGGCATCCCATATTGGCGAGGATATATTATTTTCCTACTTCATTATGTCCATCCAAACGAAGTAAATTATTTGATCAAAGAGGTACATGAAGGCTCATGTGGAGCTCATACAGCCGGGAGATCTCTAAGACAATAAATAGCAATGCAAGGTTACTACTGGCCGACTATGAAAGTAGACGGTGTTGCTTTCACCAAGAAGTGTGATAATTGCCAGAAGTTTTCTACCATACACAAAAGACCAAAAGTAAGTCTAACACGCATCACTTTTCCATAGCCTTTCACTATATGGGAATTGACTTAGTCGGACCACTGCTGACCCCCAAAGGAGGATTTAAGTACCTGGTTGTAATTGTTGATTATTTCACAAAACGGGTGAAGGATGAGCCCTTGTTTAATATGAATTATCAGAGGGTTTTTCAGTTTATATGGAAGCATATCATTTGCAGGTATGGCATGCCCTATGCCTTCATCACCGACCATGGCACTCAATTTGATAATGAAGAATTTAAAGATTACTGTATTCAGTTAGGCATCCAAAAACTTCATTCGGCACATGTGCATCCACAATACAATGTCCAGATAGAAATCACCAACAAAACCTTGCTAGATGGATTGAAGGAAAGGTTGGATAAGGCTAAAGGCAACTAGATTAATGAACTCCACAACGTCCTTTGGGCATATAGGACTACTCCCAAAGCAGCAACAGGGGAAACCCCATACACGCTAGCTTTTGGCCCTGAGGTAGTAGTACCAGTGGAAATAGGTATGCTAACATATAGGGCATTGAACTTTGATTCAACCAAGATGATAGAAGAAGTTCAAGAAAATGCTACTATTCAGATGGCTGCCCACCAACAAAGGACTGCAAGGTTGGTACTCAATAAAGTAGTCCAGAAGAGCAACAAGTTAGAGCCTAATTAGCATGATCCATATCGTATCTCGGTGATTATCCGACCAGGAACTTATCATTTGGAAACTCTAAAAGGGGAGGAATTTAAGAATCCTTAGAACTCAGACCATCTGCGCAAGTATTATCAATAATTTAGTTTTTAAAAATTATTTTCTCAATGTAATACATTATTCAAGTTAATGAAATTTTAGATCTTTCCCATTATACATCATTTTTATGTTTTATTTTTCGGAGTAGCGTGGCAACACCTGAACCCGTAAATTAATGAGCAATTTTAATTCAAAATTTTCTAATCCCAGGAAAGTTTCCAAAAAGTTCCTCGCTAAAGAGCATGGTTTAAACTTTTCCAACTTCAAATTTTTTTCCAAAAAGTTCCTCACCAAAGAGTATGGTTCAAACTTTTCCAACTTCAACAAAGTTTCCAAAAAGTTTCTCAACAAATAGCATGGTTCAAACTTTTCCAAGTTAGAAAAGTTTCCAAAAAGTTCCTCACCAAAGGGCATAGTTTAAAATTTTCCCAACTTTTCCATCTTTAAAAAAGATAATCATCGTGTATGATTTGTCCTCGATAATCACGAACAAGAAGTCAGTAAAATTTCTTAATTAGAGGTCTTACCTGACCATGTTAAAATACTAGAATACTTATACATTCCTGATACACTTGGTCGCTACTGATAACTAATCATACAACTTAGTACAATAAAGTTATTTATAGTTTTATCTAAGTTCATTAGTAAAATCTAAGGCCGAATAAATGATTCAAACATGAATCAAATATCAAACATTTGAGCAGGTTATTTAGTCTATAAGGTGATTAACTAATTAGTATACAAGTTATCTAGTCGGTAAAAAGATTAATATCACCCATAAGCTTGAATAAAGAGAAATCAATCGAAAATAACTTCATTTCATTAAATAAAATGTATTACAATAGCAGTCATTGATCAAAATACAGTACAATAAGAATAAATTTATTATGCTAGACACTTTCCTTGTGTCTTATCCATCCCGGAAGGAGGATCATCAAGTGTATATAGAAAATTAATTATGTTGAAATATCTTAACATCTACCTATTGTTATTGCTCAGCCTATCAAGCAGGTGAGGAGGAAGAACCATCTCACATTCATTATTGAGGCCATAATCACCCAAATACTTATGTATCAAACATTTAGGTATGGCATCTGGTGGAATCCAGTTAGTATCTAATATAAAGGGAGGCTTGGCACAATCCAAGAAACTTGGGTCATTCCAGTACCAAAAATTATTGTTTTGATCATACTTTAGCAAGGTTAACAAGTTAGTCCATCCCTTATTGCAGACTTCATGATTACTTTGGGTAAGATGATCATCCAAGTGGATTAAGGACTCATTATAGACATCCATACAAACTTCTCATGTTGCTTATGAATGTGGAATGTCAGGCTCTCAACTTCATATTAAAGTTTCTTGAGGAGTATATCTTTGGATTTTAGCAGGGTAACTAGGTTGGCAAGGTTTTCTTAGTTCTCTCCTCTTCCATGGTTGGCCGAACAAATTTGCCCAGGCTTGGTCTTTTTCTTCTTTAATGCTTCTAGCTCCTCCAACAATCTTGTATTTTCAATTTATAAAAAAAAATGTCCTCATCTAGACTAATAGTGGTTAATTTCTCCAAGCTATCAAGTTCATCCCTCGGAGCATTATTTTCTTTCTCCAACATTATACCAATTGATCGGGAACTTTCTAAATCTTGTTTCAAAGAAAATTCCTTCTTGTTCAAAGCAGAATTAATGTCCTTCAACTTCTTGTCAAAACCCAACCTTCACTTAATGTTTTATATTTTGCCTTATAATCAGAATGAAGCAGTGCTTTAGAGAGCTTGTGGTCCTCCTGTATCTGCTCAATCATTTCATAATAGCCAGCATTATTGTCTACATCTTTGTCCAAAAGGCAATAAAGATGGATGTAGGATTTTTTTACTTGATAAAAAACTTTTGGGTCAAGCAACCCTGATAAATCTTCCTCAGACAAAGGAACGTGGCCTGCCTCAAAGAGATTCTTACACCGCCTAAGTATGTCAAATTCAGCAGAAACAATAGCTTTCTTCCTAGCATCAATTGAAAGGTTGAAAATATGATTTTATAATACAAATCAAGAGAAATAGACAACACGGGTCAACAAAAAATCAGAAGCATTCCAAGGTATAAATAGCAGTAATTGAGAAAAAGTTATTCTTTCATTGATTAATAGTTAAAGTACAAGAGCTGATATATCATCAATAAAGGAAAAATAAAAAATAAACTTATTGAAAAGGAGCTAGACATTCTCCTTGTCCTTGACCTGGTCTTGGCTGGTAACAAGTTGGTCGGCACTAGTATTTGGCACCATTAAAGACTCAAGGGGCATCATAGAAGACTCTCCAGACCTCTCCTTGCCATCAAACTCCTCATCCAAGTTAGGAGGAGTACCAGGGTCATTCCTTTGGAATAGTTCAGAATTTTCTTCTATGCCGACCACCTTCAAGGCCTTAGTCAACCCTTCCTTGAAGGATAATTTTCTGGAATACTCAATCTGAGTGGAGGCAGCAAAAATGGACTTCTCCCAACCTTTATCAAAGGCAACTTTGCCTTTGGCCTTTAAGGAAGTCACCTTAGAAGTCAAGTCGACCACCTTGTCTTCAGTAACTTACGCCCAAGCTATGGCATCCGAAAACTTATCCTCGGCAGCCTTAGCCCTGCCTTTAGCATCACTTAGCTTCTTCTCGTTAGCTTTAGTTCTTTCCTCGATATTATTTATTTATCCTTCGGTCGTAGTTGCCGGATCATTGGCCTTTTTTAAATCATTTTCCCTGTATTTCTACTTTGTCTCCAAAGCTTGTCGAGAAGCCTCCAAAGATTATTTAAACCTTCAAATGCCTCTTCAACTTTATTAGGAGAGGACCTCATCTAGTTGTCCTTCTCCATTATTGGTTGAAGTCAATAAAAAATTGTAAAAAGAGAAAAATTCCAGATGTCAGAAAGAGTTCATTAACATGGATAAAAGAACAGAAAAAAAGATACTTACCAATGCCAAGTTGTGTCAATCCTTCTCAGTAAGCCTCGACCTAGGCATGGGGGTTGATGCAGCCCGATCGGTAAAAAGGTTTCTATACTTAATCAAACCCTTGGCTAGTCTACGTTTAACAGCAACAGAGGTTGACCCAAGGTCAGCCGGAATTCTTATCACCAACTCTTATTGGTCGACAGTCTTCTTTGTAACCAACGCTTATTGTCCAGTTTGTGTTTTTTGGACCTATTTTTTAGGATCAAGCAAACCTCTCCTCAACCTCTTCAATTGAGGCTCAACAGTTTGAGTGTCTTCAGCACTAATAGGCCTTTTATCACTGGCTTGGAACTTCTTTTGAACTATCTTCTTACCAGAATCAATACTTTTATTTAGGGTAGGAGATAATGTCCCACCCATCAAGTTAGGCATCTTCCTCTTGGTCACGTCTATTAAATGAGATAGGGGGATCAGAAAATATTGAATGATTTAATTGAGGAAGAAGGTCCCCCTGGATAAATTCAGCACCAACAGATTTAGTGGCTGAGAAAGTAGGTACAGGGTCTTCTTCTAAGTTGATTGTAATTTGGGGCAACATGAGTGTTAGTTGTACAATAAAACATGTGATAGAACTTTTTCACTCCAACAATAAAGAAGTTGATCGAGGATGTTCCTCTCCTATCTTCTGATAAATCCCCATAAGAACTTAAGTTCGTCAATATTGATTTCCCCTTCCTTAGTACACCTATTCTTACTTTCCTCTGCATAAAAAAGAAACATCAGAGTTAGTTGGCTAACATCAGAAATGCATAACAAAAGAGGAAAAATAATCAATAGAGTTACAACCTATGCCATGTCCTAATTGAGGATATCTGGGACCAGTATAAGACACTCCAATTGGGAGGGAGCATGTAGCTAGTTCTTAACAACTACCCCATATTCCCAATAGCCCTTATTGGACTCTGGTAGATTCACTATTAAAGCCCTACTGGCTTGCCTAGTCTTCAAGTAATGGGTATTTTCTCCAACAGTACCCCATTTGTAACAGAACATCAATTTCAAGACACCAATATGGATCCAATAAAGTTCATTCAACCTATGTACACCGTTTACAACCCTCCAAGTATTGGACGCTACTCTGGCAGAAACTACATCAAAATATTGGCAAAACTAAAGAAAAAAAGAGTTTGGTGGAAAGGTGGTGCCACACTCAACTATGAATAAATTTAGGATCCAATGACCCTCGGGGAGGGAATAAACATCTATGGGACCCTTGGTTATCTCTAAATCGACCCAAGATGGGATTTTCCATTTCTCTCTAAACTCATGTAATGAACTCTCATCTACAATGTGAACCATAATGGAAATATATAAAAGGATGATAAAACAGAGAAAAGTGAAAAAATAATTCTTATAGGGAAAAAAGGTGATTACAAGAACTGGAGAAAATCTAGCAACAACAACGAACGATCGCACAAAGAAATCTTGGAGACAAAATAAAACTTTTGAGTACAGAAGATTTTAGGTAAAAAGAAAGGAGGGAAATTTCTCTATATTTATATATTGACTCGATAAATAGGAATGAAATGATTAAGTGAGCGAACCGTATATCTACTACCGACTGCATGCTGAAGCATAAAAAGACTATTGTATCCTTTGGTGATTCAAAAAATTTTGAATTATTTACAAAAAAAGCCATTATCAAACAGTGCCAGTGAAATTGTTTAAATGTATGGAGGGTCAACTACCGACTAAACACTCAAAATAGTATGCCGAGCAACTTCCTGGGCTAAATACTCTATACTTTCAATCAATCATCTAGCATGGAGTATTGGGGTCTTTTGTTGTATGTAAAAATTAATCTCCATGAATATACACATGTCCTCCTACATGGCTAACCAGTCACCTTTGCTCGACTTCAGAGATACTTAGTCGACTATGAGGCCGACCAACTCCAAAGTCCCAACCAACAGGAATACCAATAGTTACTCGGATGGGATGTCAACCAATTTTGAATTCCAAGAGTTTTATTTATTGTATAGTGATGTATACGCCTATCAATATAAAGGCACTCCATCTATAGAGTTTTAAACCCATATAAATATAAATTATTCCCTTAGCTCAAGGGACAACTCGACTCACTTATATGCACACCATACTGAGCTACTTTAAACCCTACTGAAGAAAACAACAATGGACATGGGTTATTTTACGACTGAACCACTCTAAAAATCTCTTATCTTGTGTGATTGATTTGAGTTAATTTATTTTATCTGTGATATAAATCTATAATAGTCCATTTTTAGACAACAACAATCATTTTTCAAATGAACCCTTTCGTGTGCTATTCGGACGTATAGTTTGCATTTTATGCCCATTTTCCCATAAAATTACATTTTTGATTGCCTATAGGCACCCTTGTCCCTCTGCTTACAAAGCCTCGAACTCCTCAAAGCAAACCAATCCAAATATTGGGACACTACCCAAGAAAACAAAGGCCTTACTACCTTGAGAACCCCACTTAAGCCTCATAGATCGCCTGACCAAAAACCTATCCAAAGCCACGGACACTACCCAAGCAAACAAAAGTTTCACCCCCTTGAGCACATCATTTAAGCCTCAAGACTCCTATGAGAAAACCACTGGAAAGCATCGAACTCCACTCGAGCGAACTTAAGCCTCAGAACCCATCTAAACAAACCACTACAAAGCCTTAAACGTCGTTTGAGCACACCACTACAAAGCCTCTCACACCTCCTGAGCAAACCCATGAAAAGCCTTAGACACCGCCAGAGCAAACCTCTGAAATTCCTCACTACCCTGAACCCCTCACTTAAAGACCTGGACACCCCCTTAGAAAACATTTTAACTAAAGGCTCAAACTCCTCTAAGCATCCCACAATAACCTTAGGCTCCACCCAAGAAAAGAAAATTAATAACATGCCCGAGCAAACCAAAGTAGTCATCTAAACCAGTTCGGTTCCCTACGTGACCTAAAATAAGGAGCTTTGCATTCAAATTAAAATCGATCCCCTACGTGACCTAAAATAGGAATCCCTTCACTTCAAACCACTTGGTCCCCTGCATGACCTAAAATAGGTAGCCTTGCACTCCAAGATAATATGATCCCCTATGCGATTATATATAGGAAGCCCTGCGCTTAAACCAACCTGATCCCCTACCTGAACCTAAAATAAGGAGTCCTATGTTCTAAACCAATTTAGTCCCCTACAAGACCTTTAATAGGGAGTGTTGTGCTCCAAATCAATTTTATCCCCTGTATGCCCTAACATAGGGTCCCCTGCACTCCAACCAATTTGGTTCCCTACGTGACCTTAAATAGGGAGACTTATGCTCTAAACTAATTTGGTCCCTTATGTGAACTTAAATAAGCAGCCTTGTGCTCCAAATTCGATCCCCCACGAGATCTAAAAGAGGGAGTCATGCTCTTCAAATCTAATTTGGTCCCTGTGTGACCTTAAATAGGGAGCCCTACGCTCCAAGATAATTAAGTCCCCTAGGCGACCTAATTTAGTGAGCCCTTCACTTCAAACCCATTTGGTCCCCTACGCAACCTAAAATATGGATCCCTATGCTCCAAACCAGTTTGGTCCCCATGTGACCTTAAATGGGGAGCCCTACACTCCAAGCCCATTCAGTCCCCTAAGAGACCTAAAATACAGAGCCATGCGCTCCAAACCCATTTGGTCCCCTACGCGAACTAAAATAGGGAGTCAGGTGCTCCAAGACAATTTAGTACCCTACACGACCAAAAAATAGGGAGTTTTGCTCTCAAAAACCCCTCGATCCCCTATGCGACCTAAAATAGGGAGTCATGTGCTCCAAACCAACTCTGTCCCCTATGTGACCTTAAAAAGCCCTGTGCTTCAAAACAACCTTGATCCCCTATGTCACCTTAAATAGGAAGCTCCACGCTTTATAAAACAAGATCCCCTATGAAACTTAAAATAGGAAGCTCGACACTCCAAAACAACGTTGTCCCCTATAGGACGTAAAATAGGAAACCCCATGTTTCCACGTTTGATCCCCGGAGAGACCTAAAATAGAAAGGAGTTAGAATGTTTTGAATCTCTAATAAAACAAAAGTTGAAAATCAGGATACGCTGTGCCTCTCCGGAGCTTTCTCCATCTTTTTGTGTTAATCACCATATGTTCACACTTAGTCTCTTTACCCCCGATTTGCGCTAATCAGTAAGTATAACCAATAGTGAAGCAATCATATACCCCAATAGAGGTCGCCAAAACCCTGTGTTTCCACATCTAGTTATATAGTCACCTAAAATAGAAAAGGATGGTAATCTTTTGAATCTTTTCAAAAACCAGACTCAAAAATTAATATACCCTGCATCCATCTGAATATTCCTCCTGGTGTTTAAATAACCATATGTTCACACTTAATCTCCTAACCCTCACTTCCCGCTATCCAGGAAGGATAACCAGTCGTGATGTGATCCCATAACCCTAAAGACGCCATCAAACCCCCTTATTTCTACGTCTGGTCACCTTAGTGACCTTAAATAGAAAGAGGTTGGAATATTTTGAAGCTTTCCTAAAACCAAAGTCTAAGATCTGGTTACCCCTATACCCATATGGATCTCTCTCACTCTCAGTGTTTGAATCACCATATGTTCACACTTAATCGACTAACCGTTGGTTCCCGCTAACCAAAAGGATAACTAGTCATGAGGTGATCCCACATCCCGAAAGATGCCATCGAAACCCCGCATTTCTATGCTTGATCCCCTTAGATAACTTAAACAGAAAGAGGCTAGAATATTTTGAATCTTCAATAAAACCAAAGTGTAAAATTAGGATACTCTATACCCTTTTGGAGTCGTCTACCTCTAGGTGATTAAATCATAATACGTTCACACTTAATTACCTAACCCTCGGTTCCCTATAATCATAAAGGATAACCAGTCATGAGTAAGGGTGGCCATAGGCCCGAGGCCCAACAAGCCCACCCAAAAAAATAGGGCTTGGGTAAGGTGAATAGTCCCACGAAGTGGGCTTGGCAAAATTTTATAGGCCCGATTTTTTCAGGGGGGCTTAGGCATGAATTCTAGCCCGATAAGGCCCAGCCCGATGCACGAGAATTATATATAAAACATTGATATAAATATATATTTATATATGTGTGTATATTAGTTTAGTATTAAAGTTTAAGACTACAAAGCTATAAATAAATATATAAAGTGGGTAACTTTTACAAATATAAAAACTTTACCATGTTTTAAAACTTAAAGACACGATCATTTCATTTATAAAATAAAACCCTAATGTTAGCAGTTGACCCCTCTCTCTCTCTCTCTCTAACATTTTTCCACTCCTCTGCCTCTCTCTCTACGCTCATTCATTTCCAAAACCTTAATTTGCCTCTCTCTATATTATTGCAAGTAATGGGTACAATAAATACTAGAGAAGGAATTCAAATTGGCAAGCGTCGTAAGTGTTAGGGTTTGATTTATATTCGGTTTCAAGTTTTTTTGGGTTCAAATCATTGATTTTTGTTGGTTTATGTTAACATATAAAGGATTTATGTTTGATTTATGTCTGGATTCATTGTGCGGAGAATCCAACTATTGGGTTCAACTCGATTTATTGATTTATGTTAACATACATAGGTGTTTTTGGGTTCAACTGTTGATTTATGATCGTATTTGTTAATTTTTAACTACTATTTGATTTATGTGTAGATTTTTCATGCCTATTATTCTGTTAGATAACTTTAGTTCATATTTTTATATATAAATAGATTCCTCATACGGTTCAAATTGTTTGATTTGTGTTAACAACTTTGGGTGATGATGGAGGTAAAGACACAAAAAAGAAATCGAAAACCAAATCAAAAGTTTAGTTGCATTTTTATAAGCTTCCTGCTGAAGACAAGAGGGATATTAAGGCCCAATGTAAGTATTACAAAGATCTTTTTGCTCGTGCTTTAAAAAATGGAACATCACACTTATTACGTCACATTGATTACAAGTGTTTGGGTCGTTTTAATGAAGATACATGACAGTTTATGGTCAATATTGAACAATTACCTGATGGCAAGACTTTTATAGTAACATGGAAATTCAATCAAGAAACAATTCGCAAGGAAATTGGTTTGATGATTGTGTATGATGAACATCCATTTAAAACCATTGAATCGTACGGTTTTAGGCGTGTAAGGGAAGCCGCATGTCCCCAATTTAAGATCGTGGGTCGTAAAATCATTAAGAGGGATATCATGCATTTATATGCTAAAGAGAAATTAAATATGCACAACACTTTATCTAATTCTAAAAATTTTATTTGCTTAACTTTGGATACATGGTCGTCCATTAGAGAGGATCATTTTGTGTGTTACTACCCATTTTATTGATTCTGATTGGAAGATGCAAATAAGAATTTTTTGTTTCAATTATCTCCTGCCTCCATATGATGGTCTTTCCATTTATGACTCAATTTCATCATGCATCATTAATTAGAATATAGAGAATAAGGTATTTAGTATCACTTTAGATAATGCAAGTGCTAATGATGTTGTGGGATTAACTCTTAAAACCCACTTGTTAGGAAAAATATTTATCCCTTATGACGGTTCATTTTTTCAAGTCCAATGTTGTGCTCACACACTAATTCTTGTAATGAGGCGATCCCAAATCCCGAAAGATCCCATCGAAATGTTGTGTTTCTATGTCTAGTCCCCTTAGAGACATTATATAGAAAGAGATTGGAATATTTTGAATCTTTACTAAAACCAAAATATAAAATCAAGATACCATATATCCCTATAGATCTCCCTCTCTCTCGATGTTTCAATTACCATATGTTTATGCTTAATCGATTAACCCTCAATTTTCGCTAACACTGGAAGGATAACCAGTCGTGAGGTGATCCTATATCCTGAAAGATGCCATCAAAACCCTGCATTTCTACGTCTCGTCCCCTTAGCGGCCTTAGATAGAAATAGGTTTGAATATTTTGAATCTTTACTAGTACCAAAGTTTAAAATCAGGATACCCTATACCCCTATGGATCTCTTTCCCTATCAATGTTTAGATCACCATACATCCACACTTAATTACCTAACCCTCGATTACCATCAACCAGGAAGGATATTCAATCATGAGGTGAACCTTCATCTTGAAACACGCCATCGAAACCCCGTGTATCTATGTCTGGTACACTTAATGAACTTAAATAGAAAAAGGTTAGAATATTTTGAATCTTTGATAAAACCAAAGTCTAAAATCATCATACCCTCTACCCCTATGGAGTTATCTCCCCCTCGATGTTTGAATCACCATACATTCACACTTAATCTCCAAAACCTCAGTAATTGCTCACTAGGAAGGATAACCAGTCATGAGGTGACCAAAAAAACACAAGCTTTATCCCTCCCTATGCTTACACATTATATGTCGAAGAAAGTGTGCATATGACATACGGGCCCAAACCATCTTTATAATATCCCCTAAATAGTTAATTATCACCCCTTTCCTACACCTATGAACCTCTAAAGGTACGGGTTCCCATTCCCATGGACTAACACACACACATTACCCCCTCCGCTTTTCTTCCCAACTCTTGTTGATCATTAATAATACTATCATAAAAATAGATAATACCATTATTATTATCATTACTACTATCATCATTATCATCATGAACACCAGAATTATTATCATCCTCATTATTATCATCATAATTATTACTATCGTCGTTTACTATCATTATCATCAAGCATTACCCCTCACATCATATCATTATCATCATTACTAGTATTTTATCACTATCATTTTTACCATTATTATCATTTTTCTCACATTATATCATTATCATTTTTTATTAAAACATCATTATTACTAACCTACTATCACTACTTCATTAGTATCATTATAATAATCATTACCATCTTATCATCATTTTTATACAACATGATTGCATTACCCTCATTACTATTACTATTAACATCATAATATTAGCATCCGTCGATTTATATTATTATTATCATTCCATCATTGCATTTTCATGTAATATATACACATACATCCTTATGCTCGGTCATGCGTAAGCAGTGAATATTCTATTATTTTGGGGCCACCCTTTATTTTTACGTTAAAGTATATCCTATCGTTACCACGATTTGAGTAGTGATTTTCCAATTTATCCTTTATATATATATATATGTGTGTGTGTGTGTGTGTGTGTGAGAGAGAGTGTGTGTGTGTCATACCCAATATAGCATGCGTCAAAAATATATAGCTTACTCATGGAGCATAGTTAGGACGCACCCCTGATGCACTATAGGTCACGCACTCCCGTAGAATCACCTATGTGTCATCACATCCGCTGGAAGAGGGGACTTGTACACCAAAACCCTAGCCCCATGAATGACATTATTGCCCCTCCAAATGACTCTCTCCCAATCATCTGCATGCAGGGCAACCCCTGATGACCCCTCGATCCTAGCACAAGGACATCCAACCACTCTCCAGCTTCCACCACCACCTCCGGCTCAATCGCTTCACCAACTCCTCCCATGGCCTCCACGGCTGGATCCAACTTAAGAATGTCCTCTTCCCCCACCACAATAGGTTGATGTGGGTCCATGGCTATGATAACATGTTGAGAAATAATCGCAAAAAATCTAACCTGTTGAGAGAGAGAGAGAAAGAGAGAGAATGTATGTGAATGTCGAAGAAACAATCACTACCGATCGAATGTATTGGTTTGGGCAACCGAAACATTTAGCCGATCAGTTAACCATTTCCAATAGTTAACTGATCGGCTAAACTATTCCCCTCCTCCCTTCAGTCGATAAGCCGACCTCCTGTATGTTTCAAAAACCCACTTTCCTACCCTGAACTTTCAAGCCATCTCTCAGGGACCCCACAACACGTCCAAAATGGGCATACCTATTTTTTAGTTCTTATTTCAACGAAGAGTATCCACATGTGCGCACTCTTAGTCGACTAAATTTGTGGAACTTTGATGTCAACCAAGACTCTGGGATGCTTCGTACCATCCCAAATAAACCCGATTAAGAACCTCGAGAGAAACCCTGAGAAAAAATAAATTATGCAATGTATACTAAAGTTTATAGTGTCAAAAACACAAATAAACAAAGTATGTATGGCCAAAGTACAAATGGCCAAAAATTAAAAAAACACTAAATTCATTAAAACAACTAACAAACAGCCCCTCTGGGACCTTTGGACGATCACACAAAGGTCTCTCCTACTGTAGGCGATCGGCGAAAGCCCTCTGACACCAAATTTATCCGCATATTATTGCAGTCGTCGATCAAAAATCAATTACTATAAACCCTCAGACGATCGGCCAAATCCATCTCCAAAATACCTATAAATATAGGTGCCTACCAAACTTAAAAAAATAATATTGAATCGATTTTCTAGCTTTCTTAATCCCGAGCGCCCGAGATCTTTTTCGAAGTCCCTAAGGGTTCGTACTTCACAAAGGTCACTTTTTCTAAAGGAAAAGCTCGTACCTTAACAGAGCCGCCCCAAAAAAGAGATTTGTACTCCTAAAAAGTCTCCTCCGACAAATAAATAGAGTCAAAACTCTACATAAATTCCTCAAAAGTCAACACTTTTATCTGGAGCTCTGCTTGACTGAAAAGCACCAAAAGCGGGGCTTTCCCCAAGACAAAAAGGTCGGCTTTCGAGGGTAAAGGACCTCTGCCCAAATTTCGGGGCAACCCCCCTCCCCCCCACATATATATATATATATATATATATTGTTATAAAATTTGCATAGTTGTGTACCCTCTCTAATTTATCCCCCATTTAGGGGGACCGGGTATGTAATTTACAATGTTTATAATTGTTTAAGCTTGGTTTTTAACCCAACACCTCCATTTGTGTCATAAATTGATACAATCATATGCTAAATAAATATAAATCAAATGCCATGATTCCAAAATACAATCATGAAAAAATACTTTTCAAAACATGGTCTCATGAGAGTGCCATTGAGCTGCGTTCAGCGCGAAACTATACATGTCAAAATCTAAAATTTGACTACACTCACCACTTTTCCAAAAAAAGTCCATCACCGCACAGCACCCCAAAATGTGTTTGATTTCAATACTTTTCAATCATCTGCATTTGATCAACATATTAAATTAGCATATAAATATATCAATTCGACACAACGAAAAATGTTATATTAAGGACTAGGCTACATAAATACTACATTGTTGTACCATGTATACCTGGTATCCCATTGCATACACCTGTAAATATACCCCGCTGAGTGAACTACGTTGGCTTTAATACCAACTCTTCTTGGGTATTTAGGCATTATACCAAGATAAACTCATGATTCCCAAGCCTAATAATACGCCTCTCGACATATTATCCCCTAGAGATGCCTCCATCTATAGTCCCACAACCTTATATATTATCCAAGCTCATTCGTTGGAACTATGTTATCATTGATCCCAAGTCTGTTGGGTACATAGGTGCTATATCGATCTAAACTCATGAAGGCCGAGTCTCGTAATATGTCTCCCAATATATTATCCCCTAGGTATGCCTCCATCTCTAGTCCTATATCCTTATATATAATCCAACTCCATTGTGTGAACTACGTTGGCTTTAATCCCAAGTCTCCTTAGGTACGTAGGCATTATATCGAGCTAAACTCGTGAAGCTCAAGCCTCATAATACGTCTATTGGTGTATTATTTCCCAGGTATGCCTCCATCTCCTGTCCTATACCCTCATTTATAATCAAACCCCCTTTTTGGGAACTAAGTTGGATCTGATCCCAATTCTCCTTGGGTACATAGGTATTATACCGAGCTAAAATCCTGAAGCCCAAGCCTCATAATATATATCTCGTCGTATTATTTCCTAGGGATGCCTCTATCTCTAGTCCTATACCCTTATATATTATATAACCCTATTGAGTGAACTACGTTGGCTTTCATCCCAAGTCTTTAGGGTATGTAGGCTCTATACTTAGCTAAGCTCCCGAAGCCCATGACTCATAATATGTCTCTCGCTGTATTATTTCCTAGGGATGCCTCAATCTCTATTCCTACACCACTATATATTATCTAACCTTATTTTTGGAACTACATAGACTTTGATCCCAAGTCCCCTTGGGTATGTAGGCACAAGTTCTTCGCGTGAGATTGAGCCTTGATAATATATCTCATGATATATTGTCCTAACGAGATGCTTCCATCTCTTAACTCTTTATATTTATCCATTTTAAATGAGATACCAAACTATCTTAAGGCGTGATCTCATAAATATACATATACAAATGCTCAAATGCATGTACTAAATATACAACCCAACTATGTAGGTTTTGATCCCAATTATTCTTGAGTACGTAGGTACAATACTGAGTCTTTATTGAGATCTCGAGCCTAGATAATATGTCTATTGATATATTATCTCCACCGAGATGCTTCCATTTCTTTCGCTTCCTACATTCCCCTTTTCTAGATCGAACAAGGTATCAAAATATCTTAAATCCATAATCTTTTATGCATCCCCATAAATACTCTCAATAACACAAAATGAGATATCAAACTATCTCGAGATCGGACCTCCCAAATGTATCTCAACCTACTTTTGGTAATGAGAATGCTCTCATTTTGAGGGAATGTTTGTTGAATACTGAAAGGGACCTCCCCTTAGAGTGAGGTCATGGGCTGCTTAAATAGTGCACTTCTAAGATTGGGGTAATGATTGGCATGGCCCCAGGATTACCTATCGTCATAGTGCCTATCATACTGGGTAAGTAAAGTACATCCTGCCGATAGGCATGGGGTCTGGGGTTCCGATAGGCAGTTCGCGACAAACGCTTTCGAAAAAATGGGCATAAAATGAAAATCGTAAGTCCGAATCATGCAAGAATAGGACCATTGGAAAGATAATTTCGAAACCTTTAAGAATCCATTGAGACACCCTCAGGTTTTGGATTCAACCAAAGTCAAATGGGGTTTGTAAGCAGCCGATGGTCTTTGGATGAGGAGTTTACGAAGTAAATGGATCATTTGTGCCAACCGTGAGGCCGATTGTCACACGATAGGGACTGTTGGAAAGGGAATCCAGTTCCCTTTGAGATTTCATTAAGCTTCACTCAATTTTGATAGCTAATTAAGGTCAAACAAGTCCTAAAAGTTCCCCGTGGCCTTTTCGAGTACAACAGGTCGTTCATGAGAATTGCGAGATCGATTCGCACATGATATGGACCGTTGGAAAGGGAATTCAGTGCCCTTTAGGATTTTATTAAGATTTAATCAGGTCATTTGTTGATCGGAGTCAAACGGGACCCTAGAGTACCCGATGGTAGATTACTACTCAGAGTAAAAGGGATCATTCATGCAAATCGTGAGGCCGATTTTTGTACAGAATGGGCCGTTAAAAAGGGGATTTAGAGACCTTCAAGGTTTTATTGAGCTTCGCTCAAGTTAGAGAGTTGATCGGAGTAAAATGGGGCCCAGAAGCAATCGATGACCTCCAGATCAGTACTCGGAGTATGGCCGAGGGTTCATGGTTAGTAGGGGAGTGTTAGGGACCTATGGAGGTGCTTAGGGGGTAATAGGATGGGGTGTCTATAATAAGGCGGTTATTAAAGTCTACAGTTGGTCTATAGTTTCTTATTATGTGGGTTCGAGAATTGGGTTAGGAGTGGGTAAGGTACTAGGCACCCTACTTGTTCTATATGCTTCTTTAATCTATGCATTTTTTTTATCTTTACATTAATTGATTACTTTTTAGTTATTTTAGAATGTTTAGAGACCTTAGCTAGAGTTTCCCTCTAAGAAAAAGTAGTTAGGTTCTTAGGTTGGAAAATGGTATGAGTGAGAGGTATAAGAACGTCACTTTAATCGATGTAAGTACAAACGATTTTCTTGTGCATGACTATTTTCTTGTATGGGTACAATGGATAGTCGTTTAATATGTATGTAAGTGTACCAAGAATCTTGGCTTGCGTAATGGGTCGCCATTAGTGGGAATGCAATTGTGCGTGAGATTATGATTTAGAGATAGTTTAATATCTCATTCGTGTTATGAGGAGAGATAGAAAGGTTAGAGATGGGTGCATTTCTATTGTGATTAGTTTATAGATGATTGCATTTAATTTGGATATTTTATCATTTAAGTTTTAAGGTTTGTTTTATTTCGATATTTTCACATTTCAGTCTCATTTGGGTATTTTAACCCCACACATACATACATATGCATATACATACACGGAAACAGACTCAATATATACACATACACAAACATACATACACACAATAAACACACACGCACACATACCCCCTATATAATAAGAGAGGTAGAGAGGGATACTACCTGAGAGGGAGAGAGGCGGTGGCTAAAGGGAGAGAGACAACACACACACACACACACACATACACAGAGAGAGAGAGAGAGAGAGAGAGAGAGAGAGAGAGAGAGAGACTGCAATGATAAATCTAACTCGGGTAGGATTTTATATATCGGAGTTGGTCACGGTCCAAATCCGTGACTAATGGATCTAACCATATAATTTTTTTAAACGTCACGACCACTATTATTCAAGACTACACTGCTTATGTCAGGAGGTGCCTCGAATGCCAATAATTTTCCAGTCTTAGTATTTAACTCCCTGTGAGTTGTACAACATCACTTTGCCTTACCCTTATCAACTTAAGGCATTGACATCGTTGGTAAAGTCACTCTCAAAGAATCAAATGGGAACGAGTTCATCTTGGATGCTATTGATTATTTCACCAAGTAGGTTGAAGACGAATCATATGCAGTATTGAATGCAAAGATGGTTACCATGTTCATCAAAAAGAATATCATATATTGCTACAGGGTCCTTCACGAGCTGATAATGGGCTCCACTTCAATGAAGAAGTTTAAAAAGTAGTCAAATAATATAGAATTTAGAGGCACAAAATCTTCTCCCTACCGACCGTAAATTGATGAGGTTATTGAATCCATAAACAAAAGCCTCAAGTTCATAATCATCAAGATGATTGAAGGTTACGCAAATTGGGCTGATCAGATCCCTTATGCCTTCTAGGGCTACTATATGTCTGTCAAAATGCCCAACGGGGATATCCCCTATTCCTTGATATACGGCATGGAAGCCTTCCTACCTGTCGAAAACCCTCCCTATCAGTCATTCTTAAAAGACAAACTGGAAAAGTTTATTGGTAACAAAAATGTTACGATGAGATCTGAGTCTTGGATGAAAAGGCGTTGAAATATTTATACCACATACAAGGATATCACCGTTGTATTTCATGATCATTCAATAAGAAAGTCATAGGTCGCGGCAAGAAGACGACCTCACTTTAAAATAGATAGTAGTGGGCCATACCTCATGAAATTCAAATGCAATGGAATGGGCCATACCTCGTGAATAATGTTTTTTTAAGTAGAGCCTCTATGCTCACAGACCTCAACAGAGAAGAAATGGTTCATCCATCCAACTTAGACCATGTCAAGAAATTTTATCCCTGATCCAACTCACATCGCGCTATATGCTTTACATCTCCATTATTAAAAAAAAAAAAAACTATTCTCTCCTTCCTCTGCAAGAATTACGTGGGACCTGATCATATAAAATCACTTTTTAAAATTTACAAAACCCTTTTTTCTTATCCCCATAGAGGTACGTAGGCAACACATAAAGTCACTTTGGGCGCGGTCCTTTCTTTTTCACAAAATGCTATTCTTTTCTTACATCAAGAAATACTAGTCTCTCTCACGAACAAAATGATTATGTATGCCTTAGCAATCAGTATAGATAATTCAAACATAAAGAATGTCTTCCAAAGGCACAACAAAATATGTCAAGTCATCATTTCTTTCTTTCTTTTATTTCTAAACGTAGCAATTACACGAAGTACTAGCAAGAAGAAAATCCCAAATACTTATATAACCCTACCTGACACATAAACTCCTATCTAGTAACATAACCTATCCTAAGTCCATACCCAAATACAAAAACACACACCTACTATCAAACATACTTCGTGCCAACAGAGCCTCACAAAACTCTCCTCGGTTACTAGAAGGGCCTAACCCATCACCATCGCCGCAATTTCTCGAGGGTCCCCAAGAATCCCAATACTGGCAACATTTCTTTATATGCTCCATATGGCAATATGCCTTGATCAACTTGGAAGAAATCACAACACTCTCCTCCCTAGCTTTAAACATCATGAGACACCTCTGCCCAGCTTCTTGAGCACAAATCTTCATGACCATGTTGCCCCATAACCACCTCAAATAATCCCTCGGCACTATACCAAGTTCCCCACCAGATTAGGAAGGACGGGTAGATAGGCTGCAGCACTACCCCAAAGGCCCCAAGGTCATTCTCAATGATTCAGTTAAGTCCTCCACAGGAAAGAAATTGATTATACGCGGAGGGATGACTTTCTCCCATCCCACTTTACCTAAGACAGTGAGGAAAATGAAAAAAGTTTGATGAAGACCTACTAGCTAAACGTATCGATATTCATCCAACAACAAAATGGGTTGCAACTCGCCCCACTATAGGATGAACCAATGAAGATGTTGACATTAACTGACCAAGATTTTAACAAATTTAAATTTATGTTTAAGATTCCGAAGAAACTCATTAAAGAATATATTTTTGTTTAATAAATAATTTCACACGAGATGTGTAAAAATGTTAAAACAGTATGAACCAGAAATCTTAAGAATCTTGGTAGCAAAAGTTTTTAAAGATATTTAGTTACCCCAGTTAATCTATTTAAACAGAAAGTAACATGCAAGAATTAATAGTCATCCACAGTAGTTTACATATATATTTTTTTACGGTAAAACCCCAAAGGATGGGGAAACATCCACGGTGATCTCTATGCCACAAAACAAAACCTACTAAAAATGGAATGCGGTTATAAGTTACAAGCATGCAATCATATGATCAAAAGTGAAAAGAAAATATACATAATATGCTCAGAGCTACATATCCTTTAGGTACTTCTTCTCTGACCTAACATCTTCTTGAACCTCCTCTCATTTAGCTTTTCTTTACGTCGACTCAGGATCAGTATTCTCCACGAAAATAACACACTTTCAAAATCGTGGAGTGTGTGAAATTGATAGTGATGTGTGTTTCTAAAATCTTTTGTGAACATGCATGAGCACACCCGCACTTATACAAATAGTCTTACAAATTACACACGATGTTCTAAATTCCCTGATCTAAAACTTCAAATATCAGAGAAGTCAAGATATTTAGATCTGGTTAGATCTTTGAAAACATAGATCTGAAAATAATTAATATACACAAAAATGATTTCACAAAAAGTAAAATCAGTATGAAAAAATAAAAACAGATTTAAGCTTAAAATTGATTTTTTCTGATAT
The DNA here is from genome assembly GCA_949130495.1 of Sambucus nigra. Classification (NCBI taxonomy): domain Eukaryota; kingdom Viridiplantae; phylum Streptophyta; class Magnoliopsida; order Dipsacales; family Adoxaceae; genus Sambucus; species Sambucus nigra. The sequence goes on from OX422224.1 coordinate 301,954,378, forward strand.
ATAGGGCTTTAAATCTAACACGTTTATCGATCTAAAACTTATTTTGAAAAATATGCAGAGATCCAATAAACATAGGATGTTTATAACAAAATATAAATAAATGAGCATATATAGAAATAGATTTAACTAGATAGTGTGTGCAAATGTTTCACCAAAGTTAAATCCTTGATTTTACAAATAAAATTCAAGTCCCTAATTGTGTGAAGGATGGTTCAAGGGAGAAACTAGACCTAGAGGAGTTTTATATGAAAATACAATTTCTTTCAAAACTCAACTCTCATTTTTGAAATCCCTCAAATACTTTACAAACAATAAAACTCTCTTTTCAAAAAGTTTTTAGGATAAAAACATACGAAGGATTTAACCTTCTATTTTTTAAAATAATTTTATCTCTTGTGTTTCTCTCTCTAAACTCTCCTCTCTCTCTCTAACCTGATCTCTCTCTCTCTCTCTAAATTGTCAAATTTTGAATACATGAATACAAAGTTCGTTTATATAGGGAGGCGGGAAAGTTCTAGAATGAAGGGTTGAAATGGATGGGTGAGATTAAATATACTTGTTTGATCTCAATCCTAGGGTTGAAAATAAGGTGTACTAAGTAAGCGTAACTGGTTAACGACGGTTATAGATAAAACCTTCCTATTAGACCAAAGGCCTCTCACATGGATTCAGATTTAAGCCTTAGATAAAAATAGGTCAACAGTTATAAATATGTATCTGATATGTGTGTGCAAAGAAACGCAGCTACGACAAATAAGGCAATGACATATAGCAGACAGAGGCCAAGCACTAATACACTCACAAAAGCATGTTGTTAAACCTAATTAAAAGATTAGGTAATTATAATTTATTCATCGAAGGTTTTAAAAACAATTTTAATAACTTAATTAAATGTTTAAAAAAATTATTTCAAATTAAAAAAATTCCGAAAATTTCAAAAAAATATCAAAAAAATTATTGAAAATTATTTTAACACATATAATGCAAGTATGTGCAAATGTGTCCTAAAGTGTATCAGTTTTATACCTGGAGACCATGTGGATTATTAGTTGATGTAGATGTCCCTCTTGAATTTTAAAGTACCTTTTGAAGGGGCTATGTGCTACATTAAATATTTTATCTTCATATCCAAACTAGTTGAAGGACCTATATCGTACACACTGTTAGTAAGTCAACCATATAAGGTGTTTCAATCTCCCCCTTTGGATATTGGAGAAAAAATCACTTTGAGTACATCTTGGGTACTTCTAGGTAGAAAAAATTCATAATCCTATACAAAATTATAACTACCCATCCCATCCTAGAATCGAAAATAAGAGAAAGAAAAAAATTAAATTACATAACTCGACTAAAGTACCAAAAAATACCCTAACATCTGATGAATAATAAATTCCAAAGCCTGTAATGAAATAATCAAGATAACACGTTAATCAAATTTAGATATTGAAATCTTATAGATAGTCCCACGACGGATTCAAACCTTCTCCTCCATTTCAGCTCAAAATAGGCAATGGGTAAATTTCGAGAGAGAGTAAATAACAAAATAAATTGTCGAATTTAAATCACAAAAACAAGATATATAAAGTGTCACACCCCGCGTAATTCTAGCATCGGTCGCCACCAAAACTATGCCAGGCGTGAACTAAATAAAATATCATTCTCAGCATGTGACAAATATGAGACATAATAAAATCAATCCACAAGATAAATATTTAAATCAATCCCAAATGATATTAACAACTGAGCTAAAAAGATCCATCACATGCCAAAACTCCAAATAATAACTGATCTCCAATAGTACAAAACCGAATAAACTCCAACTAACTCCATAATGAAATATATGAATAAAACCCATACAAACTTGGAACCGAATGGCCCAACAAAACCATAAATCGAGTCTCAATGAAAATACGAAGGAAAGGAAACTAAACTAAACTAATACGCATAAAGTAAATAACTCCATTTGCACCTCCAAGAAAGTCTCAAAATAATCCTATGCATATCCTCCAAAACTTATCCGAAAAAGTTATTCAACGCACGAGATCAGAGTCCCGAGCATGAATACACACTACTCCCCTAAATAGAATTCTTGAATCCCGATAGTAGCATTATACGCAATAAATATCAAATAGAGTATTTTAATTAATACTAGATAATTAAACACAAGAAAGGTAAATTACTAACCACCCCCAAAGATTCTTATAAAATCAAACCAATATCATTTTAAATATCCCATGGATCGAAATTGTTGATTTAATTAAATTAACCCAAATTATCATTTATTCTCACTTTATTATTAGGTATAGCGGTCGTCCCGCCTCGGGTGGTTCTCCCACCAAAATACATTATTATAGCGGTCCTCCAACCACGGGTGATTTCTCCACCAAAATACACATCCCCTAGTCAAAATAACCGGTGATCCGTTTAAACGGTCAATCCAGCAATTTGACAAGGTTCCACACACGACACGACATAAAACGCCGGCTGGCCCGTTTAAACTATCGGCCCTCGCTATTTATGTCGCCAATATATTTTAATACCCATTTTTATCTTAGGCATTAATTCTCAATTCTCAATTTCACAATTAACAAATTACCCCACCCATTTAATCGATGTGAGATCCTCAAAATACCTATTAGTCCCATACCTAAGGGTCCCCAAGTACACGTGCGTCCCATCCTACATATAGGATGAACTTTCAATTATAAACACGTCCTAGTCTCATGCCTAGGATAATGCGGCGATAATAAAACATAAAAATCAGCCCACCCCCGGAATATAAAATCCACACGAATTTACACTAACTATTCCCATACCTAGCAAGCATAAATTATAACCAAGGCTTACACACTAGTCCCATACCTAGTAAGCATCCTATAATAAAGGTTGAGTAACATACTACCCAAAAGACCCTCATCCCCGCGATGGAAAAAGTTAATAATAATAATCCACACAATATCATAAATCATAACACAACATGACAATATAAACATAAAGGTTCCTATTTAATTTAAATTAATTCAAAATATTGTCTTTGATTCCAAAAGTGTTAAATTAATTAACATGAAATAATTTCAATATAACACAAGCGTTTTCTTTTATAAATTCGTAAATTATTATAAGTGTGAGCGCGTCCAAGAAACCATATAAATAAACCCACATAAAATTCTACATGAGAGCCTAGACCCAAAACCATAAACACCCTAAAATCTAATCTAAACACCCAGGGGTTTCAAGAATTTTGTCATATTAAAAACTTTCATCAAAACAACCACAAATTTTAGTGTCCACTTTCGCTAATTAAGTTGCTAATTGATTTTAATAAAAAAAACATGTAATTAAGTGTTAGGCGACACTTAAAACGCATAATACTAAAGGAAATGAATAGAGTATTCATGCCTGAGTAGAGATCAAATTGAAAATCTAATTAGAAATTTGGATTCCTCTCGAAAAATTACCAAAGAGTTGTTCTTGGACAAACTTGATTAAACCCCAATTAAGCCTTCAAAACTTGTAACAAAAATTTGATTAGGTTGGAGGTTAATGATTATGGAGGAAAGAAAAACCTTTGGAAGAGATCTCTGGTGAAAAACTTGGGAAAAATTGATTATGAGAAGTCTCCACACGAATTAGAATAGTTATATACTAATTAGGAATCCTAATCCCACTTTAACACTACAAATAAAATTATCGAACCGCCTCAAATCTGGCACAGTCGATCGATCGACTCCCTAGGTCGATCGATCGATCAATCAGGTACGCTGCCTCTGCCATATCCTCTAGTTTAATTCTACTTAACTAAAAAAAGTATTTCCCATTAGCCATGGCCTAAATCCGTGACAAGCGTCTTTTTATTTTTAATTTTATTTTAAAATCCCACAATGACTCCGATTTTAATTGCGATGACCATCCGATCGAAAATTCAATTTTCAAATATAAAACTCAACATATTTAATTAAAAAAATAAATAAAAAAATCCCAAAAATTTATTTTCCTCGAATTTTTCAAAATTAATTTAAAAATACCCATTTAAAAAATTAGGGTTTTTACATACCTCCCCACTAACAAGGAATTTTGTCCTCGAAATTAGACGAAACATACACATCAAACGTAAATCGCGAAACATAAAATAAGACTCACATACGCCTATTCGGTGAATGCCATAATTGGGCGCCCATACACCCAATCCTACGCGCAGCTACCCTACGAACAACAAAATAATATATATCGCTATATATATATACATAACTATTGAAGTAACGGCGTACCACGTGCTCTCGCAAATCATCACTCGATTCTATTTCTGATAATCTTCGCAACACATAAATCCTTAAATCAAATCGCATCGCCGCATCGACGTAAGATGTACCCAAAAATTATGCTAATGATCTTCCAAATAATTAATGTTTCCAAATTCAAGTCTAAGGATCATCACATCAAGCTTACTAATTCTAAACTCAACTCCTAAAATTTCCTTAACACAAAATTCTATATCTCCAAGAAATACATCTAACATGTATGCTAGACCCTCTACCATAAGGAATACAAATCAATAGAGGGAATCAAAGATCGATAACGCGGAAGATAAACGGACTCATAACCTACGAGACCTAAGACCAAGCTCTGATACATTCTCTCACACAATGCATAATTCTGGCGTCGGACGCCACCAAAACTATGCTAGGCGTGAACTAAATAAAATATCATTCTCATCATATGACACATATGAGACATTACAAAATAAATCCACGAGATAAATATTTGAATCAATCCCAAAATATATTAACAACTAAGCTAAAAACATTCATCACATTCTAAAACTCCAAATAATAACTAGTCTCCAATAGTATAAAACTGAATAAACTCCAACTGAATCCCTAATGAAATATCTGAATAAAACCCATAAACTTTAGAGCCGAATGGCCCAAAAAAACCATTAACAGAGTCTCAATTCACATACAAAGGAAAGGAAAGTAAATTAAACAAATATGTATAAAGTAAATAACTCCATCTATATCTCCAAGAAACTCTCCAAATAATCCTATGCAGCTCCTTCAAAATTTATCCTAAAAATGTTAGTCAACGCATGAGGCCAGATCTGAAAAGCCAAGAATTACGTGTGATAATTGATTAACTTCGCAAATTTCTAATATAGCACACTTATTTAATTTCAGCCCCTAAGCATGCATCTAAGGTGCGTGTGTCAACCCATAAATAAATAAAGCATGTGACACAAAAATATGCTGAGACACAGAATTCAGGAAAAAACCCCTTTCGGGTAAAACCTTTATTTCACTATGAATATACAAGCCGCAACTTACAATTACATAGATAAATCTGCAATGGATCAACGCGCAGCCAACCCACAAAGACACGCAGTCTTCAACTCAGCAAGAGAATACACGCAGCACCCTCCAAGGACTCGCAGCCCCAAACAACGAAGAAAGAACCGCAGCTCTCCTTAATGACACGCAGCCATAAAACTTTGTAGAGACTCCCTCAGCAATGTCACGCAGCCCTCGATTGCAAAGATCTCTCCACAAAGATGAACAACAACAAAGTTTGTGTTCTAGGGTTCCAAAAGATTCACAAAAGTAATTGGGATTTTTGGTGTGAATCAAAAAGAGTCTTGGGACTCAAAAAGGTGAAGACTTAGAGTATTTAGGACTCTGAAAATCGTCTTGAAAAGTCTTAAAAAATAACTCCCCGAAGATGGCTTTAAATAGGAAAACTTTGAGCCTAAAAAATCTGCAGCAAATCTGGCCGAATTTATCCCAGTCGGACCGGTCCGGTTCTGAGGCGGATCGGTTCTTTTATTTTGGCCTTCATCGGTTCGCTTGCGGTCCGGGGTATACTGGATCTGCAGCAAGCGGATCGGTCCGATTTTCCCAGAAAAATAAAATCCTTTTAAAAGCCTCATTTTGCTTGAAAAAACTTACTTCTTATTTTTATAAAAAAACATTTTATAAAAATTTCCCAATACTAAATATGAACTTTTAGGAACGTAAAAACAAAATTTTACCAAGTTCATTCTCGCAAAGGCTATGATGTTGAAGACACTTTGATATTCGGATCCGTTGATGTAAATGCGATCTTGAGTTTCTTCAACGGTGTAACGGCGTACGACATATAAATTGATAATGGACAAAAATGTCGTTACAAATCTCCCCCTATGTCTATGCCGGTACATACATAAAAAATGTCCGAATTATCAACTAATGACCTATACAAATCTACCCTCCCATGAACCCTAAAGATGGAAAGATACAAAGGTATAAATCTTCATCGTTTGTTCTTCAATCTTCAACAATCATCAAATCTCAAAGCTTTTCTCATCAGGGTGTGCAACGTATTGATCTTCAATCTTTATACCTACACACATGATAAATCTTCATCGTTTGTTCTTCAATCTTCAACAATCATCAAATCTCAAAGCTTTTCTCATCAGGGTGTGCAACGTATTGATCTTCAATCTTTATACCTACACACATGAGACAAAGCAAATACCACGTGACATATCGAGTTTGAAATGAGATAAACATGGATACCAATATATGATAAAAACATAAGCTATATCTCAAAAACTCCCCAAAATTCAAACTCCCCCATAATATGATAATTCTTTCTCCCCCTTTTTATGATGTCCGCAAATAGACAAATAAGAAGAATGAATCAAATAAGCACAATCGGGGTGCCACGGTATACAAAATAGGGCATCAAACAATATGGCAAATGTGCTCTTGCAAGGAGATGCTCAAACAAATCTTCACAAACTTATTTTTGAATTTTTCAAATTTTTCGTACAAAAATAAGATACCAATATGAACGAATATGATACAAAAATCACACCATGGATTTAGACTCAAACAACCAAGTCATGGAAACGTAATGAATGGGTGCGAACACATTCGATAGGTAAATCAACTCAATCAATCAAATGTGCACGATGCATATGTGTACCCCTAACGAATGAACATCAAAAGTATCCTTAGGTGTAAAGATTGTTGAATTTAGATGACATCGTCTTATGCAAATCATCAAATCAAAGTCAGAGTGATTTCCACACCAATAACGTCCAAAACTATAAAGCGTATTTTCAAGCATTTCAAGGACGTGCAAACCCGTTTTAAATTCTCCAACCAAACTCCCTCATATATATATTCTTTTAGAGGTAATCTAAATTCTCAAACTTTGGAGAATTGGTGCAAAAACCTAAATGGCCCATAATTTGCATGAATTTTTTTATTGCCTTTAAATTTTTTTCGGGCTCTTTTAACCTCTTTGGACCTCGGATAATAAAATTCCTCAATTTTTTAGGTCCTTTTTAACGGTGGCTTTTGCGCAAAGGATAGATGATTACCTTTCGCAGCCCCTCCCCGTTATCAAACAAAGCACACAAACTCACAAAACGGTTTTTATATGCACAATTTCCTTATCAAAATTTATCGCGCTTGGTTCGTTTTAAGGACAGGATTGAAGTGAAAACACCCAACCAACATGTGATAAGACAAGCACAATAATCAAACAAATCCGTGCATGTGTGCAATAAAGGAAATATGAGTCAAACATGTAGGAAGTAACGCTTAATTACATCTTAATGACTCCAAACATTATAAAGCACATGGATGAATTGACCTATTGTCTCAAAACACTATCAAATAGTCACATGTAAAATAATGGAATGATGTTGTGACTCGGTTATCCTAAGTTTTCATCCATAAACAGTGCAAACAAAAACAAAAATCTTTTTGAATTTTCTCAAAAAAATTTCAAAAAAATAATACATAAAAAAATTACATGTCAACACACTAGCAAATATGTAACATGAAACCTCAACTAGTGTATGAAAAACATGCAAACACAATCATCTATATGATATGGCAAGAGAAGAATCATGTGCAAGCAAACGGGAATCAACTTGCCTAAAATCTAGTGCCTCTAAAAGTGATTTCCTAACCCAAATAGGTGTGAAACGTCGTGTGGGGGCTTCGGGAACCACGGGAACACTAGACATAAACTTCCTAGGACATCTTCCAAGATCAAAACAAAAACGCCTAAGGTGACCTTTCCTACCACAATAAGAACATGTGCAAACTGGTGGAATGACACCTAATGAGTGATCTTTTCTAACATCCTTGGACTTAGTTGACCCTCTAAAACAAATAATGGTTTTGGCTTTAGCACTAGAAGCATGAGAACAAGATGAGCCATTACCATCACTATCAAACCTACTTGAGTCTGTCAAATCATTTTTTAACTTCAAAATTTTTGACTCAAGCAAAGAATTAGACTCTTCCAAATTAAGGGACGCCTTCTTCAAATTATCAATTAAACTTAACAGTTTATCACGCTCCCCCTCAATTAAAACAAACTTATTCCTAAGAGTCTTTTCGCGTGCCGTAAAATCATCGATTAATTTTTTATCCTCGACGGCACAAACGGGAACCCTAGAATTTTTTAAGTCCTCCAATTCCTTCTCTAAAACTAGGACTCTCTCATCACTCTTCTTTTTGGAAATTTTTAAAGAATCAAAATTAGTACACAAATTACCAAAGTGCTCACGACAAATATCACTTTGAGTTTGAAACTCTTGCAAATATTCAATCTTACTTTTAAAGAGAGAATTTTCTTTTTCCAAAACTTTAATTCTTTTGCAAAGTTTCAAATTCAAACTTTTTAATTTTTCAGCACGGTCGTGAAATTTTTCAAAAATAGGCTCCTCATTAAATGGGCGTTTCATTGAAAAATTGCGATTTTTCATAAAACTGATTTTAAAAAAAATCAATATCACACGATTTTGCGGAAAATAGGAATACGCAATAAATTACCGCAACCGGCTCTGATACCAATTTGAAAAGACAAAGAATTACGTGTGATAATTGATTAACTTCGCAAATTTCTAATATAGCACACTTATTTAATTTCAACCCCTAAGCATGCATCTAAGGTGCGTGTGTCAACCCATAAATAAATAAAGCATGTGACACAAAAATATGCTGAGACACAGAATTCAGGAAAAAACCCCTTTCGGGTAAAACCTTTATTTCACTATGAATATACAAGCCGCAACTTACAATTACATAGAGAAATCTGCAATGGATCAACGTGCAGCCAACCCACAAAGACATGCAGTCTTCAACTCAGCAAGAGAATACACGCAGCACCCTCCAAGGACTCGCAGCCCCAAACAACGAAGAAAGAACCGCAACTCTCCTTAATGACACGCAGCCATAAAACTTTGTAGAGACTCCCTCAGCAATGACACGCAGCCCTCGGTTGCAAAGATCTCTCCACAAAGATGAACAACAACAAAGTTTGTGTTCTAGGGTTCCAAAAGATTCACAAAAGTAATTGGGATTTTTGGTGTGAATCAAAAAGAGTCGTGGGACTCAAAAAGGTGAAGACTTAGAGTATTTAGGACTCTGAAAATCGTCTTGAAAAGTCTTAAAAAATAACTCCCCGAAGATGGCTTTAAATAGGAAAACTTTGAGCCTAAAAAATCTACAGCGAATCTGGCCGAATTTATCCCAGTCGGACCGGTCCGGTTCTGAGGCGGATCGGTCCGGTCAAGAGGATCGGTTCTTTTATTTTGGCCTTCATCGGTTCGCTTGCGGTCCGGGGTATACTGGATCTGCAGCAAGCGGATCGGTCCGGTATGGGGCGGATCGGTCCGATTTTCCCAGAAAAATAAAATCCTTTTAAAAGCCTCATTTTGCTTGAAAAAACTTACTTCTTATTTTTATAAAAAAAACATTTTATAAAAATTTCCCAATACTAAATATGAACTTTTAGGAACGTAAAAACAAAATTTTACCAAGTTCATTCTCGCAGAGGCTATGATGTTGAAGACACTTTGATATTCGGATCCGTTGATGTAGATGCGATCTTGAGTTTCTTCAACGGTGTAACGGCGTACGACATATAAATTGATAATGGATAAAAATGTCCTTACAAGATCCCCGAGCATGAATACACACTACTCCCCTCAAATAGGATCCTTGAATCCAGACAGTAGCATTATACGCAATAAATATCACAATAGAGTATTTTAATTAATATGAGATAAATAAACGCAAGAAAGGTAAATTACTAACCACCCCCAAAGATTCTTATAAAATCACACCAATATCATTTTAAATATCCCATGGTTCCAAATTGTTAATTTAATTAAATCAACTCAAATTATTATTTATTCTCACTTTATTATTAGGTATAGCGGTCCTCCCCTCTCGGGTGGTTCTCCCACCAAAATATATTATTATAGCGGTCCTCCCGCCACCGGTGATTTCTCCACCAAAATACACATCCCCTTGTCAAAACGACAGTTGATCCACTTAAACTGTCGATCCCGCAATTTGACAAGGTTCCATACACGACACGACATAAATCACCAGCTGGCCCGTTTAAACCGTCGGCCCTTGCTATTTATGTCGCCAATATATTTTAATACCCATTGTTACCTTAGGCATTAATTCTCAATTCTCAATTTCACAATTAACAAATTACCCCACCCTTTTAATCGATGTGAGATCCTCAAAATACCCTTTAGTCCCATACCTAAGGATCCCCAAGTACATGTACGTCCCATCCTACATATAGGATGAACTTACAATAATAAACACGTCCTAGTCTCATGCCTAGGCTAACGCGATGATAATAAAACATAAAAATTAGTCTACCCCCGGAATATAAAATCCCCACGAATTTACACTAACTAGTCCCATACCTAGAAAACGTAAATTATAACGAAGGCTTACCCACTAGTCCCATACCTAGTAAGCATCCTATAATAGAGGTTGAGCAACATACTACCTAAAAGCCCCTCGTCCCCGCGATGGCACAAGTGAATAATAATAATCCACCCAATATCATAAATCATAAAACAACTTGACAATATAAACATAAAGGTTCCAATTTAATTTAATTCAATTCATAATATCGTCTTTGATTCCAAAAGCGTTAAATTAATTAACATGCAATAATTTTAATATAACACAAGCATTTTATTTAATAAATTCGCAACTTATTATAAGTGTGAGCGCATCCCAAAACCATATAAATAACCCACATAAAATTCTACATGAGAGCCTATACCCAAAACCATAAAGACACAAAAATCTAATCTCCGCACCCAAGGGTTTTAAGGATTTCATCACGTTAAAACGTTTCATTAAAACAACCCCAAATTTTAGTGTCCACTTTTCCTAATTAAGTTGCTAATTGATTTTAATCAAAAACATGTAATTAAGTGTTTAGGTGACACTTGAAACGCATAATACTAAAGGAAATGAATAGATTATTCATGCCTGAGTGAAGATTGTTTTGAAAATCTTATTAGAAATCTGGATTCCTCTCGAAAAATTAGCAAAGAGTTATTCTTGGACAAACTTGATTAAACCCCAATTAAGCCGTCAAAACTTGTGACAAAAACTTTATTATGTTGGAGGTTGATGATTATCGAGGAGAGGAAAAACTTTAAGAAGAGCACCCTGGTGAAAAACTTGGGAAAAATTGATTATGAGAAGTCCCCCCACGAATTAAAATGGTTATATACTAATTAGGAATCATAATCCCACTTTAACACTACAAATAAAATCATCGAACCGCCTCAAATATGGCATAGTCGATCGATCGACTCCTTAGGCCGATCTGTCGATCAATCAGGTACGTCGCCTCTTCCATATCCTCTAGTTTAATTCTACTTAACTAACAAAAATATTTTCCATTAGTCACGGCCTAAATCCGTGACAATGTATTTTTATTTTTAATTTTATTTTAAAATCCCACTATGACTCCGATTTTAATTTCTATTACCATCCGATTGAAAATCCAATTTTCAAATATAAAACTCAACATATTTAATTATAAACGAAATAATTAAATCTCAAAATTTTATTTTCCTCGAATTTTTCAAAATTATTTTAAATCTACCCATTTAAAAAATATGGGTTGTTACATACTTCCCTCACTAACATGGAATTTCGTCCTCGAAATTAGACGAAACATAAGCATCAAACGTAATCGTGAAACATAAAATAAGACTCACATGACCCTACTCGTTGAATGCCATAATTGGGTGCCCATACACCCAATCATACATGCACCGACCCCATAAAATATATATATATATATATATATATATATATATATATATATATATATATATATATATATATATATATATATATATATATATATATGTATATATATATATATATATACATATAACAATTAAAGTAATGGCATACCACGCACTCTCGCAAATCACCACTCGTTTCTATTTTCGATAATCTTCGCAACACATAAATCCTCAAATCAAATTACATCATTGAATCGATATAAGACGTACCCAAAAATTATACTAATGATCTTCCAAATAATTGATGTCTCAAAATTCAAGTCTATGGATCCTCACATCAATCTTACTAATTCTAAACTCAACGCCTACAATTTCCTTAACACAAAATTCTATATCTCCAAAAAATACATCTAAAATGTATGCTAGATCCTCTACCATAAGGAATACGAATCAACAAAGGGAATCGAAGATCGATAACGCAGAAGAGAAACGGACTCATAACCTACGAAACCTAAGGCCAAGATCTGATACATTCTCTCCACCCTGCGTAATTCTGGCGTTAGACGCCACCAAAACTATGTCGGGCGTGAACTAAGTAAAATATCATTCTCAGCATATGACATATATGTGACACTATAAAATCAATCCACGGGATAAATATTTGAATCAATCCCAAATGATACTAACAACTAAGTTAAAAAGATCCATCACATTCTAAAACTTCAAATAATAACTAGTCTCCAATAGTATAAAACTGAATAAACTCCAACTGAATCCATAATGAAATATCTGAATAAAACCCATACAACTTTGGAGCCGAATGGCCCAAAAAAACCATAAACTGAGTCTCAATGCAAATACGAATGAAAGAAAACTAAACTAAACTAATACGCATAAAGTAAATAACTCCAGCTACACCTCCAAGAAAGTCTCCAAATAATCCTATGCAGCTCCTCCAAAATTTATCTTAAAAAGTTAGTCAACGCATGAGGTCAGAGCCTTGATCATGAATACACACTACACCCCTCAAATAGGATCCTTGAATCCAGACAGTAGCATTATACGCAATAAATATCACAATAGAGTATTTTAATTAATACGAGATAATTAAACGCAAGAAACGTAAATTACTAACCACCCCCAAAGATTCTTATAAAATCACACCAATATCATTTTAAATATCCCATGGTTCCAAATTGTTAATTTAATTAAATTAACTCGAATTATTATTTATTCTCACTTTATTATTTGGTATAGCGGTCCTCCCCCCTCGGGTGGTTCTCCCGCCAAAATAAATTATTATAGCGGTCCTCCCGTCACCAGTGATTTCTCCATAAAAATACACATCCCCTTGTCAAAACGACAGCTGATCCGTTTAAACTGTCAGTCCCGCAATTTGACAAGTCTCCATACACGACACGACATAAAACACCGACTAGCCCGTTTAAACTGTCGGCCCTCGCTATTTATGTCGCCAATATATTTTAATACCCGTTGTTATCTTAGGCATTAATTCTCAATTCTCAATTTCACAATTAACAAATTACCCCACCCTTTTAATCGATGTGAGATTTTCAAAATACCCCTTAGTCCCCTACCTAAGGATCCCCAAGTACATGTACGTACCATCCTACATATAGGATGAACTTATAATAATAATAAACACGTCCTAGTCTCATGCCTAGGCTAACGCGACGATAATAAAACATAAAAATCAGCCAACCCCCAGAATATAAAATCTCCACGAATTTAAACTAACTAGTCCCATACCTAGAAAGCATAAATTATAACGAAGGCTTACCCACTAGTCCCATACCTAGTAAGCATCCTATAATATAGGTTGAGCAACATACTACCCAAAAGCCCCTCGTCACCGCGATGGCAAAAGTGAATAATAATAATCCACAAAATATCATAAATCATAACACAACATGACAATATAAACATAAAGGTTCCAATTTAATTTAAATCAATTCATAATATCGTCTTTGATTCCAAAAGTGTTAAATTAATTCACATGCAATAATTTCAATATAACACAAGCGTTTTTTTTATAAATTCGCAACTTATTATAAGTGTGAGCGTGTCCCAAAACCATATAAATAACCCACATAAAATTCTACAAGAGAGCCTACACCCAAAACCATAAACACCAAAAAATCTAATCCTCGCGCCCAAGGGTTTCAAGGATTTCATCATATTAAAAAGTTTCATCAAAACAACCCCAAATTTTAGTGTCCACTTTCCCTAATTAATTTGCTAATTGATTTTAATCAAAAACACGTAATTAAGTGTTTAGGCGACACTTGAAACGCATAATACTAAAGGAAATGAATAGAGTATTCATGCCTGAGTGAAGATTGTTTTGAAAATATGATTAGAAATCTGGATTCCTCTCGAAAAATTAGCAAAGAGTTGTTCTTGTACATACTTGATTAAACCCCAATTAAGCGGTCAAAACTTGTGACAAAAATTTGATTAAGTTGGAGGTTGATGATTATGGAGGAGAGTAAAAACTTTTGGAAGAGATCTCTGGTGAAAAATTTGGGAAAATTGATTATGAGAAGTCCCCCCCACGAATTAGAATGGTTATATACTAATTAGGAATTCTAATCCCACTCTAACACTACAAATAAAATCACCGAACTGCCTCAAATATGGCATAGTCGATCGATCGACTCCCTAGGTCGATCTATCGATCAATCAGGTACGCCGCCTCTGCCATATCCTCTAGTTTAATTCCACTTAATTAAAAAAAATATTTCCCCTTAGTCACGGCCTAAATTCGTGACAAACGTCTTTTTATTTTTTATTTTATTTTAAAATCCCACTATGACTCTGATTTTAATTTCGATTACCACCCGATTGAAAATCCAATTTTAAAATATAAAACTCAACACATTTAATTATAAACAAAATAATTAAACCCCAAAAATATACTTTCCTCGAATTTTTAAAAATTATTTTAAATAAACCCATTTAAAAAATCTGGATTGTTACCTACTTCCCCACTAACATCGAATTTTGTACTCGAAATTAGACGAAACATAAAAATCAAACGTAATCGTGAAACATAAAATAAGACTCACATACCCCTACTCGTTGAATGCCATAATTGGGTGCCCATACACCCAATCATACGTCGCACCGACCCCACTAAATATATATATATATATATATATATATATATATATATACATATAACAATTAAAGTAATGGCAAACCACGCGCTCTCGCAAATCACCACTCGTTTCTATTTTCGATAATCTTCGCAACACATAAATCCTTAAATCAAATTACATCATTGCATCGATATAAGACGTACCCAAAAATTATACTAATGGTCTTCCAAATAATAAATGTCTCAAAATTCAAGTCTAAGGATCCTCACATCAATCTTACTAATTCTAAACTCAACGCCTACAATTTCCTTAACACAAAATTCTATATCTCCAAGAAATACATCTAAAATGTATGCTAGATCCTCTACCATAAGGAAAACGAATCAATAAAGGGAATCAAAGATCGATAACGCAGAAGAGAAACGGACTCATAACCTACGAAACCTAAGGCCAAGATCTGATACATTCTCTCCACCCTGCGTAATTCTGGCGTTAGACACCACCAAAACTATGTCGGGGGTGAACTAAGTAAAATATCATTCTCAGCATATGACATATATGAGACACTATAAAATCAATCCACGGGATAAATATTTGAATCAATCCCAAATGATACTAACAACTAAGATAAAAAGATCCATCACATTCTAAAACTCCAAATAATAACTAGTCTCCAATAGTATAAAATTGAATAAACTCCAACTGAATCCATAATGAAATATCTGAATAAAACCCATACAACTTTGGAGCCGAATGGCCCAAAAAAAACATAAACTTAGTCTCAATGCAAATACGAATGAAAGGAAACTAAACTAAACTAATACGCATAAAGTAAATAACTCCAGCTACACCTCCAAGAAAGTCTCCAAATAATCCTATGCATCTCCTCCAAAATTTATCTTAAAAAGCTAGTCAACGCATGACGTCAGAGCCTTGATCATGAATACACACTACACCCCACAAATAGAATCCTTGAATCCAGACAGTAGCATTCTACGCAATAAATATCACAATAGAGTATTTTAATTATACGAGATAATTAAACGTAAGAAACGTAAATTACTAACCACCCCCAAAGATTCTTATAAAATCACACCAATATCATTTTAAATATCCCATGGTTCCAAATTGTTAATTTAATTAAATTAACCCGAATTATTATTTATTCTCACTTTATTATTAGGTATAGCGGTCCTCCCCCCTCGGGTGGTTCTCCCGCCAACATACATTATTATAGTGGTCCTCCCACCACCGGTGATTTCTCCATAAAAATACACATCCCCTTGTCAAAACGACAGCTGATCCGTTTAAACTGTCAATCCCGCAATTTGACAAGTCTCCATACACGACACGACATAAAACACCGACTAGCCCGTTTAAATTATCGGCCCTCGCTATTTATGTCGCCAATATATTTTAATACCCGTTGTTATCTTAGGCATTAATTCTCAATTCTCAATTTGAAAATTAACAAATTACCCCACCCTTTTAATCGATGTGAGATTTTCGAAATACCCCTCAGTCCCCTACCTAAGGATCCCCAAGTACATGTACGTCCCATCCTACATATAGGATGAACTTCTAATAATAAACACGTCCTGGTCTCATGCCTAGGCTAACGCGACGATAATAAAACTTAAAAATCAGCCAACCTCCAGAATATAAAATCTCCACGAATTTACACTAACTAGTCCCATACCTAGAAAGCATAAATTATAACGAAGGCTTACCCACTAGTCCCATGCCTAGTAAGCATCCTATAATAGAGGTTGAGCAACATACTACCCAAAAGCCCCTCGTCCCCACGATGGCAAAAGTGAATAATAATAATAATCCACAAAATATCATAAATCATAACACAACATGACAATATAAACATAAAGGTTCCAATTTAATTTAAATCGATTCATAATATCGTCTTTGATTCCAAAAGTGTTAAATTAATTAACATGCAATAATTTCAATATAACATAAGCGTTTTGTTTTATAAATTCGCAACTTATTATAAGTGTGAGCGTGTCCCAAAACCATATAAATAACCCACATAAAATTCTACAAGAGAGCCTACACCCAAAACCATAAACACCCCAAAAATCTAATCCTCGCACCCATGGGTTTCAAGGATTTCATCATATTAAAAAGTTTCATTAAAACAGCCCCAAATTTTTGTGTCCACTTTCCCTAATTAATTTGCTAATTGATTTTAATCAAAAACATGTAATTAAGTGTTTAGGCGACACTTGAAACGCATAATACTAAAGGAAATGAATAGAGTATTCATGCCTGAGTGAAGATTGTTTTGAAAATCTGATTAGAAATATGGATTCCTCTAGAAAAATTAGCAAAGAGTTGTTCTTGGACAAACTTGATTAAACCCCAATTAAGCCGTCAAAACTTGTGACAAAAACTTGATTAAGTTGGAGGTTGATGATTATGGAGGAGAGTAAAAACTTTTGGAAGAGATCTCTGGTGAAAAACTTGGGAAAATTGATTATGAGAAGTCCCCCCACGAATTAGAATGGTTATATACTAATTAGGAATTCTAATCTCACTCTAACACTACAAATAAAATCACCGAACCGCCTCAAATATGGCATAGTCGATCGATTGACTCCCTAGGTCGATCTATCAATCAATCAGGTACGTCGCCTCTGCCATATCCTCTAGTTTAATTCCACTTAATTAAAAAAAAAATTCCCCTTAGTCACGGCCTAAATCCGTGACAATCGTCTTTTTATTTTTAATTTTATTTTAAAATCCCACTATGACTCTGATTTTAATTTCGATTACCACCCGATTAAAAATCCAATTTTCATATATAAAACTCAGCATATTTAATTATAAAAATAAATAATTAAACCCCAAAAATATATTTTCCTTGAATTTTTCAAAATTATTTTAAATAAACCCATTTAAAAAATTTGGGTTGTTACATACTTCCCCACTAACATGGAATTTTGTCCTTGAAATCAGACGAAACATAAACATCAAACGTAATCGCGAAACATAAAATAAGACTCACATACCCCTACTCATTGAATGCCATAATTGGGTGCCCATACACCCAATCATACGCGCACCGACCCCACAAAAAAATATATATATATATATATATATATACACACATAACAATTAAAGTAATGGCATACCACGCGCTCTCGCAAATCACCACTCGTTTCTATTTTCGATAATCTTTGGAACACATAAATCCTCAAATCAAATTACATCATTCCATCGATATAAGACGTACCCAAAAATTATACTAATGATCTTCCAAATAATTAATGTCCCAAAATTCAAGTCTAAGGATACTCACATCAAGCTTACTAATTCTAAACTCAACGCCTACAATTTCCTTAACAAAAAATTCTATATCTCCAAGAAATACATCTAACATGTATGCTAGATCCTCTACTATAAGGAATACGAATCAACAAAGGGAATCAAAGATCGATAATGCAAAAGAGATATGGACTCATAACCTACGAGACCTAAAACCAAGATCTGATACATTCTCTCCACCCTGCGTAATTCTGGCGTTAGACGCAACCAAAACTATGTCGGGCGTGAACTAAATAAAATATCATTCTCAGCATATGACATATATGTGACATTAAAAAATCAATCCACGAGATAAATATTTGAATCAATCCCAAATGATATTAACAACTAAGCTAAAAAGATCCATCACATTCTAAAACTCCAAATAAAAACTAGTCTCCAATAGTATAAAACTGAATAATCTCCAACTGAATCCATAATGAAATATCAGAATAAAACCCATACAACTTTGGAGCCGAATGGCCCAAAAAAATCATAAACTGAGTCTCAATGCAAATACGAAAGAAAGGAAACTAAACTAAACTAATACGCATAAAGTAAATAACTCCAGCTACACCTCTAAGAAAGTCTCCAAATAATCCTATGCAGCTCCTCCAAAATTTATCCTAAAAAAGTTAGTCAACGCACGAGGTCAGAGCCCCGAGCATGAATACACACTAC
The DNA here is from genome assembly GCA_949130495.1 of Sambucus nigra. Taxonomy (NCBI): domain Eukaryota; kingdom Viridiplantae; phylum Streptophyta; class Magnoliopsida; order Dipsacales; family Adoxaceae; genus Sambucus; species Sambucus nigra. The sequence continues at coordinate 301,973,581 of OX422224.1, forward strand.
TCCCCTCAAATAGGATCCTTGAATCCAGACAGTAGCATTATACGCAATAAATATCATAATAGAGTATTTTAATTAATACGAGATAAATAAACGCAAGAAAGGCAAATTACTAACCACCCCCAAAGATTCTTATAAAATCACACCAATATCATTTTAAATATCCCATGGTTCCAAATTGTTAATTTAATTAAATCAACCCAAATTATTATTTATTCTCACTTTATTATTAGGTATAGAGGTCCTCCCCCCCGGGTGGTTCTCCCGCCAAAATAAATTATTATAGCGGTCCTCCCGCCACCGGTGATTTCTCCACCAAAATACACAACCCCTTGTCAAAACGACAGCTGATCTGTTTAAACTGTCGATCCCACAATTTGGCAAGTCTCCATACAAGACACGACATAAAACACCGACTAGCCTGTTTAAACTGTCAGCCCTCGCTATTTATGTCGCCAATATATTTTAATCCCCCTTGTTATCATAGGCATTAATTCTCAATTCTAAATTTCACAATTAACAAATTACCCCACCCTTTTAATCGATGTGAGATTTTCAAAATACCCCTTAGTCCCCTACCTAAGGGTCCCCAAGTACATGTACATCCCATCCTACATATAGGATGGACTTCCAATAATAAACACGTCCTAGTCTCAAGCCTAGGCTAACGCGACGATAATAAAACATAAAAATCAGCCAACCCCAAGAATATAAATTCTTCACGAATTTACATTAACTCGTCACATACCTAGAAAGCAAAAATTATAACGAAGGCTTACCCACTAGTCCCATGCCTAGTAAGCATCCTATAATAGAGGTTGAGTAAAATACTACCCAAAAGCCCCTCGTCCCCACGATGGCAAAAGTCAATAATAATAATAATCCAAAAAATATCATAAATCATAACACAACATGACAATATAAACATAAAGGTTCCAATTTAATTTAAATCAATTCATAATATCGTCTTTGATTCCAAAAGTGTTAAATTAATTAACATGAAATAATTTCAATATAACACAAGCGTTTTGTTTTAAAAATTCACAACTTATTATAAGTGTGAGCGTGTCCCAAAACCATATAAATAACCCACATAAAATTCTACAAGAGCGCCTACACCCAAAAATCTAATCCTCGCACCCAAGGGTTTCAAGGATTTCATCATATTAAAAAATTTCATCAAAACAACCCCTAATTTTAGTGTCCACTTTCCCTAATTAATTTGCTAATTGATTTTAATCAAAAACATGTAATTAAGTGTTTAGGCGACACTTGAAACGCATAATACTAAAGGAAATGAATAGAGTATTCATGCCTGAGTAAAGATTGTTTTGAAAATCTGATTAGAAATATGGATTCCTCTAGAAAAATTAGCAAAGAGTTGTTCTTGGACAAACTTGATTAAACCCCAATTAAGCCGTCAAAACCTGTGACAAAAACTTGATTAATTTGGAGGTTGATGATTATGGAGGAGAGAAAAAACTTTTGGAAGAGATCTCTGGTGAAAAAATTGGGAAAAATTGATTATGAGAAGTCCCCCCCATGAATTAGAATGGTTATATACTAATTAGGAATTCTAATCCCACTCTAACACTACTAATAAAATCACCGAACCGCCTCAAATATGGCATAGTCGATCGATCGACTCCCTAAGTCGATCTATAGATCAATCAGGTACGCCGCCTCTGCCATATCCTCTAGTTTAATTCTACTTAATTAAAAAATACATTTCCCCTTAGTCACGGCCTAAATCCGTGACAAACGTCTTTTTATTTTTAATTTTATTTTAAAATCCCACTATGACTCCAATTTTAATTTCGATTACCATCCGATTGAAAATCCAATTTTCAAATATAAAATTCAACATATTTAATTTTAAACAAAATAATTAAATCCCAAAAAAAAAAATTCTCGAATTTTTCAAAATTATTTTAAATATACCCATTTAAAAAATATGGCTTGTTACATACTTCCCCACTAACATGGAATTTCGTCCTCGAAATTAGACGAAACATAAACATCAAACGTAATCGCGAAGCATAAAATAAGACTCACATACCCCTACTCATTGAATGACATAATTGGGCACCCATACACCCAACCATACGGGCACCCACCCCATAAACAAGAAAATAATATATATATATATATATATATACACATAACTATTAAAGTAACGGCATACCACGCGCTCTCGCAAATCACCACTCAATTCTATTTCCGATAATCTTTGGAACACATAAATCCTCAAATCAAAATACGCATTGCATCGATATAAGACGTACCCAAAAATTATACTAATGATCTTCCAAATAATTAATGTCCCAAAATTCAAGTCTAAGGATCCTCACATCAAGCTTACTAATTCTAAACTCAACGCCTACAATTTCCTTAACACAAAATTCTATATCTCCAAGAAATACATCTAACATGTATGCTAGATCCTCTACCATAAGGAATACAAACCAACAAAGGGAATCAAAGATCGATAACGCAGAAGAGAAACGGACTCATAACCTACGAGACCTAAGGCCAATATCTGATACATTCTCTCCACCCTACGTAATTCAGGCGTTAGAAGCCACCAAACTATGTCGGGAGTGAACTAAGTAAAATATCATTCTCAGCATATGACATAAATGAGACATTATAAAAACAATCCACGGGATAAATATTTGAATCAATCCCAAATGATATTAACAACTAAGCTAAAAAGATCCATCACATTCTAAAACTCCAAATAATAACTAGTCTCCAATAGTATAAAAATGAAGAAACTCCAACTGAATCCATAATGAAATGTCTGGATAAAACCCATACAACATTGGAACCGAATGGCCAAAAAAAACCATAGACTGAGTCTCAATGCAAATACGAATGAAAGGAAACTAAACTAAACTAATACGCATAAAGTAAATAACACCAGCTACACCTCCAAGAAAGTCTCCAAATAATCCTATGCAGCTCCTCCAAAATTTATCCTAAAAAGTTAGTCAACGCACGAGGTCAGAGCCCCGATCATGAATACACACTACTCCCCTCAAATAGGATCCTTGAATCCAGACAGTAGCATTATACGCAATAAATATCACAATAGAGTATTTTAATTAATACGAGATAATTAAACGCAAGAAACGTAAATTACTAACCACCCCCTAAGATTCTTATAAAATCACACCAATGTCATTTTAAATATCCCATGGTTCCAAATTGTTAATTTAATTAAATTAACCCGAATTATTATTTATTCTCACTTTATTCTTAGGTATAGCGGTCCTCCCCCCTCGGGTGGTTCTCCCGCCAAAATACATTATTATAGCGGTCCTCCCGCCACCATTGATTTCTCTACCAAAATACACATCCCCTTGTCAAAACGACAACTATTCCGTTTAAACTGTCGATCCCGCAATTTGACAAGTCTCCATACACGACACGACATAAAACACCGACTAGCCCGTTTAAACTGTCGGCCCTCGCTATTTATGTCTCCAATATATTTTAATACTCGTTGTTATCTTAGGCATGAATTCTCAATTCTCAATTTCACAATTAACAAATTACCCCACCCTTTTAATCGATGTGAGATTTTCAAAATACCCCTTAGTCCCCTACCTAAGGATCCCCAAGTACATGTACGTCCCATCCTACATATAGGATGAACTTCCAATAATAGACACGTCCTAGTCTCATGCCTAGGCTAACGCGACGATAATAAAACATAAAAATCAGTCAACCCCCAGAATATAAAATCTCCATGAATTTACACTAACTAGTCCCATACCTAGAAAGCATAAATTATAATGTAGGCTTACCCGCTAGTCCCACACCTAGTAAGCATCCTACAAAAGAGGTTGAGCAACATACTACCCAAAAACCCCTCGTCCCCGCGATGGCAAAAGTGAATAATAATAATAATAATAATAATAATAATAATAATAATAATAATAATAATAATAATAATAATAATAATAATAATAATAATAATAATAATAATAATAATAATAATAATAATAATAATAATAATAATAATAATAATAATAATCCACAAAATATCATAAATCATAACACAACATGACAATATAAACATAAAGGTTCCAATTTAATTTAAATCAATTCATAATATCGTCTTTGATTCCAAAAGTGTTAAATTAATTAACATGCAATAATTTCAATATAACACAAGCGTTTTGTTTTATAAATTCACAACTTATTATAAGTGTGAGCGTGTGCCAAAACCATATAAATAAACAACATAAAATTCTATAAGAGAGCCTACACCCAAAGCCCTAAACACCCAAAAATCTAATCCTCGCACCCAAGGGTTTCAAGGATTTCATCATATTAAAAAGTATCATCAAAACAACCCCATATTTTAGTGTCCACTTTCCCTAATTAATTTGCTAATTGATTTTAATCAAAAACATGTAATTAAGTGTTTAGGCGACACTTGAAACGCATAATACTAAAGGAAATGAATAGAGTATTCATGCCTGAGTGAAGATTGTTTGAAAATCTGATCAGAAATCTGGATTCCTCTCGAAAAATTAGCAAAGAGTTGTTCCTGGACAAACTTGATTAAACCCCAATTAAGCCGTCAAAACTTGTGACAAAAACTTGATTAAGTTGGAGGTTGATGATTATGGAGGAGAGGAAAAACTTTTGGAAGAGATCTATGATGAAAAACTTGGGAAAATTGATTATGAGAAGTCCCCCCACGAATAAGAATAATTATATACTAATTAGGAATTCTAATCTCACTCTAACACTACAAATAAAATCACCGAACCGCCTCAAATATGGCATAGTCAATCGATCGACTCCCTAGGTCGATCTATCGATCAATCAGGTACGCCGCCTCTGCCATATCCTCTAGTTTAATTCTACTTAATTAAAAAAATATATTCCCCCTTAGTCACGGCCTAAATCCGTGACAAACATCTTTTAATTTTTAATTTTATTTTAAAATCCATTTTAATTTCGATTACCATCCGATTGAAAATCCAATTTTCAAATATAAACTCAACATATTTAATGATAAAAAAAATAATTAAATCCCAAATTTTTATTTTGCTCGAATTTTTTAAAATTAATTTAAAAATACCCATTTAAAAATTTGGGTTGTTACATACCTCCCCACTAACAAGGAATTTCGTCCTCGAAATTAGACAAAACTTAAACATCAAACGTAAATCGCAAAACATAAAATAAGTCTCACGTACACCTATTCGTTGAATGTCGTAATGGGGCGCACATACACCCAATCCTACGCGCAGCTACCCTACGAACAACAAAATAATATATATCGCTATATATATATGCATAACTATTAAAGTAACGGCGTACCACGCTCTCTCGTCGAAAAACTGTTACTAAAGTCGTTTAATACAAGATTAAACTATTTAAGTAACTCCGAACTATTTTTTGAGGAAACTCTTTTATTTATGTCAAATCAATTTAAATCACAAGATGTGTTTAATAAAATATGCACGAGATCAGTTCAAGATTTGTTAACAAGTTTTGAAAAACAAAACAGAAACAGTTTAAATCAGCACACCAGCAAGAATGAGATGAGGAAATGTAGAAAGATTAATGACAAGAGATTTTTAACGTGGTAAAACCTCACCCAACTGAGGAAACATCCACGACTCCCTCTATGGAGTAAAAAGAAAATCCACTAAAACAAAATATATCAGTTACGAACTATATAACACAAATGCACACAAATCAGTCCTATACATGTTTAGGAATGTACCCACTGGTGTCCTTCTAACTTTTCTACAGTTCTGATTGTTGATGTGGTTCTTCCAGTTTTCTAACTTCCACTTTGTTCCAGTCATTACGTCGACTCTTGTTTCAAGATCTTATTACCAACACTTTCAATGTTGTAGTGTGTAAGTGTTTGTGATGGTTCTCTAACGCATGCATGCACACACGCTTATTTTTACAAACAGTCCTAACAAATTACAAATTAGATTTATATGCTGTGATTTTTAGTTTCTCTCTTCTTAGGAAACTTAAACCTTATTTGATCTTTAAAATAAACCCAGAATCCACGGCTATCTTGATCAGAAGACGTTTCAAGATATTAATCAATTTCAGGGTTTTTTTAAAAAATTGTTTTTTTTTAAATTGAAAATCGCCAAGTGTGATTCCAACTAGGTTAAAGGTCTTGTTTCAAAAGAACTAGAAACAGAAAATGATTTTGTTGATTTTGAAGCTGAAAACATTTACAGAAAATAATCAACAAAAGATTTCTAAAGATGAGAAACAAAGAATGCAGATCTAGGTGTAATATAATACAAAATGACCAGATCTATGATTTCTATGAAACATAAATACAGATCTAACCTAATGTTTAAGATGGACACAAAATCTTAAAACGAAGAGGTTACAGCACGAAACAACTTTCAAACCAACACTCAAAAACTCTCAAACACTCAGGGTTGGTGTTTGGTATATACTGGTTTTTTGAAAAATGGTTAGGGTTTGAAGAGCTGTTTGGACGAGTAGGGTTTCTTTTCTCTCTCTCTTATTTCTCTCTCTTTTCTCTCTCTTCTCTTCTCACTCAAAATGACGAAGTGGCAAAAACTTTTCAAAGGCTTAGGTATGGCCTCCTTTTATACTAAGCTGAGAAGGATCGAGAAGGAGGTTCCAAATCAAGGGCAGAGATTAAGTCTTCCCATATTGACTTTCACTCAACGGTTAATGATAAGAGGTTGGTTAAACACTTTCTGATTGGCTAATAGAGGTTCACAGGGATTGGGACAAGGACGCATGCAGGGCGTTGATAAATACAATCCAAGGGCTGTAAATGAATACCGGTTTTGTCTCTTACAAGAAACACACAACCAACCAGTAGGAGTGCGACAGGTGTAAGGCAAATAACGGACTATAAACGCGCATCACAAACTAATTACATAGACACCCTTACAGTCTCGAGTGCTTTCGGATCCTACCCATGTGAACTTTATAGGAATAAAACTAGCAATCAGAAATTATAGAATGACCCCATAACTTTTTAATTCCAATTTTATTTAAGAAAAAATTGTTTTAAAATCAATAGAAATTCCCAAAAAAATTATTAAAAATTGTTTTAATGGAAATTAACACACACAAGCAATATATGAACAATGTATGGAATCCTAATGTGTGTGAGTGTTTGTAAGTATACCTTTAATCAGTAAAACAAGAGGAATGAATTGTATTATATTGTCTGAGGCTCTTTGGTATTCTAGGGAAGGGACTTAATTTTGTCTCTATTTCCAAACTAGATGAGAACTTATACAATGTAGATTCAAGTGAGTCAAGAGTATAAGTTGCTTCAACTCCCCCTTTGGAAATATGAGACAAAATCTCCTTTGAGTCAACTTGGACTCGTAGGGCAACAAATAGAAAAGGAAAAATATATTCCTATACAAAAACTCTATCTACCCATTTCCTAGAAAAGAAAATTACATAACTCAATTAATTACAATTCAATACCCTATTACAACTGTTGAGAATAATTGTACAGAGTCCTGCAAATAATCACTAAGATCAATCTTTTTAGAATATAAACAAAATAAATGAACACTCATAAGACTCAAATTTCTCCCCCATTTTGTCTCAATTGGACAAAGGGAAAAAAACTATACAAGTCAAAGAGTTTATTCAGCACAAACCATTCCTATCAATTTACGCAAGGCAATAAACCTATTATAATCCAAAGGTTTGGTAAACATATCTACGAGTTGCAAATCAGTAGGAAGATAATTGATTTCTAATTCCTTAGTCTCAACTAATTCGCATATGGAGTGATGTCTTATTTTTATGTGTTTGGTTCGCGAATATTGAACAGGATTTTTAGAGATATTGATCGCGCTTTGATTATAACAATAGAGATGTAATTGTTCCTCTTTAATACCATAATCACTTATCATTTGCTTAAGCCAAAGTAATTGGGCACAGCAGCTTCCAGGGGCCATGTATTCAGATTCAACAGTTGATAAAGAAGTGCAGTTTTGTTTCTTACTACTCCAACCTACCAAATTATTACCAATATAGTAACATGCTCCTGATGTGCTCTTACTATCATCAGTACACCCTGCCCAATCGGCATCAGTGTATCCTATTATAGTGTTAGGAGTATCATTGGTGTACCAAAGTCCTAAATTTAAAGTGCCTTTAATGTATTTTATAATTCTTTTAACACAAACTATATGGCTCTCTTTAGGGTTGTTTTGATAACGGGAACACACGCAAATAGCGTACATAATATCAGGATGCGAGGCAGTAAGGTATAGTAAGGTTCCTATCATACTACGATTTAAAGTTGGATCTACGGATTTTCCAATTTCATCCTCAGACAGTTTGACCGTAGTACTCATGGGAGTTTTAGCATCTTTTGCACTTTCAAGGTCGAATTTTTTAACAATCTCTAAAGTGTATTTCGATTGCTAAAAAAATAATCCTTCTAAATTTTGTTTGACTTGAAGACCCAAGAAAAATTGTAATTCCCCCATAAGAGACATTTGAAATTTTTTATGCATAATTTCAGAAAAAGATTTAACTTTTGAGGGGGAAGTTGATCCAAAGATGATATCGTCAACATAAACTTGAGCTATAATGATATGTTTGTCAAAATGTTTGACAAAAAGGGTTTGATCATTTCCACCTCTCTTAAAACCTTTGTCTAAGAGAAAATTGGAAAGGCGCTCATATCAGGCTCTTAGCGCTTGTTTTAGGCCATACAAAGCCTTTTTAAGACGAAAGACATGATTTGGATATTTAGGGTCAATGAACCCTTTTGGTTGTTCTATATAGGTCTCCTCAGTCAATATTCCATAAAGGAAGGCAAATTTGACATCCATTTGATAAAGCGTAAAATGTAAGTAGCAAGTTATGGCAAAGAGAAGACGAACAGATTCTAATCGAGTAACAAGAGCAAAAGTCTCATTAAAATCTACTCCTTCAATTTGAGAGTATCCTTGAGCAACTAATTTAGTTTTGTTTCTAATTATTATCCCACTTTCATCTTATTTATTTTTAAATATCCAACGTGTGCTAATAGCCTTTTTGTGATCAGGCCTAGGTACAAGATACCAAACATCATGAATGACAAATTGAAGAAGTTCTTCCTACATTGCAGAAATCCAATGAGGATCATTCAATGCATCATTTACATTCTTTGGTTCCACAAGGGAAACAAAACATGCATAATGAGCATAGTTCCTTAATTGAGATCTTGTACGCACAGGTTCACTAGGGTTGCCAATAACGTTATCTATGGGATGTTCTTTAGAAACCCAGTTAGGTACTTCAGGTGTCTCAATTGGTAAAGAATCATCTATTTCTGGATAGTCATTTTCTAAAACATTTTTAGACTCTTCCACAATAGTTGGTTCTCTAGTCTTACTCTTTACAGTAGTGTCACTTATAATAACGTTTATGGATTCCATTAAGGTCTTAGTGCGAAGATTATAGACACGGTATGATCTACTATTAGAAGAATATCCTAGAAAATGGCTTTATCTCCATGAGTCTCAAATTTGGATAAGTGTTCTTTGTTTTTGCAGACATAACACGTACTACCAAAGGTTCTAAGGTACTTAAGATTGGGCTTCTTACCATACCAAAGTTCGTAAGGAGTTTGTTTAGAATTCTTTCTAAGATAGACCCTATTGATAATGTGATACGCAGTACGAATAAATTCTACCCAAAAATACTTAGGTAAAGTTTTGGCATGAATCATAACACGTTCCATCTCTTGAAGGGTACGATTCTTTCTCTCAGCAATACCAATCTGTTGAGGAGTCTTAGGAGTACTAAATTCATGTTTGTAACCATTATAGTCACAATACTCTACAACACCAGTATCTATAAATTATCCACCTCTATCACTACGAATCCTTTTACTTGAGTATCTTTCTCATTTTCAATTCAAAGTAAAATCTTCAAAAATGTTTGGAAAGTGTCAGACTTTTGTTTTAAGAAAGCTACCCAAGTAAATCTGGTGAAGTCATTAACCATAACAAGAATGTAACTGTGTCCACAGAGACTAACAGTTCGAGAAGGACCCATTAGTTCCATATGGATGAGCTCCAAGGGTTTAGAGGTAAGGATATCTTTGACTTTCTTATGAGGGGTTTAACAATTTTTCCTTCCTGACATGATCCATAGATAATATTATAAATAGGTTTGATCTTAGGAATACCTCTAACTATTTTTTGAGAAGACAGTCTACCAAGGTTTTCGTAATTTATATGACCCATACGATTATGCCATATCTCATTATCATCCATTCTGGTAGTATTACAGACCTCGGCACTATTTTGAACAGTATAACAATTGTCCGGAGTCCTGAGTCCTATAATAATGCACTCACCTTTTTCATTTAAAATTTTTTAATTATTCTTTAAAAAGGTGACAGTATGATTTGAGTCACAAAATTGCGAGATACTAAGTAGATTAGCCTTAAGACCTTTTACTAGAAGAATATTTTCAAGTAAAGGTAATCCTTCTTCTTAGAGTGTTCCTTTACCAATGATTTGAGATGATACACCATCACCAAACATAAATTTTCCTCCAATAAAGGTGGTTTTGTTTATAAGTTTGGTACCATCCCCAGTCATGTGTTTTGAACATCCAGAATCTAAATACCAACCAGAGGAAGTGTGTTCAGCTTTTAAAGCAGTAATCACAATATTACACTTCATTTGGGGTAATAGATCATATTTTTTAACCCAAACAGCTCTTGTTTTCATTTTGCGCTTATTTGCTCTCATTTGATAAAATTTGCGAGCATTAGATTTCTGTTGAAAAATGTTTTACGCATGAGTTTGAATTTTATGGAAAGTATGAGCATTTGGTTTAGAAACGTGTCTAGGAACCCTTCTTGGAAATGATCTTTTAGGTTTGGTCTTTCTCTTTCTATAGTTAGAGTTTTTGTCTGGTTGTCTAGAAGAACATAATTGTCACGGCTTCTCCTAGAATAGTTAAAGTTTTGGTACACAAGAGTGTTATAAACAGGGTTGAATAAACGTCTAGAGTAGCATCCTTCAAAGGAATGACCATATAAGTCACAGTAAGAGCAAAACAAATTTCTCTAAGAGGGTATCTCCTTAGGAAAGTCTCTAAACATAGGCTTCATGGCGTTTTGGGATTGAACCTTATTCCTAGGGAGTACAGTTTCAAAGGCGAAATCACTCTTCCTAATCAGGGGGCAGACATATTTAGACTTGAGTGGAATTTCACACTTAGAGCAACTTGATTCCCCAATATCAAACTTTGATTGTTTTTCATCAAACTCATTTTTAAAAGAATGAAAATCTGGACAAGTTTCTATAGGTCTTTTGCCTCCTGACACAAACTTAATTGGTTCAAAGTTTTTAGTTTGAGTCTTCAAATTGGGGCAAAACCCTATTCCAATTCGATCATCAGAATTGGTTTTTGAATCAGCAACAAAACCATCAAAACATTTTGAATTATTTTCAAATTTTAAAATTTTTTTAAAAACTACAGTTGTCTTCTCTTTAGATTGTTCCAATTCTAATAATGTCCCTTTATATTTTTTCTCTAGAATTTCATTTTCTTCAATCAAATTCTTCAATTCTTGATCAAAGAGTTTGACTTCATTTTCATGAGTTAGACATTAGGTAGTATACTCTTCAGCATTAAGTTTAACCATCAGGCTGAGATCTTCTAATTTCTTTGTGAGATCTTTCACTATATTCTCTAGTTTAATGCTCTTCTTGAGGGTTTTCGCATAAAGTGTGTGAATGTCAGGGAGGTCTTCAGTGTCCGAATCACTAAGTGTAGTGTGTGAAGTGACCCCTAAGGTTTCAATTCTTGAACTCATGCACACATTGACATCGTCATTATCGCTTTCCCTTTGACTCACACACCCTGTAGTAGAACTAGCAATATTCTCATAAATTAAAGCATCTAAACCAGTAGCAGCATGATTTATAACAACAGAAGTAGAGCTATTATCATTATTCTCATACATAGGCATATCATCATTATAGAATATCTTAGCAAAGAAAGACATGAAAGGATCAAAACCATCAGAAGATTCAGGTTCCTCATTTTCAGAATAACTTGAATCATCCCATATTTTGCAAATGTTGGCCCTAGTATGTTTATTGGCAGTGTTCAGTTTCACTCTACAGTCTTGTGCTATGTGTCCTAGTTTTCCACATCTAAAACATTCAATGTTTTTGAAGTCTTTGTTGGGTCTCATGTCCTTATGATGTTTTTCTTGACCTTTCTCATGAGGTTTGTAGTTGGACTGAGTTGGATAATTTGGCTTTCCTTGTCTGTTTTCCATTTTATTTCTAAATTTGATAATTTTCTTAAATTATTTTGACATCAAGGCAATTTGATTATCCAAACTGTCTATATCACATTCCTCATCAGAATCATTAGTGGGAATAGTGATCTCAGGTTTCATCAACTTAGAGGAAAAACTCAAGTTGGAACTAGTTTGCTTCCTATGGGACTGGGTTATTTGTTTCTTAAATTATAATTCCATTTCCACAGTTCGTATTTTATTACTGAGTAATTAAGGAGTGAGATTTTGATCACACATTTCCTCAATAGAATATCTTTTGTTATCAAATTTCTGTGGTAATGATCTTAGAATTTTAGATACAATTTCATGTATGTCATATGTTATCCCATTAACATGCAGTTTGGTCACAAGGTCAGTCAATTTCATGTAAAAATCATCAAAAGATTCAGAATCTGACATAATAAGGGAGTTATGCTATTGGATAAGCATTTGAGTTTTAGAAGCCTTAACTCTAGTGTCACCTTCATGTGCAGTGATCAGTGTTTCCCAATCTTCCTTAGAAGTGGCTCAAGATGAGATCCTTTTGAACTCATGTTCATTTATGGACATAAAGATGCCATTCTTGCCTTTGTTAATGTTTCGAGAAGTTTGCTTCTCTTCTTGAGTGAATTCACTTAAAGATTTCTTAATCCTCTCATTACGTCCTTCGGTGTCTGGGGGTTAGTAGGATAAGTGTATTCATTTTCAACAATGTCCCAGACATCATCTCCCAAGGTTCCTTGTATGAAAGCAACCATTCTTACCTTCCAGTAAGCAAAGTTGTTTCCATCAAAGAGTGGGGGTCTGGTCAAGTTGCCAAATCTTTCATTTTTCTCGTCCATTGTTTTGATTTTAAGAAAATAATTTTAAAAAGATAAGATCTTTTAAAAATATTTCCAAATCTCTTATACTAATTGAAAAACTGTTACTAAAGCCGTTTAATACAAGATTAAACTATTTAAGTAACTCTGAACTATTTTTTGAGGAAACTCTTTTCTTTCAGTAAAATCAATTTAAATCACAAGATGTGTTTAATAAAATATGCATGAGATCAGTTCAAGATTTGTTAACAAGTTTTGAAAAACAAAACAGAACATTTAAATCAGCACACCAGCAAGAATGAGATGAGGAGATGTAGAAAGATTAATGACAAGAGATTTTTAACGTGGTAAAACCTCACCCAACTGAGGAAACATCCACGACTCCCTCTACGGAGTAAAAAGAAAATCCACTAAAACAAAATATATCAGTTACAAACTATATAACACAAATGCACACAAATCAGTCCTATACAAGTTTAGGAATGTACCCATTGGTGTCTTTCTAACTTTTCTGCAGTTCTGATTGCTGATGTGGTTCTCCCAGTTTTCTAACTTACACTTTGTTTCGGTCTTTACGTCGACTCTTGTTTCAAGATCTTATTACCAACACTTTCAATGTTGTAGTGTGTAAGTGTTTGTGATGGTTCTCTAACCCAAGCATGCACACACTCACGCTTATTTTTACAAACAGTCCTAACAAATTACAAATTAGATTTATATGCTGTGATTTTCAGTTTCTCTCTTCTTAGGAAACTTAAACCTTATTTGACCTTTAAAATAAACCCAAAATCCACGGCTATCTTGATCAGAAGACGTTTCGAGATCTTAATCAATTTCAGGGGGTTTTTAAAAAATGTTTTTTTTAAATTAAAAATTGCCAAGTGTGATTCCAACAAGGTCAAAGGTCTTGTTCAAAAGAACTAGAAACAGAAAATGATTTTGTTGATTTTGAAGATGAAAATATTTACAGAAAATAATCAACAAAAGATTTCTCAAGATGAGAAACAAAGAATGCAGATCTAGGTGTAATATAACATAAAATAACCAGATCTATGATTTTTATGAAACATAAATACAGATCTAACCTAATGTTTAAGTTGGACACAAGATCTTAAAACGAAGAGGTTACAGCACGAAACAACTTTCGAACCAATACTCAAAAACTCTCAAACACTCAGGATTGGTGTTTGGTATATACTATTTTTTGAAAAATGGTTAGGGTTTGAAGAGCTGTTTGGACGAGTAGGGTTTCTTTTCTCTCTCTCTTGTTTCTCTCTCTTTTCTCTCTCTTCTCTTCTCACTCAAAATGACGAAGTGGCAAAAACTTTTCAAAGGCTTAGGTATGGCCTCCTTTTATACTAAGCTGAGAAGGATCGAGAAGGAGGTTCCAAATCAAGGGCAGAGATTAAGTCTTCCCATATTGACTTTCACTCAACGGTTAATGATAAGCGGTTGGTTAAACACTTTCTGATTGGCTAATAGAGGTTCACAGGGATTGGGACAAGGACGCATGCAGGGCGTTGATAAATACAATCCAAGGGCTGTAAATGAATACCGGTTTTGTCTCTTACAAGAAACACACAACCAACCAGTAGGAGTGCGACAGGTGTAAGGCAAATAACGGACTATAAACGCGCATCACAAACTAATTACATAGACACCCTTACAGTCTCGAGTGCTTTCGGATCCTACCCATGTGAACTTTATAGGAATAAAACTAGCAATCAGAAATTATAGAATGACCCCATAACTTTTTAATTCCAATTTTATTTAAGAAAAAATTGTTTTAAAATCATTAGAAATTCCCAAAAAAATTATTAAAAATTGTTTTAATGGAAATTAACACACACAACACACACACAAACAATTTATGCAATATATGAACACTGTATGGAATCCTAATGTGTGTGAGTGTTTGTAAGTATGCCTTTGATCAGTAAAACAAGAGGAATGAATTGTATTATAGTGTCTGAGGCTCTTTGGTATTCTAGGGAAGGGACTTAATTTTGTCTATATTTCCAAACTAGATGAGCACTTATACAATGTAGACTCAAGTGAGTCAAGAGTATAAGGTGCTTCACTCGCAAATCATCACTCGATTCTATTTCTGATAATCTTCGCAACACATAAATCCTCAAATAAAATCACATCGTTGCATCGATATAAGATGTACCCTAAAATTATATTAATGATCTTCCAAATAATTAACGTCTCCAAATTCAACTATAAGGATCCTTACATCCATCTTACTAATTCTAAACTCAATGCCTATAACGTCCTTAATAAAAAATTCTACATCTCCAAGAAACACATCTAACACGTATGCTAGACCCTCTACCATAAGGAATACGAATAAACAAAGGGAATCAAAGATCGATAACATGGAAGATAAACGGACCAAAACATATGATACCTAAGACCATGCTCTGATGTAATCTCTCACACCCCGCGTAATTCTGGCGTCGGTCGCCACCAAAACTATGTCGGGCATGAACTAAATAAAATATCATTATCTGCATATGACAGATATGAGACATTATAAAACCAATCCAAAAGATAAATTTTTGAATCAATCCCAAATGATATTAACAACTGAGCTAAAAAGATCGACCACGTGCTAAAACTCCAAACAATAACTAATCTCCAATAGTATAAAACTGAATAAACTCGAACGGACTCCATGATGACATATCTGAATAAAACCCACATAACTTTGGAACCGTATGGCCCAACAAAACCGTAAACTGAGTCTCAATGCAAATACGAAGTAAAGGAAACTAAGCTAAACAAATACTCATAAAGTAAATAACTCCAGCTTCACCTCCAAGAAAGTCTCCAAATAATCCTATGCAGCTCCTCCAAAATTTATCCTAAAAAAGTGAGTCAATGCACGAGGTCAGATCCTCGAGCATGAATACACACTACTCCCCTCAAATAGGATCCTTGAATCCAGACAGTAGCATTATACACAATAAATATCGCAATAGAGTATTTTAATTAATACGAGATAATTAAACGCAGGAAGGGTAAATTACTAACCACCCCCAAAGATTCTTACAAAATCACACCAATATCATTTTAAATATCCCATGGTTCCAAATTTTAATTTAATTGAATTAACCCAAATTATTATTTATTCTCACTTTATTATTAGGTATAGCGGTCCTCCCCCCTCAGGTGGTTCTCCCGCTAAAATACATTATTATAGTGGTCCTCCCGCCACCGGTGATTTCTCCACCAAAATTCACATCCCCTTGTCAAAATGACGGTTGATCCGTTTAAACTTCCGATCCCGAAACTTGACAAGATTCCATACACGACACGATAAAAAACACCGGCTAGCCCGTTCAAACTGTCGGCCTTCGCTATTTATGTCGCCAATATATTTTAATACCCGTTGTTATCTTAGGCATTAACTCGCAATTCTCAATTTCATAATTTACAAATTACCCCACCCTTTTAATCGATGTGAGATCCTCAAAATACTCCTTAGTCCCATACCTAAAGGTCCCCAAGTACATGTACTCCCCATCCTACATATAGATTGAACTTCCAATAATAAACACATACTAGTCTCATGCCTAGGCTAACGCGACAATAATAAAACATAAAAATCAGCCTACCCCCGGAATATAAAATCCCCACGAATTTACACTAACTAGTCCAATACCTAGAAAGCATCAATTATAAGAAAGGCTTACCCACTAGTCACATACCTAGTAAGCATCCTATGATAGAGGTTAAGCAACATACTAACCAAAAGCCCCTCATCCCCGCGATGGCAAAAGTGAATAATAATAATCCACACAATTTCATAAATCATAACACAACATGACAATATAAACATAAAGGTTCCAATTTAATTTTAATCAATTCATAATATCGTCTTTGATTCCAAAAGTGTTAAATTAATTAACATGCAATAATTTTAATATAACACAAGCCTTTTCTTTTATAAATTCGCAACTTATTATAAGTGTGAGCGCATCCCAAAACCATATAAATAACCCACATAAAATTCTAAATGAGAGCCTGCACCCAAAACCATAAACACCCAAAAATCTGATCTCCGCACCCAAGGGTTTCAAGGATTTCATCATATTAAAAAGTTTCATCAAAACAACCCCAAATTTTTGTGTCCACTTTCCCTAATTAATTTGCTAATTGATTTTAATCAAAAACATGTAATTAAGTGTTTAGGCGACACTAGAAACGTATAACACTAAAGGAAAGGAATAGAGTATTCGTGCATGAGTGAAGATTGTTTCGAAAATCTGATTAGAAATGTGGATTCCTCTCAAAAAATTAGCAAAGAGTTTTTCTTGGACAAACTTGGTTAAATCCTAATTAAGCCGTCAAAACCTGTGACAAAAACTTGATTAAGTTGGAGGTTGATGATTATGGAGGAGAGGAAAAACTTTTGGAAGATGTCTCTGGTGAAAAACTTGGAAAAAATTGATTATCAGAAGTCCCCCCACGAATTAGAATGGTTATATACTAACTAGGAACCCTAATCCCACTCTAACACTACGAATAAAATCACCGAACCGCCTCAAATATGGCATAGTCGATCGATCGACTCCCTTACTCGATCTATCGATCAATCAGGTACGCCGCCTCTGCCGTATCCTCTAGTTTAGTTCTACTTAACTAATAAAAATATTTCCCATTAGTCACGGCCTAAATCCGTGACAAACGTCTTTTTATTTTTGATTTTATTTTAAAATCCCGTTATGACTCCGATTTTAATTTCGATTACCATCCGATTGAAAATCCAATTTTCAAATATAAAACTAAACATATTTAATTATAAACAATATAATTAAATCCCAAAAATTTATTTTCCTCAAATTTTTCAAAATTATTTTAAAAATACCCATTTAAAAAATCTGGGTTGTTACATACTTCCCCACTAACAAGGAATTTTGTCCTCGAAATTAGACGAAACATAAACAACAAACGTAAATCGCGAAACATAAAATACGACTCACATACAGCTACTCATTGAATGCCATAATTGGGCGCCCATACACCCAATCCTACGCGCACCGACCCCACAAACAACAAAATAATATGTATATATACATAACTATTAAGGTAACGACACAACACGCGCTCTCGCAAATCATCACTCGATTCTATTCCCGATAATCTTCGCAACACATAAATTCTCAAATCACATCGTTGCATTGATATAAGACGTACCCAAAAATTATACTAATGATCTTCCAAAAAATTAATGTCTCCAAATTCAACTCTAAGGATCCTCACATCAAGATGACTAATTCTAAATTCAATGCCTACAACGTCCTTAACTCAAAATTCTATATCTCCAAGAAACACATCTAACACGTACGCTAGAGCCTCTACCATAAGGAATACGAATCAACAGAGGGAATCAAAGATCGATAACGTGGAAGATAAATGGACTCATAACCTATGAGACCTAAGACCATGCTCTGATGCAATCTCTCATACCCAACGTAATTTTGGCGTCGGACGCCACCAAAACTATGTCGGGCGTGAACTAAATAAAATATCATTCTCAGCGTAGGACAGATATGAGACATTATAAAACCAATACACAAGATAAATATTTGAATCCATCCCAAATGATATTAACAACTAAGCTAAAAAGATCCATCACATGCTAAAACTCCAAATAATAACTAATCTCCAATAGTATAAAACTGAATAAACTCAAACGGACTCCATAATGAAATATCTTAATAAAACTCATACAACTTTGGGACCGAATGGCCCAAAAAAACCATTAACTAAGCCTCAATGAAAATACGAAGGAAAGGAAACTAAACTAAACTAAAACGCATAAAGTAAATAACTCCAACTGCACCTCCAAGAAAGTCTCCAAATAATCCTATGCAGCTCCTCCCAAATTTATCCTAAAAAATTTAGTCAACACACGAGATCAGAGCCCTGAGCATGAATACACACTACTCCCCTCAAATAGGATCCTTGAATCCAGACAGTAGTATTATACGCAATAAATATGACAATAGAGTATTTTAATTAATATGAGATAATTAAACGCAAGAAAGGTAAATTACTAACCACCTCCAAAGATTCTTACAAAATCACACCAATATCATTTTAAATATCCCATGGTTCCAAATTGTTAATTTAATTAAATTAACCCAAATCTTTATTTATTCTCACTTTATTATTAGGTATAGCGGTCCTCCCCCCTTGGATGGTTCTCCCACCAAAATACATTATTATAGCGGTCCTACCGCTATGGGTGATTTATCCTCCAAAATACACATCCCCTTGTCAAAATGACCGCTGATCCGTTTAAATCGTCGATCACGCAATTTAACAAGGTTACACACACGACACGACATAAAATGCCAGCTGGCACGTTTAAACTATTGCCCACGCTATTTATGTCGCCAATATATTTTAATACCCATTTTTGTCTTAGGCATTAATTCTCAATTCTCAATTTCACAATTAACAAATTATCCCACCCTTTTAATCGATGTGAGATCCTCAAAATAACACTTAGTCCATACCTAAGGGTACCCAAGTACACGTGAGTCCCATCCTACATATAGGATGAACTTCCCATAATAAACACGTCCTTGTCTCATGCCTAGGCTAACACGACGATTATAAAACATAAAAATCAGCCCACCCCCGGAATAGAAAATCCCCACGAATTTACACTATCTAGTCCCATACCTAGCAAGAATAAATTATAACCAAGGCCTACCCACTAGTCCCATACCTAGTAAGCATCCTATAATAGAGGTTGAGCAACATACTACCCAAAAGCCCCTCATCCCCGTGATGGAAAAAGTGAATAATAATAATCCACACAATATCATAAATCATAGCACAACATGACAATTTAAACATAAAGGTTCCAATTTAATTTCAATCAATTCATAAAATCGTCTTTGATTCCAAAAGTGTTAAACTAATTAACATGCAATAATTTCAATATAACACAAGCGTTTTCTTTTATAAATTCGCAACTTATTATAAGTGTGAGCGTGTCCCAAAAACCATATAAATAAACCCACATAAAATTCTACATGAGAACCTACACCCAAAATCATAAACACCCAAAAATATAATCTCCGCACCTACGGGTTTCAAGGATTTCATCATATTAAAAGTTTCATCAAAACAACCCCAAATTTTAGTGTCCACTTTCCCTTATTAAGTTACTACTTGATTTTAATGGAGAACATGCAATTAAGTTTTTAGGCGACACTTAAAATGCATAATACTAAAGGAAAGGAATGGTGTAAGAGGGTAGTTTAGATTAGATGGAGGCGTAACTGAGAAACGTGTGTGCTCGCGTTCAAATGATCAAACCATATATAAAACCCTTTTAACACAAACAAACCCTAAACATGCAGCAGTATGTGATTGAATAAATAGATAACCTACACAAGAACATTCAAACACATGCAATTAAGGAAAAATCCCCCTCAGGGGCAAAACCATTTATTTTCACTATAATTTGTAAGAAAACGGCTTACAATCGGATTACAATGAAAATACAAGTTGACTAAGAATTACCCTCGGGTATCGGATTCCGTAGTCGCGGCTGGAATTATCCCTTTCCAGTAGGGCTGCAATGAAGAAGAAGAACGGTCTCCTCCACAAGGGTTGAACAAACCAAAGTTGTGTTCTTGGGTTGCAAAAGGATTCACAAAGGTTTGGCAATGATGTGTGAATCAAAACATGAGTCTTGGGACTCAAAAATATGAAGACTAGATGTATTTGGAGTCTCAAATTCGTCTCCTAAAGTCTTGCAAAACAACTCTCCCGAAGTTGGTATTTATAGGAAAAAATATGAAGAGTCCCACGTTCTTAAAACTCTAAAATTCTATCCAGCGTACAAAAAAAACAGCATTCTTTAACGAATTTTCTCTATCTTCAAAAGGTCATAACTCCTTCACCGTAGCTCGGATTGAGGTGCCGTTTTTTCCAGTATCTTCGTTGCGGCGAGCTCTTCAACTTTACAGTTGACCAGACCTCCAAACTATGGATGTAAAATTACGAAAATGCCCTTGAACTCTCCTATTGTGCCTTTTTTTCACTGTTTTGACTTCCCTTGCGTACCACTTGCATTAAGTCCCTAAAATCTTGGAACGTGAAGTCATTGAGGCAGATGTGGGACATATTAGTGGAGATAATGCATGCTTAATTCCCGGAATTCGGATAGAGGCCGTCATGTGAGATCGTGAGGAGACGTGCCAAATGTAGCGGCGTACGACATAAATAAATGAAACATTTCGGACATGTGAAAAATGTCCTTACAAATCTCCCCCTATGTCTACGCCGGTACATACATAAAAAATTCGAATTATCAAATATGAAATTGCCTATACGAATCTACCCTCCCATGAACCCAAAACTGGAAAAGGTACAAATGACTAGTCTTCATCGTTTGTTCTTTAATTCTTCAGGAATCTCAAAACTTTTCTCATCAGGGTGTGCAACATATAGATCTGCAATCTTCATACCTACACACATGAGACAAAGCAAATACCACGTGATATATCGAGTTTGAAATGAGATAACATGGATATCAATATATGATAAAAACATAAGCAACATCTCAAAAACTCCCCCAGAATTCAAACTCCCCCATAATATGATAATTCTTTCTCCCCCTTTTTATGATGTCCCCAAATGGACAAATTAGAGAAATAAATCAAATAAGCAAGTGCGGAGTGTCACTAGGATAAAAACACACCATGAATAAACAGAAAGCAACCAAGTCAATGATAGCGTAAATGAAGTGGTGTGATCAAATTCGATAGGAAAATCAATGCATACAAACATGACATATGTGCACGATGAATATTGGATATTCCTAGCGAATGAACTCAAATGCTTCCTTTGGTGTAAAAGAGTGACAATATAAGATATTGACTTAATCAAATCAACAAATTAAAGCTCAAAATGATTTTCACACCAATAACGTCCAAAATGATTTTATGCTTTTTCAGGACTTTCAAGGAAGTGCAAACCCGTTTAGATTCACCAACCAAACTCCCTCAGATATTGTATTGAATAGAGGCATTCTAAATTCTCAAACTTTGGAGAATTGATGGTGAAACCTAAGTGGCCCATATTTGGCATGAATTACTTTTTATTGCCTTTAAATTTTTTCGGGCTCTTTTAACCTCTTTGGACCTCGGATATTAAAATTCCTCCATTTTTTAGGTCCTTTTTAACGGTGGCTTTTGTGCAAAGGATAGATGATTACCTTTCGCAGCCCCTCCCCGTTATACAAAAACACACAGTCTCACCAAAACGGTTTTTACATGCATTCCAATCTTGTCAAGTTTTATCGCATATTGTACATTGTATAGACAGGATTGAGATGAAAACACGCAAGCCAACATGAGATAGACAAGTGCAATAATCAAATATATCCGTGCATGTGTGCAATAAAGGATATAGGAGTCAAACATGTAGGAAGATATCACTAATTACATCTCAAAGACTCCAATCAATGTAAAGCACATGGATGAAATGATGTAGCCTCTCAAATATCTATCAAACAGTCACATGGATAAATGGAATGAAGTTGTGACTTGGCTATCTTACATGCTCATCCATAAAAGAAGCAAAATACAAAAATCTTTTTGGATTTTTTCAAAAATTTGGAAAAATAAAATCTTTTTGTGCTTTTCTCAAAATTTTTCTTAAAGGAAAATCTTTTTGTATTTTTTTCAAAAGAAATATAAAAAGCAAAAAGAATAAAACAAAGCTGTACAACAAAGTAATGGTACATATAAAACAGACTAGCAATAGGAAGCATATGATATGAACATGAAGAAGCATCCTATTCTAGACATAGACCAACCCCTCAGTCAACTGTGCAAATCCCTAAAGATTTCCTAAGACTCTCAAATCTAAGGGCATCTAAAGGTTTCATGAAAATATCGACTAACTGACGGTCGGTAGGAACAAAACTCAGGGATACGACTTTCTCTTCAACTAACTGACGAATAAAGTGCTCACGTATCCTGATGTGTTTTGTGCGCGAATGCTGAACTGGATTGCGGGATATGTGTATCGCGCTCGTGTTATCACAGGAAATGGTCATGGTGTCCTGTGATATCCCATAATCCTCCAGCATTTGCTTCGTCCACAAGAGTTGTGTGCAACAACTCCCGGCGGCTATGTACTCAGCCTCCGCAGTGGACAAAGAGATGGAATTTTGCTTCTTGCTCAGCCAGGAGACAAGAGCAGAACCAAAATAGAAACACCCACCAGAAGTGCTCCTACATCCATCTACATCCCCAGCCCAATCGGCATCCGAGTAGGCGGACAGACGGTCATCGGTATCAAAGGAATACCAAATCCCGTATGAGAGAGTCCCACTTACGTATTTAATAATACGTTTTAGAGCAAGTAAATATGACTCTTTTGGGGATGCCTGATAACGCGCACAGACTCCAACACTAAAGGCGATGTCGGGACGACTGGCAGTTAAGTAGAGGAGACTACCTATCATACTCCGATATAAGGTTTGCTCTACGTCCTTGCCTGAAGTGTCCTTACTAAGCTTGGTAGTGGTACTCATAGGTGTACGTGCATGCTTAGCGGAGTCTAAACCAAATTTCTTCACTAGGTCTCTAGCATACTTGGATTGGGAGATGAACATCCCATCCTCTAGCTGACGAACCTGGAGACCAAGGAAGAATGTAAGCTCACCAACCATGCTCATCTCAAACTCACTTTTCATCTCCTCCTCAAAGTGGTGAGCATGCTGGGAGCATGTGGATCCAAAGACTATGTCGTCCACATAGACCTGGGCAACCAAAATAGCACCGTCATCTCTCCTGACAAACAACGTCATATCTACTCCCCCTCTCTTGAAGCCACGAGCTAAGAGATAAGAAGTAAGCCTCTCGTACCAAGCACGGGGTGCTTGCTTCAAACCATACAAGGCTTTCCTCAGATAGTAGACGTGCTCAGGGTGCTGAGGGTCTTCAAACCCTTTTGGTTGTTCCACATAAACCTCCTCCTGTAGAATGCCATTCAAAAAGGCACTCTTGACATCCATCTGATACACCTTGAAGCGCAGATGACATGCCTGTGACACCCCGACTAATTAAACACCGGGTAGCTACTCCTTTATAAAATTAATTCAAAATGCCAAGTTGGCTCAGTTAATAGCATCACTGTCGAAAACGTTTTATTATTACTAACCACCTAGTATTTAAAAAGTAAGTGCCAAATTTTATTAAATCTGATTAACATGCAACAAGAGTAATGAATAACTAAATAACACCATTCACCGTACTGAAGTAACAAGAACAACCATCACAATATGTAAATATAACCTGGAGGAAAAACTCCTCAATACAAATCCCACAACTGATATGTAAACTGAAATAAATAACTAAAACTGAATACTGAGCAATACATGCTAGAGTCTGAAAACTGAAATGTAAAAATGCTCTAAATAGGAATGGGCAACATGCCCTACAACTGATAGATAGTGACTCTGGAATCCAAAAGATAGAAGCGTCTATGAGCAAATCCCTGTAGCTTCCACAACCAGCTACAGCACGTCACCTGAATGAGTACCTATGCTTGGTGTCCTTGTGGCTGGGCACCTAAAAAGGTTTTACAAGAAAATATATTTGAAAGCAAATGGGTCAGAGCCCGAAAGTGGAAATCATTTTAAAAACCTGCAAGTGCTTTAAAAACATTTAAAACATTAAATGCAAAGTACATGTTAGGACGTACACTCGCATGATATTCTCACCTCTCGTCTAACTGTGCACTCCTAACGTAAGTACCCATCTATATTGACCCATATTACTAGCTAACTGACAACATAACTAGCTAGACTGCCAAAGGTTCTGCCCATATTACTCGGTTCCATTTAACGTAACAACGCTCGTAATAAAATAGAGGTTTAACGCAAACTCAGTTACTAAATATGCCATTGATATATCTATCAGTTACTCCTTAAATAACTCGAAACAATACCGTAATATTTTTACAACATTAACATGAGGATTTCCGGTAATTTAATGTATATTATTCACATCATAAATATACGATACAAGCACCCCGCAATCTAAGCTGTAGTGCACACATACTCTGCTATCCATCCCGGTACATCACATACATAAGGATCACATATTCCGAATCTCTCAGGAATAGTTCAGATAACACAAATCACAAATAGTGGAGGCGAACATAGTCACCATCACATGGGTCACGCACATACCTACGCTCCCATGGTCAGCGGACTTATTAATATCACAATAAGTCTTTCTATGACCTATGTTCATCAAGGTACCAGTCTATATCCCCCCCGTAGGCACACAAGGAATAGAGGGTCCTAAGCGAACGAAACCTCCCGTGATAGCAAGTATGGTAGGTATGTCATACATACAATCCATATACTAATACTAAGTAAACACACATCTTAGTAATACCGTATTTTAATCGTAGTACATATCGCATTCTCGTACTAACTAATTATCACAACTTATATTATTCCGGTTCATAATTATACGCGCTATAATTCGTCCTCACATCGTAGTAGTCACTCACGTCTCAACCCAAAAGATTCATTGAATATAACTCTCGTATATGATTTACTCATCCCAACAACCCAAAAGTCCCAAATCAATCACTATATCATCAAAGGGATGCTAACTCTACCCTTGAACCATCTCCCGGAACTCCAAAAGTCAAAACAGCCCAAAAAGGGTCAAACTGTCAACTCGTTAGAAGTCTCGTTCGAACGAGGCTTCGAACGAGTTTGGACTGTCAGGTCGTTAGAAGTCTCGTTCGAACGAGGCTGTTCGAACGAGATCCCAGTTCGTTCGAACGAACTGACCCTTCTAACGATATCTCGTTCGAACGAGATATCGAACGAAAACCCCACTCGTTAATAACGACTGGTCAACTCGTTAGAAGCTCGTTCGAACGAGCTCGTTCGAACGACCTGGGGGCTGCTTCTAACGAGATGCCAGTTTCGGCCCAGAATTTCCCAAAAATCGTTTTTCACCATTTTTACTCCTCAAACCTCTTCTAAAATTCGTTCCCACAATATATTGAGTTCTCTAATCATCCTCAAACATGTTAAGGGGCTATACTAACATCATTAAAGGGTGTGATAACATCTAAACATCATTAAATCACAATTTCTACATTAATTCCCAATTTTCTTCAAGAACATAAACCCTAACTTCTTCTCATCATAAATTCCCAGATTTTAATTCGTTTATACATCACCTAGATATGAAATATCCGAAATTAAATCTCCCAACAATGTTTCTACATGCAAACCTATCCCAATATTCAATAATAACTTCAAATTTCATGGGTTTTCTTTTAATCTTTCAAGAACAATTAAGATTCTTCAATTTCTAACATGGAAAAGACATTCTCAGTAATTAAATGGAAATAAAGTCACTTGCCTTGGTTTGATTTCTGAATTTGGTGTGGATTCGGTGTAGAATTTCTGCAGAATTCCTCTCTCTCTCTCCTTCTCCAAGCTTTCTTCTCCAAAAGGCTATGGTGGCTAGGGTTTGCTTTGGGGAAACTTATGAAACCTAATTTCAATAAACCTCCGTAGCTTGTTGGGTTAATAAGGGTTGGTTGGGGTCAATCCTTATCAGATTACAACTCTCAATTTTCGTCACTTTTAATTACCCAAAAATACCAAATTACTAAAATACCCTTTAAGTTACCGGTATGGTCTAAAATTACCCCGGGACCCAAACTATACCTCCGGCTAGTGTTTTCTGACTATCTCGACCCTTCCGGACGCGTTGGCGCACTCAAAACGACCATACGGATTATAGATTTTAAATTCACTTTTTATAATTAAAATATTATACCGTGACGCGGCGGTCCCACGCGTCTCAACAAAATTTCTAAAATGCCGTATATAAATCCCACGACAAATTTTATAATACCAAGTTCGTATATAATCATATATGCACCTAATCAAATACCAATTCGCATCACATTAGTATTTATAACCCGGATTAATTTCCAATTAATACGCATTTAATTAATTAATCCCAAAAATAAATATAGCCAAAAGTACGGGGTATTACATACTTCCCCCCTAATAACTGAATTTCGTCCCGAAATTCGAAACTAGAAAGTACCTGCTAAAAACAGCTCTGGATAACGCTCGCGCATCTCATCCTCGCGCTCCCATGTGGACTCCTCGACATTGTGATGTCGCCACTGAACACGTACTAACGGGACTATCTTTGACCGTAGTTTCCTCTCGCTTCGGTCCAAAATAGCAATCGGCCCTTCCTCATAAGAGCTATCCGGCTGGAGATCGATGTCCTCCACCGAAATGTGAGAATGAGCCAAATCATCCCTAAGGTATTTCCTCAGCGAGGAAATATGGAACACGTCATGAATCCGATGCAAATGCTCCGGTAACCCGAGTCTATACGCAACCGGTCCTATCCGCTCAATAATAGGAAACGGCCCCACATACCTCGGTGCCAACTTCCCCTTCTTCCCGAATCGCATAATCCCCTTCATAGGAGATACCCTGAGCAAAACCTGGTCCCCTACTTGGAACTCTCTGAAAAATCTCTTCGCGTCAGCGTAACTCTTCTGCCGGTCTTGAGCTACCCGAATGCGACTCCGAATCAACTCAATCCTTGCCGAAGTATCCTGAATCACTTCCGGCCCAAGTAGTTTGTTGTCCCCCACCTCCAACCAACATGCTGGGGAACGACAAGGTCTACCGTACAATGCCTCAAACGGAGCCATGCCAATCGTGAACTGATAGGAGTTGTTGTAAGCAAACTCCACCAGTGGAAGGTACTGCTCCCATCCACCCCCGAAGTCAATAATGCACATGCGTAGCATGTCCTCCAACATCTGATTGGTGCGTTCTGTCTGCCCATCGGTCTGCGGATGATAAGCCGTACTCAACCGCAATTCTGTGCCCATGGCCTCCTGGAAACTTTCCCAAAACCGCGAAACAAATATCTTGTCTCTGTCAGACACGATATTCAGGGGCACACCGTGAAGTCTCACAATCTCTGAAATGAAGAGCTGGGCATACTGTCCCGCAGTGTAATCAGTCCTAACGGGTAAAAAGTGAGCGACCTTGGACAACCTGTCCACAATTACCCAAACGGAGTCGTGACCCCTCTGCGACGTAGGCAACCCCGTGACAAAATCCATGGATATGCTCTCCCACATCCACACCGGAACCTCCAACGGTTGTAGCAATCCTGCTGGTCTCTGATGATCCACTTTTACAAGTTGACAAGTGGCGCATTTCGAGACAAACTCAGCGATATCTTTCTTCATACCGCTCCACCAATACTGCCGTCTCATGTCTTGGTACATTTTGTCCCCTCCGGGATGTACCGCGAACCGTGAACCGTGCGACTCTGCCATAACATCGTGTCGCAATTCCTCTCCTTCCGGAACTACCAATTTCCCATTGAAGCGTAATCCCCCGTCTGAGCTAACGGTATAGGATTCAGCTCCCTCAGCGAGTAATCGAACTATCTGCTCCTGACAGAACGAATCATTTGCCTGTGCCCGTACAACCTTCGTGACAATCTGCGGTGTAACGGTCATCACAGACATGAAAGATCGAGCCACTGCATCCTGGTGTCCCAATTCCTTCCACTTCGCTTTCCACACCTCTGCCACCTTGTCTACTGGCCTACGGCTTAACGCGTCTGCTACCACGTTAGCCTTACCCGGGTGATACTGTATGTCGAACTGGTAGTCTTTCACAAATTCAAGCCACCTACGCTGCCGCATATTTAATTCCTTCTGCGTGAACAGATACTGTAGTGACTTGTGGTCCGTGAACAGCTGAAACTTCTCCCCCAAAAGATAGTGCCTCCAAATCCGTAAGGCAAATACCACTGCCGCCAACTCCAAATCATGTGTGGGGTAATTCTTCTCATGAGGCTTAAGCTTACGGGAAGCATAAGCTATGGCCTGTCTCTCCTGCTGCAACACACCTCCAAGCCCTTGCAAAGACGCATCGGTGTAAACCAAATACTCAACTCCCGGTCTCGGCAATGCTAACACAGGTGCTGAGGTCAATTTGTCCTTCAACTCATCGAATGCCAACTGACAGGCATCACTCCAGGTATATGGCACACCCTTACGAGTAAGATGTGTCAAAGGACCTGCTATCTCTGAGAAACCCCGAATAAACCTCCTGTAGTATCCTGCTAAACCCAAGAAACTACGAATCTCCGTTGGTGTCGTGGGCTGTCCCCACTCCCTTACCGCTGACACCTTCCCCGGATCAACAGATATTCCCTGATCGGAAATAATATGACCCAAGAACTGGACTTCCTTCAACCAAAACCCGCACTTCTCATATTTTGCATACAGCTCGTTCTGACGAAGTGTCTGCAAAACCTGCCTCAAATGCTCGGCGTGCTCCTCCTCTGTCTGAGAGTAAACCAGAATGTCATCAATGAAGACAATGACAAACTGATCTAGGAAATCTCTGAACACCCTGTTCATCAAGTCCATAAACACTGCTGGAGCGTTGGTCAAACCGAAAGGCATAACCCGAAACTCATAAGAACCATATCTCGACAAGAACGCAGTCTTCGAGACATCCTCCTCCCTGATACGCAACTGATGGTATCCCGACCTCAAGTCAATCTTCGAGAAGAAAGAAGCTCCTCTCAACTGGTCGAATAAGTCATCGATTCGAGGCAACGGATACTTATTCCGTATCGTGACCTTATTCAACTCTCGGTAGTCCACGCACAATCTCAGTGAACCATCCCTCTTCTTCACAAACAAAACTGGAGCGCCCCAAGGTGAGGTACTCCTGCGAATAAAGCCCTGCCCTAACAGCTGCTCTATCTGATCCCGTAGCTCTCGCATCTCAGCTGGAGCCATACGGTACGGTGCACGTGCTATAGGTCTCGTACCCGGTAGCAAATCAATAACGAAGTCTATCTCTCGACTGGGTGGTAAGCCTGGTATCTCCTGAAACACATCCGAATACTCCCTGACAACCGGGATCGAATCCAAAGGAATCACAACCTCCTTAGAGGTATCCTCCTCTATGTAATACAGATGAGCGGTCGATCCTCCCTCTGGGCGAGGCATCGCCACTATAAACATCTCCTGCCCCGGAATGGCAAAAACAATGCTCCCGCTGAAGCAATCAATCATGGCCCTATATGATACGAGCCAGTCCATACCGATGATCACATCGTGAACATGCATGTCTAACACTAACATGTCCGCAGGCAATACCAAACCACCAACCTCTACCCCGACTCCCCGGCATATAAAGAAAATAAGTGACCCACTCCCCAATGGTGAGTCGACACACGTCACTGTGCTCTCTGCCGTAGCTAACAATCCTAAAGCTTTCGCGAAGTGTGTAGCAATAAAACAATGTGTAGCACCCGTATCAAATAACACCCGACCCATAGTGCCATGGATAGGAAACGTACCCTCGATCGCGGGCGGTGCCTGTGGAATTGCAGCCTGGTGGACGTTGTAGACACGTCCATACTGTAGCTGCCCCTGCTGAGCTGGGACTGCTGGAATGGGTGGCAAAGCTGCCATCTGTGGCGGTGCAGGAAGAGCGGCGGGAAACATAGGTCTCTGTGGCTCCTGGCGAGCACCCTGCTGCTGCTGCTGTGGGGCCCTGCCCCTATCAGGACAATCCTGCTTCTTATGGCCAGTCTTGCCACAAGTAAAGCACTTCCCTGGGAAGTTCCCTCCCCTCTGCCCCTGCTGTCCCCGGCCCTGGTGGCCGTTACCATTCCTCCCTTGGCCCTGCTGGCCCTGATGGAATTGCTGCCCATTCTGCCCCTGCTGGCCCTGCTGGCCGTTTGGACCCTGATGGCCCTGGCGGAAACCTCCCTGTCCCTGCCTGTAGTTCCCTGATCGAAACCTCTTGTTATCCCCCTGCTGGGTACCCTGCTCAGTCTGTCTCTGCCCCTGACTGGTTTGTGCCCCGCTGGCACCATGTCCTCCAGTCCTGCCCTGATGGCTAGACTCCCCTGACCGCTTGCCCTCGGCCATATGAAAACGGTGGTCCTGGCAGTGCAATAACGCAGCGTTAACCACATCAGAATACGTGGCCAACGATAGGTTCCCTAGCAGATGCTGACGGATTCTCCAATTCAACCCGTCGGTGAACTTCTCTATCTTCTTCTTCTCTGTTGGAATCTCGTCTGGAACGATATTCAACAGGTTAGTGAACTCGGCCTCATACTCGGCCACTGTCTTGCCCTCTTGCTTCAAACTCATCAGCTTCCTCCTCATCTCTGTATGAACTGCGGACGGAAAATACTTGCGGTCGAACCGCACCCAGAACTCCTGAATCGTGAGGGTATCCCTCTCCTCCGCGGTGGTAATAGACTCCCACCACTGTAGCGCAGATCCAACTAGCTTGAAAGTAGCTAGAACCTGTTTCTGAACATCAGTGCACTCATGCATCCTCAAATGCCTCTGCATGTCCTTCCTCCATTGGCTCGAGATAACCACATCTGAGCTTCCAGCAAACTCTGGTGGATGCGCTTTCTGAAAAGCGTCACGTACACGTTCCCAAGCAGACGGGAATGCATTAACCTGGACTGGCGCGGCAACCGGCGCCTGCGGTGGTGCCTGCTGAATCACGGTAATCGCAGCATTTACCGCTTGGGCTACTATAGCAGCAACCTCAGCGGCGTTCAACATGCCCTGAACTGGAGCGGGCTGGGGTTCGGGCGTAGCATTCCTGAGAACTCGTCGTGCACGTCGTGGAGGCATCTGAAACAAGAACAAAGTTTATAAGTTCACGGTTTATAAACTTAATATAGCTGAAGAACGAAACGTACACAATAAGAGTAGAACAGTCCTAAAATATAGGGCTCTATATCAAAGAAAACGTAGCGGAAACATAATAGCCGTACAGATCCTAAAGGACACTAGAACCTGATGCTCTGATACCACCTGTGACACCCCGACTAATTAAACACCGGGTAGCTACTCCTTTATAAAATTAATTCAAAATGCCAAGTTGGCTCAGTTAATAGCATCACTGTCGAAAACGTTTTATTATTACTAACCACCTAGTATTTAAAAAGTAAGTGCCAAATTTTATTAAATCTGATTAACATGCAACAAGAGTAATGAATAACTAAATAACACCATTCACCGTACTGAAGTAACAAGAACAACCATCACAATATGTAAATATAACCTGGAGGAAAAACTCCTCAATACAAATCCCACAACTGATATGTAAACTGAAATAAATAACTAAAACTGAATACTGAGCAATACATGCTAGAGTCTGAAAACTGAAATGTAAAAATGCTCTAAATAGGAATGGGCAACATGCCCTACAACTGATAGATAGTGACTCTGGAATCCAAAAGATAGAAGCGTCTATGAGCAAATCCCTGTAGCTTCCACAACCAGCTACAGCACGTCACCTGAATGAGTACCTATGCTTGGTGTCCTTGTGGCTGGGCACCTAAAAAGGTTTTACAAGAAAATATATTTGAAAGCAAATGGGTCAGAGCCCGAAAGTGGAAATCATTTTAAAAACCTGCAAGTGCTTTAAAAACATTTAAAACATTAAATGCAAAGTACATGTTAGGACGTACACTCGTAAGATATTCTCACCTCTCGTCTAACTGTGCACTCCTAACGTAAGTACCCATCTATATCGACCCATATTACTAGCTAACTGACAACATAACTAGCTAGACTGCCAAAGGTTCTGCCCATATTACTCGGTTCCATTTAACGTAACAACGCTCGTAATAAAATAGAGGTTTAACGCAAACTCAGTTACTAAATATGCCATTGATATATCTATCAGTTACTCCTTAAATAACTCGAAACAATACCGTAATATTTTTACAACATTAACATGAGGATTTCCGGTAATTTAATGTATATTATTCACATCATAAATATACGATACAAGCACCCCGCAATCTAAGCTGTAGTGCACACATACTCTGCTATCCATCCCGGTACATCACATACATAAGGATCACATATTCCGAATCTCTCAGGAATAGTTCAGATAACACAAATCACAAATAGTGGAGGCGAACATAGTCACCATCACATGGGTCACGCACATACCTACGCTCCCATGGTCAGCGGACTTATTAATATCACAATAAGTCTTTCTATGACCTATGTTCATCAAGGTACCAGTCTATATCCCCCCCGTAGGCACACAAGGAATAGAGGGTCCTAAGCGAACGAAACCTCCCGTGATAGCAAGTATGGTAGGTATGTCATACATACAATCCATATACTAATACTAAGTAAACACACATCTTAGTAATACCGTATTTTAATCGTAGTACATATCGCATTCTCGTACTAACTAATTATCACAACTTATATTATTCCGGTTCATAATTATACGCGCTATAATTCGTCCTCACATCGTAGTAGTCACTCACGTCTCAACCCAAAAGATTCATTGAATATAACTCTCGTATATGATTTACTCATCCCAACAACCCAAAAGTCCCAAATCAATCACTATATCATCAAAGGGATGCTAACTCTACCCTTGAACCATCTCCCGGAACTCCAAAAGTCAAAACAGCCCAAAAAGGGTCAAACTGTCAACTCGTTAGAAGTCTCGTTCGAACGAGGCTTCGAACGAGTTTGGACTGTCAGGTCGTTAGAAGTCTCGTTCGAACGAGGCTGTTCGAACGAGATCCCAGTTCGTTCGAACGAACTGACCCTTCTAACGATATCTCGTTCGAACGAGATATCGAACGAAAACCCCACTCGTTAATAACGACTGGTCAACTCGTTAGAAGCTCGTTCGAACGAGCTCGTTCGAACGACCTGGGGGCTGCTTCTAACGAGATGCCAGTTTCGGCCCAGAATTTCCCAAAAATCGTTTTTCACCATTTTTACTCCTCAAACCTCTTCTAAAATTCGTTCCCACAATATATTGAGTTCTCTAATCATCCTCAAACATGTTAAGGGGCTATACTAACATCATTAAAGGGTGTGATAACATCTAAACATCATTAAATCACAATTTCTACATTAATTCCCAATTTTCTTCAAGAACATAAACCCTAACTTCTTCTCATCATAAATTCCCAGATTTTAATTCGTTTATACATCACCTAGATATGAAATATCCGAAATTAAATCTCCCAACAATGTTTCTACATGCAAACCTATCCCAATATTCAATAATAACTTCAAATTTCATGGGTTTTCTTTTAATCTTTCAAGAACAATTAAGATTCTTCAATTTCTAACATGGAAAAGACATTCTCAGTAATTAAATGGAAATAAAGTCACTTGCCTTGGTTTGATTTCTGAATTTGGTGTGGATTCGGTGTAGAATTTCTGCAGAATTCCTCTCTCTCTCTCCTTCTCCAAGCTTTCTTCTCCAAAAGGCTATGGTGGCTAGGGTTTGCTTTGGGGAAACTTATGAAACCTAATTTCAATAAACCTCCGTAGCTTGTTGGGTTAATAAGGGTTGGTTGGGGTCAATCCTTATCAGATTACAACTCTCAATTTTCGTCACTTTTAATTACCCAAAAATACCAAATTACTAAAATACC
The DNA here is from genome assembly GCA_949130495.1 of Sambucus nigra. NCBI lineage: Eukaryota > Viridiplantae > Streptophyta > Magnoliopsida > Dipsacales > Adoxaceae > Sambucus > Sambucus nigra. Next base: position 302,008,266 of record OX422224.1, read on the forward strand.
CTTTAAGTTACCGGTATGGTCTAAAATTACCCCGGGACCCAAACTATACCTCCGGCTAGTGTTTTCTGACTATCTCGACCCTTCCGGACGCGTTGGCGCACTCAAAACGACCATACGGATTATAGATTTTAAATTCACTTTTTATAATTAAAATATTATACCGTGACGCGGCGGTCCCACGCGTCTCAACAAAATTTCTAAAATGCCGTATATAAATCCCACGACAAATTTTATAATACCAAGTTCGTATATAATCATATATGCACCTAATCAAATACCAATTCGCATCACATTAGTATTTATAACCCGGATTAATTTCCAATTAATACGCATTTAATTAATTAATCCCAAAAATAAATATAGCCAAAAGTACGGGGTATTACAGCGATGGCGAGCAGAAGACGGACGGACTCAAGCCTCGCAATAGGAGCAAATGTCTCCCCAAAGTCTACACCCTCTATCTGTGTGTAGCCTTGAGCGACCAACCTAGCCTTATTTCGGATTATGGTACCATTTTCATCCATTTTGTTTTTAAAAATCCACCGGGTACCTATCACATTAATCTCACTAGGTCGGGGGACAAGTTCCCAGACATCATTCTTTTTAAACTGAAGCAACTCATCCTGCATAGCAGATATCCAGTGTTCATCCTTGAGTGCTTCTTTATGGTTCTTGGGCTCGACTTTGGACGTGTAGCAAAGATGGCTAACAACGTTCTCTAGCTGAGCACGAGTCTTGACCCCTAGAGTGGGATCACCAACAATGGCAGAAGGGTCATGACTCTTGCGAACCCAAGCAGGTGTGTCCCCTAACACAGGAGTAGGGTCCACAGAGTGTGAGAGAGGAATAGGTAAATCACTGTCAGAACAATCCTCATCCTCACACTGAAGGTTAGGATCAATAACCGTCGGAGGTTCGTCATCTTGCACGGTGACGTTTATTGATTCCATAATCTTAGAGCTCTTCAGGTTAAAAACCCGGTACACTCTGTTATTCGATGAATATCCTAGAAATATTCCCTCGTCGCTTCGGGAGTCAAACTTTCCTAATTGCTCTTTATCCAGTAGGATGTAGCATTTACTCCCAAAGACACGGAAATATGCCAGGTTGGGCTTCTTGCCAGTCCACAACTCATAAGGAGTGTGAAGTGTGTGTGGACGCAGATACACCCTATTCACCGTGTGGCATGCAGTAGACACTGCCTCTTCCCAAAATCTCCTAGAAACTTTACGACCTAGAAGCATAGATCTAGCCATCTCTTGGATCGTTCTATTCTTTCTCTCAACAATCCCATTTTGCTGAGGAGTTCTCACAGCAGAAAACTCATGTTTGATCCCAAGGCTATCACAGTACAAATCAACCTTTGCTTCCTTGAATTCAGTGCCGTTGTCACCACGTATTCTGTTAATAGTGACACCGTGTTGATTTTGCAGGACACGGCACTTGGTCGTTAAGAAATCTACAGCATCGGATTTCTCTCTCAGAAAACCTACAATGGAGTATCTGGAGAAATCATCTACCATCACGAGGATGTACCTCTTACCACCTAGACTCTCCGTACGAGTGGGACCCATAAGATCCATGTGAATCAACTCCAGAACACGAGAGGTGGTAATGGAATGTAACTTCCTATGAGGACTACGAATTTGTTTTCCCAACTGACAGGGTCCACAAACGGTCGAAGTTGACTTTCCAAGAGATGGTAAGCCACGTACTAGGTCCTTTTTAGATAAACGATTGAGATCTCTAACGATTACGTGACCTAGACGTTGGTGTCACAGATCCATAGGAGTGATCGTGGCGCTGTTGCAGACAAGTGAGGATGTGGACTCAGTCCCATAGCAATTATTCTCGGTCCTCACCCCTTGCATCAAAAGTTTACCGGCTTGATTGTAGACTTTACACGCGTCCCGGTCAAACTTTACTGCAAAGTTAGTGTCGCACAGCTGGCTAATGCTGAGAAAGTTTGCTTTCAAACCTTTGACGTACAAAACATTTTCTAGCTTAGGAAAACCAGGTAACTCGATAGTACCTCGTCCTATAATGCTAGACTTACTCCCATCTCCAAAGATGACTCTGCCATCTTGATAATCCTCAAGAGTAGTAAAAAATGAGGCATCACCTGTCATGTGTCTGGAGCACCCACTATCAAAATACCACTGTGAGGTATTATGTGCTTTGAGAGCAACATGAACAACAAAGGCCTTTTTATCTTTCTTAGGCACCCAAGCAGAGATGACCTTTTGTTTGCCTTTGTTGGTTTTAGCTGGAATGTAAGAAGCATTCACTAACGGCGAAGACATCCGTCGGAATTCTTTCATCAAACTCTGAGTCGTGGCAGCTAAGAACTCAACTCGCTCTCTCAGACTAGAAAACTCATCAGTATGTCGTGGTGGAGCAGTAGTACGTCGTGTCCGACCCATGCTATAGCAAGTTTCCCTAAGGTGGCCTTTTCTTTTGCAATAAGTACAAAAGAGCTCAATCAAAGGCGGACCTTGGTTTGCTTTTCTTGGTCGAACTCTCCTTCGAGGTTTTTTACGGTGACCATAAGGAGTTGTAGTAAACTCAGGAACTGGTCCAGGTGCAATTTGCGACGTGGAGGCACCATCATATCCAATTCCTTGACGATCACCAAAACCTAAAGCGGGGCCGAGGAGCATCTTTCCCATCTTCCCAGATCTGTCCTCGATTTGTACCTTGACTTCCCGTGCTTTCTCAAGATCATGAGTCAGCTGGGCAACAAGGGCTTCAAGTTTCTTCCGAGTCTCCACAGAGGAATTGAGCTGACTCGTAAGACTAGCCACTTGCTTGATCAAGTCCCCTCTCTCTTTCTCTAGAGTAATCTCTCTCTCTCTAAACAAATTCTCATTCTCGACACAGGTAGATTCTCTCTCTCTCAGGGCGGTGCAGGTGGAGAACTCTCTATCTCTAGCTTTCCTTAAATCTTCCTCTAGGCAAGTGATCTTAAGAACTAACGCTTTGTTACGCTTTTTAGTTTTAAAAGACTCAGAATATAACTCAGCGTAGGCGCGTTGTATATCACTCTCGCTCTCACTTGTGTCATCCTCCCCCTCACTCACATCGATCTCACTGTCGAGGTGTCCCTGTGAAGCATCATCCTCATCGTCGTGAGGAGAACTAGGAGTGCTCACTTGGCTGGCCATGAATGCGGTGAAGTTACACTCATGCGGTGACTCATCTCCAGAATCCACCGTCTCGACCTCACTGTCGCCACTAAGGGTAGCATTAAGGACAGCTTTCCCTTTCTCTCTATTCAGATGATTGGCACACTCAAAAGCTCTATGACCCCTACCATCACACTCAAAACATCTCTCACTTTCTTTCATAGAAGGATTTTTGGAAACTTTTTCATTTTTCTTTTCAAACTTATTTTTCTCAAATTTCTTTTTATCTTTAAAATTTCCATTTTTCTTAAATTTGAGAATCCTCTTGAAATTTTTTGCGAAAAGAGCCAAATCATTTAAGTCAAAATCGCACTCAGAATCTGACGTGTCAGTCTCTCTCTTTCTAGATGACTCTACCCTCTTTCTAGCTGACCCCTCACTCCTTCTTTCTTGGGCTTTAAGAGCAATTCCCTTATCTTTAGATTTAGCATTTTTAGGGAACATATCAATTTCATAAGTTTGCAAATCTCCTACAAGTTCTTCCAATTTTAGCGTAAACTCATCAAAGCATTCAGAATCATGCATGGTGATTGTTTCAAATTGAGTTGTCAAGTTTTGCAACTTAGACTCTTTCACAGCATTAGTTCCTTCATGGGTGAGTTGTAAAACATCCCATGCCTCTTTTGACGTGGTACACGTCATTATGCGTTTGAACTCATCAGGTGTGACAGACCCAGAAATAGCACTTAGACCCTTAGAATTAAAAGATGACCATTTAATTTCTTCATCAGACCAAGAAATGTCAGGTTTCAAGTTGGTCACATTATCAACAGTCACGGTGGGAGGAGTCCACCCTCGTTCAACCAAAATCCAGACACGTTCATCAATGGCTTTTAAAGCCGACCTCATACGGGCTTTCCAATAAGCATAATTTGTCCCGTCAAAAATAGGCATTTTATAATATGACTTCTCCATTTGAACACGCACTTTTTCGAAAATCAATTTTTTCAGAAAATTGATATCTTAGAAAAATTTTGCGGAAAAAAAAAGGAATACGCGATAGATTAGCGTAACCTGCTCTGATACCAATTTGAGAAACGTGTGTGCTCGCGTTCAAATGATCAAACCATATATAAAACCCTTTTAACACAAACAAACCCTAAACATGCAGCAGTATGTGATTGAATAAATAGATAATCTACGCAAGAACATTCAAACACATGCAATTAAGGAAAAATCCCCCTCAGGGGCAAAACCATTTATTTTCACTATAATTTGTAAGAAAACGGCTTACAATCGGATTACAATGAAAATACAAGTTGACTAAGAATTACCCTCGGGTATCGGATTCTGTAGTCGCGACTGGAATTATCCCTTTCCAGTAGGGCTGCAATGAAGAAGAAGAACGGTCTCCTCCACAAGGGTTGAACAAACCAAAGTTGTGTTCTTGGGTTGCAAAAGGATTCACAAAGGTTTGGCAATGATGTGTGAATCAAAACATGAGTCTTGGGACTCAAAAATATGAAGACTAGATGTATTTGGACTCTCAAATTCGTCTCCTAAAGTCTTGCAAAACAACTCCCCCGAAGTTGGTATTTATAGGAAAAAATATGAAGAGTCCCACGTTCTTAAAACTCTAAAATTCTATCCAGAGTACAAAAAAAACAGCATTCTGTAAGGAATTTTCTCTATCTTCAAAAGGTCATAACTCCTTCACCATAGCTCGGATTGAGGTGCCGTTTTTTCCTGTATCTTCGTTGCGGCGAGCTCTTCAACTTTACAGTTGACCAGACCTCCAAACTATGGATGTGAAATTACGAAAATGCCCTTGAACTCTCCTATTGTGCCTTTTTTTTCACTGTTTTGACTTCCCTTGCGTACCACTTGCATTAAGTCCCTAAAATCTTGGAACGTGAAGTCATTGAGGCAGATGTGGGACATATTAGTGGAGATAATGCATGCTTGATTCCCGGAATTCGGATAGAGGCCGTCATGTGAGATCGTGAGGAGACGTGCCAAATGTAGCGGCGTACGACATAAATAAATGAAACATTTCGGACATGTGAAAAATGTCCTTACAGTAACCCCTTTTGAGTACAGTAATGATAAGTTAAACAGTAACACTATTGATCAACTACGGGACACGCGAACACAACTTAGTGAAGATAGAATTAGTTTGAACTCACAAAATCTCTCGTGTATAGCTCAATAAGATAATAACAAACTCAGAAGTAACTCATTTGGAGGGAGAGAGAAGTAAGCACCCTAGATACACCTTGGCAGGCAGCCAAACTCACCAACCACCCTCAAGAATCTCTGTCAGATGTTAAAGCTTCATAATAAATGGCCATGGTGGGTGACTAAACTCTATGGATCATAATAAATCTCTCTAGTAATAACTTTTGAATTCTCAATCAGAAGATCCCCTCCTCAGGGATGGTTGGGATCCTTAAATACCCCCCCCCCCCCCCACACACACACACACACACCACTCCTGAGGTAACTTAGTCATTAAACACTATGAAAGACATCCCTAATACTTTATGTCACAACATTAAATTCCTGATGCACTAGTTAGCTCCACGTCATAGACATTAAATGCCAAGACATGCCTTTTGCCTAAACACTGTGTGTCAGGTGGCTGTCGTCACAGAGGTGGCTAACTAACTGTCTAACAGACCCAAATACCATAATGGTTTACTGAAGTTCAGATTTCACATTGTCTAGCTGGCTAGTGACATCACCTACATTAGATGTGACATTAAGTAGAGGGTTTTTTGGTTCACAACTCAACGCCTAATGGCACTCAAAGTTGCTCCGCCCGAGGTTCCATGGTAAGGGTCCTTCGATGTTTTACCAGGTGTATCTAGGATGGTCAGGACAAGACCCAACAGTACCTCACTTTTCAATCCTCCAAACCAAGTCCTTCTAAAGTTCCCACGGCGAGGTCGTTCGATAGAGCATGAAAGCTCTCCCAGTCCCTGCCAAGCCTGGCCTCTCGCGAATACCGTTCGACCTCACACAATCATTATACTCATTACATCTTTACAATCATTATAGCTCATAGTCAATATAAACAAAAGATACAACAAGACTAAGTTAATCTGCAGGACTAAAGGACGAGCTCTTTCGATCAGTTCTTCGCTAGAAGGTCCCTCTAGGTTACCACATTGAGTTGCCACATTGAGTTGCCTTAATCCCAAACACTGTTGTTAATGGGGGATTATCTCTAACCTCATTATTACCTTCCAGCCCCCTCTACATTTTCCCCTTCGTGCAGAGATTTATTATGGGAACAAGAAATGTCTGCACGAAAAACTTCTCAATCCGATGAACCTTCTCCGTGTGAAAAAATTCTAGCATCTTTTCCTTCGTTATAAACACTGCATTAGCCCTTGTAGGAAAAAGTAAAATCCACCCCCTATGTACCTGAGCCGAAGCGCTGCGGCTTATTGGGGCTTTGGCGAAGGGACATCGCCACTTTTCCATAACACTGAGTTTCCACCGTTCTAACTTGACTATTTGAAATTCTCCCGATAGACCTGCTAACCTGCCCAAATACTCATTTTGGCTTTGGGGAAGTGAAGCCGCTTGTGAAGTATAGTTGTAGACAGGGAGTTTTTTTTCCGTTAGGACTGCCCCTATCGTTGTAACTTTGTAAAATTCTCCCTTGTAACATTTCGCCATGTTTGAAAAGCAGAAATTCCCCCTGATGTAGCTGAGTCACAATTAAACAACGTTTGGACTTAAGGCGAGGGGGCATCATAGCTTTTTGGACTGTTGGGACAGTTTCTGTAATACCACGTATTTTCATGCTATATTAATTTGGGTATTTATTAAATTTAACGTGAATGATTTATTTAATAAAAATCCGGAAATTAATTATGTTATAATTATTAACGTGACGAGAGTTAGTAATTATGGGAAATTTGTTGAATATTACTAATGAGCAAAGTAATATATATTATATTGGTTATATTGAATGTCATGAGTGAATTAAATGACAATTTCGGAAATTTAAGTCGGAACGTGCCCGTGTCACGTCGGGACTAATTTTGTTAAATAAAAAGTGAACATTTTATAAGTTGTTCGTATGGTCATTTTGAGTGCGCCAACGCGTCCGGAAGGGTCGAGATAGTCAGAAAAGTGTACCCGGGGGTTTAATTTGGGTCTCGGGGAGTTTTTAGGCCTAATTGGTACCCCGGGAGGGAAATTTAGTCATTTCACCTTTTTGGGTAATTAAACCCACGAAATTTAGCAACCTATATCAACCATTTAGGTTAGTCTTTTAGGGTTAGAATATTCAGAACACAAGTGACGGCCATTGGAGAAGAGAGGAGAGAGCTCCAAGGCAATTCAAGGCCAAAAAGTCACCGGTTTGCACCGCCGCCACCACCAACGCGTAGATCGCGAGAAGGGGAACGCAACCACACCGGATTCATCTGCAAACCAGACTTTTGAAAATCCCAGGCAAGTATTTAACTTGCGTATTTTCGTTAGTGCAATCTCATATTAATTTAGGATTGATTAGAGATGAAAACTATGGAAGAAAACCCAATTTGTGTTAGGAAAATGCATGTAGTATTGATTATATGGAAATTCTGGAACCCTTGCCATGTAGAGGAATATAACCCACGAAATTTTGATGATATATGAGAAGGAATTTCTGGTAAAAATAGATTAGAACCTTCATTAAGAAAAACTCTAGGGTTCTTGATGATTAGATGGGATTTTGGGTTAATTATCCATGTTGAATGTTAGATATACACATGCTTTACGTTGAAAACATCTCGTATATTGTTATAATGATAGTAGTACGATTTTGGGACGTTTAGAATGGAAAAACATGGTTTTGGATGAAGAAATTTGGTAGAACCCGTAACTGCGTTTCTGCAGAATTTTCGCAGACCTGCTTGATCGATCGATCGAGCCTAGAGCTTCGATCGATCGAAGGTTCGATCGATCGAGCCCCAAACCTCGATCGATCGACCCCTCCTGGCAGACTACTATTTCCCTTTGTAAATGATTTAAAAATTGAATTGTCGTGATATAATTCTTGGGCATTCTTAGTATAATGATTTGGGAGACATAGAGGACCAGTAGGGCGTATAAATAAATGTTGGGATCATTAATATTCGACGAGAATGGTATTTATGGGAAGTTTACTTTAGGGTTAGTAAATTGATGTGTTAAAGTGTGAGGTGCGTAAGAGAGTTACGATGAAACGTAAATGTGACACCTACTGAATTTTCTACTTGGAAGAATATAGCCCACGAGTGTCACGAAATAAGTGAGAAAATCCTTCGAGTTAAGGTTAGAGATGAAACCTTATACGTAATACTAATAATGTGAAATTAAGGATAAATGTTGCAATTATGGGTAACGAGAGGAACCTATATTAATATGATAAAAGTGGTATATTTATATGATTGTGTGTACATATATTATATACATGTGAAAAACATTTGAAATCTTATGAGTAAGTTAAGATATGCTAAATTATTGGGAAGGTTAGTATGATAAAATGATAAGATAAACCCTTGGGAAGCTTAGTGCGATAGGTGTGCACATTAGAAGAGAGGTGAGTATTTCTCAAGAGACTGACGCTCTAATATGTTGTTGCATTGGCCTGTATCAATTTAAATACTTGCTAAACGTATTTTAAAATCAAACACTTTCGGGCTCTGACCCATTTCTTTTTCTCTCTCTCTCTTGTATATATATGTATATATTTCAGGTGCCCAGCCACAGGGGCGTCTTTCTTAGGATCCCTTGAGAGGAACGTGCTGCAGCTTAGGTGGGAGTTGCAGGTCACTTGCGTAGATGGCTTCCTTTATTGACTCCACTTCTAGCATTCTCATTTATTGGGCATGTGTCGCCCTTTCCATTATTTCATTATTGTTGGGATATTTGTATTTCAGTTATTTCCAGTATTGTTACTATGGGTTTTATTCAGTTTGGACTTGTGACTTTAGTTTTCGTATGTGGACATTCGATTGATGAATGTATTATATTCATTGGATTTTGTGTTCCAGGTTTTTGTGATGTGATTCTTAATTGTTGGAATGTTGTTAATAAAATAAATAAAACTTTTTCGTTAAATAAAATTTGGAAAGTTATGTATGAAAATGTTTTGACACTTAGCTTAATTATTTAGGGTGTTAAATTGGAAAATTATTTTTATCGGCAGTGATGCTGAGAATGAACCAACTATTTACCTTGATTTAATTTAATAAAGGAGTGATCGCCTGGTATTTAATTAGGCGGGGTGTCACAGGTGGTATCAGAGCATCAGGTTCTAGTGTCCATAGGATCTGTACGGCTTATTTCGCTTTCAGCTTAACGTTATTGCTATAGAGCCCTATTTTTAGGATTGTTGTATTCTTGCTTTTACGTTTAAGTCTTCAGCTATTGAGATTTGATAATAACTATAGACTAATAAACTTGTTCACGTTTTAGATGCCTTCGAGACGTGCTCCGAAAGATAGGCGTGCCCAAGCCGAGTAGCCAACAGCTCCGGCACCAGGCACAATGAATGCAAACGAAATAGCCGCCATTGTTGCTCAGGCGGTGAATGCCGCGATAGCGGTGATTCAGCAGGCTCCACCCCAGGTTCAGGCAGTAGCGCCAGTACCAGCACAGCTTCCATCTGCATGGGAGAGGGTTCGGGATGCTTTTCAGAAAGCGCATCCCCCTGAGTTTTCTGGTAGCTCCGATATTGTTACAGTTAGCCAATGGAAGAAGGACATCCAGCGGCATCTCCGTATGTATGAGTGCACTGATGTGAAAAAGCAGTTATTGGTTTCCTTTAAGCTGGTGGGAGCCGCCTTATAGTGGTGGGAGTCCACTACTACTTTGGAGGAGAGGGACACGATCCCTATTCAGTTGTTCTGGGAGCGGTTTGACCGCAAATATTTTCCACCCGCAGTGCAGACTGAGATGAGGCGGAAATTACTAAATCTGAAGCAGGAGAACCTTACTGTAGCTGAGTATGAGGAGGAATTCACGAGACTTCTCACCATTGTGCCAGATGAGGCACCTACTGAGAGCAAGAAGATTATGATGTTTGTCGATGGGTTAGCTTGGAGGATCCGTCAACACCTTATTGGGAACCTATCCCTGAGTACGTTCACTGATGTACTCAATGCCGCATCGTTACATTGCCAGGATCACCGCTTCCATCTTCAGGGAAGCAAGAGAGCAGGAGAATCCAGCCAGCAGGGCAGGGCCGGGGGTAATAGTGCCGGTGGGGAACCATCTCAAGGACAGACTCGTCAGCACGAGCAGAGTTCCCATCAGGGGGACCCTGCTAAGTGATTCCGTTCAGGTGATTCTAGGAAGGGATTCGGGGGTTTCAGGCAGGGCCATCAGGGCCAGCCTAATCAGCAGGGCCAGCAGGGCCAACACCGACCGCAGGGACAGCAGCAGGGCCAACAACATGCACATCAGGGCCAACAGGGCCAGTGGCGTGGAGGTAACGGCCAACATGGCCGTGGACAGCAGGGTCAGAGGGAAGCTAACTTCAAAGGCCGATGCTTTGGGTGCGGTAAACATGGCCATAGGCGCCAGGATTGCCCAGAGGGCGATAGGGCCCCACAGCAGCAAGGAGCCCGTAATGAGCCGCAGAGACCACTTTTTCCACCTGCCCTCCCAGCTCCAGCCCAGGTGCCAGCCCTACCAGCCATTCTAGCAGCTCCAGTGCAGTAGGGGAAATTACAGTATGGACGTGTCTATAACGTCCACCAGGTAGCATCTCCACAGGCACCGCCCGCGATTGAGGGTATGCTTCCTATCCATGGTACTATGGGTCGGGTTTTGTTTGATACGGGGGCAACACATTGTTTTATAGCTACACATTTTGCGAAGTCCTTAGGGTTGTTAGCCACAGCAGAGAGCACCGTGACATGTGTAGACTCACCACTGGGGAATGGGTCCCTTATTTTCTTTATATGCCGAGGAGTGGGGGTAGAGATTGGTAGCTTGGTATTACCTGCAGACATGTTAGTCTTAGACATGCACGAGCATGATGTGATTATTGGTATGGATTGGCTCGCAGCTTACAGAGCCATGATTGATTGCTTCGGTGGGAGCATTGTTTTTGCCATTCCGGGGCAAGAGATGTTTGTAGTGGCGATGCCTCGCCCAGAGGGAGGTTCGATCGCTCATTTGTTTTACATAGAGGAGGATACCTCTAAGGAGGTTGTGATTTCCTTAGATTCGATCCCAGTTGAGTATTTCGATGTGTTTCAGGAGATACCAGGCCTACCCCCCAATCGAGAGATAGACTTTGTTATAGATTTATTGCCAGATACGAGACCTATAGCACGCGCACCGTACCGTATGGCTCCGGCAGAGATGCGAGAGCTACGAGATCAGATAGAGCAGCTGTTAGGTCAGGGCTTCATTCGCAGGAGTACCTCACCTTGGGGCGCTCCAGTTTTTTTTGTGAAGAAGAGAGATGGTTCACTGAGATTGTGTGTGGACTACCAGGAGCTGAACAAGGTCACGATACGGAATAAGTATCCGTTGCCTCGAATCGATGACCTGTTCGACCAGTTGAGGGGAGCTACTTTCTTTTCGAAGATAGATCTGAGGTCGGGGTACCATCAGTTACGTATTAGAGAGCAGGATGTTTCAAAGACTGCCTTCTTGTCGAGATATGGGTCCTATGAGTTCAGGGTGATGCCGTTCGGACTCACAAATGCTCCAGCCGTTTTCATGGACTTGATGAACCGAGTATTCAGAGAGTTCTTGGATCAGTTTATCATCGTCTTCATAGATGACATCTTGATATATTCACACTCCGAGGAGGAGCATGACGAGCACTTGAGGCAGGTTCTTCAGACTCTACGTGAGCATCAGTTGTATGCTAAGTATGAGAAGTGTGGATTCTGGTTGCGAGAAGTACAGTTCTTGGGCCATGTTGTTTCTGAGCAGGGGATAGCAGTTGACCCGAACAAAGTGTCAGTGGTGAGGGAGTGGGGACAGCCCACGACACCGACGGAAGTGCGTAGTTTCTTGGGGTTAGCTGGTTACTACAGGAGATTCATTCGAGGATTCTCCAAAATAGCGGGTCCATTGACCAATCTGACTCGCAAGGGGGTACCATATGTTTGGGATGACGCTTGTCAGTTGGCTTTAGACGAGCTGAAAGACAAGCTTACTTCAGCGCCAGTCCTTGTGTTACCGAAGCCGAGTATGGAGTACCTGGTTTACACCGATGCGTCCTTACGGGGACTTGGGGGAGTACTTCAGCAGGAAGAGAAGGCTATAGATTTTGCCTTCCGCAAGATTAAGCCGCATGAGAAGAATTACCCCACCCACGACCTGGAGTTAGCAGCGGTCGTCTTTGCATTGAGGATATGGAGGCACTACTTATTGGGTGAGAAATTTCGTTTGTTCACAGACCACAAGTCATTGCAATACATGTTCACTCAGCGAGAGTTGAATATGCGTCAGCGTAGATGGCTAGAGTTTGTAAAGGACTACCAGTTCGATATACAGTATCATCCGAGAAAGGCCAACGTAGTTGCTGATGCGTTGAGTCGTAGACCGGTAGACGAGGTAGCGGATGTCTGGAAAGCAAAGTGGAAGGAGTTGGGTCACCAGGACGCAGTAGCACGTTCTTTCATATCCGTGATGTCAGTCACACCCGAGATTGTTACGAGGGTGATACAGGCACAGACCACAGACCCGTTTTGGCAGGAGCAGATTGTATGACTTTTAGCCGAGGGTGCTGAGTCTTATTCTGTTAGTTCTGATGGGGGTTTGAGGTTTAATGGGATATTGGTGGTTCCAAAAAGAGCAGAATTACGTCATGCAGTGATGACTCATTCTCACGGGTCCTGATTTGCAGTACATCCTGGAGGAGATAAGATGTACCAGGATATGAGACGACAATACTGGTGGAGTGGGATGAAGAAGGACATCGCCGAGTTCGTGTCCAAGTGTTCTACCTGCCAACTGGTGAAGGTGGACCACCAGAAACCGTCAGGGTTAGTTCAGCCATTGGAAGTACCCGCGTGGAAGTGGTAGAGCATTTCCATGGATTTTATTACAGGATTGCCTACCTCACAGCGGGGCCATGACTCTATCTGGGTAATTGTAGACCATTTGACCAAGGTAGCCCATTTTCTGCCGGTGCGGACAGATTATACATCGGGTCAGTATGCTCAGTTGTTCATCGCTAAGATTGTTAGATTACACAAGGTGCCCCTGAATATTGTGTCAGATAGGGACAAGATTTGTGTGTCACGTTTCTGGGAAAGCTTTCAGGAGGCTATGGGTACTGAGTTGAGGTTGAGTTCAGCTTACCACCCACAGACAGATGGACAGACAAAGCGTACTAATCAGATGTTAGAGGATATGCTACGCATGTGTGTTCTCAATTTTGGAGGAGGTTGGGAGCCACACCTTCCACTGGTAGAGTTTGCTTATAATAACTCGTATCAGTTCACGATTGGCATGGCTCCATTTGAGGCTTTGTATGGCAGGCCTTGTCGTTCTCCAACTTGTTGGCTCGAGGTGGGGGATAACAAGTTTCTAGGACCAGAGGTGATTCAGGAGACCTCCGCGAGGATTGAGATGATCAGGAGTCGCATTCGGGTAGCCCAGGACAGGCAAAAGAGCTACGCCGATGCGAAACGATTCTTCCGGGAGTTTAGTGTGGGCGACCAAGTGTTATTACGCGTATCCCCTATGAAGGGAGTGATGAGGTTCGGGAAGAAGGGGAAGTTGGCTCCGAGGTACGTGGGACCATTTCCCATCATCGAGAGGATTGGGCCGGTTGCATACAGGTTGGGACTGTCAGAACATTTACATCGCATCCACGATGTATTCCACATCTCGTCGTTGAGACGATATCTTCGGGATGATATGGCCCATACTCACATTGCGATAGATGAGATCGACTTACAGCCTGATAGCTCTTACGAGGAGAGACCATTGGCTATTCTAGACTATAGTGAGAGGAGATTGAGGTCGAAGATAGTTCCACTTGTGCGAGTCCAGTGGGAGCATCATAATGTGGAGGAATCCACTTGGGAGCGTGAGGCGAATATGCGCGAGAGATATCCAGAGTTGTTTTTACCAGGTATGCCTTCTTTTCCAAATTTTGGGACGAAATTCCATTATTAGGGGGGAAGTATGTAATACCCCGTATTTTCATGCTATATTAATTTGGGGATTTATTAAATTTAACGTGAATGATTTATTTAATAAAAATCCAGAAATTAATTATGTTATAATTATTAACGTGACGAGAGTTAGTAATTATGGGAAATTTGTTGAATATTACTAATTAGCAAAGTAATATATATTATATTGGTTATATTGAATGTCATGAGTGAATTAAATGACAATTTCGGAAATTTAAGTCGGAACGTGCCCGTGTCACGTCGGGACTAATTTTGTTAAATAAAAAGTGAATATTTTATAAGTTGTTCGTATGGTCGTTTTGAGTGCGCCAACGCGTCCGGAAGGGTCGAGATAGTCATAAAAGTGTACCCGGGGGTTTAATTTGGGTCTCGGGGCGTTTTTAGGCCTAATTGGTACCCCGGGAGGGCAATTTAGTCATTTCACCTTTTTGGGTAATTAAACCCACGAAATTTAGCAACCTATATCAGCCATTTAGGTTAGTCTTTTAGGGTTAGAATATTCAGAACACAAGTGACGGCCATTGGAGAAGAGATGAGAGAGCTCCAAGGCAATTCAAGGCCAAAAAGTCACCGGTTTGCACCGCCGCCACCACCAACGCGTAGATCGCGAGAAGGGGAACGCAACCACACCGGATTCATCTGCAAACCAGACTTCTGAAAATCCCAGGCAAGTATTTAACTTGCGTATTTTCGTTAGTGCAATCTCATATTAATTTAGGATTGATTAGAGATGAAAACTATGGAAGAAAACCCAATTTGTGTTAGGAAAATGCATGTAGTATTGATTATATGGAAATTCTGGAACCCTTGCCATGTAGAGGAATATAACCCACGAAATTTTGATGATATATGAGAAGGAATTTCTGGTAAAAATAGATTAGAACCTTGATTAAGAAAAACTCTAGGGTTCTTGATGATTAGATGGGATTTTGGGTTAATTATCCATGTTGAATGTTAGATATACACATGCTTTACGTTGAAAACATCTGGTATATTGTTATAATGATAGTAGTAGGATTTTGGGGCGTTTAGAATGGAAAAACATGGTTTTGGATGAAGAAATTTGTTAGAACCCGTAACTGCGTTTCTGCAGAATTTTCGCAGACCTGCTTGATCGATCGATCGAGCCCCAAACCTCGATCGATCGACCCCTCCTGGCAGACTACTATTTCCCTTTGTAAATGATTTAAAAATTGAATTGTCGTGATATAATTCTTGGGCATTCTTAGTATAATGATTTGGGAGACATAGAGGACCAGTAGGGCATATAAATAAATGTTGGGATCATTAATATTCGACGAGAATGGTATTTATGGGAAGTTTACTTTAGGGTTAGTAAATTGATGTGTTAAAGTGTGAGGCGCGTAAGAGAGTTACGATGAAACGTAAATGTGACACCTACTGAATTTTCTACTTGGAAGAATATAGCCCACGAGTGTCACGAAATAAGTGAGAAAACACTTCGAGCTAAGGTTAGAGATGAAACCTTATACGTAATACTAATAATGTGAAATTAAGGATAAATGTTGCAATTATGGGTAACGAGAGGAACCTATATTAATATGATAAAAGTGGTATATTTATATGATTGTGTGTACATATATTATATACATGTGAAAAACATACCGCGCTACTTGTTATCCTTGAGGTTACCGCGCTGGGACAGTCTTATCTCGATGGGACCTTTATGGGGGATATTGACTTGTACCCTAGAAGATAGATATCCTTGGTACAGGCTATCGAATTGATAGTTCAGACGGTCCTAAGAGACGCGAGTATGTGCCATCCTCTTAGAGACTTGGAATCTATGCTTCTCCTCGATATTGTTAGTGTATGTGTTAATACAGTTCGAGAGTGATTCCGAACTTGTATTCCCCTTGATATGAGTGGTATGGGGTTTGGACAGTAGAAGTATGCACGCACCATAGTTTTATGTGGGGTGCTGTTATTTTATATATATTATGCGAGTAGTTAATATATATATAAGATTTGGAAATTTGAAACTGCCTACTGTGATTTGATAAGTAGGACATGGTTTATGACTCGTATAGTAAATACTTGTTTTGTGAAAGTATAAAATGTCACTGGAAAACTTTATAAATTAATAAAAGTTAAAACGAGAGTCGTGCTGCTAATTGGAAGTATTCTTTCTAAACAATAATATTGTTCGGTTTTGAAATCTTATGAGTAAGTTAAGATACGCTAAATTATTGGGAAGGTTAGTATGATAAAATGATAAGATAAACCCTTGGGAAGGTTAGTGCGATAGGTGTGCACATTAGAAGAGAGGTGAGTATTTCTCAAGAGAGTGACGCTCTAATATGTTGTTGCATTGGCCTGTATCAATTTAAATACTTGCTAAACGTATTTTAAAATCAAACACTTTCGGGCTCTTTCCCGTTTCTTTTTCTCTCTCTCTCTTGTATATATATGTATATATTTCAGGTGCCCAGCCACAGGGGCGTCTTGCTTAGGATCCCTTGAGAGGAGCGTGCTGCAGCTTAGGTGGGAGTTGCAGGTCACTTGCGTAGACGGCTTCCTTTATTGACTCCACTTCTAGCATTCTCATTTATTGGGCATGTGTCGCCCTTTCCATTATTTCATTATTGTTGGGATATTTGTATTTCAGTTATTTACAGTATTGTTACTATGGGTTTTATTCAGTTTGGACTTGTGACTTTAGTTTTCGTATGTGGACATTCGATTGACGAATGTATTATATTCATTGGATTTTGTGTTCCAGGTTTTTGTGATGTGATTCTTAATTGTTGGAATGTTGTTAATAAAATAAATAAATCTTTTTATTTAAATAAAATTTGGAAAGTTATGTATGAAAATGTTTTGACACTTAGCTTAATTATTTAGGGTGTTAAATTGGAAAATTATTTTTATCGACAGTGATGCTGAGAATGAACCAACTGTTTACCTTGATTTAATTTAATAAAGGAGTGATCGCCCAGTATTTAATTAGGCGGGGTGTCACAGTTTCTTCGTTGGGAGTTTATTGGATATGTCTGACAAAAATTCTGGCGCCAAAAATCAAACTTGCTGAGGAAGGACACCCTTTCTATTCCCCATGCGTCACTTCTCAATTAATGTGGCGCTGTCTTTTCGACTGTCAGAGCACTTCCCAAAGTGCCACGTGTCCATTTGAAATGATTATAGGCGGCTTTGCACGTGTGGTGGTGGGAAACTCAACATACGGGTTTAAAAGATCTCAAACGTTTATATTTCAAAACTCTTCTCTTTCCTTCATCTTCTTTAAGCTTCCATCTACTCTAGAGAGAGAAACTTTTCCAGAAATCCATTGTTACTAAGCTTTCACCTAGTTTTCTTTTTCCTCTCGTCTTTTACACCACCACCTGTGGTTGCGCTCCTCCATTTTTTGTTCTTAGCCCTTCTTTACCAATCTATTTCTTTCATCGTCACTTATTATGGCTTCTTCAAGTGTTTCAAAGGCTACCACCACCTCTGCTCAGCCAAGCTCCCCTTCAGCCACCTCTGGCGCCTCCGCTACCCTGGATGCTGCTCGTCAAGAGCAACTAAGTTTTTACTGTTGGTCTCCCATCTTTGGCAAAGATGATGAGTTCTCTGATGCATGCAAGACCTGCCATTTTTTGGCCAAGTACGATCCTTTACTGCTGGGTGATGAAGATGAGGATTTGTCTAAGTGGGGCTTTCTTCCTCCAGAGGGGACTCTACGCTTTCGGTTGGACCATGGCGACTTCCCCTACTCTCAGATCGATTTTGAGGCACCTGGGGGATCGCCATCTCATTTTGCTGCCTGGCATGCACTCATGCATAACTCTCATGTTAAATCTCTTATAAAGGTTGGTCTTCATTGAGCCAGCTGGTTTGGGGAGTTCACTCTTTCCAAGAATAACACTGCGCTCCAAGTATTGGTTTCCAGATGGAATGTTACAACTCACATGTTCTTTGCTGCATGGGGGGAGTTCACTATTTCGTTGGAGGACATTTGTGAGCTACTTGGGTTTGATCCCATGGGTGAGCTTACATATCATGATGAGGCTTTGGATACCGAAGAGACTGCTGACCGAGATGAGCTTGATCGCCGTTGCACTGGGTCTTCAAATAAGGCCACTTTTAATCCCCTTATCAGCTATTTTTTCGAAGCTCCCACCGCGAAGAATGTCACTGATGTTACGGTCCAAGGTAAAGGTACATCTTTGGAACTACCATCCTAGATTCTTGTTCTTCTTTCGCATTTATTTTTGACTGGGAAACCCAATGACCAACCCAGGAGGGACCTTATAAACATTTCCATCCGTTTGGCCAAGTGTTTCAACCTTCCTCTGGCCACCATTTCTTTGGGGTCCCTCTACACTTGGCTAGATCAAACCCATATTGATATGGCACGGTCACTGGGTGGTTACAACTTGGCCAACTTGGCCAACTTTGCCAACACCATTATCTTAACGGGTTTCCTTTATACCCATTTTCCTGCCATAGCCTCCAAGTCTATCTCTTACCCCGTGAGTCAAGGCATTGAACCTCCACACCTCTTATGCTTCCATAAAAAATAGAGTCGAAAGGAGATAATGGGAGTTTTCTATCATTTTGATTCTTTTGTCATGAGGCCATACAGCGAGTCTACCTTTTCCCATTCTTGGAATTTTTTCCCTTCTATAACTTCAACAGTCACTTTCATTCCAGTTGTAGAAAATCCTTCGCAGGCCGTGGTACTTCTGTTCACTCCTGGGTTTCTTCCTTCCTTTATTGAGTGAGGATACACTTCTGAACCTTATAACCCCAATAGATGTAGCAGGCAGTTCGAGTTTGATCAGGGTGCTCCTCGACCTGTGTTTCAACTAAATAATAAAAGTGCTACTTTTGTTGAGGCTTGCACCTTCTACCTTGCAGCAGCAGTACTTGGTGTGACTTCTACCATGGATGTTCGAGTCACCCTTCCTAGTACTACTAGGAAAGGGGACGTATCTACTTCTTATGCCACCAAGTTCCTTTTGAGGAAGTTGTCCATGATTCGTGAGTTCATACAAAGTCCCCCCAGTATACCCTAGTCCTTTCTTTTTCTGCCTTAGAGTTGGGTCTCAAAGGTAACTCCGTTCTTGTAGTTGAGTTCCCTCTAAGTAAAATTGCTAAATATCCTCCCCATGAGCTACCCCCTTATTACCCAATGATCCCTACTACCACGCCTAAACCTAAGACCGTTGTAACCCCCAAACAGCCTGCCCCTACAACCGAAGCAACCACTTTCAAAGGGCCTTCCTATCCACCAACCAAAAGAACTAGGAAGTCCAAGAGTGGGACTTCCTCAAAATCTAAGTCTCAAACTCAGCCTCAAACCCCTTTGGAGGCATTCCCCATCGCCTTCATTCCCTATCCCATGTCTACAGAGGTAAGTGAAGATCTGAGAAAGAGGGTTCAGGCTGAGGTGGAACGGATAAATGCTGAGTTTCAACGATGTGCTCCTATCGTTCCTCCTTATGTTGACTTCCCTACCATCCTGGTTGATCCAACGGAACTAGGGTCAAAAAGGAAGAAAAGTTCAAAGGTTCCTCAAAGTACTGGCACTTCAGGTGCGAGCAATAAGACTCCGGGTACCAAGTCCTAGAGGAAACGAACTTTAGATGTACATCTCTCCCCATCTCCCTATATTGATGCTTCCTTTCCTCCTTCACCAGTAGTTATATCCTACCATTCTCCCTCTGAATCCGAGGTATGTATGTGTGTTGTTGATTTTATTCGCATTTTTTCTAAGGCAAGCTATATATGTTTAACTCTTAATTACTTTGGTGCAGGAAGTTGAAGAAGAAAGACCCAATCCCCCTGTGAGCCCCTTCGTGGGGGCATTTCGGTTCCTCTTAGACCGATGTAACTCCTCCCCATTCTCCCCTGACCAAGCTTACTTACTCCCGTCGTTTGGCCTCGTAAAGTGCAAAGGATGCTTCTATAGGGGTGATCCCGTTGAGTCTGTGGGTATCTCTTCTCAACCAGAGACAATTCCCCCAGCCCTTTCTGAATTATCATCGCAACACGAGGTCCTTCTGCCCATCCTTCCAGCTGCGGAAAGTGTCCCTGAGGTAACATATTATCAATTACTTGTTAGGTCTCACATCTTTTTTCTCCTCCATCCCTTTTTCTATTTGGCCTGCTAAACTTTGACATGTTGGGAGGCCCTAGGTTAAAATGGCATCTTTATTAACTAACATTCTTCTTCCCCCTGTGCTGACGAGACCACTCGCTACAGTTTCCCTCTTTGGTGCCATAACTGAGGTAAGGAACACTTAGAGGTATTTCTCACTTCTTCTGTACTTATTCCTCATGTCTAACACTTAGCTTCATATTTTCAGCTTTCTTCAAGTCTTGCCCCACCCTATTCTCTTGGTGGTCTACATGTTTTTAAGGACAAAGTTGATGTTTCTGCCCAGCATGGTGGTTCTTTTGTACCCACCCATGTTGGGGAATCATTTGGAGGTCCAACGTCTTCTCCCAGTGAAACTCCTATGTTGGCCTTAGTACCTTTTGTTGGCAAGTGAGCTGTACCGACCGTTGAGGCTTCTTCAGTTGGGGGTGCAGTTGAGGCTTCTGAGCAAATAAGCCTGCCCACAACAGTTCTCGCTGTTATGGCCTCCGTGGTGACTCCCATTCTCGCTCTTGCTACTGCTGAGGTACTTCGCTAGTTTCTCTTCATTTCTCGTTATTTGTCTTTTATTCTTGATAATGTACTATCTAGAAGAGTCTTCTTTCCCAAACTTTCAAACTTTACCTATAACGGTGATTTAACAACGAAAACACTTGTTAAGATTTTCCATAAACTCCACCTATATTGGTGACTTAACAATGAAAACACTTGTTAAGATTTTTCATAAGCTCCACCTATATCGGTGACCTAACAATGAAAAGACTTGTTAAGATTTTCCATGAACTCCACCTATATCGGTGACTTAACAATGAAAACACTTGTTAAGATTTTTTCATAAACTCCATCTATATCGGTGACTTAACAATGAAAACACTTGTTAAGGTTTTTTCATAAACTCCACCTATATCGGTGACTTAACAATGAAAACACTTGTTAAGATTTTCCATGAACTCCGCCTATATCGATGACTTAACAATGAAAACATTTGTTAAGATTTTTTCATAAACTCCACCTATATCGGTGACTTAACAATGAAAACACTTGTTAAGGTTTTTTCATAAACTCCACCTATATCGGTGACTTAACAATGAAAACACTTGTTAAGGTTTTTCATAAACTCCCCCTAAATTGATGACTTAACAATGAAAACACTTGTTAAGGTTTTTCATAAACTCCACATATCGGTGACTTAACAATGAAAACACTTGTTAAGGTTTTTCATAAACTTCACATGTATCAGTGACTTAATAATGAAAACACTTGTTAAGATTTTTTTTTTCTTTAACTCATTATTTCTTCTACCTGTTCTCAGGTTACACAGGAGAATTCTCCACTAGTTCTTTCGTCCATTGGGAACCCGTTATCTCTGAAGATTCTAGTCACAACGATCGAGGTTCCACGACTAGCGCTACTACTAAGAGCGAATTTGGTTGTGAGCTCCCTCTACCCGACTTATCTCATCACGCCTTTTGCCTCATGGTCCTTTAGCATTCCCCTCAAATGCTTGCCAGCCATCGTTTGGTAGTTGAGAAGCTTGCAATCCACCATCCTGAGACTTTTACTGTGGATTGCCTACGTTCTAACATCCCCATAATGAGGTATATGCTTCAGGGCATGGCGACTATTGTTGCTGATATCATCAACACTCCTACTTAAAATGTTACCAGAGCCCTCCTTAATCAATTCCTGGGCTATCTAAGGGAGTTGGGTAGTGATGTCTTTCATTTTGACTGGTTTACCACACACTTAAAAACCTTGAAGATCCAGCGACTAGACAGACAGAGGGAACTACTCCGGAAACATTAGGAGGATCAACGGGCTAAGGAAGCTAAGTTGGCTGAGCTAGAACCTATACTTGAAGTTGTTAATAAGGAGGTAGAGGATGTCGAAAAAGATCTGCGTCTGGTGAAGCATAAATGAGAGAAACTCCTCATTAAGCGTACACAAGCGCAAACGAGATTGGAGGTACTACAAATGTCCAACAGTCTTGCCTAGCAGCTTCTTCGGGTCTTCCTGGATATTTTTTCTCTTCTCCAGACCTGTGGTTTCTTTTAGGCCAATAAACTTTTGTATATATTTTCTTTTTCTTCTTTTTATGTAATTCTTGGGCAGTAGCTCCCAATTTTGTAATGCCCCTAAGTTTATGAATGAATGAAAAAAGATGTATGTTTTCCTCCATATCCTTTCTTTATGCCATAATTGTTTGCATATATTATGAAGTTCTATAATTCTTTCATCTTCACTCAAGCTACATAAAAAAACTTGTATATTCATAACAACAACTAGATAGATCAGTAGTCTAAACTTAATTGCTTACACATGATAGACTTTCAACCATTTATTGTTAATCTTGAATGGCTTGTCTTCTTCCATCTTATAGATTAAGCAATAACTTGAATCATGAGCTTCTTTTACAGTAAAAGGTTCTTTCTAATTCACTACAAACTTAGGTAGAGGAAGCCCCATGATGTGCTTCACTGCTTCCTTCAAAACAAGGTCTCCCTCCAGGAAATTCCTTGGTCTCACTAAGTTATCATATGCCATGGAGAGTTGTATTGTATACATTTGAAAGTGTTGCATCGCGTTATCTCTGTGTTCATCCAACTCTTCCAACTGCACATGTATATTCTGAGGAAGCATTCTACTTCGCAAGGCATATCGATCTGAGGGAACTTCTAACTCCACTGAAAGGATTGCCTCATCCCCGTAAATAAGGGAGAACGGAGTATACCCTGTGGACTTCCTCTTGGTTGTTCGCTAGGCCCACGATCCTGGGAAATCTTCTATTATTTTAGCCAAAATACTAATTAAGGTTTTGTTAGTTGCTTTAGCTTGACCGTTTCCCTTTGGGTATGCTACCGTTGAAGTATGATGAATAATGGAGTACTTGTATGTGAGCATTGTTAGCTCTGAATTGACGAATGGGGTTCCGTTATCAGAGAGAATAACCTTTGGAATCCCCAAATGGCAAATGATGTATTCTCTAATGAAGTTGCTCACCACCCCAGTTATTGCCCTTTTTAGTGGTATCACTTCGGTCCACTTTGCAAAGCACTCCGTTGCTACTAGTATCCATATCTTCCCCCTCGAAGAAAGATGTATTGCCCCTACCAGGTCGAACGCCCAAGTGTGAAAGGGATAAGGCATTTCCAGGGAGTGTAAGTCCACTGATGGGGCATGGATCATATTTCCATGAAGTTGGCAAGCCTTGCACTTTCGAACGAACTCAACAGAGTCTTTCTCCATTGTTGGCCAATAATACCCCAATGTCATCAACTGGTTATACAACTTAGCCCCTCTTATATGAGCTGGATCATGCGCTTGCTTGAGGATTTCGGTTGCTTATTCCTTCATGATGCAATGCAATGGCCTGTTGAAATAATCCCTTTAATAAAGTTGCCCCTCCTGAACGTAGAACCTCGGGGCCCTTTGCTTAAGTCTTATCGCATCAATCTTCTCTATTGGGACAACTCCATATTTAATGAAGTCAATATAAGGTTGCCTCTAGTCTGGTTGAGCTTCCACGAAATGACATTCCGCTGCTTCGAAGAATAACTGGAACTTATCGCATTTTTGTTGTAGCTCTGTTGCGTCTTGCTTCATTCTAGGCCAAAAATATCCCTCCCTTTGAATTCTCCTATAAAGAGGTATCTCGGTTGTTTTGTAGTGCTTTTCGTGTGTTTTCTTCAACCTTTGCTCTGCTTCTTTTGGGCCAATGCATCTTGACAATCATCCTCCTGCGTTTCTGAAGTAAAGATTTCCTTTATTTATGAAATATTGGGCTAATTCCCTCAGCTCCATTGCTCCTTCCCCAGATCCCAGTCGTTTTCTAATCTCTCCCCTCCAGTCAGCGTCCTCCTCCATTGGCAGAATTATTTGTACTGTCGAAGGAGTTATCCTTCATTGGATCACAACTGTAGTTGTATCATTTTTCATGACCATCTTCTGAGTAATGGTGGCATAGGCGTCTGGATGTCGATTCATCATTCAGGGATGCCTCTTGATCTTGGTCCGATGGAACTGGTTAAGGAGCCTCTGAATGATTGTTCTATATGGTGCCAGACTTAGGTGTTTTAATGCATATTCTCCAAGCACTTGTTGAATCACCAACTGTGAATCACCCTTGATGCAAAGTGAAAGAATTCCCCTTTGAAGAGTCTCTAGAAACCCTAATACCAGCGCTTCATATTCTTCTTCATTATTAGAGTAAGGGAAATCCAATTTATAGGAAAGACAAATCTCCTTCATTACTTTTAAAAGAATAACCCTTGATCCTCCTTTCTTTTCCGTCGAAGATCCATCAAACTTCATCGTCCATTCTTCATCACTTGCATATAGGCAGTTGTCCTGCAAGTCATCTCCTGGGATACTTTCTTTAGGTGGCTCAAACATTCTAGATGGGAAGATTGCCAACAGGTCAGCGTACGCCTAGCTCTTTATCACGCGAGGGACTATACACTTCAAGTCATATTCTAAGAGGTTGAGGAACCACCTAGCTGCCCTACCAATCAATATAGTTCTTGCCAGCAAATACTTAATAGGATCACATCTGGTTACAATGTAAATTGTAAAAGATAGCATATAATGTCTAAGTTTTTGCGCTACAAAGACTGAGGCTAAATAATGCATTTCCAAGCTACTATATCTGACCTATGGCCCATGTATGGTTTTATTGAGGTAGTAGACTGACCGTTCTTTCCCGTTAATCTCTTGTGCCAGCAAATCTCCAACGGACCTCGTCGTGGATGTGAGGTATAGCTGCAACGGTATTCCTGCCTTTGGGGGAACCATAGTCTGTGGTGAAACGAGCAGCTTTTTTAGTCCAGTGAGAGACTCCTGGTGAATCTCCTCCCACTTGAATTTTGTGTTCTTTTGTAAAATTTGCATCAGCGGCTGCATCATTTCGGCCAATTCAAGCATAAATCTCCTAAGATAGGAAACTTTACAGAGAAAACTCTTCAACTCCTTCGCCATTCTTGGATTTAGCATCTCCAAGATTGCTTGATGTTTGTCCTGGTCCACTGCACCCCCTTGTTGATCAACCATAAAGCCTAGAAACTTTCCACTTGTTACTCTGAAGACGCACTTTAGTGGGTTCATCTTCATCTTATACTTACTGCATCGGGTAAACACTTTCCTCAAATCGCTTAGATAGGACTCCTCCTTCCTCGATTTGATAACCAAGTCATCCACATAGAATTACACAAACTTGGGAAATAAGTCATGTAAAATGGCCATCATTGTTCTTTGATAAGTATCCCCAGCGTTCTTGAGTCCAAACGATATTACTTTGTACATGAAGTTGCCCAATGGGGTTCTAAACACCGTTTTCTCTGCATCCATGGGGTCCATCTTGATCTGGTTGTACCCTATATTCCCATCCATGAAGCTTTATATCTCATGACCAGCCATTGCATCTATCAAGCTGTCGATGGAGGGTAGAGGGAGCTCATCCTTGGGTAAAGTCCTATTCAAGTCTCTGAAATCCACGCAGATCCTTATTTGATTTTTGTCTTTCTTTCCCACTAGAACAATACTAGACAGCCAAAGTGGGTGTTGTATCAATTTGATGAACCCTGCCATCAATAAGCGTTGGACATCTTCCTTGATATTCAAGTCTAGCTCAGACTTATACGTTCTCGTTGCTTGTTTCACCAAAATGGCTAAAGGCATCACGTTTAACTTGTGGCAGTTGACTCCCTTATCCAGTCCTTCCATCTCTGTGTACTTTCTCATAAAAATGTCTATGAACTCCTGAATCAACTCAACTAAGGCCTCTTATTTCTCCTTACTGATATCTTTCGAGATAAAAATAGGCCTTGGATACTCCCCTTCTTTCTCCAGGTTCAACTGCTCCAAATCTTGTACCTGTGGCTTCAGTTGATCTACCATGTAATCTGGTTCTTCGGTGACATCTTCCACAAACTCTTGTATGTTGGAGTTGTTTATCACCATACATTACCCCCGTTGATCCACCAGAAAACACTCACATATCGGGTCAGCCTCATTATCAGCTTCTTCAACAGCCCGTTCACACCATTATAAACGATACACCACTTTTTCCTCTTCGGTAACAATTTTCTTGCACTGCCTACTAGTAGCTGTAACTGTCTTCCTCATCTTTTCTCTAGAAGCCTCAGTAATTCTTCCTCCTGAAAATCTGCTCAGTACGCTTTATCATTGGACCTCATGTTTCGTTGGATCCACTATAGGCCTCATCCTGTCTTTGATCCATTTTAAAATGTTTTGGGGCCGAGGGACCACCTGATGGACTTCTTTGGCCATCATTCCTTTATCGCTCGCGACTTCTTTATTCTGCTCATTCAAAGGCCCCATTCTTTCTCTGATCGAGGGAACCCATTCTCCCTCCATTATCCTTATTAGGAACAGAACGTCCTCCTCTAATTCTGCATAAAATATTGCATCTACCAGGTGAGCTTCCTCGACAGCGAATGCCCTCTTTGTAGTTCTAATGGTCACCTTTATTCCCTTGATATTTGCCTTGGCGCATTGGTGATACGTCAAAGGAACTAGCCCTTGGTTGTGCATCCACACCCTTCCTATCAACAGATGGTAGGAAGTTTCACTCTTGATCACTTGGAATTTGATGTGGGAACTCAGATTTCCCATCACAATCCAAACGTTCACATAACCAATGGATTTGGAAGACTGGTTGTCATAACCTGAAATCACCAACGGCATGGGGACTAACCTTGCCTCCAGAATATTAGGTGCATGGAAAGAGTTGATTGACATGATATTGATGGAGGCTCCCCCATCCATAATAGCCCTTGCAAAGCTAACCCCATTGATACGGGCAGTCACAGTCAATAGTTTATTATGAGGGAACCTTATGGCCCTATCTGCATCACTGAAAGTTATTTCTGACAGAAACCTCTTTACTAATCTGGCCATGGGTCCCTTTCATCTCAGCGAAGGGACTGTGTTCTTCTTTGCAATGTCAAGGATTGCTTGGGTTACTTCTAAAAGACTCTCGTTTGGTATCCCCACCTGGTCGAAGAACTAGGTGAACTTTGGGGATTTCAAAACTCCATAGCATTCTATAACTTGTTTTGTTTCCTCTCCTTCAATGTTATATACATCCTCCACATCCTTAGCACTTGCTTCATCATAAGCTAATACTACGTTAGCCATTCCCCTAGTGCAATTTTCCAAAGATTCTTCAAACTCCTCGTACTTCGTTATTAGTTTCCTTTCTTTTCTCTCTGCCTCCTCGTCGTAGGTCACCACCAGAAATGCCCCATGCGCTGGGAGTGGGTTATTATTAACGTGTTGTGGAGGGATTTGCAACGTTCCTGCCTTCACATACTTGTCGATGATTCTTCTTAGCGTGAAACCGCTCTCCGTTGGATGTTGTATCTTTCAATGAATCTGGCAATATTGGGATCCGCCCTTATTGCAGCGTCAGGTTTCACAACGGGAATGCCTTTTGGTTCATACACCATTCCTCCTTAGACCATTGCATTGTAATAGCTGACAGCCTCTTCTACTGTACAAGGCAATGGTGGTGGGTCTTCCCTGTCTCTCATAAACTTCCTCTTGTTGTCCCTCTTCACCACCTTGCCCCCATTTGTTCCTTCGGTGTATCCCACCCGTGGGGGCTGAGACCTCCCTCCCACGGGTTATATCGGCTGCCTGAACATCATGGGCACCACCACTGAATTTGGTCGCACAACCAACTAGATATTCCTTACTTATTTTAGGAGCGCGGCGAAAGTCCCATCACACGTCACATTAATAAGATGGAAGATGTACTCAAAAAGCAGTCCTTTCGTAAAAATCTATAGCAGTTTGGATTCTTTGGCCTCCTCTCTTACATCGAGGGACCTTTCCCTGAATCTGCGAACATATGCCACTACATCTTCCCCTGACCGTTGCTTCTCCCTCCCTAGTTGGGTCAAAGTAAATTCATCTTTCGCCAGAAAGAACTTCTGGATGAACAAAACGTGCATCTCCTCCCATGTGGAAACACTCTTGGGAGATAAATGAGAATACCAAGTATATGCTTTATCGGTTAAGGATTTAGAAAATTCCCTTAACCTGAGTTTCTTGTTATTGCAATGCGCCCCTAAGTGTTCAACGAAGCGTTTAATATGTTCCTTCGGGTTCCACCCTTTACTGTGTATATTTTAAAAATAGGAGGAATATAATCTTTTGGGTAGGACTCATCGTTGTATTCCTGGGGGTAAGGCGTCCGAAAGTCATCATAGATCGAAGCTACCTCGCTCGCAGATTGCGAGGAGGCTTGCATGAATTTTATCATATCTTTTTTCATTTCTTTCCTCATCTCTTCCATGGGTGATGTCGTTAAAACGCCTATCAGCGGGACCATAGGCTGAGTACCCGTTGCAGCTGGAGGAATCATCACAGTTGGAGCCGTTGATACTCCTGGGATTCCTACTGCTAGATTTACACCATAGGGTATACTTGATGGGATCATTCCCATTATGATTGCACTTGTTGGGCCATTGGGGATATCCCTAGTGTCACGAAGGAGTTGGCTTCAAATCCTCCTAACACCGTTAAAGCTACAGGAGTTTGCAAAAACTCGTAAAATTTATTCATGAGCAGTGCCACTTGGGCTGGTCCTAACCCATTGCTCGTGGAAGCTTGTGTAACCCCTGGAACGCCTATCGCCGATTGAACTAGAGGTACCTCTATTCGAGGAGCCCCGTCCCTTGAAGCCTCCAGCTCTCTCGCCGCTTGTTCTTCATTGTGTTGAATGTCATTAAAGTTAAGCCTTCGATTAATGTTTTCCTTCACCATACTCCTTGCTTAGAAGAATGCCTCCCCATCAGAGTCGCCAAATGTAAGAGGGTAGTCTAGATTAGATGGAGGCATAACTCCTTTTGAGTACAATAATGATAAGTTAAGCAACAACACTATTGATCAACTACAGGACACGCAAACACAACTTAGTGAAGATAGACTCACTTTGAACTCACAAAATCTCTCGTGTATAGCTCAATAAGATAATAACGAACTCAGAAGTAACTCATTTGGAGGGAGAGAGAAGTAAGCACCCTAGATACACCTTGGCAGGCAGCCAAACACACCAACCACCCTCAAGAATCTATGTCAGATGTTAAAGCTTCGTAATAAATGGAAATGGTGGGTGAGTAAACTCTCTGGCTCGTAATAAATCTCTCTAATAATAACTTTTGAATTCTCAATCAGAACAGCCCCTCCTCAGGGGCGGTTGGGGTCCTTAAATAACCCCCCCACACCACTCCTGAGGTAACTTAGTCATTAAAGACTATGAAAGACATCCCTCATACTTTATGTCACAACATTAAATGCCTGATGCACTAGTTGGCTCCACATCATAGACATTAAATGCCAAGACATGCCTTTTGCCTAACCACTGTGTGTCAGGTGGTTGTCGTCACAAAGGTGGCTCACCAACTGTCTGACAGCCCCAAATACCACGGTGGTTTACTCAAGTGCAGATTTCACATTGTCTAGCTAGCTAGTGACATCACCTATAGTAGATGTGACATTAAGTAGGGGTTGTTTGGTTCATAACTCAACGCCCGATGGAACTCAAAGCTGCTCCACCCGAGGGTCCACGGTAAGGGTCCTTCGGTGTTTTACCAGGTGTATCTAGGATGGTCAGGACAAGACCCAACGGTGCCTCACTTCTCAATCCTCCAATCCAAGTCCCTCCGAAGTTCCCATGGCGACGTTGTTCGATAGAGCATAAAAGCTCTCCCAGTCCCTGCCAAGCCTGGTCTCTCGCGAGTACCGTTAGACCTCGCACATAATTATTATACTCATTACATCTTTACAATCGTTATAGCTCATAGTCAATATAAACAAAAGATACAACAAGACTAAGTTAATCAGCAAGACTAAAGGACGAGCTCTTTCGATCAGTTTCTTCGGTGGAAGGTCCCTCTGGGCTGCCACGCTGAGCTGCCTTAATACCAAACAATATTGTTAATGGGGGGATTATCTCTAATCTCAGGATTACCTTCCATCCCCCTCTATAAATAGAGTATTCGTGCCTAAGTGAAGATCAATTTTAAAATCTGATTAGAAATCTGGATTCCTCTCAAAAAATTAACAAAGAGTTATTCTTGGACAAACTTGATTAAGCCCCAATTAAGCCTTAAAAACTTGTGACAAAAACTTGATTAAGTTGGAGGCTGATGATTATGGAGGAGAGGAAAACCTTTTGGAAGAGCTATCTGGTGAAAAACTTGGGAAAAAATATTATGATAAGTCCTCCCACGAATTAGAATAGTTATATACTAATTAGGAATCCTAATCCCACTCTAACACTACAAATAAAATCACCGAACCTGTCACCCCCTAACACCATTAGGATATAATTAACTAAATAGTTCACAAACCACATTTATTATTTATTTATTTATTTATTTATTTATTTATTTAGTAATACATATTGAAACAACTTCAAGGTTAAAAGGCGGAATACTAAAAATCCAATCGTTTTAAGGAGACATAATTTAAACAGAACTCAAATACCATTTAACTTAATTACAACTAGTACAATGTATAAAACAAAACTAATAAGACCCCACTATTATTTACTCAACCTCCTAGACCTGGCAGTGGCAGCTTCAGAACCTGAAAATATAAACATATAAAACCATGAGTTTAAAAACTCAGTGAATGTACTACATCTCTATATAGTAAAAGTACTATTTTAAAATCTCAGCATATCAATATATATCCATCTCTGTGCCAAATTAGTCCATATACATATCCGGAGTTAATAAACCCCACATCTCCTGCCCGTAGGCAATAATCATATCCATAGGTTTTAATAACCTAACATCTCCTGAATTGCATAGCAACTCAACATATCTTGACTTTTATAAAGCCATAACATCTCAACATCTCTTGACTTTTAACAAGCCATAACATCTCAACATCTCATGACTTTTAATAATACATATCATCTCATTATATAATACATACACATCATATCCATAATCAACTCAGTAAGTACACTCACATAGGGTTGTCAACTAGGTATTCACATTTCCCTCGGGTGGAGCTGAACTGGGTTGATTTGACCTTACACCTGTTAATCCAACTAAATTAGTACTAAATTTCAATCATAAATATTATCTTAATATATCTATGTAACTTTCAATGACTATACAACAACAATATAATTCTACGCAAGTCATATTCCATGAAAAATGTGTAAAGACGAAACAATGGTATACATGTTGATAAGGTCATGAACATTCAAAAATAGAAGCTACCTCGTAAGGAATTTATAACTAAAATCAAGTAAACATAAAATCATACTTCTCAATATATATACACATGAAACATGTACTCAAAATACCCTTGGGAAGGAGCAAATAAAAACATTCCTTCATGGGGTATCCAATATGGCCTCAAATTATTGTCCTCCGTACTTAACCATCCCATATTCATAAATTGTACATATACAGGTGTCCAAGCTTATCAATATGAAAATATATCTGAATATACTTTCCATTACAACTGACGGTGCAATTTTTCAAGCTTCTTAGAGCAAGTTATGACCATTTATTCAACCTATTAAATCTACCCCACATGCTCCTCTATTGTTCTTTCAACTTCCAAAAATTTTCATAATTTTTCTCCAGAATAACTTTTCATGATTTTTCACCCATTTTCAATACACATACTTAATAGTACAGAATTAAAGTTTCATAATTTTTTGACTTCATTTGCTAGGTCAAAAGCTTGACAAAACTCAGGGCATATCGAAATTAAATTTCCAAACAACAACTATGTACCAACTTGAAACCATCACCAAGGCCCAACCACAAGGAGTTAAATTCTAATTTTTGGGTGATATGAATATATGAGTCTACTTTCATATACAATTGGAACTTCAAGCACACAAAAGTATATGCAAGTTTGAATACAAGTGGTTTGAATAGAAACCAATATGGCCTATAAACACCACTTACCTCACATATGAACCAATACATATTATCACAAAGGGTGATGGAATTTTAATCCCTAATTCACAATTTATATACTTTTAAATAAGTATAGTACAAGATTAAAACAATATTAACCACAAACTTATACCTTGGAAACACTTTAAGGATTTTCTTGGAATTTTTCTAACTTTTCTTGTAATCTTTCTTCCTTAAACTTCTACTTTCTCTTTCCTTAAGCTTAAATATCTCAAAACTGAACCTAGGGTTATATTTACTGAAGAAATAAGTTAAAGGGAGAGGTTTAAGTCGGCCAATTCTGCCTCCTATGCCAACCAATCAAATTAAAACATTTGGTTTACTAAAAGACAATTTACCACTTAAAGGAAATGAACAGATTTGCCCCTTGTTCGTAAATTTGGCCTAACTTCTTGCTCGGACATCCATTTGATGCACCATTTGTTGTGTTAGAACCCTAACTCACATGTATACAACTATATAGTTTTCACCTCAAGTCATTTGTAATGTTATAAGGGTCAAAACTAGTCTTAAACAGGAACATTTCTATCGAATATAACAAAATTTTGTGTTCGTACATAACTCGACATTTCAGGATTTATGAAAGTAGGATTAGACTAAACATAATCACTTAACATTAGATATAATAATAACACATTATTCATATCACTTAACATAATCATGATTTACATATAATTTATCATAATTATACCCGGGTTGTCACAACTTCCCCCCCTTAGAAAATTTCGTCCCCAAAATTTAATATAAAGGTCACTTACCAAACAAATGGGGATACTATTTCTTCATGCTATCCTTCGTTTCCCAAGTTTCTTCTTTAATTCCATTGCACGTCCACATAACTTTAACTAAGGGAATAACTTTATTTCTCAATACTTGCTCCTTACGATCAATAATCTCCATCGGTTCCTCAATGTAGGACAAGTCTTCCTTTTGCTGAGATGGATCAAATCTACTCCTCCTTCCCCTTTGTTCCCTATTCTTTATTGCATCATTAACATCTCCTTCAACCATCATATCTTTATTAACTAATGAAGTATAGTTTACCATTTCAAATGCAGTGAGTCTAGACTTGATAACCAAATTCAACCCATCCTGAAATCTGGTGCGTATGTCCTCCTCATTGTGAAAGAAATGTAATAAAAATCGAGACAAAGATATAAATTTAGTTTCATACTCCCTGACCAACATATTCCCTTCATTCAACGATAAAAACTCTCTCTCTTTTTGCTTTCGATACATGCGAGGAAAATACTTTTCATATAAGACTTTAATAAAGGAATCCCAAGTAATTACCTCACCTCCATCCGGAGTAAGCAATAAATGTTTGGAAGACTCCCACCAATATTTAGCTTCGCCCTTTAACATGAAAGTAGCCAAAATTACCTTCTGCACGCCAGGTACATTCATCACCCCGAAAATAGTTTCTATGTCTCTAACCGAAGCCTCAACTTCTAAAGGATCTACAGAACCTGAGAATGCTGGGGGGTTCAATTTGATAAACATCTCGTACAGATTATTCTTCTGCTCTCATTGTATTTCCCTTTCCCTTCTAGCCAAAGTCTTCTCCTCCAAGTACTTGGCGTGTTGTTCTTCTATTTGAGTCATAAACATGTTTTGTTGTTCTGGCATTAAAGTCATGGCACCAGCCATTTTCTGCATATCTGTAAGTTGTTCAGGAGCCCCCTCAACATTATTTGAATTTTGTTGGTTTAGTGTATTTGAAGACTCCTCATCCACCCTCTCATGAACATTTCCTCCTTCCATATCTTACTATTTGTCATAAACCACAATTACAGAAACAAGAATTCAACATTTATTTCTAACATAATGGTTAGTATTTCTCACAAGTTAATATAAATGACCCGCACCATGTTATTTCTGCCACTGCCACATCTAGACTCTCTAACCCCAGAATATAAAAACCAAAAGCTCTGATACCAAGTTGTCACCCCCTAACCCCATTAACATATAATTAACTAAATAGTTCACAAACCACATTTATTATTTATTTATTTATTATTTATTTAGTAATACATATTGAAACAACTTCAAGGTTAAAAGGCGGAATACTAAAAATCCAATCGTTTTAAGGAGACATAATTTAAACAGAAATCAAATACCATTTAACTTAATTACAACTAGTACCGTGTATAAAACAAAACTAACAAGACCCCACTAATATTTACTCAACCTCCTAGACCTGGCAGTGGCAGCTTCAGAACCTGAAAATGTAAACATATAAAACCATGAGTTTAAAAACTCAGTGAATGTACTACATCTCTATATAGTAAAAGTACTATTTTAACATCTAAACATATCAATATATATCCATCTCTGTGCCAAATTAGGCCATATACATATCCGGAGTTAATAAACCCCACATCTCCTGCCCATAGGCAATAATCATATCCATAGGTTTTAATAACCTAACATCTACTGAATTGCATAGCAACTCAACATATCTTGACTTTTATAAAGCCATAACATCTCAACATCTCTTGAATTTTGACAATCCATAACATCTCAACATCTCTTGACTTTTGACAAGCCATATCATCTCAATATATAATACATACACATCATATCCATAATCAACTCAGTAAGTACACTCACATTGGGTTGTCAACTAGGTATTCACGTTTCCCTCGGGTGGAGCTGAACTGGGTTGATTTGACCTTACACCTGTTAATACAACTAAATTAGTTCTTAATTTCAATCATAAATATTATCTTAATATATCTATGTAACTTTCAATGACTATACAACAACAATATAATTCTACTCAAGTCATATTCCATGAAATATGTGTAAAGACGATACAATGGTATACTTGTTGATAAGGTCATGAACATTCAACCCTAGAAGCTACCTCGTAAGGAATTTATAACTAAAAAAAAGTAAACGTAAAATCATACTTCTCAATATATATACACATGAAACATGTACTCAAAATACCCTTGGGAAGGAGCAAATAAAAACATTCCTTCATGGGGTATCCAATATGGCCTCAAATTATTGTCCTCCGTACTTAACCATCCCATATTTATAAATTGTACATATACAGGTTTCCAATCTTATCAATATGAAAACACATCTGAATATACTTTCCATTACAACTGACGGTGCAATTTTTCAAGCTTCCTAGAGCAAGTTATGACCATTTATTTACAACCTATTAAATCTGCACCACAAGCACCTCTATTGTTCTTTCAAATTCCAAGAATTTTCATAATTTTTCTAGATCATAAATTTTCATGATTTTTCACCCATTTTCAATACACATACTTAATAGTACAGAATTAAAGTTTCATAATTTTTTGACTTCATTTACTAGGTCAAAAGCTTGATAAAACGCAGGGCATATCGAAATTAAATTTCCAAACAGCAACTATGTACCAACTTGAAACCATCACCAAGGCCCAACCACAAGGAGTTAAATTCTAATTTTTGGATATGATATGAATATATGAGTCTACTTTTATATACAATTATAATTTATGAATTCAAGTAAGCACACAAAAGTATATGCAAGTTTGAATACAAGTGGTTTGAATAGAAACTGAAAAGGCTGAAAATAATTTCCTTTTGTATAAATTCAAGAGATGATGCGGAAGCGTTGAATGATGGTTCACAAATTAATCAATTAATCAAGCCCTAGAATTTCCCTAAGTCATATTTAACAATACTAGTAAATTAGGCGAAACCAACTTTTAGTAAATGACTTGAATTAAATAAACATTAACAAACATTTAATATAAGTCCAAATTAAAGTGAGTGTGATGATGTAAACCGAATTTTATCTTGAATTAGTCTAAGCATGCGTTCTACGTTATGATGCAAGATAAAATAAACAATATCACACTACGCCGCGATGTACGAGGAAAAACCCAAGATGGGAAACAACCTCGGACGGCCCTAGCCACAAGTCCACTAGATACGGAATTACAATTACAAGACAGATAGACTTACAATGACTGACTCGATCCCTCTCAAGCCTCGATGCTTCTTCTTGTAGACACCTCTTCCTAGCAGACAACCTCGGAACACTACCACGATCTCGGAATCCACCGATGGGGCTTTCTATGGTCACCGTCACCCGTACATGGAGCCTTTCTCCAAGTGGGTAGAATCACAACAAAAATTTCTTCTTCTTTGATGGATGTAGAAGCAAACCAAAACTTCTCTTCTTGAATTTGGTAGAGATAAACCGGTGCTAAACTCCAAGCAATTTAATATGTAGTTAAGAACTTGGACTAAACACAATTGGGTGTAAACTAGAGTGTGAAGGATTTTCTCTTTGAAAAATTAACACTCAAAACATGAACATTTTCCTAAACCATTTTTGCTCTCAAACTCTCTCTAAGAGGTAAACTAAGTTGGAAAAGTTATGGAAATGTTGGTTTGGAAAATGTGATTCCCGCACTTCATAAAGTCTGAAAAAGTTGGTTAAAAAACAAGTGGGGAAGTGGGTGAAAAATTGCCAAAAACTGCCAAAAACTGTTCCCGCCTGACAGCTCGTTCGAACGACATTTCGTTCGAACGAACTCTCGTTCGAACGAGCTTCTAACGACGCACCAGTATGGACTTCGTTAGAATCTCGTTAGAAACCTCGTTAGAATGAACAATCTCGTTCGAATGACATTTCGAACGACAGACCAGTTTAGACTCGTTGGCAAACTCGTTTGAACGAAACCTGGTTCGAACTAAAAACTCGTTCAAACGACATTTCTAACGAACGACCAAAAAGATTGTAAAATTCGATTTTGGCCCAGAAAACTTTATGAACTTATTTTAAAGTTTTATATAATTTCTTTCTTAAAACAAAAAGCAGTTTTTATAAAACTAAACACCCAATAACCTTTGTTCCAAGCTCCTATATATATAATTGCATTCATACCTTGGGAGCATGGAACAATGATTGATGACGTAGAAACGAGGCACACAAACCGGCATTTTTATGAAGCTTTATACTCTTTGCCGCTACGTCTTCAACAAACACTTCATAGGCTTGAGAATATTACAATTTAAATATTATCCTATGAATAAATGTTTTTGTCCGGAATTGAGCCAAAACTATATATGGACTCAATTGGAAATTTGTGTCCTTACAAATCTCCCCCTTTGGCTATTCCGGGACAAAAACCAAACAAAAATCCTAAAGGGCCGTCAAGCTCACTAGACTCAAAACATAACCCACCCAAACTTGACTCAACCCAAGGATCAAACGCTTTGCTATTGACAGGTGCCGCTTTAGAAGAATTCCTGCACACTTAAGCAAACTCATCAAATGCATAGGGAATATCAAAGTATGAAATGCAATTAATTAATTACTCCCCCTAAATTAATTCTCCCCTTTATCAAACACATGACCTACTTAGAAAGACGTCTCCCCCTAAGATAAATCTCCCCCAAACTAAGATACGATAATAATAGGATTAGATACTATTTCATGTTGAAGCGTAAAGTGTTAAGACATGAAAGCATATGGGCAATAAAAGCATAGGAAAAGACAAAACAAATATCATATATATATAAACGAGAAATATATCAGTGAAGCACTTGCATATATATATAGATATAAACACACACATGACACAAAATACAGTAAGTTTGCACACTCGTATGGCAAAAATGTGTCATATGGAAATGGAAGTGTAGGGGTGTGAACTAGAAACAATTAAATTTAGACCCAAACACTTAAGAAACATTCACGGAGTTCTCATTTGATTGCAAACTTTATCACATTTAAATATAACCTCATGTGACAATATAAAGATTGAACTCAATGAACAAACATACACAATGCATACAAGCCTAGCATGATGATGATTCTACAAACCAAATAGAGTCATGACATTAAAGACAACTAGGATAAACGGACATTGTGCAAACCGTTGATATACCATCCAATTCTCCCTCAATAAGTATATATATTCTTTTACTTTTGAATGAATATATCAAACAAACATAGGCCTTGGCAATTGTTTTCTTTTTAATGCCAAATATTCTGTTTTAGGCCTTTGGATCACGTATTTCTTTTAGATCCAATAAACGGTGGCTTACTATCGCAAAGGATCACTTAGTCCTTTCGGAGCCCTTCCCCGTGCATATTTATTTATCATGTTTTCATTTTCACACAAATCTCACATGCAACGGATTTTGACATGCACTAGTGCTCCTAGGTCATAGATATGTAGATGACTAGATTGGTAGGAGAACACCTCAAAGAGCTCAAATATAACATGTGACATTAAGATTTCAAAAGAGCTCGTGCATGTGTGAAAAGAGGCATATAAAAATAGAATCCATTTAAACAACACAAAATCCAACTACTCCATATAAAGCATGGTAAAGAACATTTTAAGGATTGAAAATCTAAACCAATAGTTCTAGCCACGTGGGAGCGTTAAAGGAGGGATTCAAACACAAGTATATGCCACATAAAGTGTGTCAAACTAAAATACACACAACATAAAATCTTTTTGAGTTTTTAACATTTTTAATAAAAAATATTTACTCAAAAGGACAAACAAAAATCATTTGTATTTTTCATTAAGCTTAAATGAAATAAATAAAACACAAATGATAAACACAACATCTTTTTATATTTTTTTCAGTAAATTCTAACACAAAATATAATACAAAAAGATAAACAAGTCATAATTTCTAGCATGGGATATGAAATAAGGCTATGACTAGAAAATGACTAAACAAGCATACATTTAGCAAGCGAATATAGCATAAAGTACAAACGCTAAAGTATGCAAACACTAACACATTCATCCTTTAGATTTATCAAGGGAGGAAGCATGTGAAAGTAAATGAGAATCAACAACCTTATTTTGCAAGGCAACCAAGTCGGATTTCCTAACCCAAATGAATGGAGAATGACTATCTTGGGGTGTAGTAACTTTCACTACCGTGGTTACATTACTATGGGATTTTCTAGAAATTCGTTTAAGATCAAAACAAAATTTCCTAAGATGACCTTTTCGACCACAATGTGTACAAGCAAGAGCATGTCAAAAAGATTGACCTAAGGAGTGATCATTAAATGCATTCCTAGTAGATTCTCCTAAAACAGTGGTTTTGGCATTATGAGTAAATTCATTACAAGTATTGAAGCCTAAACCACAAGTGTCATTTTTAATTTGGACCGTTCCTAACATTTTATCTAGTTTTTCCGAACGACACTCCAAATCAAATTTGACATTAGTAGAGTCTTTTAATTTGTCTTGTAATTCTAAAATGTTAGACTCTAATAAAGCATTTCGCTCTTCAAAAGAAAAAAGCTCCTTTTTCAAGGATTCCATTAAACCCCTAAGGCTATCTCTTTCGCCTTCTACGTATTCTAGCTTCTCTCGAAGAGTACTCTCACATGTCCTAAGGTCTTCTATTAAATCATTTTCATCAACGACCTTGACACTCTCTCTTAAACTAGCTTCTAACTTCAAATTAGCTCTTTTCAATTTAATAGATTCGGTATACAGTTCTTGAAAAGCATTTTGAAGTTCACTCATATCAACCTCATCTTCATTTTCACTCTCTCTTTCGTCTTCACTCTCACTATCATCAAAAATAAGAGAATCATGTACAATGACCTTGGAGTGGCATGTGCTATTGTTTCATCAATCGATGAGTTCTCACTATCACTCACATGACTAGCCATAAAAGCCACAAAATTTTTCTTAGTGGGGGAATCGGGCTTCTCTTCCTTATCACTATCACTAAGGGTTGCATTATATGAAATGGGTTGCTTACCATCTTTCCTTAGTTTAGTTGGGCACTCATAAGCCCTATGGCCATAACCTTCACAACCAAAACACTTATCAGACTCGTCCCTATCTAAATTGTCATTGCTAGGTTTAGGGATCTTCTCGGCTTTAGAAATCTTCTCGCTTTTATCATGTTTAGAAGTATCAAATTTCTTAAAATCATTTTTAAATTTATCTTTGTTAAATTTAAGAAATTTTCTAAATTTACAAGCAAACAAAGCCATGTCTTCCGAGTCACTTTCACTATCGCTCTCTACTACTTGTTTGACCTCTTTTCGGGCTTTTAAAGCAACACCCTTTTCAATCTTCTTTTCAGTTTTAGAGGGAAACATATCTAGTTCATAGGTTTGTAAATCACCAACAAGCT
Source organism: Sambucus nigra (assembly GCA_949130495.1). NCBI lineage: Eukaryota > Viridiplantae > Streptophyta > Magnoliopsida > Dipsacales > Adoxaceae > Sambucus > Sambucus nigra. The sequence continues at coordinate 302,048,788 of OX422224.1, forward strand.
CTTCTAATTTCGTAGAGGCTAAAGTGGGTAAAGAATTTAAAACGGTCACTTTAGGAATAAATCTATCAGGTAGGGACCTTAAAATTTTCTTTACAACATGGTCGTCAGGTATTTTCTCTCCCAAGTTAAAAGATGAATTAACAATATCAGAAAGTCTAGCATAAAATTTATCAAAAGTTTATTTTTCATCCATTTTGATAGTTTCAAATTGAGTGGTGAGGTTTTGGAGTTTTGAAGCTTTAACGACACTAGTTCCTTCATGAGTTAATTGTAAAATATCCCAAGCTTCTTTAGCGGTTTCACACGGCATAATACGTCAGATAAATGATGAGGATGAGATTGAAGATGAAGATAAACATTCACATCAAACATATAAGAGACAAAGATTTTTAAAGTGGTTCGGCTATAAGGAAAAGCCTACGTCCACTGTTATTTTATTCCCAGGTGTTTACAATAGCACAATATGGTGTAGAAAGAGGGAGAAAAAGGGTGTGGATCTTGTGTATGGTGTCTCTCGGATCTCTTGGATCTCTTGGATCTCATGGATCTCTTAGATCTCTCGGATCTCTTGGATCTCATGGATCTCTAGGATCTCATGGATCTCTTGGATCTCTCAGATCTCTTGGATCTCATGGATCTCTTGGATCTCTCGGATCTCGTGGATCTCTCTTCATAGTTGTCCCTTTTGGCTAAGGGAATACATGTATTTATAGTGATGGGAGATAAAGAGATTCATTGTATGTAGACATTTATACATTATGTCTACATTCAACGAATCTAATTGCTTGGTATGCTATGTGTTGTCATCTACAATATAAATGTACATTAATGATCATTAAATGCGTAGTTATCCTTTGATATTCCTGGTTGGTATGCCGACCAACACTCCTCGGGTGCCGACCAACTCTCCTCGGGTGCCGACTAATACTCCTCGGGTGCCGATCAACTCTCCTCGGATGCCAACTAATACTCCTCGGGTGCCGATCAACTCTCCTCGGGTGTCGAATATTTCCATGTAGGATGACATGTGTCCTTTTCTGATTGGTCCTCGTAGCTGGAGAATTTTTGCGTTAACAGAAGCCCCCAATGCTCCATGCTTGATGGTTTACTTGAAAGGATGGAGTATTTATTCTGCAGTGTTGCTCGGTGCTCGTGAAATTCTTGATCTACCTTCTTGATTTGTTCAACACAAAGTGCATTATCTCCTGGATGACATATGATGCAGGCTGATCGATGGTTGTTAATCTTTCTTTTGAGGAACTCCGTGTGCTATGTATCACCCTTGGGAATTTAGATGCAGCCATGCCATAATATGCAGCTTGTAGCTTGTCATAATCTTCAAGTATGTTGATTGGTTTGCCAGCCGACCAAATGCTTCCTGTGTCGAGCAACTGAATTCTAACTTTACGTGCTTGATTTTTCTGATTTATGCTCCTCTGAATACTTTGTCGAGTAACATATTAGATTTTGAATCCAACTCTTCAATTTGATTAGTACCAAGCTAGTGGTGGACTTCGAAATATTTTCACATAAATTCTTCTTCATTATTGGTCGAGACAGTATTAGCAAAGATCTCAGTGCTGTAGATGCTGATTTTGACTTCTACCTCTGCTCGGGGACGAGCAAGAGGTTCTCGGGGACTAACAAGTGATTCTCAGGGATGAGCAAGAGTTTCTCGGGAATGAGCTAGTGCTTCTCGGACAGATCATCTGTGATGAATATCAGAATGTTGAAAGATCTTAACTTCATAAACTCCCCTTATATTTTAGATGATCCTCTTGCTGACGAGGAACCTGTTTCAAAAGTAGAAGGAAAAGAAACCAATAGAATAGGAATCTCAATGTAATAGTTAGTATACATTTTCATTCTCAATGTATTTTGTTTTTTGGATTTAATGAAAGACTTTCATTTTTATTCGCAATCTTAATTGCTATTGTCTTGTAAATATCAAACACTTTACATTTATGCATATCTGTTAAAAAGATAACAATATTGTGTTGTTCGTCGACCAACTTAGTAATAAAAAAAATTACAAGTATTAGTAATGTTGCTCGATCACTTAATAATAAAGTAATGAGTATAAAAATGTTTAAATTTTTTCCAACCAACCAAGGTTGTTAAATTGTGCTCATCGACCAATTATGGTTAGTGAGAGTTTATCCTCGACTAACCATACTTGGTAAATTTTTGTCTTTTTCATAAAATGTGTCCGACCAACCAAGGTCGATAAATTCTCCTCGTCGACCAACTAGAGTTAGTGGGTTTTTATCCCCGACCAACCATACTTGGTTCAATTTGAAATATTTTGTTATTCGAGGAACTTTTATATTTTTTGTAATAATCTTACCTCCCGATTTGGAGAGATAAAAATATGGTGAATGATAGAAGCTATTACCAAATTTATATAAAAAATCAAACAATTTGACTTTATTGACATAAATGGAAGCTGAACCAAATTAAGTATATAGTTCATAAAAATGAATGCAAAGAGACTCAAACTTGAAGAGAGAAAATAGATCTGGGTCATGATTTCCATGAGAAAACTTTTTATTGTCTTTAACCTTTTCCCATTCTTTTATTAAAAATATGATGGGAATTTGAATAGACATCAAAGATCTTACAAAATTTATTTCAAAATCAACAATGAAAATTATCAAATCTTATCATCGTCATATATATTGGTATATGTAATCATTTAAAATATTTATTCCATGATATAAAATTGAAACTTGAGAATCAAGCAAAGAGTTATGATTTATGAAATCCACTATTTTTCAGATTTCTAAATAAGAATTAATCTAATAGTTATGATTTAAAAATCATGATATGCAACATTTTGCAGATAAAAATTGGACAATTAATTTATGTATATAAACATAAAAATCATGATTGAATCAAAAGATGTATGTATAATTGATTATACGTAGAGAAAATAAAAACTTAGCTTTCGATGGAGAACAACGCTTGTAACACGTTCCCACAGACGGCGCCAATCTGTTGAAGACAGAAAATGGCCACTGCCATTTTAGTGGCGTCAACAGCAGATAAATGATGAGGATGAGATTGAAGATGAAGATAAACATTCACATCAAACATATAAGAGACAAAGATTTTTAAAGTGGTTCGGCTATAAGGAAAAGCCTACGTCCACTGTTATTTTATTCCCAGGGGTTTACAATAGCACAATATGGTGTAGAAAGAGGGAGAAAAAGGGTGTGGATCTTGTGTATGGTGTCTCTCGGATCTCTTGGATCTCTTGGATCTCATGGATCTCTTGGATCTCTCGGATCTCTTGGATCTCTCGGATCTCTTGGATCTCATGGATCTCTTGGATCTCTCGGATCTCTTGGATCTCATGGATCTCTTGGATCTCTCGGATCTCGTGGATCTCTCTTCATAGTTGTCCCTTTTGGCTAAGGGAATACATGTATTTATAGTGATGGGAGATAAAGAGATTCATTGTATGTAGACATTTATACATTATGTCTATATTCAACGAATCTAATTGCTTGGTATGCTATGTGTTGTCATCTACAATATAAATGTACATTAATGATCATTAAATGCGTAGTTATCCTTTGATATTCCTGGTTGGTATGCCGACCAACACTCCTCGGGTGCCGACCAACTCTCCTCGGGTGCCGACTAATACTCCTCGGGTGCCGATCAACTCTCCTCGGGTGTCGAATATTTCCACGTAGGATGACATGTGTCCTTTTCTGATTGGTCCTCGTAGCTGGAGAATTTTTGCGTTAACAACGTCGGAATTCATCCGGTGCGACAGCGCTAAATAAGGCATTTAAACCTCGGGAATTAAAGTTAGCAAGTTTAAACTCATTTTCAGTCCATCTATCGGCGGGTTTGATAACACGTTCATTTTCAACTAAGTAAGTTGGTGGGGAGTACCCGGTAGCAACAGACATCCAAACTCTCTCGTCGATAGATTTTAGTGCCGATCTCATTCGCGCTTTCCAATACGCGTAGTTTGAACCATCGAAATTAGGAAATTTTCAAAATGGGGAAAAATCCATTTTAACCAAAAAATTATTTAAAAAGATCGTTAACGAAATAATTTATCGCTTTGGCTCTGATACCAATTTGAAAAGGCTGAAAATAATTTCTTTTTGTATAAATTCAAGAGATGATGCGAAAGCGTTGAATGATGGTTCACAAATTAATCAATTAATCAAGCCCTAGAATTTCATGTAATACCCCGTACTTTTGGCTATATTTATTTTTGGGATTAATTAATTAAATGAGTATTAATTGGAAATTAATCCGGGTTATAAATACTAATATGATGCGATTTGGTATTTGTTTATGTACATATAAGATTATATATGTATTTGGTATTATGAAATTTGTCGTGGGATTTATATACGGCAATTTGGAAATTTTGTTGAGACGCGTAGGACCGCCGCGTCACGGTATAATATTTTGATAATAAAAGTGAGTTTAAAATATATAATCCGTATGGTCGTTTTGAGTGCGCCAACGCGTCCGGAAGGGTCGAGATAGTCAGAAAACACTAGCCGGGGGTATAGTTTGGGTCCCGGGGTATTTTTAGGCCATACCGGTAACTTAAAGGGTATTTTAGTAATTTGGTATTTTTGGGTAATTAAAAGTGACGAAAATTGAGAGTTGTAATCTGATAAGGATTGACCCCAACCAACCCTTATTAACCCAACTAGCTACGGAGGTTTATCAAATTAGGTTTTCATAAGTTTCCCCAAAGCAAACCCTAGCCACCATAGCTTTTTAGAAAAGAAAGCTTGGAGAAGGAGAGAGAGAGAGGAATTCTGCAGAAATTCGACACCAAATCCACACCAAATTCAGAAATCAAACCAAGGCAAGTGACTTTATTTCATTTAAATTCGAAGAATGTCTTTTCCATGTTAGAAATTGAAGAATCTTGATTGTTCTTGAAAGATTAAAAGAAAACCCATGAAATTTGAAGTTATTATTGAATGTTGGGATAGGTTTGCATGTAGAAACATTGTTGGGAGATTTAATTTCGGAGACTTCATATCTAGGTGATGCAATAAACGAATTAAAATCTGGGAATTTATGATGAGAAAAAGTTAGGGTTTATGTTCTTGAAGAAAATTGGGAATTAATGTAGAAATTGTGATTTAATGATGTTTAGATGATATCAAACCCTTTAATGATGTTAGTATAGCCCCTTAACATGTTTGAGGATGATTAGAGAACTCAATATATTGTGGGAACGAATTTTAGAAGAGGTTTGAGGAGTAAAAATGGTGAAAAACGATTTTTGGGAAGTTCTGGGCCGAAACTGGCATCTCGTTAGAAGCAGCCCCAGGTCGTTCGAACGAACTCGTTCGAACGAGCTTCTAACGAGTTGACCAGTCGTTAGTAACGAGTAGGATTTTCGTTCGATATCTCGTTCGAACGAGATATCGTTAGAAGAGTCAGTTCGTTCGAACGAGACTTCTAACGACCTGACAGTCCAAACTCGTTCGAAGCCTCGTTCGAACGAGACTTCTAACGAGTTGACAGTTTGACCCTTTTTGGACTGTTTTGACTTTTGGAGTTCCGGGAACTGGTTCAAGGGTAGAGTTAGCATTCCTTTGATGATATAGTGATTGATTTGGGACCTTTGGGTTATTGAGATGAGTAAATCATATACTAGAGTTATATTCATTGAACCATTTGGGTTGAGACGTGAGTGTCTACTACGATGTGAGGATAAATCATGGCGCGTATAATTACAAACCGGAATAGTATGAATTATGATAAGTATAAGCTAGTACGAGTATGCAAAATGTACTACGAATATAATACGATATTACTAAGATGTGTGTTTACTTAGTATTGATATATGGATTGTATGTATGACATACCTACCATACTTGCTATCACGGGAGGTTTCGTTCGCTTAGGACCCTCTAATCCTTGTGTGCCTACGGGGGGGATATAGACTGGTACCTTGATGAACATAGGTCATAGAAAGACTTATTGTGATATTAATAAGTCCGCTGACCATGGGAGCGTAGGTATGTGCGTGACCCATGTGATGGTGACTGTGTTCGCCTCCACTATTTGTGATTTGTGTTATCTGAACTATTCCTGAGAGATTCGGAATATGTGATCCTTATGTACGTGATGTACCGGGATGGATAGCAGAGTATGTGTGCACTACAGCTTAAATTGCGGGGTGCTTGTATTGTATATTTATGAGATGAATAATATACGTTATATTAATGGGAATCCTCATGTTAATGTTGTAAAAATATTACGGTATTGTTTCGAGTTATATAATGAGTTAGCTGATAGTTATATCAATGGCATATTTAGTAACTGAGTTTACGTTAAACCTCTATTTAATTACGAGTGTTGTTATGTAAATTGGAACCGAGTAAAATGGGTAGAACCTTTGGTAGTCTAGCTAGTTACGTTGTCACTCAACTAGTGGAAAGGGTAGTTATAGATGGGTACTTACGTTAGGAGTGCACAGTTAGTCGAGAGGTGAGAATTTAATGTGAGTGCACGTCCTAACATGTACTTTGCATTTAATGTTTTAAATGTTTTTAAAGCACTTGCAGGTTTTTAAAATGATTTCCACTTTCGGGCTCTGACCCATTTGCTTTCAAATATATTTTCTTTATAAAACCATTTTAGGTGCCCAGCCACAAGGACACCAAGCATAGGATTCTCATTCAGGTGACGAGCTGTAGCTGCTTGTGGAAGCTACAGGGATTTGCATGTAGACGCTTCTATCTTTTGGATTCCAGAGTCACCATCTATCCGTTGTAGGGCATGTTGCCCATTTCTATTTAGAGACATCATTTTTATATTTCAGTTTTCAGACTCTAGCATGTATTGCTCAGTATTCAGTTTTAGTTATTTATTTCAGTTTACTTATCAGTTGTGGGATTCGTATTGAGGAGTTTTTCCTCCAGGTTTTATTTACATAATGTGATGGTTATCCGTTTTTACTTCAGCATGGTGAATGGTGTTATTTAGTTATTCATTACTTCTGTTGCATGTTAATCAGATTTAATAAAATTTGGCACTTACTTTTTAAATACTAGGTGGTTAATAAAAATAAAACGTTTTCAACAGTGATGCTATTAACTGAGCCAACTTGGCATTTCGAATTAATTTTATAAAGGAGTAGCTACCCGGTGTTTAATTAGTCGGGGTGTCACATTTCCCTAAGTCATATTTAACAATACTAGTAAATTAGGCGAAACCAACTTTTAGTAAATGACTTGAATTAAATAAACATTAACAAACATTTAATATAAGTCCAAATTAAAGTGAGTGTGATGATGTAAACCGAATTTTATCTTGAATTAGTCTAAGCATGCGTTCTACGTTATGATGCAAGATAAAATAAACAATATCACACTACGCCGCGATGTACGAGGAAAAACCCAAGACGGGAAACAACCTCGGACGGCCCTAGCCACAAGTCCACTAGATACGGAATTACAATTACAAGACAGATAGACTTACAACGACTGACTCGATCCCTCTCAAGCCTCGACGCTTCTTCTTGTAGACACCTCTTCCTAGCGGACAACCTCGGAACACTACCGCGATCTCGGAATCCACCGATGGGGCTTTCTATGGTCACCGTCACCCGTACATGGAGCCTTTCTCCAAGTGGGTAGAATCACAACAAAAATGTCTTCTTCTTTGATGGATGTAGAAGCAAACCAAAACTTCTCTTCTTGAATTTGGTAGAGATAAACCGGTGCCAAACTCCAAGCAATTTAATATGTAGTTAAGAACTTGGACTAAACACAATTGGGTGTAAACTAGAGTGTGAAGGATTTTCTCTTTGAAAAATTAACACTCAAAACATGAACATTTTCCTAAACCATTTTTGCTCTCAAACTCTCTCTAAGAGGTAAACTAAGTTAGAAAAGTTATGGAAATGTTGGTTTTGGAAAATGTGATTCCCGCACTTCATAAAGTCTGAAAAAGTTGGTTAAAAAACAAGTGGGGAAGTGGGTGAAAAACTGCCAAAAACTGTTCCCGCCTGACAGCTCGTTCGAACGACATTTCATTCGAACGAACTCTCATTCGAACGAGCTTCTAACGACGCACCAGTATGGACTTCGTTAGAATCTCGTTAGAACGAACAATCTCGTTCGAATGACATTTCGAACGACAGACCAGTTTAGACTCGTTGGCAAACTCGTTCGAACGAAACCTGGTTCGAACGAAAAACTCGTTCGAACGATATTTCTAACGAACGACCAGAAAGATTGTAAAATTCGATTTTGGCCCAGAAAACTTTATGAACTTATTTTAAAGTTTTATATAATTTCTTTCTTAAAACAAAACGCAGTTTTTATAAAACTTAACACCCAATAACCTTTGTTCCAAGATCCTATATATATATAATTGCATTCATACCTTGGGAGCATGGAACAATGATTGATGACGTAGAAACGAGGCACACAAACCGGCATTTTGATGAAGCTTTATACTCTTTGCCGTTACGTCTTTAACAAACACTTCATAGGCTTGAGAATATTACAATTTAAATATTATCCTATGAATAAATGTTTTTGTCCGGAATTGAGCCAAAACTATATATGGACTCAATTGGAAATTTGTGTCCTTACAGAAACCAATATGGCCTATAAACACCACTTACCTCACATATGAACCAATACATATTATCACAAAGGGTGATGGAATTTTAATCCCTAAGTCACGATTTATATACTTTGAAATAAGTATAATACGATATTAAAACAATATTAATCACAAACTTATACCTTGGAAACACTTTAAGGATTTTCTTGGAATTTTCCTAGCTTTTCTTGTAATCTTTCTTCCTTAAACTTCTACTTTCTCCTTCCTTAAGCTTAAATTTCTCAAAAATGAACCTAGGGTTATATTTTCTGAAGAAATAAGTTAAAGGGAGAGGTTTAAGTCAGCCAAGGCTGCCTCCCATGTCAACCAATCAAATTAAAATATTTGGTTTACTAAAAGACAATTTACCACTTAAAGGAAATGAACAGATTTGCCCCTTATTCGTAAATTCTTCCTAACTTCTTGCTTGGACATCCATTTGATGAACCGTTTGTTGTGTTAGAACCCTAACTCACATGTATACAACTATCTAGTCTTAAACAGGAACATTTCTATTGAAAATAACAAAATTTTGTGTTCGTACATAACTCGACATTTCATGATTTATGAAAGTACGATTAGACTAAACATAATCACTTAACATTAGATATAATAATAACACATTATTCATATCACTTAATATAAGCATGATTTAAATATAATTTATCATAATTATATCCGAGTTGTCACAGAACCGCCTCAAATTTGGCATAGTCGATCGATCGACTCCCTAGGTCGATCGATTGATCAATCAGGTACGCCGCCTTTGCCATATTCCCTAATTTAATTCTATTCAACTAAAAAAAATATTTCCCATTAGTCACGGCCTAAATCTGTGACAAACGCCTTTTATTTTTAATTTTATTTTAAAATTCCATTATGACTCCGATTTTAATTTCGATTACCATCCGATTGAAAATCCAATTTTCAAATATAAAACTCAACATATTTAATTATAAATAAAATAATTAAATCCCAAAAATTTATTTTCCTCGAATTTTTTAAAATTAATTTAAAAATACCCATTTAAAAAATTCGGGTTGTTACATTAAGTGTCTCTTATATAAAATTAATAAAGGAGTCGTTTTTTGTCGTTTACCAAATGACATTGCCCTAGATCCTCAGAGAGGTATTATTAGCAATACATAAAATGGAGGATACGACTAATTATGGTGTGAAATCAATCAAACACAATCATCCCTATGGATTTTCTTAAGTATTCAAATGTTATATTATCCACGGGTTTAGTAAAAAGATCAGCTAGTTGTTTTTCAGTTTGCAAATATTCAATTATAAGTTCTTTAGACTCTACTAGTTCACGAATAAAATGATGTGTGATCTTAATGTGTTTTATGCGAGACTGTTGTAGTATATTTTTTTATATATTGATAGTACATTGATTAACACACAGTAAGGTTAATTGGTTTTCTTTAATGCATAATCACATAACATTTTTTTAATCCATAATAACTGAGCACGATAGCTTTCAGCAGCAATATACTCAGAATGAGCAAAAGATAATGATATGCAGTTTTGTTTCTTACTGCTCCAACCCACTAGGTTGTTTCCCACGTAATAATAAGCACCCGAAGTGCTCTTACTATCATCAGAACACCCTTCCATGTCAACATCTGTGTAGCCAACAATCGAACTGGTGGTGTCCTTTGTATACCAAATACCATATTCCCGTGTGCCTTTAATATATTTGATGATACGGTTAACATACAATAAGTGGCATCCTTTGGTAGCGCATTGATATAGTGCGCAAACACACATGGAATACATAATATTTGGTCTAGATGCAGTGAGATATGTTAAACTACCTATCATACTTCAATATAGAGTAGGATCAACATTCTTCCCATTTTCATCTTTAGATATCTTAGTTGTAGTACTCATGGGAGTGTGTGTAATCTTAGCATTTTCTTAACCAAACCATTTGATATTTTTTCAACTTGCAAACCTAAAAAATATTTTAACTCCCCCATAAGCGACATTTGGAATTCCCCGTGCAGTATTTTCGAAAAAACATCAACTTGTGCCTGGGAAGTTTAACCAAAGACAATATCATCAACATAAATTTGTGCAATCAAAACATCTTTGTTAGTTTTACGGACAAATAATGTTTGGTCATTGCCACCATGCTCAATCCCTTTATTGACTAAAAAGGTTAAGATACATTCATGTCAGGCCCCAGGGGTATGCTTTACGCCATATAAAGCCTTCTTTAATCAAAATGAATGGTTAGGATGCGAAGGGTTAACAAAGACTTTCGGTTATTCTACATATACTTCCTCATTCAGAATACCATTCAAAAAATAGGATTTCACATCCATTTGAAAAGTTTTTAATTGTAAATGACACGCAAAATCAAGGAGGAGATGAATAGACTCGAGTCTTATCACCAGAGCAAAAGTCTCATCAAAGTCCATTCCCTCTATTTGAGAATATCCTTGCACTACTAGCCTTGCCTTATTTCTAATGAATTCCCTAAATTCATCCATTTTATTTTTAAAAATCCAACGGATACCGATAACCTTTTTATTTTCAAGTCATGGGACAATATACCACATATCGTGACTCTTGAACTCGGTTAATTCCTCTTGCATGGCGTTAATCCAGTAAGAGTCATTGAGGGAATCATTTACATTCTTTGCTTTTATTTGAGAAATAAAGAATGCAAAGTTAGCCATGTTTTGAAGTTGGGATCTTATTCTCACAGGCTCCATAGGGTTACTAAATACCTTATCTAGGGGATGATCTTTAGAAACCCAAGTTGGAACTATAGGAACTTCAGTTGGTGGTGTATCATTTGTCCTAGGAGAGTCAATTTAAAAAAAAAAATCGAACTCATCCTTAATAATTGATTCATTACCAGCACTCCATTTGCTCGTGTCATTGACAGTTATGTTTATAGATTCCATTAGGACTTTTGTACGTTTATTGTAGAGGTGATATGTTTAATTATTGTGGGAGTAATCTAGAAAAATTCCTTTATCGCCTCGGGTGTCAAATATTGAAAGGTGTTCACTGTCTTTGCAAACATAATAGACACTCTGAAGGTTCTAAAGTATTTTAAATTTGGTTTTTTGTTGTACCAAAGTTCATATGAAGTCTCTTAAGTATTCTTTTTAAGGTATACATGATTAATAATGTGACAAGATGTTTGGACTACCTCGACCCCAAAGTATTTTAGCAACCCTCTAGCATGTAACATAACCCTAGCCATTTCTTGGATTATTCGATTTTTCCTCTCAACAATACCATTTTGTTGCGGAGTCTTAGGAGGACTAAAATCATCCTGATATCCATTACCAAAACAATATCCTGCTACTCTAGTCTCTTTGAATTCTCCTCCTGTATCACTTCTAATACGTGATACTTGGGTATCCTTTTCATTTTTTATTTTTGAAAGGATTTGCAAAAATTCTCGAAATGTATCCGATTTATTTTTCATAAAAGCAACCCAAGTATACCGTGTAACTTCATCCACCATGATAATAGTGTAACTGTTTCCACATGAAGTTATAGGGTTATCTGGATTCGGTTCAATTCGTTAAATACACTCATTTGAACAAATTAACAACACAGGATACAAATTGCAATTAGGCCAATAGGTTGATACTTTCCAAATTTTAGTCCTTATTACTAAGTTCCTATGTGAGCATGCGATATATCAAGTACATAAAGAGAAATAACAATCACACAACTCACCTATGTACGAGAAAAACTCAAATGGGAAAACCTCGAACGGCCAGGCTTACACAAAATCCACTACGAATATGGTTTTTACATGACGACACACAAGACTTACAAACTTAACTCCCCAAGACCCTTTGATGTCACCTTTAATACCTCCATCCGTAGCACGTATAGATTCTACGTGCTCCACAAAACTCATGTGTCTCGATATCCACCGAAAGCCAAGCACCATCTCTAAAAACAACTCATGAAGAGGGCCACACTACCCAAAACTGGGATGAATGTACGAGAGGTTGAGTTTATGGTTTTTGGTTCTTGGAAAAATGATCCTAAAGATCAAATGAAAAGTTAAAGACTTTTTGTAAAGAGAAATTTTTTTTTTCTAAAGTGCAAGGTTCAAAACTTCTGAAATTCTCGAGCTCCAATGTAGTTTAAAAGATGGAAGTAGTGGGCAAGAGAAGTTAGAGGAAAAAACTATATTTAAAAAAAATAAACCGCTCGTTCGAACGACTGAACTGGCTTGTTTAAACGACATTGCATAATGTTATTGGAATGGGTCCTTCAAATGACATTTCAGGAAAAATCAATAAAGGATATCATTTGAAGTCATTTGAACGACTAAGAGAGATGGGTTATATAAACGAGATATCAAACGACATTTTAGGGAATTCCATGAAATCATTCGAACACACACGTTCAAACGAACTCGTTTAAACAAACGCTTTAATTTTAGAAATTAAATTTAAATTTAAAAAACAAAAAGATTTTGAAAAACTTTTACCAAGAAACATGTAGCATTTAAAAATTTATCTCCAACAAAGTAAAAATAATTCGGGTCATATACCTTTCGTTAAAATGAGCAATTGGATGATGATGTGAACTTGTTGAATGTTGAATTTCGGGATGCTCAAATTCTTTATCGAGTGGAGTAGCTTGGCACTAAAAGACCATAAATGTTTTGTCCAACAGAAATAACCAATAGTACAAATTGACTCTATTGGAAATTTATCCTTACAAATCTCCCCTTTGGGTATTCCAGGTCAAAACATAAAAAATAAAAATGACTCAGAATTTCCTAAGCCATACTGTTAAGCCAATCCTAATGTCAATCCCCAAAACAAAAAAAAAAAGATAGACTCAACTTTACTGATAATGAATCTGCAACGTGAAGCTCTTGTAGGCAAGAATCTGGAATATGAAAATAGCATACACACGTGAAACAACAAAGACATAAAATGCATGGGAAAATAAAGATGAAAATAAATCAACTTACGAGCTCCCCCTAAACAAGTTCTCCCCCTTTTTTCTCGAAAAAGACAAAGGGACAGAACAAACCTAAAATGTTAGTGCAATTGAATAATTCAATATATATAGCATGATAACACTAACATAATAAAACATCAACCATAATAATATCCATAAAATGAAATGAAAACCATCCATAACAATGATATATGATAAAATGAAACAAGATATGAATAACATTAATCTATAATAATATCCAAAGAGATGAAATAATATCCAAATCTAAACACAGGAAAGGGAAATGAAAAACCAATATCCAATACATATGAGAGTACAAATAAATGAAATATAAAGCTCTCTCTCACAAGTACAATAAAGAAAATAGTTGTTGATGAGTGCATTATTTCGTATTATTTATACCAAAATCTAGGCCTTGTTAATCCCGTTGCATCATTAATAAAGAGTTCTTAAAGTTATTTTTGTTATTTAAAAGAAAATTACAAACTTCAGAATAAATGGGATTAATAATGCAATTTTGAGAACTTCACGATAGCATCTTATATCCATTGATAATCTCTTGTGCAAGGTTGTTTTTGAGTGTTGACAGGTTTATAAGGCAAGCGATAAAGTTTGGACTCAATTTGGCATGAAACGGGCACCTACGCAACTTCAGGGGATAAATTATAAATTCAAATGATTTATTTCGGACTCGGACCAAACACGAAAATTGAAACCTTGAATCAAGGGATTCCTGGGTTCAAACGGCATGTCAATCAGAGTTGAAACAAAGCATTTATGACCGTGCAAAATTCGAAGTCGAAAGAAAGTCAAAAGTCGAATCCCGAAATCAAGTCAAACCCAATCCTTTAACCAAAATCGACCCCTAAACCGAGCCTGGCCCGTAACTACACCTTGTGTGTGTTTAGTTTGTATTTATTTATTTTTGTGTTATATATTTTTATTTGAGTCGGGTACATATTTTTAGTAATTTTTATATTTCATTTATGTCTGTAGTGTTATTTTTATTATTTTATATTTTTCGAGTCATTTTTACTATTTTATTTTTCATTAGTGTTTTACCATTTTATGTAAATATAATAGTGCGTGTGAGTATGTGTGTCATTTTATATAGTACTAAGTTTGTGTCAGTAAAAAAATATAGGTGTGAGTTTTATTTTTAGTTTTATTATTAGTTTAGTAATTTTCTTATTAGATTAGGTTTATTAATAATATTTTATTTTATGTCTTTTTATTGTTAGGTTAGAATTTAATTTTTATTTTCAATAGATTGTAATTATTTTATTAGTTGTAAATATTAGGTAAGTGCTATTTTTATTTTTATTAATTAGGTACAAAATACACACACACACGTACTAATTACCCTACACTCACATACGCCCAAACAGCTCACACACAGACACCCTACACTATCTTACACTCACCCACACCTAAACTACCCCCATAACACTATTCATATTCCCTACCAAAAATAAACCCGCGCTCTCTCTCCAAAAGCCCCATAACCAAAAATCACCTACACCATAACCCACCACCAATAAAACCATACACACACTAACACACCATCATCAACCTTAGCACCAAACCCGAACCAACCCCCCCCCCCCCCCCACCTGCCCAATACCAAGACCCAAAACCCCACATTTTATACCCCATTTTGTCCTACGTTCTAGGTGTGGAGATTTTTGGGGGGGTATAAAATATGGGCCAATTTCAAATTAAGGAGATACACTTTTGGTTAGAGAAAAAACACACTTTGAGAGATAAAAAAAAATATGTGTAGATATTATTTTTGAGGAAGACTTGGAAGGAGCATATTTGTATTTTAACTCACGTCTTGGACGGGATTTTTTCATCTTGCAATATTTGTGTGTCAAATATGATGTGTGAGTAGTTTAATTACTAGGTCTTAGGTGATGTTCGTCATGATTGATTAAATTACGCATGTTAATTTAATTTCGTACATATTCCGACGTGTTTTAATTTGAAATAAAAAATTTCGGTATTCGCTTAAAATTACACGAGAGTGTATTTTTAAACCTCAAGAATTAATTAGAAATTCATGCTTTAAAAATTTTAATCCGTCATTTTTGATGGGTTATGCTTGCACTAAGATATTTTGATACCTCATACTTAAATACACATTAGAAATTTAGAACGTGATATTTTCGAGGGAATGGGGATTTATAGAGTCTATTTCAAGAGACGTTAAAATATTTTGAATGCATGTAATGTTATATTCCCCAAAATGTACGCGACGAGAGTTGGTATATTTTGTGTTATAAATTCGAAATTACGAAATTAAATTAATGTGTAATTTTAATTAGAATTGACAAACTGATTCGACTTCCTAGGTTCCTCCACATTTGATATTATCTCTACTTGTTCGTTTATTCTGCTTTTATTTTTATTTTTATTTTTATTTTTATTTTTATTTTCGAACTTAAATCATATTTACACACTCATATATCTAGTTGGACTGTCGATAATTTATAAAAGTTGACGTAATATCCATGGGTTCGACCCGTACTTACACCCGCTATATTTCAATAACCCGTGCATTTGCGATAGTTTTATAACAAATAAAACTTGACAACAAGTTTTTGGCGCCGTTGCCGGGGATTTCGGTTGATTTTAAACGTATTGACTTTCGTACTATTAAAAAAAATATTATATATATATATATATATATATATATATATATAGAGAGAGAGAGAGAGAGAGAGAGAGAGAGAGAGAGAGAAAACTGTAGCATTATTTTTTTTTCAAAAAAAAATAATTGAATTTGAGTCTTTTAGGGCTTGAATATTTGTTTTTTACACTAGTTAAGTCATAAAAGTACCAAAAATTTGAAGAAAGAGAAAAAAAATGAAATAAAAAACATTATCTTTAAAAAAAGGGCGGGGGAGATTGAAAGAATGTGAAACAAAAAAGAGAAAAAGGAGTATGTGAATCCTAAAAAGAAAAAAGAAAATGGAGGTTGAAAAAAGTGCCTGAAAATTCAAAATACGGATAACCTTTGTATTCTCAGAAAATTTTAAAACTCCAAAAATCCATTCTTCCTAACCAAAACCGAGCCTATAATACAACAGAAAGAAAGTCCTAATTGATCTCAAGTGAAGTTAGTTATAGTGTGGAGAGAATGAATGAGATATAAGGTGTGATTCAAGTTTTTGAAGTAATCGATTTTCCATTCACGAGATCATATTCATCCATTATAAAATGTCCGTATTTCATGATGTATATGTGATGATCGTTCATTGAATTTACTCTTTTAACTACCCAACTACGAGTGTTCGTTTGTGAGCGCATTCTGTGAGAATTTGAATCAAAACGAACTTTCGTGTAAGAAACTTAACGATCAAATCTTTTGAATTGGACGGTCATATTGGCTATACACACACGCACAATAAGTTGAGATCGAAAAGTGAAATTTTACTATATTTAGGAAATTTGCATTCAAGCCTTGTTTATATTACATTTGTGTCCTTTGTAAATAGAGTCAAGTTTTTGAATTCTGTGGGTATATTCACAGCAAACCCTCACGAGACAAAACTCGTCCACTAGGGAAACCTACGGGTTTAACGGCTTGTTGCACATGCTAAGTGCAACCGTGATTCCTACAAAAGTGAGTTAGATTTTAATTTTTGCTCGAGGACTAGCAAAATTTAGGTTTGGGGGTATTTGATGAGTGCATTATTTTGTATTATTTATACCCAAATCTAGGCCTTGTTAATCCCGTTACAACATTAATAAAGAGTTCTTAAAGTTATTTTTGCTATTTAAAAGAAAATTACAAACTTCAGAATAAATGGGGCTAATAATGCAATTTTGAGAACTTCACACTAATATCTTATATTCACTGCTAATCGTTTGTGCAAGGTTGTTTTTGAGTGTTGATAGGTTTATACGGCAAGCGACAAAGTTTGGACTCAATTTGGGCATGAAACGGGCACCTACGCAACTTCAGGGGCTAAATTATAAATTCATATGATTTATTTCGGACTCGGACCAAACATAAAAATTGAAAGCCTTGAATCAAGGGACTCCTGGGTTCAAACGGCGTGTCAATCAGAGTTGAAACAAAGAATTTATGACCGTGCATAATTTGAAGCCGAAAGAAAGTCAAAAGTCAAATTCCAAAGTCAAGTCAAACCCAATCCTTTAACCAAAATCGACCCCTAAACCGATCCTAACCCGTACCTACACCTTGTGTGTGTTTAGTTTGTATTTATTTATTTTTATATTATATATTTTTATTTGAGTTGTGCCCATAGTTTTAGTAATTTTTATATTTCATTTATGTGTGTAGTGTTATTTTTATTATTTTATATTTCTCGAGTCATTTTTACTATTTTTATTTTCTTTAGTGTTTTACCATTTATGTAAATATAGTAGTACGTGTGAGTATGTGTGTCATTTTACATAGTACTAAGGCTATGTCACTAAATAATATAGGTGTGAGTTTTATTTTTATTTTTATTTTTATTAATTAGGTACAAAATAGACGCACACACATATTAACTACCCTACACTCACATACACATAAACAACTCACACACACACACCCTGCACTATCCTACACTCACCCACACATAAACTACCCCCATAACACTATTCATCTTCCCTACCAAAAATAAACCCACGCTCTCTCTCCATAACCCCCATAACCAAAAACCACCTACACCATAACTCACCACCAATAAAACCACACATCCACTAACACACCATCATCCACCTTACCACCAAACTTGAACCATACCCCTCCCCCCACCTGCCCAGTACCAAGACCCAAAATTCCCACGTTTTATACCCCATTTTGTCCTACTTTCTTGGTGTACAAATTTTTGGGGGGGTATAAATTATGGGTCAATTTTGAACTATAAGGAGATATACTTTTGGATAGAGAAAAAATACACTTTGAGAGATAAAAAATCTGTGTAGAGAGTATTTTTTAAGAAGACTTAGAAGGAGCATATTTTGTATTTTAACTCACCTCTTGGACGCGATTTTTGTAAGTTGACATTTATTAATGAAAATTATTATTTCATCTTCCAATAGTTGTGTGTCAAATATGATGTGTGAGTAGTTTAATTACTAGGTCTTAGGTGATGTTCGTCATGATTGATTAAATTACGCATGTTAATTTAATTTCGTACATATTCCGACGTGTTTTAATTTGAAATAAAAAATTTCGGTGTTCGCTTAAAATTACACAAGAGTGTATTTTTAAACCTCAAGAATTAATTAGAAATTCATGCTTTAAAAATTTTAAGTCGTCATTTTTTATGGGTTATGCTTGCACTAAGATATTTTGATACATCATGCTTAAATACACATTAGAAATTTAGAACGTGATATTTTCGAGGGAATGGGGATTTATAGGGTCTATTTCAAGAGACGTTAAAATATTTTGAATGCATGTAATGTTATATTCCCCAAAATGTATGCGACGAGAGTTGGTATATTTTGTGTTATAAATTCGAAATTACGGAATTAAATTAATGTGTAATTTTAATTAGAATTGACAAAGTGATTCGACGTCCTAGGGTCTTCCACATTTGATATTATCTCTACTTGTTCGTTTATTCTGCTTTTATTTTTATTTTTATTTTCGAACTTAAATCACATTTACACACTCATATATCTAGTTGGACAGTCGATATTTTATAAAAGTTGACCAAATATCCATGGGTTCGACCCGTACTTACACCCGCTATATTTCAATAACCCGTGCATTTGCGATAGTTTTATAACAAATAAAATTTGACAACAAGTTTTTGGCATCGTTGCCAGGGATTTCAGTTGATTTTAAACGTATTGACTTTCGGACTAGTGAAAAAAAAACAAAGTATATAAATATATATATATATATGTGTGTGTGTGTGTGTGTGTGTGTGTAACTGTAGCATTATTTTTTCAAAAAAAAATGGATTTGAGACTTTTAGGGCTTAAATAGTTATTTTTTACACTAGTTAAGTCATAAAAGTACCAAAAATTTCAAGAAAGAGGAAAAAAATTGAAATAAAAAACTTTACCTTTCAAAACAAAATCCACATTTCAAGGTTTTGTAGTTTTGAGCAAAAAAAAAGTTTTTTTATTTATTAAAAAAATCATTAGCCCAATATTTCCTATATATTTTTTTCAGTATATAAAAAAAAATCTTCTTTTAATTAGATTTGATTTTCTTGGATAAATAGTGGTTTTTAACACTAGTTTTGTCATAAACTATCTACAAATTTGAAAAATTCGAAATTAATTAATAAATTGTTTTTGTAACTTTCCAGATTTCAAACTACTGGAAAAAAAAAAGAGATTTAAAGTCTTTTATGAATAACTAGTTGTTTTTAACACTAGTTTTGTCATAAAAGTACTTAAAAATACAAAAAAAATATCAGGAAAAAATATTTTTTATTTATTTCCAATAGCAATATTTTTCAAGTATATATATATATATATATATATATATATATATATATATATATATTCCAATCTTAGAGTGTGCTTTTATTTATTTTTTTCCTCTCTTAATAAAAAATACATTGTAAGTGTATGCAATTAATTTTATATTTAATAATTTTTGTTACACTTTACGCTTGGTATGGTTTTTGTGTTCTTTTTCAGATAAAAAACAAAATGAAAAGACTAAAAAAAAGAGTAAGAAAAGAGAAAAAACACGGAAAAGAAAGCAATCGTGGGAAAAGCGTTAAAGTTACTTGTGTGTGACACCCCGCTTATTAAAGTAAGAGGTGTCTAGCCCGATACTCCAATAAATACAGGAATCATGGATGGTTCATTCTTAGCATCACTGTCATGATGATGATGATAATAATAATAATAATAATAATAATAATAATAATAATAATAATAATAATAATAATAATAATAATAATAATAATAATAATAATAATAATAATAATAATAATAATAATAATAATAATAATAATAATAATAATACGAGATACCACCAAATATTTTAGAAAAGGGAATGTCAAATAATTTTGCGAGTTTAATAAAAACCATTTCAACCATCCAATTTAAAAAGGTGGATATATAGGTAGAGACATGTAACAGTGTAACAACCAATCTACAAAATAATAATCGAATAAGTTGTCGGTTGACAGACTAATACAAATAGGTCACACCAAGTATTACAGTTAAATATCACAATATAAGCAAGTACAAAACTTGGGCAACACGCCTGAATGTACGGATTGATCATAACTAGATTATAAAAAAATGGATGCGTTTATAACAAAAATCCTACAACATCCACAAAAATGTTGTAGCTCCCTGACACTGAGAAGGAGAGTTTAACAGGGGCGTCCTTGCGGCGGAGCACCTGAGCATAAATAGGATCCATACAAAACAGAGAAATATAAACGGGTCAGGGCCCGGTTTGATATGTTATACATGTGAATAAAATGCATGACAGTTATGAATTGCTAACATCATAAACAAGCTTAAATCACTCTTCACAATAAGAATAATGCTCACCTCTAATCTAAGTTCACATCCTAGTGCAATGCCATTTATAGTTTTAATTATTCATCAATGCAAGAGAAATAACTAAATTCCATTTTAATAAGCTTAAATTGCAGTTCAGTAAAATATGACTTCACAAGTCCATTCCTCATTAGTAAACTTAGTCCAAACATTTAATTTATAAATGCATTAGCCATTTACGAAATGCCACATTCGTGCGAATAGTTACAATCCAATTATAACGATTCTAAGACCGTCCTTCCGGGAGTCACCCCATTGGATGCGCTCCTAAATAGCTATCATCTTCTAGGGCCTATAACCAAGACCACCTGGGCACCCTAAATCGCGTCGCGTGGGAAGCGGCCATATTCCTTCGACAGTGAGTCATAACCATACCCGGAATTACCTCACTTCGAATAAAACAACAACACAATATAACCACCGGTCCTATGGCCGAGGACTATATTCACCCTGCATTCACTAGCCAGGGGACTTCACCTCATTCGCGTGACTTCCCTTATGATAGCATTTAGAGAGGTATGTATATGCAAGTCATAATTCAAAAGATATGCCAATTTAAAATGTGCATTCCATTACATCTAGAACCATATGTGTTTAACGACATAAATCGTAATGTTTAATTATCCCCATACTAGTCTCCAAGAGTTAATGACAATCCTATAAGCCATCAAGTGTAAATTAGCTCATACTAATTTCTAAAAGTCCAAAACCATATAACCCTACTTTCCCCTAGTCCTAGACTAGCTTACTGAATGAAAAGGACACTTACTTCCATCTATTAATTAATTAATTAATCCCCGACATAAGCCCAAACACTCCTTTTTTAACCCAAATTATTGATTCCCCTAATACTAGACCCTCATACTCTATTTTACTTCATACAAGAAGGTTCTTAAGCCTTAAACCTTAAAAGAAAGGAATAGAAGGAAAATTAAATTTTGGGGTTAAAAACAGGGCACCGATCGACCGGCCCCTACCCCCGGTTGACCGCGCTCTTAGAAATTGGCCTTGTAAGAAAAGCAGTAAGCCCTTCCCTTAAGGCCCGATCGATCAGTCTCTGGACCGCGGTCGATCGCGCTATAAAAATTTGCCTTTCGAGGGAAGCAGTAGGCTTTTCTCTTTAGGATCGATCGACCGGGCTCTGGACCGCGGTCTACTGGTCATACCAGATCCCACGGCCAACACCCAATTTCCTTACAAAACCTAAACCTCTAATCCTATTTTTCTTCCACTTCTCTCAATCTCATCATCTAATGACTACACCCAATCATTCCTTCACAACCACAACTAATATAATCAACTCAAATCATACCTAAATCAAAATCTAAGGGTAAACACCAAAAGTCATCAAAACCCACAAATGGTTGAAATCTCCAAAATAACACAACTATCAATTCAAATTATCAACACTAAATCATACATAATTGCAAGTTAGAAACTTACCTCAAGTTTGTAGTCTCGGATCCTTGCTTATTGAAACGATTTCAAGCCAACAATTAACAAATCTCCTATTTCTCTCCTTTTTCTCCCAAGTTCTCTCTCTCTCTAGCTCTCTTTAGGTTTAGGAACAATATGAGAGACAAAATGGTCTTCGAAGACTAAATGCCCCCAAAATTCCCAAAATACATTAAGTCTAACATTAAATGCTACTACACAATTAAAATGACTCGTAACAACATAATTAAGTCATAACCGGTCAAAAGTACCCGAAACCCAAAAATACAACGTGGTACTTATTTTGACTATTTCAACCATTTTCGAACTAATCGCGCCCTCTAAATTGGCATCCGGGATATCATAAATTATTTCGTGTTCCAACGTCATATTAATTCATTAATAGTGATCCACTTGGAATAATAGTCATAATTGTCGCTTAAAGCACAACGATGCAACAAAACATAATATTATGCTATTTACATTCACTTAACAGTAAATATGCAAAACTGAATAAATATTTTCTCTTAAATCACTTAAAGTAATATTTACTTCAACTTACTTTATTTTATATAATTAACCCACTAGGCAATTTAGTATAAAAATAATTACTCATAAATAAGGGGTATTACATTGTGCAATCTTGCCACGAGCACAAGGCACTCTCGAAGACGACATTTCCCTCCGATCGACGTCAAATAAAACTTCGTCCCGGCGTAAACAAGTGACCGTAAAAAGTCCACGTCGGAGGTAAGTCTTGTGTGGACCTACATGAAACTATTTGCGCAAATTTTCGTAAGCACGTTGCATAATTTGACTTAAGGGCAAAACCCAATTTTAAGATAAGGTGAGGATTTAATCACCATTCCTTAGCCCACAAATCACTAAGTTACCCGAGCATTTGCATTACCCGAGCCATCATTATTAACTTAAAATTGATTGGACATTGGCCATAGGGTATAACATAGCTCATAGGAAAACTCTTAACAAGGATAGGATTAAAAGCTAATCCGAATGCGGAATTGTCAAATCGGTTTCATTTTGACCTTGACTAGGATTGGTGGTTTTTAATGAGTCTTCATACCGACCACTTACCTGGAGGAAAACTTTGGAATTTGATGCGATAATCCGTAGTTGGTAGTCTTTTAAATTCTCCCTCGGATAAGAATAAGAGCTTTCTAATTAGGGAGATTATTTCAGAGACCCCTTGTCAACGAATAATCTCGAAAAACTAGATATTAAAAATTGAATTTTCCCTCACCTAGCTTAGATAAACTCAAATTGCTTTGTGCTAGTTTAGGAATTTTTATGTGGTCTTAAGTCGGATTAATTTGCTTTCCTTATATATATATATATATATATATATATATATATATATATATATATATATATATATATATATATATATATATATATAAATCAGAATGTAAAAAAAAGGGTTCTAGAAGCATACAATTTTTTTTTTCAGAAAAAAAAAATCCAATAATGTGCTTTTTGTTGTAATTTTTTTTAAAATACACCGTAAGTTCCTGTGTAATTATATTTGTAATTAATATTTATGCGTCGCACTTTACAATTGATGTATTTATTTTTGTGTTATTTTTCTATAGCATGCCAAAAAAAAAAATTTTAAAAATGAGATTGACGTAATATATTACAATGGGTAATCTCAATATTGTTATCTCGTCATATTTTTTGGATTCCTATATTGATCCTTTGGATGTATAGCTAGAAAATACTGAAAATACGGATGACTAAATATTTCAATTTGAGTCGGAAGGATCAATAATAATTTTTAAAGAAGTTAAAGATGGAATGGACGAGAGTCCAACTCCTTTAATTACTATTTGTCCACCACAGTGTATCAATTGGGAAGAGGTAAATAATCGTTGTAATAACGATATTTTTGAAAATATTCATGAAAAAATTGAGGATAATCAATTTTTTTAGAATAAAATTGACAAAATTGACACTTGTTATACTTATGATGATTTGGATGTGGATTTTTGTCAAAAAAATTCTTATGATGTTATTGAGAAAAATGCTAGTTCATCTTATATGTGGAAAAATTTAATTAAGACTCGTCATCCGATTGTATAGATAATTCTTGTGATGATGATGGTCCTCCAATTTTTTATGAAGAAATTGCATCACCGTGAGACACCTCTTCGTTTTGTGCTTTTTGCAAAGTCTCACATTTTGGAGTGGAATATGCATCCTCAGTTTTACATGACTATTTTCGAAATATGGATAATAAATATTTGGATCCTTATTGTCATTTGTTACCCCGGTGTAATTCATCGACATATGATTTGTGTGATTTAAAATTCTTTATTTTTGATGATGTCAGTGATCACTATTATGACCATTATTTTAATTTTTCGATTTATGCTGTGTGGTCATATTCTCAAGTTTATGGTACTTCTTTACTAAGTACTATAAAAATTATTAATTGGAATGACCCACAACTATTTTGATTATTAGTTTATGGTGATGGTGATAATTGTCATGACCTTGTATATATATATATATATATATTCTTCTAAGATTTTTTTTCTCCTAAATATGTTTTAGGTTGTTTAGTTTTATTTTAATTATTTTATGGCTAGCATACACTTGTATAGTTTGAAAGTTGGTGACAAAAATGGAAAGCCACGGGAAATATTGTCCTTTTACTTCTGTACTTTATTTGCTTTGTTCATATTTCTAGTTTGAGCATACATTGGGGACAATGTAAAATTTAGGTTTGGGGGTAAGGATGGTATTTTTGAAAGAAAAAAAAATAGAAAATTTTCAAAAATTCAAAAAGATTTTCAATATAAGTGAGTTAGGGAAAAATTTCTTAATATAGAATTAATTCACAAATCTCTCAACTTATAATTTTTTTACACTTAGCCATATAATAGAATTGAAAAAGGATATTGAGGCGAAAGATATTGAGCTTGACAAATAAATGTGGAGATTGTAACCTCGTAAGATTTTTGTGCCATTCATCGTTTTTGAGAAATTTAAATCAATTCGAGTTAGAATAACTCAAACTTTCCTTCAGCACTTAATTCGTCGATGATCTCAAAATCTTTGCTTTATTCGACTACTGAAAATGGAAAGTCAAAGTATGAATCGTACACACAAAATGTCTTAATAAGTTGATTTAAGATACAAAAGTAACTTAACGTAACTTGAGAAATGAGATTAGGCAATCGTTTTGAAAACCCAAAAAAAAGCCTAAATTCAGCCCTTTTACATTATCCCCATGCAAACCCACTTGTGCCTAAAAATAAAAACGAGCCTTTTATTGAAAATCCAAAATTCCATACCCACTTTCTGAGAATATCAGGGTAAAAGGCCAAAAGAAGAATGTTTGATGCAACAATGTGTGAAAAAAAGGATGGGGGAGATTGAAAGAATGTGAAATGAAAAAGGGAAAGAGGAGTATGTGAATCGAAAAAGAAAAGAAAATGGAGGTTGAAAAAAGTGCCTGAAAAATCAAAATACGGATAACCTTTGTATTCTCAGAAAATTTTACAACTCTAAAAACCCGTTCTTCCTAACCAAAATCGAGCCTACAATACAACCGAAAGAAAGTCCTAATTGATCTTAAGTGAAGTTAGTTATAGTGTGGAGAGAATGAATGAGATATAAGGTGTGATTAAAGTTTTTGAAGTAATCGATTTTCCATTCACGAGATCATATTCATCCATTATAAAAAATCCGACTTTCATGATGTATATGTGACGATTGTTCATTGAATTTACTCTTTTATTCACATATACCGAGAGAACCTAACCAACTATGAGTGTTCATTTATGAGCGCATCCCGTGAGAATTTGAATCAAAACGAACTTTCATGTAAGAAACTTAATAATCAAATCTTTTGAATTGGGCAGTCAAATTGGCTATACACACGCACAAAAAGTTGAGATCGAAAAGTGAATTTTTACTATATTTATGAAATTTGCATTCAAGCCTTGTTTATATTACATTCGTCTTTGTGTATTTTGTAAATAGAGTCAAGTTTTCGAATTTTGTGGGTATATTCACTGCAAACCTTCACGAGATAAAACTCGTCCACTAGGGCAACCTAGGGGTTTAACGGCTTGTTGCACATGCTAAGTGAAACCATGATTCCTATGAAAATGAGTTAGATTTTAATTTTTGCTCGAGGACTAGCAAAGTTAGGTTTGGGGGTATTTGATTAGTGCATTATTTTGTATTATTTATACCCAAACCTAGGCCTTGTTAATCCCGTTTCATCATTAATAAAGAGTTCTTAAAGTTTTTTTTGTTATTTAAAAGAAAATTACAAACTTCAGAATAATTGGGGTTAATAATGCAATTTTAATAACTTCATGCTAACATCTTATAGTCATTGCTAATCTCTTGTGCAGTTGTTTTTTAGTGTTGACAAGTTTATAAGGCAAGCGACAAAGTTTGGACTCAATTTGGCATCAAACGGGAACCAACGCAACTTCAGGGGCTAAATTGCAAATTCAAATGATTTATTTCAGACTCGGACCAAACACGAATATTGAAAGCCTTGAATCAAGGGACTCCTTGGTTCAAACAGCGTGTCAATCAGAGTTGAAACAAAGAATTTATGACCCTGCAAAATTCGAAGCATAAAGAAAGTCAAAAGTCAAATCCCGAAGTCAAGTCAAACCCAATCCTTTAATCAAAAGCGACCCCTAAACCGAGCCTAACCCGTAACTACACCTTGTGTGTGTTTAGTTTGTTTTTATTTATTTTTATATTATATATTTTTATTTGAGTCGTGTAAATATTTTTAGTAATTTTTATATTTCATTTATGTCTGTGGTGTTATTTTTATTATTTTATATTTTTCGAGTCATTTTTACCATGTTATTTTTCTGTAGTGTTTTACCATTTTATGTAAATATAGTAGTGTGTGTGAGTATGTGTGTCATTTTATATAGGTGTGAGTTTTATTTTTAGTTTTATTTTTAGTTTGGTAATTTTCTTATTAGATAAGTTTATTAATATTATTTTATTTTATGTCATTTTATTTTTAGGTTAGAATTTAATTTTTAGTTTTAATAGATTTTAATTATTTTATTAGTTGTAAATATTAGGCAAGTGCTATTTTTATTTTTATTAATTAGGTACAAAATAGACACACACACATGTTAACTACCCTACACTCACATACGCATAAACAACTCACACACACACACCCTACACTATCCTACACTCACTCACACCTAAACTACCCCAATAACACTATTCATCTTCCCTACCAAAAATAAACCCACGCTCTCTCCCCATAACCCCCATAACCAAAAACCACCTACACCATAACCCACCACCAATAAAACGACACACCCACTAACACACCATCATCCACCTTACCACCAAACCCGAACCATCCCCCCCCCCCCCCAACCTGCCCAATACCAAAACCCAAACCCCACGTTTTATACCCCATTTTGTCCTACTTTCTTTATGTGCAGATTTTTTGGGGTATAAATTATGGGCCAATTTTGAATTAAGGAGATATACATTTGGATAGAGGAAAAACACACTTTGAGAGATTAAAAAATCTGTGTAGAGAGTATTTTTTAGGAAGGCTTGGAATGAGCATATTTTGTATTGTAACTCTTGTCTTGGACGCGATTTTTGTAAGTTGACATTTATTAATGAAAATTATTACTTCATCTTGCAATATTTGTGTGTCAAATATGATGTGTGAGTAGTTTAATTACTAGGACTTAGGTGATGTTTGTCATGATAGATTAAATTACGCATGTTAATTTAATTTTGTACATATTCCGACGTGTTTTAATTTGAAACCAAAAAATTCGGTATTCGCTTAAAATTAAACGAGGGTGTATTTTTAAACCTCAAGAATTAATTATAAATTCATGCTTTAAAAATTTAAAAATGATATTTTTGATGGGTTATGCTTTCACTTAGATGTTTTGATACCTCATGCTTAAATACACATTAAAAATTTAGAACATGATATTTTTTAGGGACTAGGGATTCATAGTGTCTAATTCAATAGGCGTTAAAATATTTTGAATGCATGTAATGTTATATTCCCCGAAATGTACGCGACAAGAGTTGGTATATTTTGTGTTGTAAATTCGGAATTACAGAATTTAATTAATGTGTAAATTTAATTAGAATTGACAAACTGATCTGACGTCCTAGTTTCTTCCACATTTGATATTATCTCTACTTGTTCGTTTATTCTGCCTTTATTTTTATTTTTATTTTAGAACTTAAAGCACATTTATACACTAATATATCTAGTTGGACAATCGATATGTTATAAAAGTTTACCAAATATCTGGGGGTTCGACCCGTACTTACACCCGCTATATTTCAATAGCCCATGCACTTGCGGTAGTTTTATAACAAATAAAATTTGACAACAGTTGCCTAAAACAAATATCACTGTGTTTAATGATCAGGGGCCCCATCTAGAGTCTTATCACCAAGAGCGATCCCAGTGCCTGATGAACCTAGTCCATGCCGCATCTAAGCACAGCGGAACTCCAGAAATTATTGCATCAAGAGGGAGTCTCTACGTGCTTGAGCCTCCTCTCTACGAGTCATCTTCGGGTAGCTGCCTATCCCTATACATGGAGGCAAAGAACTCTTGCATCATAGAACAGTCCTGGCAGTGCTCCTCCTGCATTATCTCAACTGCAAGCGCATTAACCTAAGATCCTCCGACTCTGAGGGTGGATGACAGCGAGAGGTAGAGGAACGAGACTGAGATGGAGTAAATGAGGAGGCAGACTAGTATGACTTTGAGTGAGATGGAGTGGGTTAAGGAGTATCCTTAGGAAAATGACCAGGGGACCGACCTATGGATGAACTATCTACGGTCTGATATCGGGTCAAGGGTATATCCGAAAGAAGAAGAGGGCAACCTACATCCAAACAGTGACGAATGATGAGAACTGAAAAAGGCAAATCATGTCGAACAGGCGCAGAAGGTGACATAGGAATGGCTCTAAGAACTCCATATATAATATAAAGAATATCAATAAAATTCCCAACACTGATTGCATACATCATACTCACATGGTCCGGTGAAATCTGGGTATGGTTTACACGTGGTAAGAGGCATGCACAAACGATCCAATTAAGGATCATATAATTAGACTTGAGATTCCGATGATACAAGATAACAGAACTCGGCTGAATCATCTGAAAAACGGTCTCTAAAATAAGGTCATATGAAGGTCTAGAATCTTTGGATCAACAAAAAGTAGGATTGGCGACTCGGGGTAAACCGACAAGACGGGATATGGAGTCGGTGGTGATAATAACCTGTGACACCCCGACTAATTAAATACCGGGTAGCTACTCCTTTATTAAATTAAATCAAAACGCCAAGTTGGCTCAGTTAATAGCATCACTGTCGAAAACATTTTATTATTACTAACCACCTAGTATTTAAAAGTAAGTTGCCAAATTTTAATTAAAGTCTGATTAACATGCAACAAGTGTAAAGAAGAATAAAAACACCATTCACCATAATGAAGTAAATAGAATAACCGTCATATGATATAAATAAATCTGGAGGAAAAATTCCTCATAACACAATCCCACAACTGAAGTAAATACTGAAATACTGAATACTGAATGAATACATGCCAAAGCCTGAAAAACTGAAATGGAAATGTATCTAATAGAATTTGGGCAACATGTCCTACAACTGAGGAATACTGAATAAGGAATCCAAATGATATAAGCGTCTAAAAGCAAATCCTTGTAGCTTCCACAAGCAGCTACAGCTCGTCATCAGAATGAGAATCCTATGCATGGTGACCTTGTGGTTGGGCACCTAAAATGGTTTTACAAAAAGATAGATTTGAAAGCAAATGGGTCAGAGCCCGAATGTGGAGATATTTTAAAAACCTGCAAGTGCTTTAAAAACATTTAAAACAGTATATGCAAAATACATGTTAGGACGTGCTCTCACATGAGATACTCACCTCTCTTCTACTGTGCACTCTTAACGTTCCTGTACCCATTCATGTGTTAACTCATAACTATCTAAGAGTTTCTACACTACTACTTGGTTCACGTTAATTTCCAACCTTAATAATTAAATAGAGAGTTCTACTTTAATTCCCGGATTCACAATTATTGACAAAACCATTTATTGATAAAAGTCCCCTTTTTCTTTTCACGACATTACCATAACTATACTTCACAATTTAACATAGTAAATTCCTTCCCAATTAACCGTATATTAACGCAACATAAATATACAATACAAGCACCCAAAGACTAAGCTGCGGTGCATACATACTCTGCTATCCATCCCGGTACATCACGTACATAAGGATCACGTATTCCAAATCTCTCGGGGATCGTTCAGATAACAACATCACAAATAGTGGAGGCGAACACAGTCACCATCACATGGGTCACGCACATACCTACGCTCCCATGATCAGCAGACTTATTAATATCACAATAAGTCCTTCTATGACCTATGTTCATCGAGGTAACCAATCTAAATCCGGGCAACACAAGGATAAGAAGGCCCTAAGCGAACGTAAACCTCCCGTGATAGCAAGTATGGTAGGTATGTCATACACATAAAGTTATATACTAAGCATTCACACATCTTAGATATCTCAATATTAATAAGGGTATATTATACCATTATTCCCAATTCATATATTTCAAGTATCTCGATAATATATAATTTAAATAGTCGACACGTCTCACGTCGTAATTTCTTAAACTTGGCACCTATCTCAAATAGACTATTAAGTTCCCATAATTCCCACATATACATCTTCAAACCTAAGGTCTTTACTTCTGCCCCAAACCTTATTTCATCAAATTACTCGAATTTGTACTATTAACCCAAAGATTATCTCACATAACGAATTTCATTAATTTAGAATAATTCCTCAAATTAAATTCCAATTAAAGTCCAATTTCATAATCATGACTACTGGTCTTCCTTAACATTTAGGGTAATCACAATGTCTCCCATAATATTATCCAAGGGTTATCATCATTAAAATTCAATTAAGGGAAACTTTATTCATTCTGGGAAGGTCGATCGATCGACCTTTACCTTCGATCGATCGATGGTGGTCGATCGATCGACTTATGAATGTCGATCGATCGATTGCACAGGTATGGTTACGGACTGCTTCGTTTTGCAGTTACAGTTTCGACCCAAAACTCCATTTTTAAGCATGAAACTCCAAGATAAGGTTACTCTAACATTATACTAACATCCTACAACAGTATTAACATTCTAAGTCCCATAATTCATCATTTAAAAGCTTAGTTTAGATCAAAACTACATCAAAATAATTTCCAGAATTCTTCCATTCAAGAACATCATCAAACTTCTTCTAATTCCACTTTTAGATCATCAAGGTTCTGTTTAAAACATATAAATTCGTCCAGAATATACTACATGCAATTCCTACATAAATCATGGCCTTTAACTTTCAATTCATGGGTCTAATTTATCTCCAAAAATCAATTTCGAAAATTCCTAAACATAGGAACATATCTTGAATCAAAAGAGTTTAAATCACTTGCCTTAATTTATCTCAGAATTTGGTGTAGAATCTTGAAGTTAGGTTGTCCTCCCTCTGTTTTTCTGCAGAATTCTCTTCCCTCTCTCTCTCTCTCAAGCTCTTCTCAAGGTTTCCTTCTCTCTCTCTCTCAAGCTTTTTTTTTCCAAGGTTGAAGATAATGGAGTATGGAGGTGTGTAATGGTTTTTGGAAGTTGGAATGATATATCAACTTCTCCCGTAGCCCATAATGGCATATAGTGTGGTTAGTGGGTTAAGTGGGTTGAGGAAATAGTCAGATTGTAATCTCTATTTTCGTCACTTTTTAATTCCCAAAAATGCAATTTACCAAAATACCCTTTTTGATGCCGGTATGGCCCACAAATACCCCGGGACCCAAACTAAACTTTCGGCTAGTGATTTCTGACTATCTCGACCCTTCCGGACGCGTTGGCGCACTCAAAACGACCATACGGTTAATGGAACTAAAATTCATTTTTTTAATTTAATAACAAAATACCATGACGTGGCGGTCACACGCGTCAAGCAAAACTCCCAAATTGACGTATTTCAATTACGTGACAATTTCAATATTATCAATAATCATATAATGCCAAGTATACACATTAGAATAAAATACTAACTCACATCTCGTTAATATTTTTATCTATTTTCGTCACTTTTTAATTCCCAAAAATGCAATTTACCAAAATACCCTTTTTGATGCCGGTATGGCCCACAAATACCCCGGGACCCAAACTAAACTTTCGGCTAGTATTTTCTGACTATCTCGACCCTTACGGACGCGTTGGCGCACTCAAAACGACCATACGGTTAATGGAACTAAAATTCATTTTTTTAATTTAATAACAAAATACCATGACGTGGCGGTCACACGCGTCAAGCAAAACTCCCAAATTGATGTATTTCAATTACGTGACAATTTCAATATTATCAATAATCATATAATGCCAAGTATACACATTAGAATAAAATACTAACTCACATCTCGTTAATATTTTTATCCGGATTAATTTTCAATTAATAAACATTTAATTCAATTAATCCCCAAAAATAAATATCATAGAAAATACGGGGTATTACATACTTCCCCCCTAATAACTGAATTTCGTCCCGAAATTCGGAACTAGTAAGTACCTGGTAGGAATAACTCTGGATAACGTTCGCGCATCTCATCCTCGCGCTCCCATGTGGACTCCTCGACATTATGATGTCGCCACTGAACACGCACTAACGGGACTATCTTTGACCGCAGCTTCCGCTCACTTCGGTCCAGAATAGCAATAGGCCCCTCCTCGTAGGAGCTATCCGGCTGGAGATCAATATCCTCCATAGCAATGAGAGAATGAGCCAAATTATCTCTAAGATATTTCCTAAGCGAGGAAATATGAAACACATCGTGAATTCGATGTAAATGTTCCGGTAACCCAAGTCTATACGCAACTGGCCCAATCCGCTCAATAATAGGAAATGGTCACACATATCTCGGTGCCAACTTCCCTTTCTTCCCGAAACGCATAATCCCCTTCATAGGAGAAACCCTGAGCAAAACCTGGTCCCCCACTTGGAACTCTCTGAAGAATCTGTTCGCATCAGCATAACTCTTCTGTCTGTCCTGAGCCACCCGAATGCGACTGCGAATCAATTCTATCCTTGCCGAAGTATCCTGAATCACTTCCGGCCCAAGTAGTTTGTTGTCCCCCACCTCCAACCAACATGCTGGGGAACGACAAGGTCTACCGTACAATGCCTCAAATGGAGCCATGCCAATGGTGAACTGATAGGAGTTGTTGTAGGCAAACTCCACCAGTGGAAGATACTTCTCCCATCCTCCCTCAAAGTCAATGGTGCACATACGTAGCATGTCCTCCAACATCTGATTTGTGCGCTCGGTCTGGACGTCGGTCTGCGGGTGGTACGCTGTACTCAACCTCAACTCCGTGCCCATGGCCTGCTAAAAACTCTCCCAAAACCGTGAAACGAATATCTTGTCTCGGTCCGACACGATATTTAAGGGCACACCGTGAAGTCTCACTATCTCTGCAATAAAGAGCTGGGCATACTGTCCGGCAGTGTAGTCTGTCCGTACGGGTAGAAAATGAGCGACTTTTGACAACCTGTCTATAATCACCCAAATGGAGTCGTGACCTCTCTGCGACGTAGGCAACCCCGTGATAAAGTCCATAGAGATGCTCTCCCACATCCACATCGGGACCTCCAAAGGCTGTAGCAGTCCTGCCGGTCTCTGATGATCCACTTTTACGAGCTGACAAGTGGCGCATTTTGAGACAAACTCGGCAATATCTCTCTTCATCCCGCTCCACTAATACTGGCGTCTCATATCTTGGTACATTTTGTCCCTTCCGGGATGTACCGCGAACCGTGAGCCGTGCGACTCTGCCATCACCTCATACTGCAATTCCTCCCCCTCCGGAACTACAAATCTCCCATTGAAGCGTAATCCCCCATCTGAGCTAACGGTATAGGATTCGGCTCCCTCTGCTAATAATCGAACTATCTGATCCTGACAGAACGAGTCATTTGCCTGTGCCTTCACCACCTTCGTGACAATCTGTGGTGTAACAGTCATCACAGACATGAATGATCGGGCCACTGCATCCTGGTGTCCCAATTCCTTCCACTTGGCCTTCCACACATCTGCCACCTCATCTACCGGTCTACGGCTCAACGCGTCTGCCACCACGTTAGCCTTCCCCGGGTGATACTGGATATCGAACTGATAATCTTTCACGAATTCAAGCCACCTCCGCTGCCGCATATTCAACTCCTTCTGCGTGAATAGGTACTGTAGGGACTTGTGATCCGTGAACAATTGAAACTTCTCTCCCAACATGTAGTGTCTCCAAATACGAAGGGCAAATACCACTGCCGCTAACTCCAAGTCGTGGGTAGGGTAATTCTTCTCGTGAGGCTTAAGCTTACGGGAAGCATAAGCTATGGCCTGACTCTCCTACTGCAGTACACCTCCAAGTCCTTGTAAGGACGCATCGGTGTAAACAAGATACTCAACTCCCGGTCTCGGCAATGCTAATACAGGTGCTGAGGTTAGCTTGTCTTTCAACTCATAAAATGCCAACTGACAGGCATCACTCCAAATGAACGGCACACCTTTTCGGGTAAGATGTGTCATGGGACCCGCTATCGTGGAGAAACCCCGAATAAACCTCTTGTAGTATCCTGCTAGGCCCAAGAAACTACGGATCTCTGTCGGTGTCGTGGGCTGTCCCCACTCCCTCACCGCGGATACCTTCCCCGGATCAACCGATATTCCCCGGTCGGAAATAATATGCCCCAAAAACTGAACCTCCTTCAGCCAAAACCCGCACTTCTCATATTTTGCATACAACTCATTCTGGCGCAGTGTCTGCAAAACTAGTCTCAAGTGCTCGGCATGCTCCTCCTCTATCTGGGAGTAAACCAAAATATCATCGATGAAGACAATGACAAACTGGTCTAGGTAATCCCTGAACACCCTATTCATCAAGTCCATAAATGCTGCTGGAGCGTTGGTCAAACCAAACGGCATAACCCGAAACTCGTAGGAACCATATCTCGATAAGAACGCAGTCTTCGAGACGTCCTCCTCCCTGATACGCAACTGATGGTAACCAGATCGCAAATCAATCTTTGAGAAGTAAGAAGCTCCTCTCAATTGGTCAAATAGGTCATCGATTCGAGGCAACGGATACTTGTTCCGTATCGTGACCTTGTTTAACTCCCGGTAGTCCACACACAATCTCAGTGAACCATCTCTCTTCTTCACGAACAACACAGGGGCACCCCACGGTGAAGTACTCCTCCGAATAAACCCCTGACCCAATAACTGCTCAATCTGATCCCGTAACTCCCTCATCTCAGCTGGAGCCATACGGTACGGTGCGCGTGCTATGGGTCTCGTATCAGGTAACAAGTCTATAACAAAATCTATCTCTCGACTGGGGGGTAGGCCTGGTATCTCCTGAAACACATCAGAATACTCCCTGACGACTGGGATCGAATCTAAAGGAATCACAACCTCCTTAGAGGTATCCTCCTCAATGTAATATAAATGAGCGATCGAGCCTCCCTCTGGGCGAGGCATCGCCACTACAAACATCTCTTGCCCCGGAATGGCAAAAACAATGCTCCCACCGAAGCAATCTATCATGGCTCTATAATCAGCGAGCCAATCCATACCGATAATCACATCGTGAACATGCATATCTAAAACCAACATGTCCGCAGGTAATACCAAACCACCAATCTCTACCCCACTCCCCGACATATAAAGAATATAAGCGACCCACTCCCCAATGGTGAGTCGACACATGTAACTGTGCTCTCCGCTGTGGCTAACAACCCTAAAGCCTTCGCGAAATGTGTAGCTATAAAACAATGTGTAGCCCCCGTATCAAACAGTACCCGACCCATAGTGCCATGGATAGAAAACGTACCCTCAATCGCGGGCGGTGCCTGTGGGACTGCTGCCTGGTGGACGTTGTAGACACGTCCATACTGTAGCTGTCCCTGCTGAGCCGGAACTGCTGGAATGGGTGGCAATGCTGCCATCTGTGGCGGTGCAGGAAGAGCGGCGGGAAACATAGGCCTCTGTGGCTCCTGGCGAGCTCCCTGCTGCTGCTGCTGTGGGGCCCTGCCCCTATCAGGACAGTCCTGGCGTTTATGGCCAGTCTTGCCACAAACGAAACACTTCCCCAGGAAGTTACCTCCCCTCTGCCCTTACTGACCCCTGCCCTGGTGGCCGTTACCGTTCTTCCCTTGGCCCTGCTGGCCCTGCTGAAACTGCTGATGTTGACCATTTTGGCCCTGTTGGCCCTGATGGCCGTTATGACCTTGCTGGCCATTCCGAAATCCTCCCTGACCGTTCCTGAAACCCCCTGAATGGAACCTCTTATGATCCCCCTGCTGAGAACTCTGCTCTACCTGTCTCTGCCCCTGAAAAGATTGTGCCCCACCGGCACCATGTCCTCCAGTCCTGCCCTGATGGCTAGACTCTCCCGATCTCTTTCCCTCGGCCATATGAAAGCGGTGATCCTGGCAGTGTAATAAAGCAGCGTTAACCACGTCAGAATAAGTGGCCAATGAAAGGTTCCCCAACAGATGCTGACGGATCTTCCATGTCAACCCGTCGGTAAATTTCTCAATCTTTTTCTTCTCTGTTGGTATCTCATCAGGGACGATATTCAACAGATTAGTAAACTCGGCCTCATACTCGGCCACGGTTTTGCCCTCCTGCCTCAGACTCATCAATCTCCTCCTCATTTCCGTATGAACAGCTGACGAAAAGTACTTGCGGTCGAACCGCACTCAGAAATCATGAATAGTGAGAGTATCCCTCTCCTCTACGGTGGTAATAGACTCCCACCACTGCAATGCAGATCCAACTAGCTTGAAAGTAGCTAGTACCTGCTTCTGAACATCCGTGCACTCATACATCCTTAAGTGCCGTTGTATATCCTTCCTCCATTGGCTCGAGACTACCACATCTGAGCTACCGGCAAACTCTGGTGGATGCGCTTTCTGAAAAGCGTCACGTACACGTTCCCAAGCAGACGGTAATGCATTAGTCTGTACTGGCGCGGCAACCGGCGCCTGAGGCGGTGCCTGCTAAACTACTGCAATGGCGGCATTTACCGCTTGGGCTACGATAGCTGCAACCTCAGCGGCGTTCATCATGCCCTGGACCGGTGCGGGCTGTGGTTCTGGCGCCGCATTCCTGGGAACTCGTGGTGCACGTCGTGGAGGCATTCTGAAATAAGAATAAAGTCTATAAGTTCGCAGTTATAAACTTTAAAATAGCTGAAGAACGTAGCATAAACAAAAGAATACAACAGTCCTAAAATATAGGGCTCTATATCAAAGAAAGCTCAGCGGAAACATAATAAGCCGTTCAGATCCTAATGGACACTAGAACCTGATGCTCTGATACCACCTGTGACACCCCGACTGATTAAATACCGGGTAGCTACTCCTTTATTAAATTAAATCAAAACGCCAAGTTGGCTCAGTTAATAGCATCACTATCGAAAACATTTTATTATTACTAACCACCTAGTATTTAAAAGTAAGTTGCCAAATTTTAATTAAAGTCTGATTAACATGCAACAAGTGTAAAGAAGAATAAAAACACCATTCACCATAATGAAGTAAATAGAATAACCATCATATGATATAAATAAATCTGGAGGAAAAACTCCTCATAACACAATCCCACAACTGAAGTAAATACTGAAATACTGAATACTGAATGAATACATGCCAAAGCCTGAAAAACTGAAATGGAAATGTATCTAATAGAATTTGGGCAACATGCCCTACAACTGAGGAATACTGAATAAGGAATCCAAATGATATAAGCGTCTAAAAGCAAATCCTTGTAGCTTCCACAAGCAGCTACAGCTCGTCATCAGAATGAGAATCCTATGCATGGTGACCTTGTGGCTGGGCACCTAAAATGGTTTTACAAAAAGATAGATTTGAAAGCAAATGGGTCAGAGCCCGAATGTGGAGATATTTTAAAAACCTGCAAGTGCTTTAAAAACATTTAAAACAGTATATGCAAAATACATGTTAGGACGTGCTCTCACATGAGATACTCACCTCTCTTCTACTGTGCACTCCTAACGTTCCTGTACCCATTCATGTGTTAACTCATAACTATCTAAGAGTTTCTACACTACTACTTGGTTCACGTTAATTTCCAACCTTAATAATTAAATAGAGAGTTCTACTTTAATTCCCGGATTCACAATTATTGACAAAACCATTTATTGATAAAAGTCCCCTTTTTCTTTTCACGACATTACCATAACTATACTTCACAATTTAACATAGTAAATTCCTTCCCAATTAACCGTATATTAACGCAACATAAATATACAATACAAGCACCCAAAGACTAAGCTGCGGTGCATACATACTCTGCTATCCATCCCGGTACATCACGTACATAAGGATCACGCATTCCAAATCTCTCGGGGATCGTTCAGATAACAACATCACAAATAGTGGAGGCGAACACAGTCACCATCACATGGGTCACGCACATACCTACGCTCCCATGATCAGCAGACTTATTAATATCACAATAAGTCCTTCTATGACCTATGTTCATCGAGGTAACCAATCTAAATCCGGGCAACACAAGGATAAGAAGGCCCTAAGCGAACGTAAACCTCCCGTGATAGCAAGTATGGTAGGTATGTCATACACATAAAGTTATATACTAAGCATTCACACATCTTAGATATCTCAATATTAATAAGGGTATATTATACCATTATTCCCAATTCATATATTTCAAGTATCTCGATAATATATAATTTAAATAGTCGACACGTCTCACGTCGTAATTTCTTAAACTTGGCACCTATCTCAAATAGACTATTAAGTTCCCATAATTCCCACATATACATCTTCAAACCTAAGGTCTTTACTTCTGCCCCAGACCTTATTTCATCAAATTACTCGAATTTGTACTATTAACCCAAAGATTATCTCACATAACGAATTTCATTAATTTAGAATAATTCCTCAAATTAAATTCCAATTAAAGTCCAATTTCATAATCATGCCTACTGGTCTTCCTTAACATTTAGGGTAATCACAATGTCTCCCATAATATTATCCAAGGGTTATCATCATTAAAATTCAATTAAGGGAAACTTTATTCATTCTGGGAAGGTCGATCGATCGACCTTTACCTTCGATTGATCGATGGTGGTCGATCGATCGACTTATGAATGTCGATCGATCGATTGCACAGGTATGGTTACGGACTGCTTCGTTTTGCAGTTACAGTTTCGACCCAAAACTCCATTTTTAAGCATGAAACTCCAAGATAAGGTTACTCTAACATTATACTAACATCCTACAACAGTATTAACATTCTAAGTCCCATAATTCATCATTTAAAAGCTTAGTTTAGATCAAAACTACATCAAAATAATTTCCAGAATTCTTCCATTCAAGAACATCATCAAACTTCTTCTAATTCCACTTTTAGATCATCAAGGTTCTGTTTAAAACATATAAATTCGTCCAGAATATACTACATGCAATTCCTACATAAATCATGGCCTTTAACTTTCAATTCATGGGTCTAATTTATCTCCAAAAATCAATTTCGAAAATTCCTAAACATGGGAACATATCTTGAATCAAAAGAGTTTAAATCACTTGCCTTAATTTATCTCAGAATTTGGTGTAGAATCTTGAAGTTAGGTTGTCCTCCCTCTGTTTTTCTGCAGAATTCTCCTCCCTCTCTCTCTCTCTCAAGCTCTTCTCAAGGTTTCCTTCTCTCTCTCTCTCAAGCTTTTTTTTTCCAAGGTTGAAGATAATGGAGTATGGAGGTGTGTAATGGTTTTTGGAAGTTGGAATGATATATCAACTTCTCCCATAGCCCATAATGGCATATAGTGTGGTTAGTGGGTTGAGGAAATAGTCAGATTGTAATCTCTATTTTCGTCACTTTTTAATTCCCAAAAATGCAATTTACCAAAATACCCTTTTTGATGCCGGTATGGCCCACAAATACCCCGGGACCCAAACTAAACTTTCGGCTAGTGTTTTCTGACTATCTCGACCCTTCTGGACGCGTTGGCGCACTCAAAATGACCATACGGTTAATGGAACTAAAATTCATTTTTTTAATGTAATAACAAAATACCATAACGTGGCGGTCACACGCGTCAAGCAAAACTCCCAAATTGACGTATTTCAATTACGTGACAATTTGAATATTATCAATAATCATATAATGCTAAGTATACACATTAGAATAAAATACTAACTCACATCTCGTTAAGATTTTTATCCGGATTAATTTTCAATTAATAAACATTTAATTCAATTAATCCCCAAAAATAAATATCATAGAAAATACGGGATATTACATAACCTCCCTACCATATACTCTGGAGACAAGACCTCTCTCCGCTATGAGCATAAAAAAGAAAAACTCTCTAACAAGATCGGGATAGATAGGGTCGTGAAGACTAAACATGGGATCCCAACCACAAGAGACTAGATAAGTGAAAACTATGGTTCCTGACAAAGAAACTAGGTTTATAATCTTTTCCCTAATAATAGACCTAGTAGGGAAACCAATAAATTAAATTAAATGAAATTTCATGAATTTTTTACTAGGGGTGTAAATGGATATTCAAAAATTTGAATCTGTCCGTAATTCGAGTCCAAATTTTGTGGATATTTATTCGAAAAAATGGATATGGATACGAATATGGATAGTGTGATAAAATATTTGGGAAAACGAATACGAACACGGATAGTATGTGTATCCGACACGAATAATCCGTACCTGATGCGGATTATCCAAATTTGTGGATATCCCGGATATCTGTATACGAATTGTATTAGCTATAT
The DNA here is from genome assembly GCA_949130495.1 of Sambucus nigra. NCBI lineage: Eukaryota > Viridiplantae > Streptophyta > Magnoliopsida > Dipsacales > Adoxaceae > Sambucus > Sambucus nigra. The sequence continues at coordinate 302,090,259 of OX422224.1, forward strand.
ATAATTATTATTTATAATGTTTATTATATGTAATGTTAAATAATAATATATAATATAAAAATATTAATCATCACTTTTCACTCGTTTAAAAAAATAAAGAAATAATACTTTTTAAAAAATCTAAAGATAATGAATGGCTTAAAAAGAAAAAAAATAATAGGAAAGAATAAAAAACGGACAAAACAAATTCAAACAAAACATTTGACCTAAAATCTCTCTCTTTAATTTTACTTGTTTCCCCATTCTCCCTCATTTCGGTGCACCCCCTCTTCTTTAAAATATTTCCTCTACTTGTAACTTGGTAAGCTCCTCCTCCTCCTCTCTCTATCTCTCCCCCACACTCACCCCCCCCCACACACACACACACCACACATATAAAGCAAAACAAACACACACACACACAACAACACACATCAACACACATATACACAACAACACACACACACACACAGACGCATACATCAACACATATACACACATATATACTCACACAACAACTGTTATGGCAAAATTGTTGATTTTAATTTCAAAGTTATTGATTATGAAATGGTATATTAATTTGTTGACAAATGTTAGGGCTGAATTGTTGATTCTAATTTCTAAGTTGTGATTATGTAATGGTAGATCATTTTGTTGATTCTAAATAGTTAAGGCTTGATATTTTTTTGATAATAGTATTGATATCACTTGTTAAAATAGGAAAGTCAGTTGCAATGGATAAGAAATGTAAACGGATGCGGATATTATCTGAATTCGGGAAATTCGAAAGGATACGGATATGGATAGTTGTTTTTATTATCCGGGTGGATATGGATACGAATACGAATAGTGCATCCAGATAGCATATATGGATAGGGATAGCATGGTATTCGTTCTGTATCCGTCCGTTTACCACCCCTATTTTTAAAACAAAAATCTTTTTTGAAAACAATGTCAAAACTTCTTGATATGTCATATAGCCGGGAAAACACAAATATGATTTCTAAAATATTTTGTATGAAAGATATATATATATAATATAGACATAGCCCCAAAGAAAAGTGTTGAGTATATATGAAATGGGTCAGTGATGAGAAATAAATGCCCCTAAAGTGTTGCATGTTAAAAAAAATGACCCAAAATATGTATACTCAAACAAAAATACCCAAATATACTAGAGAAGATATGAAAACAATGCCTCAAAAAATTAAGCTTTAGAAATCCACAACAACTCTAGGAGATAAGGAAAATGGCTCTAGTAGGTAGAGGATTTTATATGGGTGAAAATGGAGATGAAGGGTTGAGAACATGGAGAGTGTGGGAAATATGGAGTGGAGTGTTTGAGAAACATAAGGGAGAGAAACCGTTTTTTGAGAAGAGAGAAAGAGGGAAAAAATAAAACGTTTATAAAATTATTGACCCAATCGACCTGTTAAAACCCTGGTCGTTCGAACGACTCTAGGAATCTTGTTCAAAAGACATCGTTAGAATGACATACAAATGAGAGATCGAACGAGATTTCAGGGATTTCTATGGCATAGGGTCGTTAGAATCTCGTTTGAACGAGAATTCGAATGAGATTTCAAACATTTCAAACACTAATAAAATGAAAAAAAATTGAAAAAATAAAGAGTATAAAGGCCGAACAAGGTTATAAACCCATAACATTTTGATTTTCAATTGTCCAAGGTAGTGAAAAATACTTGAACCATGGGAATGAAGTGAACGGGTGTGAACAATGCGAGTGAGAGCATCACTTATGACAACGCACAAGTGCAAAATGCCAAACAATATATCTACAAAATTTACACACATTTACCTTGTGACAAATAAAGGGAATACAATTAGACACTAGCCACAAAAATAAAACACCTAGAAGATTGATGATTATTTAGCCAATAGCGTCACCTTAAGAAAGTAATATAATGATTTATTGTGCATACTCATTGATCTTCAACCTATGTCTCCCTTAAAATCAAATATTCTTTTGAATTATGAACAGTATTTTGCATACTATACATTGGCCTTGGAAATTTTCAATTTCTCTATGCCATTAATTCTTTTAGGCTATTTTTCTTCTTACAAATGGTGGCTATTCACGCAAAGACAACCTATCTTTCACAGCCCGATTCCATTACTAAACAAAACTTTACTGGACAAATAGTTTTCTATTTTTCTCAATCCGGAAAATGGTTCTTACATGCACAATTGTAATGTTTATTTCTTATAAGTTTATGTGATAAAATAAATAAGATAACACCTTACTTCACCTAGCGTATGTAAAGTGACATAGACATCCTCAAGATTCCGTGATATGTGTGCCCATGACATGAAAGGCAATGATATGAGGCAATCATAGAAGAATATATCATAAACAAGCATCAAATTGCACAAGTGTGACGAAGTCTGGACGAGCTACTCATCGAAATACACAAGGACGTGGAATGAAATAGTGATCCGAAATCTCACACACCTAAACTATATGGACTAAATGTTTATGAAAGCCTTTTCTAGACACCACATTCTAGGACCCCCTAAGTCTCTCCTTAGTTCCCTAGAACCTCCTCAATTCACTACAAACCCTAGGTCATACTTTGAGTACCGATCAAGAGACCATCGGGTGCTTTTGAGCCCCGTTTGACTCCAATAACTTCATCGTCAGAGAAAAAGCTCAATGAATATTTTCATGGATCTGAATCCCTTTCTAATGGTCTACCCTGTGCATGAATCAAAATAACGGATTCGACGAACGATCCATTTTACTACCAAAAATAGATTTAGAGGCCTTTCGGCTCCAATTCAACCCCAATCAACTCCATCGTCAAAGACAAAGCTCAATATATCCTCAAAGGGAACTAAAACCCCTTTCCAACGGTCTGCCCATGTATAAAATGGCATAACAGTTCGGACAAATGATCCATTTCCCCCAAAAACTGATTCGAAGGCCACCGGGTGCTCCCGAGCTCAGTTTGACCAAAGTCAACTCTTCAACTCAAATGATACTGAATGAATCTTAGAAGGGCACTGAAAACTCTTTCCAATGGTCCACCCTATGCACGAATCATCCTTACGATATGGATGAACGATCCGTTTTTCTCTGAAAGGTCACGTTTGACCAAAGTCAACTCTCTGAACCGAGTGAAGCTCTTTGTAACATCGAAGTGTCGTACATAATATTTCCAACAATCCGCCTCGTGCATGATTCGAACTTACCATTTGGACGAACGATCCATCCTCGTATGGTGATCTTCCATTTAAAAGATTGACGACCGCTTCTGAGCCCCGTTTGACCCAAAGTCAACTCCCGGACCTGAGAGAGGCCTAAGGATTCTTAAAGGTCTCTGATTTACTTTTATAATGGTATTCCCTATGCTTGATTTGGACTTTTCGATAGCATTTTACGATCATTTTTTGAAAAATCTGCATGAGTCTACCAATTGGCAGGTCCATTTCCCTGCCTATCGATAGTGAGTCTAGGGTTATATATCGACAGGCAGCGGAAGGAATATGACAATTGGTAGTCCCCCTACCCTATATAAGGAGAGTATAATCTCACTTCTAAAGGCACCCCAAATCCATCAATATCAGTGATCTCAGTAACATTCTACTGAAATCAACGAAGGTTTCCTTATGTGAATTTCCTTTCCACCTTTCATTCCCATCATTCTCATACCCAATTAAGAAAAATCTCCTTCTGTCTCATCCAACTTTCATCCCAACTTGCAAGGAAGTTCATCAAGTATCAAAGTCAAGCTTCAAGTCCCCAAAGAAGGTCCAAACATCCTTTTCTCTTTAAATTTCTTTATTTTGGCATTAGTTATATAAATTCTTAATTTAGATTTTACTTTAGATCATACACATTAATACCTCTTCCTTTATTAGTTATATTGCACATAATCTATTTTCTATACAAAAAACTAAAACAAAGGAAAAGAGGGTTACACCTATAAATTCTGACGGGATTCTTCATCAAATTTTTTCAAAATTAAAGATATCTTTTCTACACACACACACGCACATAATAAACTCCTAATTTGAATTTATGGGATAAAACCTCACCTTTGTGCCGCATGTGAACTACGTGGACTTTTAATGCCTTTATAGGCTACGTAGGCATATCGGGCTAAAACCCGAGACTCGAGTCCTTTTTTTATATTTTCATCATTTTCCTATTCTGCCTATAGTTTATTCATATATATCATGCTTGTGATTCATACTTGCGTGTCTTATCTAAACACATATTATCGTCCCATCATAACGATCAATATCTCGATAAGTGCACACATCATATTTTTCTAATTATTACTTTGGGAACATTCCTATGGATGACATCGCTCTATCCTTTTCATGATATGAGTTGAGTGATTTTGATCTCCACTTATATATACACTCACACACACTTCACGGAGAACTTAAGGAAAATAGTAACACAAGCTCATGAGAGACCGAAAGGGAAGGATGGGTTCCTAACACCTTCCCATTTTATAACTTAGACCCGAACCTCTGATCTATTGGCTTCGCAAGCATTAGTTTGTGTTTGATGCCACTCTCGCGAGGCGGAGACATATTCTTTTTTCTTATTTTGTGCAAAATAGGTTGGTGAATCTATCTCCGTATATCACCCCCAACACCGATGACAGCCGAATCACCAAACGATGTAGCGAGGGGTGCGGGACCTTTAACCCCCCCCCCCCCCCCCCCGAAAATGCCCGGGGAAGAGGGAGGAGGATTTCTCAGGGATGGCCACAATGGAGACTCTTATGGGAAAACGATTTAAGAGGGTTAGACTTTGTTTTCATGGGTGTTATCATTTTCTGCTTGTGTGCGTAGGCACCTACATGTAAGTTTCATTTTTCTCCTTTATTACTTTTTGTATATATCTACCTTATGTTTATATCACCTCTCACTCACTTTTCACTTCACACACTTGTAGATAATCTCCATGTAGACCTCACACACCCTACACTTGTATATAGGTTCACTTATATCCACATGTATCACACACCACTTATAATATCCATGCTTAGGTGTCATTAGCACACACGTTCACTTATCATACTTGTATATATCCATGCTCATTCACACTTACCACACACCACTTGCAGTTTATCCATGCTTAGGTTCACTAACACACATTCACTTATAGATATTCACACATCATTCACTCTCACATATCTATGCTTAGTATAAATCTCCATGCTAGATTAACTTTTCATAATATTTGTACATTCTCCCTTATTAGTATAGTGCTCATCATGCCAAATAAAATACTCTCTCCATCATATATTAATCAAGAATCATGCATTTTGCACACTACATCACTAAAGATCATAGCTATTGACCAAAATTTTGTCCCATACTGGTGTGATAACCCGACTAATAAAATATCGGGCGATCACTCCTATATTAAATTAAAACAGGAGTCGCATATGGATCATTCTCAGAATCACTGTCGAAAACCAATTTAATTACTAATAACCGATTAGGCTGGCGTCAAAATTTTACTTTACCAATCTTTTTAAACAACTACACGATTAAAACATCCACACAGTTTATATAAGAGTAACTGGAAAGAGATAAAATAACCAAACACTCGGCTCAAATATGATACAACCAAATCGAATCCGCATAAACGGCGGTAAAAGAATAAATAACAACAGTTGGGTTATCAGCCCGAATGTATATACAATACCTCCTATCTAGATTACAAGCATAGAAGCGTCTATCGAGAATATGCATGCATCCACAGCTGCCGCAGCACATGCCTGACTCGAAGGAATCATCATCCAGGCATACCTGTGTCTGGACACCTATATATATAACATATATATAGCAAGAAAAGGAAAAATAGGAAAACGAGTCAGAGCTTGAGTTAAAAAATATTTTGCAAGTGCATAAATGCTATATTTTTCAAAATAGATTTTACCTCATATTTAAGTTGGTATCGCACTCCCATGAGATACCCCTCACCCCTCTTCTAATAGTGCGGTCCTAACGAACTTGTCTAAAACCTCCTAGTTAAGCTACCCCACCTAACTAATCTAATTCACCCGTCTGCTAGAAATCTCAACAACTCGAGTACTAAGGGCTAAACATCTCTCCATTATCAACACTGCGCTAAGTTCGTGCGTGGGGTGTCTCGCGAAGCGAAATCCAAATACGGAACCCCCCCCCCCCCGATACACTACTACTTGGCAGTGTCAATGGTCGAGATCCATTAGGCCCTTGGTACAAAACGAATATATAAATATACATATATAATAATATACTTATAATACTCATTCTCATATACATCTTACAATATACATACGGATAATATCTCCCGGACTGAGGTTTACTCTATATTCATTTTTATAATGCACATCCGGATATAATCTCCCGGACTGAGAATTTATCCTTTTTCATTTTTATCTCTTTACTCTCATAGAGATATATATTACCTTGTTTTCATTCACAAGTAATATACTATATACACCAGTATAATAACCATCCCACCGAGATATAACTCGAGGATGCAGTCTCTCAATGCTATGATCTTCCAGTGCCTCACTCACCTAGCATCCTGAGGACCACCGGTAGGACTAAATGACACCTACTTCACGGTCAAAACTATCACAACGTCTGGGAAACGGTCATAGTTCCTCCCCGGCAATGAGACGAAACATACCCACCACGTCTCACCCCTAATAAAAATCACATAATATAATAATGGATACTATGACCTGGGGAAAATCCACACCCTGCTCCTCGAGCCAGGGTGCTCAGCCTCATCGCGAAACTTCCCAATGATAGCATTAGAGGGGGTATGCTTCACATATATATATACCATTCACATATAGAGATAGATATATACATATCCGTATCATATTTTATATATACTTTAATCACATAGTATATATACTATATATTGCTCCTCGAATATATATATAAAAGGCCATAATTGCCAAACACACATAACGATGACCACTAGCCCCAAATTCCATCCTAATCACATTCTAGGATGTTCTCGATTTTATTCGGCCCATATTCATTCTAACCGCATCAATATATCAATACACGCTTGACGAAAGATTTTCCCAATTGTCTCTTGTCCCAAAACATTAATTAAATCCATATTTGGACCATACTCTAAATTAATCCGAGGTTTACTTATCCTCCTCCAATCATCATCTAGGAGTCCTAACATACCATTTATAAACTCCTATAATAATCACCAAAACCATAATTTAAGTCTCCTTAAACTTAAAAGGAGAAAACCTCAAAATTTTGCCAGGACCGAATCGATTCGGTCTGTCCAATTCGATTCGTTGTCTACCGAATCGATTCGGCCTGTTTGAATCGATTCGAAATGGTTCTACTTTCAAATTGTCTCTTACCGAATCGATTATGCTTGTCCAAATCGATTCGGCTGGTCTGAAAATCCCAAATTTTCCTAGGGTTCATATATACCCCAAAATCCAAAACTCAATCCAATCTCCATTCTTAAGGTTTCTAATCCCCACCAACAACACTACAAACATCTAATCTATGTTTTACACCAAACACCTCAATTAATTTGGGGATTAAACAAAAATTTTCTTAGATTTATACCCAAAAATCTTTAAAGCCGTAATTTAGCCATTTCTCCCATTTCAATTCAATCTGACACTCCATTAACATGGTTTTAATCGTAGAAATCATTTAGAGTTCACAACACATTAATTTGTAAACTCATACTCAAATTTTCCCAATTTTACTTTAAGGGTTATGACCCAAAATCATATATTTACCAACTATAATATGAGATATATATGTTAAATGAAATAAAAGCAAGTAAACACTTGCCTGGAGGATAAAATCCGACGACCTCGAGTCCAATCCCGCGGAGTTTGGTCGGAATATTCCTTTTCTCCCTTCCTTTCTTCTCTCTCTCTCTTTCTTCCTTATTTTCTCTTTTCTTTCCTTTATTTCTTTCCCTTTCTCTTTCTCTCTTGAGCCTTATAAGAGAGAAATAAGGGTTTGTCCCTTATAATCCCAAAAATGACTCGTTTACTCAATTACGAGTTCCTACTGGCCCAAAATTCTCGGAACCCCATTATTACCTCCAGATACTCTATTCTGACTATCTCGGCCTTTACGAAACCAACCGCACAATCGAAATTTCCATCCGAGGTACTTGACCACAAATCATCATATTAACCTAACACTACGAAATGCGGGTTCTCCCATTAAAATATTGTCCTTTATCGCTTTTCCCAACAGCGACATATAATAGAATACTTCGAATCATTTACGTATTCCTAAAAGTAATTATAACATCCATCGAAAATCATTAAATCCTTGAAAACTTCAAAATTTACTGTTCACAATAATTTCTTAAATTCCCAAATCGCACTTAATTATTAAATTTAATTTCTCATAAAAGTGAAGGTTATTACATACTTACCCCCTTACAATGAAATTTCATCCTCGAAATTCAGATATAACCGATACTACCGACTCTAACCTAGGATCGTGAATCACTCCACCTCCTAATACCTCAAAGTGGAATGGTACTACCCAATGTCTCTCAACCGTACACTCATTCAGCACTCAGCTCTAACCAGGTTTATATGATACTATACTGCTACCACATCGTAAAGTGACTCTAGTAATGTCACATCGCACCCCTCATTTCTAGTGCCCCACAAAGAAGTACAAGCCTACAACCTCCACTCTAATGTCCAAACACGATTCTAAACGTTCGCTCGTCTACATCTGGATATCTAATTTCCCCAAAAAGAAATTTCTCTAACGCTCAACATCTTGTCAGTGTCCTTTCTTATCTTGGGCATGCTATCTCTTATTTCCCTAAACAATTGGATTATCGCCTACCTCTCACGACGTTCTATCCAACACACTCCAAATTCATTCGTGACTGTCTCACGGCATAAACTTTAACTTTATATATACCGCGCCTTCTATTTCAGGCGGTAGGAAAAAACTATTTACCAATGTGCCTAAACACCTTTTAACTCGTGCCTATCAGTCCAACCATTGTCAACGTTCGACACGTAACACTCTCTCTAAATTAGGGTCTCATTTCCTCGGTGTAATACTCACACGTGGGTCCTCCCAACCTGCAAAATTCAATTCTCCTTATGGTTAATTAACTAATCTTATTGTGGTTTACTTCCCAATATCTTCCTATATCGGCACTACCAACTCTATTGAACTTACATTGTAATAATGCTACGGTCTATGCGTTGCCCTACCTACGTGAAACGAGTATAATCCTAAGTATGTCCCTAGTGCCCAAGGCCTCTCTCAACTTCCAACATTTGCTCAGTTTCATGTGTGGGACGTCTCGCAAAGCGAAATCCAGACAAGGAACCCTCCTGTTACACTACTCCCTCGCATTGCCGATCACTGAGATATAACGGTCTAAGTCACATCAGCGGAACGTCCTAAATCCTGCCTCACTAACCTACCCACATAGATCTACCACTCCAATCTTCACCTTGGCAAAAATAAAGCCAAATAAATCAAGGTGCCTACTTCCTTCAAACCTGTTTTGAACATCACGCCGAAAACATACTATCTTCGAATTTGCCTTCACATCAAGGCCTAACTATAAGACTTAAATCAATTTCCTTTACCTTGCCTCACCTTTATACTTACGGTGAGAGAAACATTTTGGTGCTTTTCCATAGCACTTCCATCTCTAAGAATACCATTATCACATGGCTCTCAGTCTATAATGTTTCATCCACACTATATGACTTATTCGCAAAATCAATATTCTTATATCCTATAACATCTCTCCACTCCCGACGTGGTTAAGGTTCATGCGTGGAGCGTCTCGCAAGCGAAATCCAAACAAGTAACCCCTCCAATACGCTACTACTTAACTTTGTCGGTCGTGGAGGTCCGTTAACTCCAAATATGCAACCGGGATAACCCTATCCCCTCTTTCAACAAAATGTGGTATGAACTCCCATCTCTGCCCAGGAGACACACCACTAAGTGCTTGCACCACGCTCAGTCCTTACTCAATCAATAATGAGCTTAAACTCACATCTCAACATTTAGCTCTGCATACCTTAAATCACCTCTATAAGGTCGCCACACACTCAAATCATAATAATGAAACCTCTGCTTACCAGAGTTCCATCTACCCATAATAATAAAGGCGAACTCAACCTGTATCCAGGTGAGATATTGCAATAACAACCCGTTCCACCCTGGAACCACGGACACGATAGTCTTGCCATCATTAGCCTGCTACCGCTCAGAACAACGAAAAACATAATATACTCACAATACTACCATACTCGTATAACACATATAAAACGAGTATCACAAGCCAGATATATATATTCAAAATATCAACACCCGCTTTTATAGCGAACGAAAGCAAATATAACTTCGCTACCGCGGAAAACACATAGGCCTACATTATATAATGTTATCGATACCGCCACAAAGCTCAAATTACACACACGAGTCTAGCGCTAACAAACCACGCCAATAATACCTCTTCCTTCTGAGGTGAAACTCATAACAACATTCTTGCCAATTACCCTGGCTACTCCAAACAGCTCCTGGACACAGTACACTTGTCCTTACTGAACCAAAAATTTATTTAATCAATGTCCCATCTGGGTTTCCAACTTTTGCCCCTTAACTCTCACTGGGTAATGACTAACCGTGTGGTTCTACACTCCGTACTGCAACATCCTCCATCTTTGGTCATCCTAACCATGTTAAGATTATCAGTATCTCGGACTCTATAGCCTCGATTCTGATAATTTCCTGCATAGTTCCCTTATTTTTTTGTTACAAGGAACTCTATTATCTGCTTCAACAGTCCGGCTCCATGAATTCCCCGGGTAGATGTCCACTAATGGGTTCCATGGATACAAATTCTCCATAAGTGTTAGCAACACTTATTCAGTAAACCTATCCTTCCACGGAAGGACCCTGTCTTCATTGTACCTACTTTATGTAGGTACAAAGCTTACTTATCCGTATCACTCTTGATTCACGGTCGGCATCTAACCGAACCTTGTGTGAATGATCCAAGCACTACATTCTCCTCATTCCTAATCCATCAAAGGAATTTGTGGTTAAAACCGTTCGTGAGATTTCTCTACGAGAAAAACATCCTGTCTCCCCCGAATATGGAGACCACTGTTCCCACCATTTCAATAATTCTCCTACGAGTGAACAATTTTCCTCAAATCTTCACATATGGGTATTTCCATACCCCACGCTAAGCCAAAGCTTCTGAGCCTTCTACTCATACTAAGTGAAGTTACACCGACTTCGTATAACTTAAACCTCCACATAGGGTCCTTATCCAATACCCTTCAAACTATACCCCAACTTAGCTTCACGGTGTAATACCACATTAGTACCACTCTCTACTACAGCGGTACTTAGATACTCATGGCTACTATACTCTAGTAGTCGCCACCAATATCCTTAGCAAATGACACAAAGGGAGTGACCTCTGCCATGGTCCTAGTCCCTGACATACTAGATGTTCCAGCTAAACCCCGCCTCCTGCTCCCATCCTATCCCCGCACACGAATCTCGAACGAGCGCGTAAAAGATTTACATAATCTTATACTATGGCAGGATAACGAAATCTCACAAGAGAAATCAATAATCCTAATCCTAAGGCTCTATATCAAATCGAGAGCAACGCTGAAAGCGTAGTACGTCCGCACAGATTCCTAAGGACACTAGAACCTGATGCTCTGATACCATCTGTGACAACCCGTCTAATAAAATACCGGGCGATCACTCCTATATTAAATTAAAACAGGAGTCGCATATGGATCATTCTCAGCATCACTGTTGAAAACAAATTTAATTACTAATAACCTATTAGGCTCGCGTTAAAATTTTACTTTACTCATATTTTTAAACAACTACACGATTAAAACATCCACACAGTTTATATAAATGTAACTGGAAAGAGATAAAATAACCGAACACTCGGTTCAAATAATGTATAACCAAACCGAATCCGTATAACAGGCGGTAAAAGAATAAATAACAGCAGTTGGGTTATCAGCCCGAATGTATATACAATACCTCCTATCTAGATTACAAGGATAGAAGCGTCTATCGAGAACCTGTATGCATCCACAGCTGCCGCAGCACACGTCTGACTAGAAGGAATCATCATCCAGGCATCCCTGTGTCTGGACACCTATATATATAATATATATATATAGCAAGAAAAGGAAAAATAGGAAAACGGTTCAGATCCCAAATTGAAAAATATTTTGTAAGTCCATAAATGCTATATTTTTGAAAATAGGTTTTACCTCATATTTAAGTTGGTATCGCACTCCTATGAGATACACCTCACCTCTCTTCTAATAGTGCACGCCTAACGCACTTGTCTAAAATCTTCTAGTTAAGCTACCCCACCTAACTAATCTAATTCACCCGTCTGCTAGAAACCTCAACAACCCGAGTACTAAGGGATAAACTTCTCTCCATTCACAACACTGCGCTAAGTTCGTGCGCGGGGTGTCTCGCGAAGAGAAATTCAAACAAGGAACCCCCCGATACACTACTACTTGGCAGTGTCAATGGTCGAGATCTATTAGGCCCTTAGTACAAAACGAATATATAAATATACATATATAATAATATACATATAATACTCATTCTCATATACATCTTACAATATACATCCGGATAATATCTCCCGAACTGAGGTTTACTCTATATTCATTTTTATAATGCACATCCAGATATAATCTCCCGAACTGAGAATTTATCCTATTTTATTTTTATCTCTTTACTCTCATAGAGATATATATTAGCTTATTTTCATACACAAGTAATATACTATATACACTAGTATAATAACCATCCCACCGAGATATAACTTGAGGATGCAGTCTCTCAATGTTATCATCTTCCAGTGCCTCACTCACGTAGCATCCTGGGGACCACCGGTAGGACTAAAAGACACCTACTTCGTGGTCAAAAATATCACAACGTCTGGGAAGCGGTCATAGTTCCTCCCCGGCAATGAGACGAAACATACCCACCACGTCTCACCCCTAATAAAAATCACATATTATAATAATGGACACTATGATTTCGAGAATATCCACACCCTGCTCATCGAGCCAGGGTACTCACCCTCATCGCGCAACTTCCCAATGATAGCACTAGAGGGGGTATGCTTCACATATATATATATATATATACCATTCACATATAGATATAGATATATACATATCCGTATAATATTTTATATATACTTTAATCACATAGTATATATACTATATATTGCTCCTCGAATATATATATAAACGGCCATAATTACCAAACACACATAACGATGACCACTAGCCCCAAATTCCATCCTAATCACATTCTAGGATGTTCTCGATTTTATTCGGCTCATATTCATTCTAACTGCATCAATATATTAATACACGCCTGCCGAAAGATTTTCCCGAATGTCTCTTGTCCCAAAACATTAATTAAATCCATACCCTGGACCATACTCTAAATTAATCCGAGGTTTACTTATCCTCCTCCAATCATCATCTAGGAGTCCTAACATCCCATTTAGAAACTCCTATAATAATCTCACAAACCATAATTTAAGTCTCCCTAAACTTAAAAGGAGAAAACCTCAAAATTTTGCCAGGACGGAATCGATTCGGCCTGTCCGAATCGATTCGCTGGCTACCGAATCGATTCGGCCTGTCCGAATCGATTCAAAATGGTTCTACTTTCAAACTGTCTCTTACCGATCGATTCGGCTTGTCCGAATCGATTCGGCTGGTTCGAAAATCCCAAATTTGCCTAGGGTTCATATATACCCCAAAATGGAAAAATCAATCCAATCTCCATTCTTAAGGTTTCTAATCCCCAACAACAACACTACAAACATCTAATCTATGTTTTACAACAAACACCTCAATTAATTTGGGGATTAAATCAAATTTTTCTTAGATTTATACCCAAAATTCTTTAAAGCCCTAATTTAGCCATTTCTCCCATTTCAATTCAATCTTACACTCCATTAACATGGTTTTAATCCTAGAAATCATTTAGAGTTCACAACACATTAATTAGTAAACTCATACTCAAATTTTCCCAATTTTACTTTAAGGGTTCCAACCCAAAATCATATATTTACCAACTATAATATGAGATATATATGCTAAATGAAATAAAAGCAAGTAAACACTTGCCTGGAGGATAAAATCCGACGACCTCGAGTCCAATCCCGCGGAGTTTGGCCTGAATCTTCCTTTTCTCCCTTCCTTTTTTCTCTCTCTCTCTTTCTTCCTTCTTTTCTCTTTTCTTTCCTTTCTTTCTTTCCCTTTATATTTCTCTCTTGAGCCTTATAAGAGAGAAATAAGGGTTTGTCCCTTATAAACCCAAAAATGACTCGTTTACTCAATTACGAGTTCCTACTAGCCCAAAATTCTCGGAACCCCATTATTACCTCCAGATACTCTATTCTGACTATCTCGGCCTTTCCGAAACCAACCGCACAATCGAAATTTCCATCCGAGGTACTTGACCACAAATCATCATATTAACCTAACACTATGAAATGCGGGTTCTCCCATTAAAATATTGTCCTTTATCGCTTTTCCCAATAGCGACATATAATAGAATACTTCGAATCATTTACGTATTCCTAAAAGTAATTATAACATCCATCAAAAATCCTTGAAAACTTCAAAATTTACTGTTCACGATAATTTCTTAAATTCCCAAATTGCACTTAATTATTAAATTTAATTTCCCATAAAAGTGCGGGTTATTACAACTGGGGGGTCACTTTGTGATGGGCGCTGGTCCGACCGGTCGTAGTTAGCCTAAGAAATATGACTCTAATCTTCCATTGGTCAAGTACCTTCAACATAAATCTAACGGTCCCCCAGCATCGTACCGCTTGACCGAAGGTATATAGCAGGGAACTCGTTCACGTGCGTCTAGTATATCAAATTCGCTCTCACACATACTCTCTCCACAAGGTATATATAGTGAGGCAATTCACGTACACTCATGTGTCCACACGTTCTGATTGCCCTCAAAAGCAAGACGTATATTGTGGAAGTCAAACCAAAGGGGGGAACCTTTCCACTAACCCAACAACTTCATACCCCCATATAGGGATCAAACCTAGGGTACTCGTATTTAGTTTGCTGATTACTACTCAAAACTAGGCCTGTAAATCGAGTTGGGTGAGACGGGCTTTGGATAGCTCAGGCTCGGTCCGAAATTTCTTAGTCATTTCCCAAGCCCGAGCTCAGCCCAAACTGAAATAAGAACCATAGGCTCAGGCTCGGCTCACCAAACTCACGGGCTTCGGGCCCGATTTCGAACAGGCCCGATTTGAAATCTGAAAAAAAATTTGATTGTAAAATATTTTAATTTAAAAAAATCAACACTCTTAGTTTTAAAATATTTATAAAAATCAGCACAATTTTTTAGTTTAAAAAAATCAACACACTTTTAGTTTAGAAATGTTCAAAAAATTAGTACAATTTTTTAGTTTAAAAAAATCAGCACACTTTTAGTTTAGAAATGTTCAAAACATCAGCACACTTTTTTAGTTTAAAAAATCAGCACAATTTTAGTTTAGAAATGTTCAAAAAATCAACACACTTTTTAAGTTTAATAAAATCAACATACTTTTAGTTTAAAAATGTTCAAAAAAATCAGCACACTTATTTCAAGTCCAATCAATGATACATACAAACTTTTACAACAAATCAGTTATGCATTATGCATGCATACATACATGCACAATTTCAAGTAAAATCTTTAAAGCAGCAAACTTTTAATTTAAATCAGTGATGTATACATACATAATATAAATCAGCACACTTTTAGCTTGCATCAGTGATGCAACATGCACTAAATCAGCATTGTGTCCAAAACAGTTGAAAATACGTGAGAAAAAAATAAACAAAACAGTCCTTACATCACTAAAACAATATTGTGTCCAAAACAGTGGACAAAAAGTGGAAAAAATCATCACTTTAAATCAGGAAACTATCCAATCATGTGTCCAAAACACAACTAAATCATCACACCTTTAGATTACTAAACCAACTCCTCACACCACACGAATCATTCCTTAGAGATGGTCAAATCTGAAAATGGATAAAAAAATAGTTGTCAATAAATAAAGAATAAGTTAAAGCATAACAGTTAATAAAAAAATAGTAATCAGATAAAAAAAGTTAAATATATGTACCGAATCACAAACGTACCAGAAAATGCAGAATCAACTTCCTCCTCAAATTCAGTTTGCACGGGTGAATTTTGAATCCAATATTGAGTTCAAATAAATGCTTCAATCGTAGAATGAAGTAAAGAACTACGAAATGGGCTAAGAACACGACCCCCGGTGCTAAAGGCACTCTCAGATGCAACAGAAGATACGGGAATAGCTAGAATATCACGTGTCATCCTCGATAAAATAGGAAACTTGGAAGAACTATGCTTCCACCATTATAAAACATTAAATTCATCATTTGTATTTTTGCTAGGGGTGAAGTTTTTCTTCCAAATAGACATCCAACTCCGACTTACTGTGTGACATATCTTCCTCTTCACTAAAGTTGTAAAACTCCTCCATAAAATCCATTTTATTAAAGTGTAGATGAGGTACCACAAGACAAATCATCCCTTTCTTTGTCATTTTCATTCATCTCTTCCAAATGAATGGAAGCTCCATATGAAGCCTTATACTCATCAAAACGATCTCTTAAAATTCATCACTATAAATATATCGATCGAGAGAGTAACAAGGAGTATTGAATCACTATAAACAATATATACAAATTCATCTTTCTTTTTCTTTTCTTCTTTTTCTCACTTTTTCTTTTGTTTTCTTTTGTTTTCTTTTGTTTTCTTCTTTCTCTTTTTTTTCTTCTCTTTTTCTTTACTTTTTTCATGCTCTTTCTCACTCTTTTCATATGCTTTAATTGCAACCACACTACACAACATCATTCAATCCCAAATATCATTCCAAACATAGGTAAGAAAGGTAAAACGTATGGTTTAAAACTCCGATGTGGAGTTGGTTAGGGGATTTGGGACGAAAAGAAGGTTCATAATAGGGCTCAACGGGGTTGACTAGGGACATGTATAAGGGTAAGGGTAAGGTCGTATGGGTTAAACAACAAAGAGGTCCTAAGATCCTCTCCTATCATTTCTTGTGATTCTTGGGACTCAACACCATTGAAAATCATGCTCAAGTGATAATTCAATTAATGTGCAATTAATGAAAAGAAAATGAAATCATCAACAAGCTGCATTTTTCAAGAAAGAGAAAGAGTAATGTATAAGCACTCGGAAACGAAGAAAAGCACGAAGCTCGCTAGGTTTTTAGTGTACACAAAGCAACAAAAATATACCAAGCTATAATTGTCCTACTGAAGGATTTTAGAAAATATGCTCAAGTGCTCATGGGTTTTCAAGGTTTAATTCATGCATTTATTCCCAATATTGAATAATTTGAGGATTAAGTTTAATAACATGAAAAAAATAGAAAATACATCATTGAGTTAGCAATTGGATAGGGCAATTATTAAATTTATCATGGGAAATTAAGGCAAAATGCCCAACAAAGGAGAAAAAAAAATCTTTTTGAAATTTTTAATTTTTTACAAGAAAAGCATGCTTGGGATTAACATATAATCAAATCATGGAAACTACCAATGAATGGATAGAATATCCCACACCCTCTAACTTAAAACCTGACATTGTCCTCAATGTGAATTAAGAACCAAGTTAAAGAGAGGAAAAGAGCGATATTACCCATAATGGAGTGATCTTCGAAAAGCACAAGTCCAATGATTCTACAAAACATGCTAGTACCAAGGCATAACAAAAAGAAAGAATAAATTTTTTAACTAATTACATTAGACTGTAAGTAAGAAGAAAAATTAATTAACTATGTACAACCTACCATTTAGACTCCTAACTAACTATACACTAGAAGTTGAAAATTTTGAGGGTCCACCATAAAAACGATTTGACTTTGGAGGATAACCGGTGTACCCTCCCATTCATGCATGCCTCCCGAAAAATAGGAATTTCGTTCAAACAACGAAAGGCATGTGGGTGGTGAAAAAGATGAACCATCCCCAATTAAAAATTTAGGAGGGAGGATGGGGTATTTGGATAGGACGAGTGACAAATACACATGGGGGCTAAGAAAAAATGAATCATGTCCCAAGTATTTTGAATTTGTAATGTGAGGCGGTGCACATGAGTGCAAAGATGCCTTCACGGAGGGCGACTCGAGTGAGCACTCCTCGTCGATGAAAAGGTTTAAAACTGTAAAGTTTGGCACCGATTCATCGGGTACTAGAGACGGGGTGATAGTATAGAATAAAGAGGGGGACGAAAGATATTCAATCTCAAGAGATGAGTTATCATCGCTTGAAGGATGAATTTCGAAGGAAATATGATCGTTTGCAATGAAACTTTCTTCTTTGAGAATCAAAGAAGAAACTAGTTCATTGCAAATGGATACTATGCCCATCTTTTCCTCATTTTCATTCTCTACTATACCATGGGTCAAGTCAAGAATGATTTGTTCCAAAGTAGGTATAAAGTCCTCATTTGGTTAAAAGCATTCCTCGACTTCAAAAGTCTCGGAAGAGAAATCGTCGTCGGATTCGAACAATAAATCCAACTCATGTTCCCAACAACGATTTTCTTCCCGATAACGGTTTTCAATTTTCTCATTTTCAAGCATGCGCAAGCCCTCACCGAAACTCATGGGGCGAGGAGAAGATTCTTGCAAATGAGAATTTGAAAATTGTTCTCTGGACTTCAATCAAAATCATTAATATAAGAATTTTGAAAATGATTGCAATTCATTTCAAAATTCTTATCATAAGGATCTTGAGACCTAAAATCAAAATGATCATTCCCAAAATTTAGGTAATCTATACTTTGACTTTTGTAATACTCACCTAATGTCATTTTAGATGTTTCAATTTTTTGGACTTGTAAGTATTGACCAAAAGTCATAGGTTTACGGGAATTTTGAGAATTATCATTAGGATTATCAAAAAAAATTGGAATAAAACATGTTTACCCCAACAACGACATGATATGGCTATTTCCACAAAGATGATGAGCGCGAGTGAAATTCAAGCGTTTCTTAGCGCTCAAATGTGCAAATCCTGCAAAAAAGGTTAAAACAAAAAATACAAATACAACAGAAAAATACTACGAAATAATAAGACAATTACAATCTATAATAAAACACTCCCCGACAACGGCGCCATTTTGATCAACCGTGAAAAGTAGCGTCGCGTCAAAACGCTAATCGTTGAATTCGTTTCACCGCGTTAATACAAAAACCTAAATAACGACTGCACTTGCGATACAAGTATAGCGGTAAGTCGAGTATCGAATCCACAGGGAGTGTTCGATAGATTTTAATCGGTTTATTATTTCAGGAATAAAATTTATAAAAGGTGATGGGTTGTTTTAAATAAAAGGGAAAAATAAGAAGTTAAGTCTAAATAGTATTTAATAAAATGAGTATATTACACTGTACTTGTGTATATTAATCACCCGTAGCCCTTAGTATTCAATATGAATGGAAGGTTGAGGGGTACCGTCGGTCGATCCCCTAATAAGGATGACACCCCCTAATGCTTGAGAATTTGTACGATGTGAACCAAGTTTGCTGACGGTGGGAGTGTGATTTAAATTCCCTATGTTGCATTGTATGTCAAGTGTCTAAGGTTGGGTGGCACGAGACATGTGTTTTGGCATGTTGGCCAAGATAGGGTGGCTACTGGCCTGCCTTGGGTAGAGTTCCAAATGATGACTGTGTGGGAAGTTGTGCATAATGATTAGGGGGTTTAAAAACCCCAAAAAAATTATGTTCTCTTTCTTTCCTCAAATGTTCTCCTTCCTTCCATTTTCTCTACAACTCCAAGCTTTCCCTCTCTCTCTCTCTCTATCTATCTATCTACCTCTCTCTATCTCGCTCGCTCGCTCGCTCGCTTGCTCTCACTCTCTATCTCCTCTAAACATGCGTTTCCAGCTTGTATTAGGGATCCCCTTTCTCACCAACTCACTGCCTTCACCCAGGTAATGTTGCCCTGCCATTTTTCCCTTTTTATATTCATTATTTCTTCTTCTTTTTGCATTTTGGATTTTTTCGACGATTTTGAGTTTTTCGGTGGGTTATGTAGGCTGCTCTAGGGCAGCTTTGGTAGCAATACTGATTATTTTAGGTGTTAGGCCTTATGTATAAGGGGTTTTATGGGTCCAAAGGGAATTTTAACCACTAGTTTGACTTTCCAATCCTCCATCGGGCATATTCTCCGGTGATCTTCTTATCCCTTATTCTTGACAGTCCCCTTTTGAAAATGATAGGGTTAAATCCTTTAGATCCAAAAGTCAACCACAGTCAAACCTAGGGTTTTTTGAATGTTTAAGACTCAATATAAATTACTTGACAAATTTCCCCATTTTATTTCCTGAATCCTTAGGGAGATACGAAAGGGTGAAGTTAAGGCTGAGGCTAAAAGAAAAGTCGGGGTCGACCTTAGACGTCCCATTTACCATGTTCCTTTAACTTCCATACCTCCTCCTATATGTAACACCCCGCCCGCCCGGGGAGAGCGAACGGAGCGCTAATGCGATAAAATAAATCCAAATCCACAAGTGACAAGGTTTAGAGCATCTAAATAAACCCACAATAATATAAATCCACTAATCCCAATGTCTTCAATTACAACAAGTCTCTCGAATTAAAATTATAACTATCTAACTCGAAAATAAAATACAAATCTCCAAAGCTCTATACATCAAAATAATACAAATATTTCCCAAATAATCCTCGCTAAAATCAATATCCATAGCGCCCCAAAATCCGCGCTAACCTGCCACTAAAAGAAAATATGGGGAAGTACACAATACGACAAGAAAGATGCTCAACAAATATATTAACGGTGAATAAAACGTTACAACACGAGTACGAATATTCAAATCAAATGCAAATCTCAAATCATTTATCAATATAACTTCTCAACAACACTTTAACCGGGTCACCAGGCCTCACCACATCCGTATATGCTTTATCAAGCCATAGCCCGGGAAACAGGAATTTTGGCGGGTGCCCAACATCCGTGCCATATTAACATCTCATGACAACGTGCTCATCAACAATATAATGATGCCACATGAATCAAAATAATTTCAACAATTATTTTCCAGATTTCAATGAATTAATCAATTCAAATATGAGTTCAATTAACAAGAATTCAAAGAGAATGACACTCGCGAGATTTAAGAAGCATATTGTGTAAAACACCATACCTCAAACCATGAAGAGAAACTAATGATCACATCCTCAAGATCAACACAAAAGATCTACAAAAGCTCCTCCAAGAACCTCCAACAAAATAGCCCCAAGAACATCTCTAATCTAAGGTTGGAACTCACAAATCTCAAGGGCCAATGTGTAATATAAAAAGAAGAGGAATATAAAATATATTTGCTGTCAAAATTTGTGACAAAAGTACGTTAAAATGGTTGCCCACGACTTCCTTTTATAATGTAAAGAAATGAAGAGTTGGAATCCAAAAGACTCCTTTAAATAAGGCAAAGAAATGAAGAGTTGGAAGCCAAAACAACTCCAAGAGTTAAAAACATTTAAAAATTATTTTAAAATCCGTTTTAACTCCGATTTCGAAACCGTTTGAAATTATCGCCTTTACAAATAATAACCAACATATTTGAGCAATAAAAATAATTTTATCAAAAACTTTATTTTCCTCCATTTTCCAAAAATTAATTAAAATAGCCCAAAATTACGCGGGTTGGTACACTTCCCCACTAACAATGGAATTTCGCCCTCGAAATTCGCCGAATGCCTAACTCTCAAAATCAGGCCACTACACTAACTCCAAAAATAATTTCATCTCCAAAAATAAATTCCTCACATCTAATCTAAATGCTTATCACGAATATCACCTAAAATTTGCTATCTCCAAAAATTGCTAACCACGCAATGAACCCAAAACCCAAGCCCCGAGGGTTGCCGAATACCTAAGCTCTGATACCATTTGTAACACCCCGCCCGCCCGGGGAGAGCGAACGGAGCGCTAATGCGATAAAATAAATCCAAATCCACAAGTGACAAGGTATAGAGCATCTAAATAAACCCACAATAATATAAATCCACTAATCCCAATGTCTTCAATTACAACAAGTCTCTCGAATTAAAATTATAACTATCTAACTCGAAAATAAAATACAAATCTCCAAAGCTCTTTACATCAAAATAATACAAATCTTTCCCAAATAATCCTCGCTAAAATCAATATCCATAGCGCCCCAAAATCCGCGCTAACCTGCCACTAAAAGAAAATATGGGGAAGTACACAATACGACAAGAAAGATGCTCAACAAATATATTAACGGTGAATAAAACGTTACAACACGAGTACGAATATTCAAATCAAATGCAAATCTAAAATCATTTATCAATATAATTTCTCAACAACACTTTAACCGGGTCACCAGGCCTCACCACATCCGTATATGCTTTATCAAGCCATAGCCCGGGAAACAGGAATTTTGGCGGGTGCCCAACATCCGTGCCATATTAAAATCTCATGACAACGTGCTCATCAACAATATAATGATGTCACATGAATCAAAATAATTTCAACAATTATTTTCCAGATTTCAATGAATTTATCAATTCAAATATGAGTTCAATTAACAAGAATTCAAAGAGAATGACACTCGCGAGATTTAAGGAGCAGATTGTGTAAAACCCCATACCTCAAACCATGAAGAGAAACCAATGATCACATCCTCAAGATCAACACAAAAGATCTACAAAATCTCCTCCAAGAACCTCCAACAAAATAGCCCCAAGAACATCTTTAATCTAAGGTTGGAACTCACAAATCTCAAGGGCCAATGTGTAATATAAAAAGAAGAGGAATATAAAATATATTTGCTGTCAAAATTTGTGACAAAAGTACGTTAAAATGGTTGCCCACGACTTCCTTTTATAATGCAAAGAAATGAAAAGTTGGAATCCAAAAGACTCCTTTAAATAAGGCAAAGAAATGAAGAGTTGGAAGCCAAAACAACTCCAAGAGTTAAAAACATTTAAAAATTATTTTAAAATCCGTTTTAACTCCGATTTCGAAACCGTTTGAAATTATCGCCTTTAAAAATAATAACCAACATATTTCAGCAATAAAAATAATTTTATCAAAAACTTTATTTTCCTCCATTTTCCAAAAATTAATTAAAATAGCCCAAAATTACGCGGGTTGTTACACTTTCCCACTAACAATGGAATTTCGCCCTCGAAATTCGCCGAATGCCTAACTCTCAAAATCAGGCCACTACACTAACTCCAAAAATAATTTCATCTCCAAAAATAAATTCCTCACATCTAATCTAAATGCCTATCACGAATATCACCTAAAATTTGCTATCTCCAAAAATTGCTAACAACGCAATGAACCCAAAACCCAAGCCCCGAGGGTTGCCGAATACCTAAGCTCTGATACCATTTGTAACACCCCGCCCGGAAAGAGCGAACGGAGCGCTAATGCGATAAAATAAATCCAAATCCACAAGTGACAAGGTATAGAGCATCTAAATAAACCCACAATAATATAAATCCACTAATCCCAATGTCTTCATTACAACAAGTCTCTCGAATTAAAATTATAACTATCTAACTCGAAAATAAAATACAAATCTCCAAAGCTCTATACATCAAAATAATACAAATATTTCCCAAATAATCCTCGCTAAAATCAATATCCATAGCGCCCCAATATCCGCGCTAACCTGCCACTAAAAGAAAATATGGGGAAGTACACAATACGACAAGAAAGATGCTCAACAAATATATTAACGGTGAATAAAACGTTACAACACGAGTACGAATATTCAAATTAAATGCAAATCTCAAATCATTTATCAATATAATTTCTCAACAACACTTTAACCGGGTCACCAGGCCTCACCACATCCGTATATGCTTTATCAAGCCATAGCCCGGGAAACAGGAATTTTGGCGGGTGCCCAACATCCATGCCATATTAAAATCTCATGACAACGTGCTCATCAACAATATAATGATGCCACATGAATGAAAATAATTTCAACAATTATTTTCCAGATTTCAATGAATTTATCAATTCAAATATGAGTTCAATTAACAAGAATTCAAAGAGAATGACACTCGCGAGATTTAAGGAGCATATTGTGTAAAACCCCATACCTTAAACCATGAGGAGAAACCAATGATCACATCCTCAAGATCAACACAAAAGAACTACAAAATCTCCTCCAAGAACCTCCAACAAAATAGCCCCAAGAACATCTCTAATCTAAGGTTGGAACTCACAAATCCCAAGGGCCAATGTGTAATATAAAAAGAAGAGGAATATAAAATATATTTGCTGTCAAAATTTATGACAAAAGTATGTTAAAATGGTTGCCCACGACTTCCTTTTATAATGCAAAGAAATGAAGAGTTGGAATCCAAAAGACTCCTTTAAATAAGGCAAAGAAATGAAGAGTTGGAAGCCAAAACAACTCCAAGAGTTAAAAACATTTAAAAATTATTTTAAAATCCGTTTTAACTCCGATTTCGAAACCGTTTGAAATTATCGCCTTTAAAATAATAACCAACATATTTGAGCAATAAAAATAATTTTATCAAAAACTTTATTTTCCTCCATTTTCCAAAAATTAATTAAAATAGCCCAAAATTACGCGGGTTGTTACACTATAGTTGAGATTAGCGATGACTCCATGAGAGAATACTCATCTTGAGTTCTCTATCTTCCTCGTCTCTCCGGGCTATAGCCCTTCAACATCTCGTATCTCTTGAGAAGTTGACTCTTTTAAAGAAGCCATCTAAGTCCCCTCTTCTCGTATGACAGATTCTGGTGATGTCATGTCTAGTGGGCGCGATCAATCTTTTGAGGTCCCAGTTTTTAAGGGGCCGAGGGTCAAGGTTGTTCAATCCACACACCCTATGGTCGTTCCCCTATCCTCCATGTTCGAGGGTGAATTTCACGAGAAATTCCCAAGTGGAATACTGGTCGTTGAGATCATCAATTATGTTGAGTAAATCAAGGAACCACTAGACACTTATTATGCTCAGACCTTTAGGAGAACCATTAAGGAGATAGACCTTTTATTCTGGAGGCACATATATAGGATTAAGTCGACCACAAACATGTGAGTATCAGATGAGGATTAGAGGGCTTTCAACGGCCGAGAGGTAAAAATAATTGTAAATGAATAAATGATTAAGGTCAGCTTTAGGCTTTCCATCCATCCTATTATGAGGAAGATCTTGGACAGTATGGGACTCATCCCGATACAGCTTTCACCTAATTCCTGGAGGATTTTTCTATGTTTCGTCTCCCTTTGGAAGTTGGTCCATAAAGATGATCCTCTAATTAGAATTTTTAGAGTGTGCTATAACATTTCGTCCTCCGAGATCCAGCCTGGATTCTACCATCTAGTGTCCAAGAAGTCCGATAAGAAAGTTTTAATTGTGAACCAAACATCAAACCATCACTGGAAGCCCCAATTCTTCTTTATGTCGGGTGCATGGGAATTTTACGCCCACATTGCACGTGGTAACTCTCGGTCGAGGGTTACTTAAAGGTGGACTAAAGCCTCCATGGTTGCCAAGTTTGATCCCATCTTGAGCACTAGATACCATACCAAAGAGGATCAAATAGGAGGTTAAGGGAAAAGAGTGGTTTAGTAGAGTTCGAACAACTAATTACTCCAAACTTCCTTGAAGAAGACGGGTATGGGGGTCGACCCCCTGACTGAGTTGTGTAAGTGTCTTTTATGTTCCTTTTCTTTACAACTGTATTATCATTTTTTATTGTTGCTTCCGATACTAACCTCATTTTTATTTTTAGAGGTCGTTTAGAAAACACCCCGGGAGCTATCTATAAAATGGAAGCACCCAATAAAAGAAAAACAAAAAGTAAGTCTCATCTAGAGGATAGTTGGATCAGGCGATCCCCATCTAGTTTCATGTTATTTTTGCAGCTCGCTTGGAGCAGTTGACCATTAGCAACAACTCTCTGATGGGCAACCTAAAAAGGGACAGCACCACTGCAGCCTGTATGATGCCTGAGTCCGATAGGCCTTTTTTAGAGGCCATGGATGCCTCTCATCTCTACAACTTTGTCCTTCACAAAGCCACTCAGGTAGCTGTATGAGTTTTTTCTTATTTGTTGATATATTCCAAGTGTTGTCTCGTACTAACTTATGATCTTTGCATTTTATGCTAGCTTTTGTGCAAGTCGACGAGTGGATGGATGAAAAACTCCCTCAAATTCAAAGGGCTCAATATGCTCTAAAGGCCAAAAAATACCTGAGGAAATAATTGAAAAGCAAGGATGTTGACCATTAAAAGGCGGTGGCAACACTTTAGAAAAATCATTCTGATGCCTTAGCCAAGCTAAAGAAGGAGCATGGCAATGCTTTGAAGGCCCAGGTTGAAAAACATTAGTTAGGCATTGATATCATTGTCAAGAAGGTTGTGGAGGAGTCCAAAGAGTAGACCCTTGCTGACTTAAAGGCCGCGGCTGAAGACGAGGTAAAAGAGAGGGCGGTTGCTAATTTTAAATCCTCAAACAAATTTGTTAGGTATGCCTCTCAATACGTGGAGAGGGGAACAAATTTGCTGGGATATTCTTAATTTCCCTGAGGTAGGGGATATGCTGAAGCAAGACTTAGAGGCTTTTGACCTCTCTGATCCTCTAGTTGTTATTGCCTTGGTCGAGGTAGAGGTTGTGGTTATTGCACCGAGCAAACGGTGGCCTAGACTACTAAACAAGTTGGGGTCGATACGACAGTTAGAGCGATAAATGACGATGAGGATGGGACCAGTCCTTTAATTGAGAATGTCATTTCTAGGCAAGCTGACCAGCAGTCCTAGGCCTTTTTAATCATTAATTTTATTGGACGGTCACATGTGTCTTGTTGCTCATTTCCACTTGTACTCTTATTTTTTGAACATTTGTAATTCTCATCTCTGAACATCTTACTCATCTCTCAACATCTTAATGTTTGTAATCTCAAGTTTTGGTGGTGCACATATGAATACAATTCATTTTCATTATTTTTATTGTTTGATGACGTGCAATGTTCACACCTTTATGCTTTATTGTCTTTGATTGTTGTTTTATGCCCAGCGTTTGTTGATGTTTTTGTCATAGGACGATGTACAATTTCAGCTCATAATCTATATAATACTATAAAATGCTATAAAAACATTTAGACTCCTCACCAACTAGCGTATCCACCTATGCAAGCTATTAAAACTTCTCTCTTATTTCACGAAAGCTGGCAGTCTGCCCAAGAGATAAATTAGAAGAGCGACCATTCATATTCATATTCCCACAATTAAGGCTACTAAAAATGACGCTTTCCCTCAATTAAATTCATTTTCCATCATTTCTAAGGTCATTTATTCCCCTTTTACCCTTTGATTGTCCCGAAATCCGTATGGTTCCCATCCCGCTCCATCTTCTCCCATCCTAATCTATCATGCTCTATTAGAGAGTGACCTGGACAAAAAATATGTAGTGAGATCCATTTTTTCCTCTCTTTTGAGCTCTCCTCACCATTATTTCCATTCTCTCCATCCAATTCCCAAAATCAGAAACTCTATTTTTGGAGAGACGACAACATAAAAAAAACCAAATGAGTTCTCAAAAATCTCAATCGATTCTCATCTTTTCCACTCATGTCATCTATTTCCCTCCCCAATCTATCAAATATATATACTATCACTTCCCTTAAACTTCGAATTGAAGCTCAGAGAGAGAGATGCAATTTCTAATTATGAAACTCCCATCAGATCATCAATGCATGAATCTAATAATAGCGACCATGAAATACCCTTCTGAAATCTAGCCATTAAGGAGAAGAAAATGAAGCCTATGAAACCAAGGTCACAAGTGTTGAAACTGCAGCTAAGATCGATGTATCTGATACGTGTCGGTATTTTTTTTCCTTTTTTTATGATTTGGCTGATCATGTGGTGGGTATATCTTCGAATTTAGGTAATTTTTTATCTATGTGGCTTGATTAGACAATTATTTGATACGATGGTCAAAGTGTTGGTGAAAGAGTTTAAGGGGACAAGAGTGATAGCTAACTCTGTATTTCCATGGCCAATGGCCACAGATATGCTTTTTAAGGAAAGATTGACGAGTTTGTGAAGATTCTGGTGGGGGAGTATTCACTTGGATGATCGGCACAATCGGAGGATGTGGCGGCGATGGTTGGGTTATTCGTTAGTGATGCTAGTGAGTCTAATGCATTTGGAGATAAATTTTCAAGGTTGTGTTTTTAGACAGATTTTCAAGATTATTTTATATCTAATTGTGTTTATTTATTTATTTGCTTCAATGGACACCAACTATTTTGAGATTTACCTTTTGTGTTTTGGAATTTTGTGAATCTGGTTTTGATTATTTGTTGGGAATGTTGATTGAAAATAACACAATGTTGAGATGATACACTAAGACAACTAAATTATTTTTTTTCTTTCTGTATTACTTATGTTTCTGGGAAAAGTGGTTTACTATGATATAAATCATCTAATGAATGTTTTGAGTAGACATTCAGTAGAATGTAGTCCAACCTCCCAACTTTATTCAATCTTAGTTTTAGGCATTGAAATCCTTTAAAGATATACTGTTGTGTATTGTAGCAGGTGTTGTTTTTCCAATGGTAGCAGGTGTTGTTTCACCAATAAACAATGATATACCATTGTGTATTATTTGTTGTCTATTAGCAGGTGTTGTTTGGCATTAAGTTATTAATGCAATTTATTTTTTACTGATAGTTTACTATGGGTTGAATGTGAGAAGTATATTTTATGATATTTTCAATTGGTCATGTCCTTAATGAAACACACAATTGTTGATAATGGAACACACAGTTGGTATATATTTTAAATAAAACTCCTAACATATTTGATTTTAATTTTTCTTATTTATTTTAAAATCCATTTGTAGTAGGTAGTTTAACAACTAAATCATACTTTTTTTTCTAGAATTTGATGTTTCTAGGCTTTAAGTAATATGATATCTATGAATAAAGGATTACAATATGTGGTAATACTAGCAAAAAAATTATGAATAGTTTGAGGCCATAACTATATTTATTTTTTTCGATGTGATTTCTCGTCGTACGGTTTCCTTTGGGATTACTCTATTCTATAATATAAAACACACTACAGATGTAATAAAAGTATTGAGTTTGTCCACGTGACTCCCTATTTCTCCACATTTCTTTAACAGTGTGCGTCGCTCAAGCATCGCGCGGGTTACAACTAGTTCACCATATTATGATGTTTTGAGTAACCATAACAAAGATAATTTTCTAAGTCTGATAAAAAAAAATTACCACCAAATGAATTATGTTTGTATATAAGTCCCCTATCATCGTTTTTTAAGGTGTGTGGATGTGACTTGTCTCTTCATACGCTCTCGTCTCGTCGAGAGAGTTTTGACCCACAAATCAATGATGTTTGCATATAAGTCCCCTCTCATCGTTTTTGAGGGTGTATGGATGAGACTTCTCTCTTCATATATTCTCGTCTCACCGAGAGAGTTTTGACTCATAGTTCGCCATATTATGATTTTGAAGCACCATAATGAAATAACTTTTAATTTTGATCAATAAATTAATGATGTTATGATCACCAAATTAATGATGTTATGATACAAGTCCTCTCTCATCATTTTTTAGAGTGTATAGACGAGTCTCGTATCTTCATACACCATCTCGTCGAGAGAGTTTTGAATCTTAGGCTCACCATATAGTCATGCTTAAATAAATAACCATAATAAAATGATTTTCTAAGTTCTGTGTTTTCCACCACTTAAGTGATGTTACTACACTTGTCCATCCTCTCGGCGTCATTGAGAGTTTATAGATGAGACAAGTCTTTTCATGAACTCTCGTATAACCGAGAGTACAAAAGTGAGCTATAACTAATTCATCAAAAATGATGTTATTTAGTTTAGTATCATCCAAACCACACAATAATAACTGAAAAACACAAATATGAAGCAACACTTGTATTTCTCATTCATCTTTCATTGTCATACAAACCCATCAATTTTTACTAATAAAGACAATGACACTTATACAATATCTACTTTAACATCCAAATCTACTGATAGTATTTCTTCAAATGGTCTGCATTCCAAGGGTTAGAAAAGGTTTACCCTCTAAATTCTCCAACATATAGGTCCCTGGGACGACTTCTACTGTGACCCGATATGACCCATGCCAATTCGAATGTTTTTTGTTCGGCTTTTGCCAAATATTTTTCAATACCAAGTCTCCCATGGCTATTAACTCAATTTTATCCTCTTATTGTAGAATTTTGCGACCCTTTATTGGTAGGCATAATATTGAACCTCGGCATCCTCTCGTCTTTCTTCAATTAAGTCCAGGTCAAGCCTCCTCTTATTATCGTTGGTATCGGGGTCGTAGGTTTGAACTCTATGGTTGGGAAGACTAAGTTCGGTGGGAATAACTACTTCAGACCCATAAGCTAACATAAATGGCACTTCACCCATTGGTGTTCTCTCTGTCGTCCTATAGGACCATAGGATCCCATGTAACTCCTTAGTCCACAAGCCCTTAGCATCCTCCAGTTTCTTTTTAAATCCTTTCAATATCAGCCTATTTGTGACTTTAGTTTGGTTGTTAGCTTAAGGTCATCCTAGAGCAGAATATAACTTCTTTATGCCCACTCTTTCACAGTACGCATCCAAGGATTTGTTTTTGAATTGTTTCCCACTGTCTGAGATTAGAGTGTTAGGTAGGTCGTACCTACATATGATATTTCTCCAAATGAACTTAAAATTCTTCACTTCAATGATGGAGATCGTGGCCTCAGCCTCTACCCACTTGGAAAATAATCAATGGCCACAATCAAATATTGGTATCCAAGTAATGCTTTGGAAAATGGACCAATAAGGTCAATTCCCCATAATCAATGGCCACGGGGATGTAATGGACAAGAGTGGCTGACGAGGCATGTATGAAATACTTGCATACCTTTGTCACTTATAACATATTGTACACGGTCGGCTTCATCCCTTAACAAGGTCAGCCACCAATATCCCTGCATCACAATCCTCTTTGCAAGAGATCTTCCTTCAATGTGGCTTGTACATGACCCCTCATGGATGTCATGTAGGACATAATCGACATCTGTAGGATAGATGTATCTATGAAGGGACAACGAGAAACCTTTTTTGTAGAGCATATATCCTATAATAGTAAAATTTATCGCCCAGTATCGGAGTTTCTTTCTCTCGGATTTAGTATCTAGGAGTTCCCCGTCTCTGATGTATTTGATCAAAATATCCATCCATGAGTCTCCCAAATTCAAGTTTAGGCAAAATTCCACCCCGTTGTCATCCTCCTCAATACTAGGCCTCGATAAAATCTCCACTGGAATGGTCCGCCTAATCTTTATTCTCGTGGCCGAGGCTAATCTCGCCAATATAACAGCTCATCTATTTTCAAGCCAATGGATTCTCTTCACCTTTACTTCTTCGAAGTTGACCATTACCTTCTTTACTCGCCCTAAATACTTGGCCATTTTCTCATCTTTATCCTTGCCGATTCCCATGATTTGGTTCACCACTATCTACGAGTCACCGTGTACTGTCAAGTGGCCAATGTTTAACACCTTTACTAGGGAGAGGCCAACCAGTAAGGCCTCATATTTAGACTCAATTTCGTCTGGGGCCGATAGTATCAACTTTACCCTGCTACCACCTTCGTCGTAGGATCCATCCACAAATAAGCTCTAGATTGGGATTTCATCATAGAAAGGACCCTCAACTAGTGACCCATTTTTAATAAAAAAAATCCTTTTCTACAACGTCGGCTCTCGCTTTATCGGTCAGCATCGAATCTTCTATTACCTTTTTAGGCGATATTGTAATCTCATCCTCTCTAACATCGATATTATCCCAAGTGAAGTTTGCCACAAAATTGGCCATTGCTTGCCCTTTGATTCAGTTCCTTGGCTGATAAATGATGTCACCCTCTCCTAACTCAAATGACCAAGCCATCAACCTACCCGACTTCTCAGGTTTATAGAAGACTTGCCATTTTCTTCAAAAGAATGTCGGTGAGTACCATAATTGTATAAGCTTGGAAATAAGGATTTATTTTTCTTGAGGTATGGATCAGAGCATATTCCAGCTTTTCCATCCTTCGATATTTGAGCTCGTCCCCATAAAGAGCCTTGTTGTTGAAGTACACACACTTTTTAACCCCCTCATCATCTCGAATGATAGTTGCACTTATGGCTGATTCTGACACTACTAGGTATAGGAATAATTTATCCCCATGAATGGACCAATATAAGAGCATTAGAGATCCCAAATAAGCTTTAACTTCCTAAAGAGTTTTCTCACACTCTTCATCCAAGACAAATGCTTTTCTCAAGATCTTGAAGAAGGGCAGACACTTATCTGTATCTTTAGAGATGAAACGATTGAGAGTTGCCACTTTTCCAATTAGCCTATGCATATCCTTTATATTTTTGGTGTCTGCATATGAATCAGAGTTTTAATTTTCGTTGGGTTGGCTTCAATCCCCCTATAGTTGATAATAAAGTTGAGGAACTTACCTGCACCGAGTCCGAGTACACAAATCGAAGGATTTAACTTCATCCCATAAAGGTCCATGGTGTCAAACGCCATTGTAATGTTGGCCACATTATCCTCAGTCTTGAGGCACTTCATCAACATATTGTCTACATAAACCTTAATAGTCTTCCCTATTTGGTCTTCGAACATCTTTTTCACCAACCTCTAATAGGCTGGCCCTGCATTTTTAAGGCCAAATGGCATGACCTTATAGCAGTAGGTACATTTATCTGTGATTCAGGAAGTCTTCTCGGCGTCAGCCTTATCCATGAAGATCTAGTTATACCCTAAGTAAGCGTCCATAAAGGTCAACAGTTCATGCCCAACCCTGGCATCTACCATATGATCTATACGAGGCAATGGGAAGATGTCTTTATAAAAAAAAAATAGATTAGTGAAATCAACACACATTCTCCACTTTTCGCCTTTGGGATGATCACAACGTTGGACAACTAGTCTGGGTATTGTACCTCCCTGAAGAATTCGACTGTTGGTATTTTTTTAACTCTTCTTGAATAACCTCATACTTTTCTCTTGCATGGGTACTTCTTCTCTGCTTCATGGGATTCACCTTCTCATTAATATTAAACCTGAGGCAGATGATCTTTGGATCTATTCTCGGCATGTCCTCATGTCTCCATGAAAAAATGCCCTGCCACTACCTCGATAGCTTTACCAGCTCTTCTTTCACTTCCTTCTTCAAGGCTTTTCCAACTTGGATGGTTTTATCCTGCTTATCCTCATTATGGATGATGGATTATACCTCTTCCTTAGTTTTGCCTTTCTTCAGTTTCTTCTCATCCCTTGGGTCAAGAGTATATATGTTATAGGAAGTGGCCAGCTTCTTGTTGGCATCTTTTTTCTCAGCTGAACTGAAGTAATTGTCCCGAGCTTCCCCTTGGTCCCCTTGAACTTCCCTTACTCCATAAGGAGTCGGGAATCTTATCATTTGGTGGATTATGGAAGGGACTGCCTCAAATTCTTTAAGTGCCACTCTTCTAAGAATGATGTTATATGCTAAAAACATGTCCTCGTCCATGATAAAGAAGCTTAATTTTCTAGTGAGGCATCTCGACCAGGTGCCCATACAGACATCCATTTCAAATAACCCAAGAGAATGGACTCTCTCTCCACTGAAATCTATCAATGGGTGATGGTACAGAACCAGTCTCTTCTTACTGAGTTTTAGACCCTTAAAGCAGTCTCAAAATATAACATCGAATGAGTTGCCTCCATCGACGAGTATGTGCAAAACATCATACCCATGAACCCTGGTGCCGATAACCAAAGGGGTATAATGGGGGGGCAGGATTCCCTTAGAGTCTATTTGCAAAAAAAAAACATTAGGGTGCTCGTGTCCATTTTCTTCAACTTCCCCGGCTCAGCTCTGTTGCAACCGAATTAAAATCCAACCGTTTAGGCACCGACTTTGCTTCCACTACATGAGTCGTACGGTCGATCGGTTATGTTCCTCGCCCTTCTAATATGCCACGTATCAACTTGACATCGAAAGATATCATATGCACCCAACCTTTGGCTTTTGGGATCTTAGGTGGAAGATTTGGGTTGACTTTTCCACTGTCGATTCATTATCTTTCTTATCAGTCAGGGCCTGTCATCTCAGCCTTTCTTCTTTTTGCCCCACTATGTTTTTTTTTTGGAATCATCTTTGTGCCACTTCGGTCCACATACTTCTTGAGCTTCCCCTATTTTAACATCTTTTCAATCTCATCCTTCAGAGCAAAACATTGGCTGTTGTATTCTCATAATCTTAATGAAATTCACACCACTTGATTTTGTCCCACTTGTGAGGGGGACTTAAGATTCTTCGTCCATTGCAATTCTCGGGAATCCTTAATTTCATTCAGAATCATAGGATAACAACGAGGGAAGTATATTTGGCGAACGTGCCCTCTGCCGATCATTTCTTACATCCTTTGTCCTTATGCTTGCTACCACCAGTCTCCTTCGTATCTCCTCTCTTAGTCTCCATGGCCTCCTCCGCATTCATGACTCTTCGAGCCATATTTATAAGTTCTATCATGGTTTTTGGAGGATCCTTTGAGAGTTTCCACAGGAGTTTTCCTTGCTGAAGGCCACTAATGAGAGCCACAATGTCTATGATCTCCTTGTAGTCCTCAACCTTAAATTTTTCGTTGTTGAACCGAGAGATATAATCCCTCAGAATTTTGTTCTTGCCTTGCTCCACATGTAGGATGTGGGTCACCTTCTTTAGAGGTTTCCTGTCGAAGAAGAAATTGTGGATAAACTTCTCAGTCATCTTCTTGAAGTTTTCGATTGAATTCTTGAGCAAGGATGTGTACCACACATGGGTAACACCTGTGAGAGTGCTAGAGAAATCCCTACACCGCATATCTTCTGGGAAAGAGTATATATCGGCCGATAACTGATACATATCTATGCGTTGCATCGTATTTACACTTCCATCGTACTTTGGGGTCACAGTAGGAGGTTTAAATTTGGCAGGATTAGGAAAATTTACTATCTTGGCTACAAAAGGAGACCCTTTTGTGTAACCTCGATAGGTTGGATCTTGATTATTCAGCAGTGTACCGAGCTTGTCTTCCAACCTCTGGATGGAGCTGTTTTAGGGCTTCTCCTTGGCCACAACCATAACGACATTATCTCCCCCTCCCTCAAGGGGTAAAGGAGCTAGAAACTTCTTTCTACCTACAGTCCTCTATCGATTGTTAACTTCCCTATGATATTTTATCCCTCTTTCTCAGCTCTTCCTAGGTCGATCCCCGTCGCTTCTGGCATTCTCTTTAGAAGCTCCATTACTGGGAGAACAGAAGAGTTGATCATGTAAGTTTCCTACTAGGCCGAGATAGTCAAAGGTTGACCCTCTACTAAGTCTGTTAAAGGCTGAATCCCTATGGTGTCGGCCTAACAATTTTTCCCTTTTAGGTTGGATCCAGGTGAATTATGTCACCTAAAATCTCATATGGCTCCCATCAATCCTCCTCGTTGCAATCTTGATTATTTGGGCCATCCTTCACTTTCTTTCCTAGGCAAGACGCCTAGGGTAAGCGATATCACTCCTACACTGGTGGCACTGAGCCTCCTTTTATGAAGATATTTGGGGAACACATGTCACCAGATCTACCATTTCCCTGGTGAACAGAGTGATTATATCCACGGACTAGGGTGGCCTTAGCCATCATAACTTAGCTAAGGGCGAGGAATTGGTCATGTATTTGTTGTTGGTTGGATAAGAGTGCCCACAATGACACTGCCACGTCTTCCAACTCTGACTGAGGTTGTGGCTAGTTGGATCTAGGGCCAGTGCCCGAAGGTAAAGCTGAAGCCATTATCTCCAGTGAGAAGAAGTAACCAGGTGTGATGAGATGAAAAACTAGAAAAGCTACCAAATCTCATTCAATGGTGAATCAAGTCCAATAGAGGTGGAGTTAGATTGCCACTACAGGAAAATATTATGTTTTTAGGACAAAATGATGAGGAAGAAGATGATCTCTCTTCCCACATACGGTGCCAAAATGATGATGCTATGAAATCACCACTTAAGTTTGTATATGCAACACAAGTTGAAATTGATATAACAATGGAGATATATGAATACAGGTATGAAAATAAGAGAATGATATGAGATAAAGAGGAAGACACGATGATACAAGTGGTTCAGTTTGATATCTTACTCCCCTGTGCAAGGTGTTTGGTGTGTTTATACTAGCTATGGAGCTATAATGGCCCAGAATTACAACTCTCAAGGAATTTCTCTCTTTATAATGGTTTTGATAGAGTTTAGCTAGTATTTTCTATTCTAAATCCCTTGAGAAGGGAGTTGGAGCTCATTTATATAGTCTTGGTAGTGCACAATGTACCCCCCCCCCCCCCCCCCCAACAAGCATGTTAAAGATGTGCATGAGGTAATTGCTCGATTGAGATGATGCCACCTGTCAAGTGTATGATGACTTAATATTCCCTCACATGAGGGGAAGATCATGTTATAATTGCATGTCCACGTGGACTAACCATGCTTGAACCTTGTGTCACGCGTGGTGGAAATGATACCCTGGTGGTCTTGATCTAGTCGAAGTTGATGAATTTGATGTCCATGTGAGCAATTGTTGAGCTAAGTAGTCAGGTCTCAACCCTGATAGAGTGGCACAGGTCCGAGACAAGACTACTAAGACTGAAAAGTGGACCCCGATTTTTCTCTCGGTGTAATACCCCGTATTTTTATGACTTTTAAAATTGGGGATTTATTAAATTTAATTTGAGGTATTAATTTAATATTTATCCGAAAATTATTTTTTTTATATTTACTAGCATGATGTGAGTTAGTAATTACTGGAAATTTATTGAATATTACTGGATGATAAGAGTAATATATGAGATTGATTGTCACGAGTGAATAAAATGGTAATTATGGAAATTTAATTTGGGACACGCTTGTGTCGTGTCAGGACTAAATTATTATTATTAAAGTGAATAAATTATAAGTCGTCCGTATAATCGCTTTAAGTGCGCCAAAGCGTCCGGAACGGTCGAGATAGTCAGAAAAGTGTACTCGGGGATTTAGTTTGGGTCTCGGGGCGTTTTTAGGCCTAATTGACACCCCGGGAGGGTATTATAGACATTTGGTATTTTTGGGTAATTAAACCCACGAATTTTCTTAGTATTTATTAGTCATTTAGAGTTGTCTCTTGGGGTTAACAAACACAAAGCCTAAGCCAACCATTAGAGAAGAAGGTGAAGTGATTAGAGAAGAAGGTGAAGAGATTTGAGAAGAAGGTAAAGAGTCTTCAAGCAATCCAAGGCCTAGAACTCACCCGATTTCATAGCCACCACCACCAAAATGTAGATCGCATGACGAGGAACGCATCCATATAATTTTCATCAACAAATCATACCCTTGAATCCCAGGCAAGTATCTATCTTGCTAATTTCCAAGTTAATATACCTTCCATGTTAGTCTAGGAATGAAAATCATATGTTTTAATGGAAGAATTATATATTTTGGAAGAGAATTTATATGTGTTGTAGGGAGAACCCATGTAGTCTAAAATCTTGATCATATGTAGAGGATTACCCATGAATTTATTATGATATTTGGGAAGAAAATCTTGATTAAAATAGAGGGTGGTGATTATTCATGCAAAATTTGATTTTATAAAGAGATTTAAGATTTAACCCCTTTTTGATTTATTCGTTGAGGATTTATTGATGTTGTTACATTAGAACTAGTTTATATATATTGCTTATACATTTGGATAACTTTAATGGGAGTTTGGGATGAAATTATCGAGGTTTGTAGGGGTTAAAATGGTTGAACCCGTAGGTTGAATATTGCAGAAATCTGGGCAAGAACTGCTTGATCGATCGATCGACTCAAGAACATCGATCGATCGATGATCGATCGATTGACCCCCTTTCCTCGATCGATCGACCCCTCCTGGAAAACTGCTTATTTTTCCCCTTTTTGTTTAGTCCGGTTAAAATGCGTAGGAACCCTTGATCATCATTGATAGAGTATAATGGGTTATGAAGAGGACCAATAGGGTCTAAGTAGACTCCGTTGAGTGAAATTAATATGAGATGAAGGTTTTTACAAAAGTTTGTACATCAAGTTACCGTTTGAAAAGATATTTACCAAATCACACATTTCGGTACTATTAGCCGACATATTTGCTTTTTAACTTTGGTATACACCAGATGTCACCTATCAGAGGAGGCAGGCGACTAACAGTCAAACAGAGATGAAAGGTACATTGCATAGAGTATCTCTAAGAGCGCCTTATTTTGGCACCCAAACATCTCTAGTATCTACCTATAAGTAGGACATTTGAATAAGGTCAAGATAACAAAGAAAACTCAAGTTAGCACTATATCTCTGTCAAAATCACACTAGAAAACTATTCTCTCCCTTCTCTCTCTTGAGTGTCAAAGTGCTCGCCTCTTCACTTCACTCCCTTTACAACCATCACTTTCAGGAGATCTCTCTCTCTCTCTTTCAAACATTATCATTGTTATAAAAGTTTCTACTCATTACTAACTTTTCAGGAAGAAAGTTATAGGGAAGCTCCATTATTACCAGAAGTATAACTTTTCTCTCATAGCTACTCTTGAGACTTTGAAGGCCTTGAAGACAGCATCCATTGGAGTGGGTCATGCCTCATCCATTTCAGTTCTTCATAGAATACAGTACAACCACCCTCCTACATAGGTCATTTATGAATTATTAATAAATTTTGTGTGTCAATGCTATAATCATATATATTTCTTCATAGAGAATATATATATATATATATATATATATATATATATATATATATATATATATATATATATATATATATATAATAAAATAAAATAGATATTGTTTATTTTTATATCCTTGTTTTATCCCATGTATTATCTTTTTTAGAGAGTTGTAGCAGCGTATTGTATCATATCTTATTGTATATAGCATGCAACATAGGCCAAAATATCATGGATAGCTCAGAGTAGCACAATGCCAACATCCAGTCTTCTAATGGTCATATATAGGCACAAGGCAGTGTTCTGTCGGCCCACCTAAGCACTACGTGATGCTCTATCGCCTCTCCTACTTTTACATATATATACTTCGCTTCCATTTTTATGTACCATTATTACAACATTGATTTAGCTTCTTAGACTTTATTAAAATGTTGAACGTTAAGCTTATCCTAATACTTTACTTTTATAATATTATATTTAAAAATTAAAACAAAACTGCCTACGGCCATCCATCGCCGCTTCCCCTCTAGAGCCGATTTGAACATTGCCAAAAGGTGGCCTTGACAATGTTGTATTCTATGAATCCAACAGCATCCCCCTCTGTTACGGGGCCAACATATGACTTAAGAATCAAATGATATAGGCACGACAAGGATACAACACGCACACACATACAAGTCTATTTGTATACACACGATGTTATGTTACGTGAGCCAGTTTCTCTTCATGTATTTCTCTATACACACACACAAGTAGGAACAGAGATGGAAATTCTGGTATTCCAGTACCCAGAACACCATCATTTACACCTTCTCACTAATGCGGTAATGCCAAACATGATAAAGTTCATGATGTCACCATATATGTAACTATATCCATCCAAGAGGCGGTAGAATATATCCAGTATTTATACAGTTAAAAGTGAGGTAATATTTTAGATGGATTAATTATGTTCAACATTTAGGTATTCAAAGAAGTATCATTGGTTATGTTTGATTGGTTGAATGATTATACTTTTACATTCGAAATTTTTATTTGATTGAACCGTTGTACTACTATATGATTTCTACTTTTCACAATTTGGTGGATGTGTTTAACTATAATTCGTGTTAATAAATTATGGGAATTGTATAAAAAAGACTCATGAGGTTAGCATTTTTGGAGTCATGGGATTAAACACTGCTTGACAGTTTGGAGTTAACCTCCTCTCTCACTTTGCACCATAATATATCATATCACCCCCTTTTTACTATACAAGCTCTCTATATTTGATAGTTTTTTGTATGATTTTGTTGGAATAGTATATGTTCTCTTTGTAAAAACTGATTTTAGTTTGTATGTTACATATTCATAGTTAATTGGTTGAATTTGCAAGTACATTCTATGTTCTCCATGTGTTGACAATAAAAGATTATGTTTTTTATTAATATAATTTTAGTTTTTGGGATTTCTTGAAATGAGATTTTCGATAACCTACACTTTATATCTCATAAGGTTTTATTCTTAAGGATTCTTGATATTAGAGCATTCACGATGTGAGTACCATTGAGAGTGGTAATTTTTTTCAATTTTATGGAACTAAATATATGGGCTAACTATTTATATTTTGGTATATACCATTTGTTCTATCAGTTGGATTTGTACTGGTTATGTTTTTTAAATTTCATTTTGTATCCATATTGAATTGTGTTTTTCTAACGCCCCGGCCCAGATTTATGGGTTACCCATGGTCAACCCGGTCCGAATCGAGTCGTTAGGTATGAAGTGCAATGAAACAAACTAAATAATGTTGCTAGTCCAGTTTATTTTAATTAATTTATTTCACTTGTTAGCATGTTATTACAATTTCGAGATGAACTATGTGAGAGGCCCCTGGGGACCACCCCAGAGTCCAATTAAACAGAGATACTAGTGTAAAACATAAATAAAATATACTTCTCGGTATAGCGCTCTCAAATAAAAAGGCCGCTCCCAACTGGCCGTAACAAAGTGGGGATGTGAGCCTATGCCCAGTGGGATTTAAACAAGCAGTATAGAAGTGAAGGCCAGAAAGGAATACCCACACGCTACAACCACATGGATGCGAAAATATGTATATATCTACGTATGTATACCTTTGGAAAATACATATTCCAATGTATTAACCGCTTTACCTTCGAAATATCTTACTTATCCAAATTAATTTACCTTAATCTAGTAAAGACTTCCTTTAGTCATACTTATCATTTTCACCTTGTTTAACACACCCGGTTCAACACTTGAAACCATTGCACTTTACTTAATTCGAACCCATTCCTTTATCGGAATTTTACCCCTTTCATTTATTACATTACACTTTAGTATTTTCATTGAAAATCACTATTTCAACACACGCATTCACCGTGATAGAAAATACTCATTTGTCATTTGAAAACCTTTTTTCATACATTCTTATGCAAATTTTGGGTTTCACAACTTGGTTGCTTAATTACCCACTTACTTTATCATTTTGCCTTATCTTATGGACATTAATAGATTTACGCATTCACTTGTCCATTTCATCTTGACCGAAGCATTTATTACATTCATTCAGGTTATATCGTATTAATACATTTTACCACACAACCCATTTCTTTATATGTTTCAAATTTCCTTTATCTTTTCTCAAAATCTTCCAATACCGCATACTTACATGGGCTCCACACCGACAGCTATGCGCACCATATGCTCTGGCCAGTGATTTATGATTTTTCACTCAAGGGCTCCGGGCCCTTCTTTCTTTATCCCGGTGTCATTCGAGTTCCTTTTATGCGTTCTAGCAATTAAAAAATGTCCACATTGATCCACTTTTATCGGCCGAAGCTAAAAGTCCAGACTTAACCATCCGTTTTTCCATAAGACTTAGAAAATTGTTACTTTTCTTCTTTAAGTCCCTTATCCACATTCATGTGTTTTATACTAAACTAATTCACGCTTTAGGACTTAATTAATTTTGGCATTCACTAATGTAAAGGCATTCTTTAACATTTTTATTTCATAAAAATGTTCCACTTTAAGTAAATTACCAATTTACCCTCTGTTTACCAAACTTGCAATTTAGTTCCTTAACAAGTGTTATTTCTCAAAATGGTTATTAAGTCTTCAACTAAACATTTTAAACACCGTTTTAGTCATTTTAAATCTTGTTAAATATCACAATTACCCCACTATCTCACTTGCTACTTTAACATCTTTAATATATAAAATCACACATTTTTACATATTAAAGTCCCATTTCCCAACATTTGAAATACACACTTGATTTATGAAATTTTGCATCTTAACACCCACTTTATGGAAATCCATATTTTTCATACATTTCAAGCAAAGTAAGACATTTTATCAATTCCTTTAAACTCAGAAAAATCTATTTTCACACAGTCTCCATTTTGCAAAAAACCTAAAACTATTTATTTCATAAATATTTTGAGGACATTAATATTATTCCACATTTATATCTCATAAAAATGCCCATTATTTCACTGACTAAGAATACACTAAACTAATATTTCCTTACATTTGTATTCCATAAAAATGTTCATTATTTCCTTTTTCTAGTAATATACACAAATATTATTTTCTTACATTTTTATTTCCAACAAAATGTTTATTATTCCTTCTTCACCACAAGTACACCAAAATGGAATTTCTTACATTTTATTTCATAAAAATGTTCATTACTTCCTTTTTGCTAGAAATACACCAAAAAGTGTTTCTTACATTTTTATTTCATAAAAATGTTCATTACTTCCTTTTTGCTAGAAATACACCAAAATATATTTTCTTATATTTTTATTTCATAAAAATGTCCATTTTCA
Source organism: Sambucus nigra (assembly GCA_949130495.1). Taxonomy (NCBI): domain Eukaryota; kingdom Viridiplantae; phylum Streptophyta; class Magnoliopsida; order Dipsacales; family Adoxaceae; genus Sambucus; species Sambucus nigra. Next base: position 302,133,037 of record OX422224.1, read on the forward strand.
GTTTTATTTGAAAACACACAACAATAATGTTTCTTTGCATTTTTATTCCATAAAAATGTCTATTTTTAGATTATTAAGAAATCCATCACAGTAATATTTTTTTCCTAACATTTTTATTCCATAAAAATGTCCATTTATTATTCTGAAATTTTATTTAATTTTCAAGACCCATGTTTATTCATCTTTTTTCTACCCATTCCAAACAAATGCCAAGATAGTCAATAATCAATACTAAGATGCAAACCAACATCCAACACACATATATTTAACCTAATATATGTAAATATCGTGTTGAAAATATACTACACATTAAACTTCGATCAAAGTTAGTTTTTCTCACCTTAATGGACCTCAAATCAGTGGAAGGCATGAAAGATCAATGGATATGACAACCCCCCCACCTCCTAAGGTGGGCTTAAAAGGGTTGTCTTACACCACCAAGTTTAGCTATAAGAAATATCATCAAAACCTTATTTAAATACCCCCAGTAACACCTATATCTTCTTTTAAAAATGTCAATAATAACACATCAACTAACCCTCCAGTAATAACATAAATAATTCATAGTTCATGCCTTAACAGTGGGAAAATAGATACTATTGGTGTGGGTGCATTGTTATACCAAAGAAGTCAGATATCTATTGAGATAAATTGTGAGAGAGTTTGGGAGAAATGGGAGGAGATGATTTTTGTGTGGCCTACTGCACCCCACACTTTTCTCTATATAACCACAATAAATGAATTGTTCACCCAAGTAATGAAACCCTATCTTCACATCCGTCCCCATATCTGGCCTAAGAGATCTTAGAATTTGACAGCTCAATTGATCCTACGGTTGGCCCCAAGACAGCACAAATGGCAGGTGTTATTCTCTTATACACGAAACCTATAATGACCTTAAAACTAACAACATTTCTCTGCAGTCCGAATAGTGATCACTGACCAATGAACGAGGGCTTGACAGCAAATAAGAGAGATAGATCCACGTTAATGTCGTTCAAACGATTAATTTGTCGTTTAAATGACACTCAAATGTCATTAGAACGACTCTGAAGGTAGTTTAAACGACCCACTGAAACGATAACATTTTCTTCTAAAATTCCATTTCTCCTGATCTTTGCATCTGACCCAACTCGATTCTAAAGTCTTTAAGAAGGATCATTTAATTTGTAACCAAGAATCATATAATCCTTATATAAGGCTTTTATTATAATCCAAAATTTAATAATTTTCTTTAACTTTAATTTATACCTCATCACATATAATCCATACATGTAATTTAATTAATTCCTCGGGCGGGATATTACAAACTTCCCTCCTTAGGGAATTTTGTCCTCTAAATTCTTGGCTCATAGCAAACTACACTCCCGTTAACTATGACTGGTTTCCAATCCTAGGCATCCTCAACACTATGGTCTAAACCTAAAGACCTCACTTTAATCAACTACTATCGTTAACCCAATTGAGACGAACCCCAAGGTCTTATTACAAAATTTCAAGCATGCCTAACATTTCTATCTAACAAAACCTTGAGATGACTGATACTCATCAAATGTCGCAATATCAACAACGAATTCACTAATACGGATCATTCCTACATTAGGATTCACAACCTATGCTTCCTCAAACAATTTTGGATCATACCTAGATTAGGTTGATATAAATTCAACATTCCTCGATGCACACGTCAAAGATAATCACCTTGTTACATAATTCTACATGGTCCTATGCTGACCTAGGGTCACCCTAGGTATCACAACTTGCATATATATAAGTGATCATCTCCTAGATCTTCAAAAAATTCAAACCACATGCAACACGATCATCTAATGTTTATCAAGTTATAATATTCATAATACTACCAAGTCACAGCATCGGGACGTACGACCAAGTCGTAACTAGTTATACCGGCTAACTAATAGCATGTTAACCTAAGGCAGTCAAGCAACATATACAAACTGAATGTAAGGATACGAGACCACGTGCACACATACATAGACTGGTGTAGAATAAAGGTGCATCCGAAGAAAGTGCACTTACATACCTTAATGCATTAGACACAACCGGCCTAACCCGCATCACTACTGAGCATATGTAGCACCAAACCCGAATCAAACTGATCAACAACCTCCCATTATCGGGATCAAGAAGACACAATAATGCTATAAATCGGGCGACTGCCATATCGAAAGGAAACAATCAAATTATGACAACAAGCTGAACCACATGGAGTTCAAACCCACGATGCACACTTAAAGCCCCGAGCTCCTAACGATACCGGCTAATAACCTTATCCTTGCCACGTAACCTGGCCTGACCTCTTACCCATGATGAGTTCTACCTAAGAATCATTTGTTCATGCCAGACGAATGGGACACGAAACAAATTTCCTTCGGGAAGCTGAAACGCTAGGCTTACCTCCTTAGGACTAATGTTGCCCATTCATTTGTTAGCTACCGCGTATTGACACTTATCATTAGTTACCGACCTACCACAGCTAGGCCTCCAAAATGTCAACACGCGATAGCTAACCTCAGTTTTTGAGATCACTCTCATCAAGTGCACATAGAGCTCACACAGTTTCAAACATTCAATCCATGAACCATTGTTACCACTCTTAGCACTGTCTACACGATACTAAACCATAATCACCCTAAAGGCATGTCATCTTTCAAACCTCACTCATACCTAATGATTTCCTCCAACAGAGTCATTACTTACCATACATCTAGCACACTTAGGTGCTATAATTATGCCTAACACTTCACCCCGTGTGTTATTTCTAAAAGACACAATGAACCTCGTCGTGTTCTAAGTCTCCCAGGTGCTCTACCTAGCATTGATCAACCTATTCTCAAAATCATCCTTGAAGATCATATCGTGTCACATGCCTATAAACAAAAGCTGTAACACTAAATCCAGGACATCATCATGAGCCAACATGATCTAATCGTACTATAATCATCAGTGGTCTACCATCACAGGTGTAAACTTCAATACAATAATGATTCCCAATGACTCATGGGCGACGATGTCAAACTCAGTTATTTCTCGAAATAGCTTACGCGTCTATTAGAAGAAACCACGAGTCATACCATGACCTATGCTACACAGCCTCGATTCACTATTACTAGGGAATGAGCATCACTTGCACTAATATCTCATCGAATAAACCTTAGTATATATCTCTAAGGAAATTCCAAATATGATTTCATCAGCCTATATATTTTAATCCTTAATGAGTTTGCAACCACTATAACTGAAATACCTTACCATGTCAACCTCATACCACGTGTTAATTTACTAATTAGCTCAACTATATATAATTTTGGTAGTATACAGGACGTCAAGCAATGCCTATGAACACTAAGGCCCATACCTATGAACGCCATAAGTGGTCCTATTTCTCAATGCCAAACTATGATCACCAGACTCTAAATTAATACCATCGAGGTTTTGGTAGGATACAGGACGTCTGGTATCGCTCAAGAGGAGGCCCACACTAATGACGCCGTAAGAGGTCATATTCTGACACATCATAACTCCTTTACTTAATACCAAGTCACCGTGATTTTCTAGGTTCATTCCTATATTACCTCAAACCATTATGATTATCTAAATCCACATTATAGTCAAGGCACATAAATTGAGTTATACTAAATCCAAGCCCATAACCAATGGAACTAGTACGTCCTCACCACGGGACTAACACTTATAAACACATTACTCAGTCACTTAATTTCAATTGGGAAATTCACAAGCTTTCCAGTTCAATCGCAATGAACAATACATGGCATTATTACTACTATCAAGGCTTCTTGGTAGGATACAGGGCACGATGTATAACCCGTACACCCCCAGGTATACACTATCGATGTCAGTAAAGATCCTATTCATCAAATGTTGCATTATTCTTTCAATAACTACCCCAACGGGTTACCTAATGTTCACTCCCTTATCACTACAACTCATCATTATCACTTACGTGACCCCTTGCCAAAAATGGACCATAACTCCAATCACGGCTCACAAGATACATTCATTGGCTAACAACCACTAAGATGCTTACCCATAAGGATAGCATCACACTTAACTAAGGCTGAAGGTGACTACTCCTAAGTTTTGACCCATATAAATTTTCATACTTATCGAATTTACCATCAATCACGTTATTTCCCCAAGGATCGGATATGCCTAATCATCACATCGATATTGACCTCTTACATGTGTCATACCTAAGGCTATATATAATTTAAGTCATGATTTCCCTTTATATAGTTTAGACACTCTAACAAACAATCTCTAACGTTGATTATCCATAATTTGGTGCCACTTGTCCAATGGGCGTCATCACATCCTATCAATATCTCTAGGACTCTACGTCAATAAAGGATGGAACTCAAACACCTCACACTACGAACCATGGTGTCACCACCTAGTGTCTTATGTGGACACTCATAAGTTTTAAATCATACCTTAAAAGAAATGCGAAAGACATTTATAACCATTAGTTTAATCGTGTGCCACTTGGCGCTAATTTACTTGTCATGCTAACCTCTAAGACTTTACCGTCGAGGACATGAACTAAAAAGTCATCAATCTAGCATGACCGGCCCGAACCACACCGACCTCACCATGTCACACTCCAAAGGAACCTTGAACCTAAAGCTCTAATACCATGATTAACGCCCCGTCCCGGATTTATGGGTTACATGTGGTCAACCCGGTCTGAATCGAGTCTTAGGTGTGAAGTGTAATGAAATAACATAAATAATGTTTCTAGTCCAGTTTTATTTTAATTAATTTCTTCCACTTATTATCATGTGATTCCAATTTCAAGATGAACTATGTGAGGGGCCCCTGGGGAGAACCCTGGAGTCTAAGTAAACAGATCTACTAACGTAAAACATAAATAAAATATACTTACCTGCATAGCGCTCTCAAAATACAAAGCCGCTCCCAACCTGCCGTAAAAAAATGGGGATGTGAGCCTATGCCCAATGGGATTTAAACAAGCACTATATAAGCGAACAGTAGAAAGGAATACTCACACGCTACAACCACATGTATGCGAAAATATGTATACATCTACATATGTATACTTTTGAAAAATCTTACCCATCCAGACAAATTTACCTTAATCTAGTGAAGACTTCCTTTAGTCACACTTAGCATTTTCACCTTGTGTAACACACCCGGTTCAACACTTGAAACCATTACACTTTACTTGATTTGAACCCATTCCGTTACTGGAATTTAACCCCTTTCATTTATTACATCACAATTTAGTATTTTTATTGAAAATCACTAATTCAAAACACGCATTAACCGTGATAGAATATACTCATTTGTCATTTGAAAACCTTTTTCCATACATGCTTATGCAAATTTTAGGTTTAACAACTTAGTTGCTTAATTACCATTTACCCACTTACTTTATCATTTTGCTTTATCTTATGGACATTAATAGATTTACGCATTCACTTGTCCATTTCATCTTTACCAAAACATTTATTACATTCATTCAAGTTAGGTCATATTAACACATTTTATCACACAACCCATTTCTTGATATGTTTCAAATCTCCTTTATCTTTTCTCGTAATCTTGCAATACCGCATACTTGCACAGGCTCCACACCGACGGCTATGCGCACCATATGCTCTGGCCAGTGATTTAGGGATTTTCACTCAAGGGCTACGGGCCATTCTTGCTTTATCCTGGTGTCATCTGAGTTCCTTTTTTTGTTTTAACATTTAACAAATATCCACATTGATCCACTTTTACCAGCCGAAGCCAAAAGCTGGAACTTAACCGTCCGTTTCTCCATTAACACTTGGAAAATTATTTGTTCTTCTTATTTAAGTTCCTTATCCACACACACGTGATTTATACTAAACTCATTCACGCTTTAGGAATTAATTCATTTTCACACACACTAATGTAAATGCATTCTTTAACATTTTTATTTCATAAAAATGTTTCACTTTAAGTAAATTACCAATTTACCCTCTATTTACAAAACTTGCAATTTAGTTCCTTAACAAGTGTTATTTCTCAAAATGGTTATTAAGTCTCCAACTTAACATTTTGAACACCTTTTTAATCATTTTAACACTCGTTCAACATCATAATTACCCCACTTTCTCACTTGCTACTTTAACATCTTTAATACATGAAATTACACCTTTTTATATATTAAAGTCCCATTTCTCAACATTTGAAATACACACTTGATTAATGAAATTTTGCATCTTCACACCCACTTTATGGAAACCCATATTTTTCATACATTTCAATCAATGTAAGACATTTTATCAATTTCTTCAAACTCGACAGATGTCCATTTTCACAAAGTCTCCATTTTGCAAGAAACTTAAAAATATTTATTTCATAAATATTTTGAGGACATTAATATTATTCCACATTTTTATCTCATAAAAATGCCCATTATTTTTTTGGCTAGGAATACACTAAAATAATATTTCCTTACATTTTTATCATATAAAAATGTCCATTATTTCCTTTATCTAGGAATATGCACAAATACTATTTTCTTCCATTTTTATTTCCATAAAAATGTTTATTATTCCTTCTTCACCACAAATACACCAAAATGGCATCTCTTGCATTTTGTTTCCTAAAAATGTTCATTACTTACTTTTTGCTATACACCAAAATAGTATGTGACACCCCGCCTAATTAATCCCGGGTGATCAGTCCTAAATTAAATTAGAACAGGTTTCTCAGTTGGTTCATTCTTAGCATCACTGTCGCCCTTTTAATTACTAACCACCTAAGTGAGAAAAATTAGACTGGTGCCAAGTTTTATCTTTCCTTAGTTTAATGAAATACTCATGCGGAAACAAAATAATTTAAACAATCATATTTAACTGAAATCAACCATTCACAATTTAAATAAACTGACCGAATAAACCACCGGTTCAAATCCAACAAAAGTGAAGACAGATAAAGATAAATCTCAACAAGTCTAACATAAACTAAATAATGATGTGAGCAACATGCTCGAGTAACTGATAGGAAATTTCTATACTAGAAATGAAAAGTAATGAGGCATCTATCAAACTCCCGCAATATCCACATATGCTACAGAAACGGATCCCTGGAATGAGTCAAGTCTAGCGTCCCTATGGCTGGACACCAAAAAGGTTTTTAAAAAATATGTATAGCAAGGGTTAGAACCCACAACATTTGGAAAATATTTAGCAAATGATTAACTTGCAGTAATAAATATGTATGCATGCTCTTCATATTTTAGTTAGTGTCGCACTCCCTTGAGGACATCCTCACCCCTCCTCTAATATGTGCACTACTAACGCCTTAATTAATTTCCCTAGTTATTTATCCCATAACTAGATAACCAATATAACTCCTTCCAACTACCCTACTCTAACCGAGTATGCCATAATTATGATTTCTAAGTTATTATCAACATTAACTTAATTAATCATTCCCCTTTTTAAATTCATGTAACTTTCACACCTGTTATACATATAATACAATTCACGGCCTGTATTAATTTACTCGTATATAATTATTTATCTCATTATATACGTATAGTCATTGTTGATACCAAATTTAATCTGCTGACTTGGATCAACCATATGAAGACACGTGGCTATCTACATGGCAACAACAAGCACTTCCGAGATGATCATACGCTCCGAGGAACTCTTATGCTCCAAGGAACAAGACCTCTCCGAGGAACTCATTAGCACCAAGAAGCTCAGGCGGTCCGAGCTACTTAGGCGGTCCAAGCTGCATCTCGAACAAAGCATTAATAGCTAGATAACCAACAGTTCAACTGATTCATTAAATGCTTATCATTCAGAGCACACGCAAAGAGGGCATCAAATGTATTACCCTTTCATATGTATATCATTTAATGTATTACCCTTTCACATTACAGCCTCAGGGCTATAAATACATTGTACAGTCCTCATTGTAAGGGGACCGGATCCTGAATCCAAACTTTGGGATCTAGAACGGAATTTCTTGTAATCGAGAATTCCCAAACACTCAGTAATAAAACAACAGTGGACGTAGGCCATTCTTATAAGGCTGAACCACTTTAAAATCTTTTGTCTCGTTTACTTATCTGTGATTGAATTATTAGAGTGATCTAATTTTTTACATCAACAGATTGGCGCCGTCTGTGGAAAACGACTGGTAATATCGTTTTCTCACCAATAACAATCCAATACCAATGGCGGATATACCTGAATCCAGTAATCGAAACACTGGAACCCCTCCAAATCCATCTGCTCCACCAATTATTCCAGATCTGACTGGAATGATGGCGAATCTGGCTCAGGGCCAGACCGTCATGCAAGAAACGATGCGATAACTCATCCAAACCCTCCATGGCGGTGCGCCAGCCCATTCCGGATCACGAAGCATTCAAAGAAATATCCGTGCGCCTTCTGTGCGTACTAGGCGTACTAGTTCATATCGCAATGAGGAATCTGAAGATTTTTCTTATCAACCTGGACGAACTTCGTCAGTGCGAGCCACAGATACTGAACAACGTGTCACCCTCTCCCCAGAAAGGGCCAGTACATTGAAAAGATTAAGTAGGGCTTCTCCTTTCGATCGATTAGGCCCTAGGAGGAACAAAAGTCCTCTTAATGCAGCGTCGAGGAGCTTTCGACGAACATCAGATTTAAGGGAAGGATCTGCCCAGTCGCGACCAGCTGCTCGTCGAGATAAATCCCAGGAAGCCACTTCAACGCGATCAGTTGCTCGAACCAATAGGCCCGAGGAAGGGAATGATGCATGGAAAGGATCTATTCAAAGGCTGGAGGATAGATTAGGGGAAATGGCTAAGGCTAAGAACCCTCTACAACGAACCTTTGTTCGGGGAACACCTTTTGTCCAGGACATTGTTGATTTTCCAACACCATCGAAGTTCAAAGCACCTGTTGTGACTCCCAAGTATGATGGGAAGACTGACCCTGTCCTTCATATAGAACAATATCAAGCTGCTGCCGACATCTATGCTGTCCCAGACGAGATGAGATGCATGGAATTCTCAGGAACTCTTACCGGATCTGCTCAGATATGGTATAATAATATTCCTAGGGGTAAGATTTCAACTTTTCTTCAACTGGACGAGTTATTCATTGGGAATTTCTGCTTCGGAGCAAAGCCAGTTAAACGAGTACCACATTTGTTAAGTGTTAGACAAAAAGCTGGTGAGAGTATTAGAGACTATATAACTCGTTTTAATAACGAGAAGCTCGAAGTCATTGATTACGAGGAGAAGACAACGATTACTGCTTTGATGAGTGGACTGCTGCCAAACAAGTTGTACTACACTTTGGCCAAAGATCCACCTTGAACCATGTCGGACCTGATGTGAAAAGCGTCCAAGATTATGAATGCCGAGGAGGCTATGTCTGCGAAGAAGAATATGGACGCCAAAGAAACCAAGGTGGAAGGTGATAAAGCTAAGAAGAAAGAGCATAAGAACAATAGTGGTGACAAACATTCCAAAAGTAGGTCGTCATGGGAGGTCTTGAAGAAATTTGATAATTACACGCCTTTGAAGGCAAATATCAACCACGTCCTGGAAGAAATTAAGAACAGCGAGGAGTTAAACTGGCCAAAGAAAATGAAGTCAGAACCTGACACGAGGAATAGGGAGAAATATTGCGAGTTCCATAAGGATCATGGCCATATGACCAAAAATTGCATAGCTCTTCAGAATGAGATTGAAACACTCAGCTGACGAGGAAAGCTAGCAAAGTATGTTGATCGGGGAGGCGAAAGAAGAAACAAAGACTGAACTAGAGAGAGGTCTAGATCTCCTCGTCGAGCAGAGGAGAAAAAGAAGAGAAACCATGAAGATGATCCAGATGATGACCCCGATCTTCCCAAGAAATCAAGGCAGCCAGAACGAGAGGTATTTTCAATACGCTTTGGATCATTTGATTGTAATGTTATTACAGGAGGAGATGCAGGAGGAGGAGACCTTACTGTAGAAAGAAAAGCTTACCTCGGAGAGGCTCAAGCTTGCTCGTACATTCAGCGAATAAATTTAACTGAGGAAGATCGCCCAAGAAAGGTGAACAAAGAAAAATTGGTCATTGGGTTTTCAAAGAATGATCTTGCAGAAGTTCTGTATCCTCATGACGACCCACTAGTGATCAAAATGAGAATGAAGGAGGTAATGATTTCAAGAGTGCTGGTCGATAACGGTAGCTCGGCAGACATCATGTTCTACTCGTGTTTCGATAGTTTAAATTTAAAGCTATCTCAATTGGAACCTTACCACAGACCCCTCATCGGTTTTGCTGGCGAGAAAGTATTTCCACTTGGGACGATCAAGTTGGATATATTCATTGGTACATGGCCTGCTTGTCGGACAGAAAGAATACATTTTTTTGTGATGGATAAGAATGTCCAGTCATCGTACAGTATCATCATGGGAAGAGTAGGATTGAAGAAGTTCGAGGTTGTACCATCTACAGTGCATCAATGCCTAAAATTTCCAACAAACTTTGGAGTAGGATTTATGAAAGGTGATCAGAAAGTAGCTCGGGAGTGCTATTATTCATCCGCCGAGCAAGATGAATTGGAAGAATCAAAGAAAAAGACTACTACCTATCAAGTGGATGAAGGTGCTGAAATCGAAACTTTGGATCCTCGAGATGAGTCGCAACTCGTGAAAGTTCAAGTGGTGGAAGCTACTGAAAATATCATTCTGGATGATGAACACCCTGAACGAACTACTCAAATAGGTTCATCATTGGAAGCCTCACTAAAACAGGAATTGATAACTTCCCTTAGAAGCAGAAGACAAACTTTTGCGTGGAGTCATGAAGATATGCCTGGGATAGACCCAAACTTCTTATGTCACGAGCTCAATGTGAATAAGGAAATCAAGCCTGTAAAGCAGAGAAGAAGAGTATTCAGTCCCGAGAAGAATCAAGCTATACAGAAGGAAGTCGAGAAGCTCCAGAAAGCTCGTTTCATTGAAGATGTTAAATATCCAGATTGGTTAGCCAATGTGGTGATGGTAAAGAAGAAAAAAAATAAGTGGAGGATGTGTGTAGACTTCACCGACCTCAACAAAGCATGCCCAAAAGATCACTTTCCACTGCCCCGAATTGATCAACTGGTGGATGCTACCTTAGGACACGAGTTGCTGAGCTTTATGGATGCTTATTCTGGTTATAATCAGATTAAAATGAAACCTGAAGACAGGGAGAGTACTTCTTTCATTACCCCTAGGGGAACTTATTGTTATAATGTTATGCCTTTTGGTTTGAAAAATGCAGGTGCGACATATCATAGGCTGATGAACAAGGTCTTTGCTGAACAAATCAGTGACAATATGGAAGTCTATGTTGACGACATGCTGACAAAAAATAGGAAAGCTGCCGATCATCTAGTTGACTTAAGTCAAACTTTTGATCAACTAGATAAATATCAAATGAAGCTGAACCCGACGAAGTGTATATTTGGAGTACGAGAAGGCATGTTCCTCGGGTACATTGTCAATCAACGAGGCATTGAAGCAAATCCTGAAAAGATCAAAGCTCTATTAGGGCTACGATCTCCAACAACGAAGAAGGAAGTACAGAGTCTCACTGGACGAGTAGCAGCACTCAATAGATTTGTGTCACGAGAAACTGATAGATGTCTCCCATTCTTCAAGACACTCAGAAAGACTTTTGAGTGGAATGATGAATGTGAGAAGGCTTTTCAAGACTTGAAGAAATACTTGGGACCACCCCCACTATTGTCTAGGTCGGTGATGGGAGAGAAATTGTATTTGTACCTTACAGTATCCGAGAATGCAGTTAGCTCGGCGTTGATCAGAGTGGAGAATGGAGTACAAAAGCCAATTTACTACACAAGTAAGGCCTTCCGAGGAGCAGAGATCAGATATCCAAGGCTGGAGAAATCGGCACTAGCGCTGATTGAGGCGAGTAGGAGAATGAGGCCATACTTCCAGGCTCATACTATAGTAGTATACACCGATGTGCCATTGAGACAAGCCCTTCATAAGCCAGAGAAATCAGGGAGATTGATGTACTGGGAAATAGAGCTCGGAGAATATGATATAATTTATGAACCCAGATCATCACTAAAAGGGCAGGCTGTAGCAGATTTCATAGCGGAGTTCACCTATCCCGATACCCCCGAGGAGAAAAAGTTACTCGCTGATCAACCTGTGGATGTTGCAGGATCAATAAACACAAGCCCGGACCAATTCCGATTGGTAAAAGGGTGTGTGGATGTTACAGGATATGATGCAGAGATAGTTGGGAGGACTCCGGACGAGGAACAAGAGTTGCTCGCTGATCAACCTGTGGATGTTACAGGATCAACAAACACTGGCTCCGACCAACTCCGGTTGGTAAAAGGGAAAGTGGATGTTACAAGGTCATTAAATTCGAGCTCAGACCAACTTTGGTTGGTAAAAGGGCAAGAAAAGATGATCGACGAGGAGCGAGAAAAATCCGGGGAGGATGAAAGGAAGCAGCAAATATTTCACCGAGGAACTCTAACTGATCAAAAATTTGAAGACGAGTTACCTATATGGAGGCTATATGGAGATGGCTCATCTTGCACTGCAGGATGTGGCGCGGGGATAGTTCTGAGCACTCCGGACGAGGTCGATATGGAATACGCCTTGCGTTTCCAATTCAAAGCTTCCAACAATGAGGCTGAATATGAGGCCATGATTGCAGGGCTTAATTTGGCAAAAATTATGGAGGCACAGCAGGTTGTGATCTTCAGTGACTCTCAATTGATTGTAAACCAAATGATGGGAGTATATGCAGTTAGAGGAGAATTAATGCTCAGATATCATGCAAAGGCAAAGGAGCTGTTGTCAGAATTTACCGCTATTCAGCTGGTCAGAATACCAATAATGGAGAATGCGAGAGCAGACGCCCTAGCTCGACTAGCATCAGCTACTCGCACCGAGCTATGACGAACAATCCTAATTGAAGTGTTAGCTGGTCGAAGTATAGATGAAGATCTGAAGATGAACTTTATCACCCTTGATTTAAAACCATCTTGGATGGATCCCATCAGGGTATATATCGAGGAGGGAGAATTGCCAATTGACAAGCTTGTAGCCAAGAAATTGAAGTTTAAAGTTGCTCGAAATGTACTAACTAATGGTGTTTTATATAGACGAGGAATTATGGCAGGTCTGCAGAGATGTGTACATCCCACCGAGGTGAAAGATTTGATTGAAGAGATCCATGAAGGGTCTTATGGAGCACATGTAGTAGGTCGGACACTTTTACAAAGGGTGATGACGTAGGGATACTACTGGCCGACGATGAGGGCAGATTGTATAGCCTATGCCAAAAAATGTGACAAGTGCCAGCGCTTTTCCTCCATCCGAAGAAATCCACAAGCATTGTTGTCACCCATAACTTCCCCTTGGCCATTTGCCATGTGGGGAATTGATTTGGTTGGACCATTACAGATGACCCGAGGAAGGTTCAAGTACCTCGTCGTCGCAGTGGATTATTTTACTAAGTGGGTAGAAGCTGAGCCACTCATTGATATGACATACGAGAAGGTGTACCAATTTGTTTGGAAGAACATCATTTGTCGATATGGTCTCCCTCATGCCTTCATCACAGACCATGGGACACAATTTGATAACGAGGAGTTTATCACCTATTATCATCAGTCAAATATTTTGAAGGTCCACTCAGCACCAGGCCATCCTCAAAGCAATGGTCAAACTGAAGTGACAAACAGAACGCTGCTGAACGGTTTGAAGAAAAGATTGGATGATGCGAAAGCAAACTGGATCAACGAGCTACAATCAGTACTTTGGGCTTACCGAACTACCTGCCAAGTTGGACCTCTTAACACACAGGGTACTGAATTTCAATTCCCCTGTCAGCGACTTAATGAGAAGACTGGATTTAAACATGCTCGAGGAAGTTAGAGAAGAAGCAGCCATTAGAAATGCTGCTTACCAGCAGCGAACATCTTTGTTCTACAACAAGAGGGTGAAGAAGTGAGACCTAAAAGAATGAGACTATGTGCTGAAGAAAGTAATTCAAAAGCATAATAAACTGGAGGCAAACTGGCATGGACCATAACGAGTTACAGAAGTTGTTCGACCAGGAACTTATCGAATAGCAACTTTAGAAGGCGAGGAGTTTAAAAATGCCTGGAATGCAGAGCACCTGCGCAAGTATTATCAGTGATGTATATGTAACGCAGTTTCCATCAGTATGAATACAATGAAAATATAATGCAAGTCTCTCTGTTTATTGAAATTTTTTTGGGGAATACTAGTGCTACGCACTACTTGGCAAAGCTCGGCAGACTACTCATGAAAATATTCCAAACTGTACCAACATAATTGGTCGACGAGGAGAAAATATTCCAAACTGTACCAAGTATGGTTGGTCGGGGATAAAAACCCACTAACTGTAGTTGGTCGACGAGGAGAAATATTCCTAAAAATGCCAACCTGTTTGGCTAGGAAACGAAATATTCCAAACTGTACCAACATAGTTGGTCGACGAGGAGAAATATTCCTAAAAATTCCAACCTATTTGGCTAGGAAACGAAATATTCCAAACTGTACCAACATAGTTGGTCGACGAGGAGAAAATATTCCAAACTGTACCAACATAGTTGGACGACGAGGAGAAAATATTCCAAACTGTACCAACATAGTTGGTCGACGAGGAAAAAATATTCCAAACTGTACCAAGTATGGTTGGTCGGGGATAAAAACCCACTAATCCTAGTTGGTCGACAATGAACATTTACCGACCTTGGTTGGTCAGAAACATTAAAAAATCTACCAAGTATGGCTGGTCGGGGATAATAACCCACTAACTGTATTTGGTCGACGAGCACAATTTAACAACCTTGGTTGGTTGGAAAAATTTTAAACATTTTTATACTCATTACTTTATTATTAAGTGATCGAGCAACATTACTGATAATTGTAACTTTTTTATTACTAAGTTGGTCGATGAACAACACAATATTATTATCTTTTTAACAGATATGCATAAATGTAAAGTGTTGATATTTACAAGACAATAGCAATTAAGATTTGCAAACAGAAATGAAAGTTTTTCATTAAATTCAAAATAAATTACAAGTTACATTGATAATAAAATGAAACTTACATTGATATGTATACTAACTGTTACATTAAAAATTCCTATTCTATTGGTCTTTTCCCCTCAGCTTTCAATACAGGTTCCTCGCCAGCAGACGGATCATTGAAAGACTGAGGAGAATTGATGAAGTTCAAATCCTTCAGCATCCTGACGTTCATCACAGAAGGTCGATCTAAAAGATGCTCGAGACGAGATACCTCAATTTGAGAATGTAAATTGTAGTCACCGAGGTATTTTGAAATTAAGCTCCGAGGAATGGCCCGAGCAGGGATCCATTCCATCTCTAAATTGTATGGAGGCACAGGCAAGTCGAGCAACCCAGGATCATGGTAGTCCCACAGATAGTGTCCTTTTTCGAGCTTCAGCACACCTAAGGCATTCAGCCAGCCTTGCTTGTAGCCCTCATTGTTGGCATTCTGGATACGATCAATCAAATGGAATAATGCTTCGTTGTATCCAGCCATCCAGAACTCCCTGGGCTGTTTGTGGAACTGATATGTTAATCTTTCTAGCTGCTCGTGGAGATTCTTGATGAAAAGCTTCTTATTCTCCAAGACTGATTTCTGCGCAGAGAGCTGTTTCTCCAAGTCCCTTATCTTCTTTGACATGTCATACAAAGCCTGGTTCTTTGCCATTAATTGGAAGGCTTGGTTCTCTAAGGCAGACGCTGTCCTCTGTTCCTCGACAAACACCCGAGCTGCTCTTGCTCGTCCCCGAGGAGCTCTTGCTCGACCACGAGAAGATGTCGAGGTACCAGAACTCCTCAAAGTCTCTAACTCTTCCCTCAATTTGGCATTCTCAACTTCTAAGAATGAAAATCCCTCGTCAGTCACTGGGATTAGGGTTGTTGAAGAAGAGGCTGCAGACTTCAATTGTGTTAGTTCTTTCTGTAAATAGTTATTTTCTCGCTCCAACAGCTCAGCAATCTGTCTACATTCTTCAACCTCACCCTTCAAAGTTCTCTCCCTCAGATCATACCCAGCAAAAAGCTTCTCGTAGCCCTTGTCAGCAACGATCAGCTTATACTTCTTCTCGTACCCCTCATGCAGCAAGGCAGTTGATTCCTTGTACTGATTCTGAAGGTCTTCGAGGGTACACTGGAGATCCTCGATCATTTCATAGTACGCCACATTATTGACCACTGCTCGGTCAAGTAAACACTTTAAGTACTGATATGCTTCAACTGCCTGTTCTAAAGCATCATGACCAAGGATGTCGGTAACTTCTGATGCACTCAGGTCTGTGTGACCAGCCTTATAATATTCATTACATTACCGCATCAGCTTTGTATCATTGGCAGATAGCAGATCCATCCTGGCCAGAAACTAGCAGAGAAAGAAGAGCAATCATCAATAAGAAAAACAGGCAGAGTATGAATAGAAGATGAACAACAGTATGCAAGAGAACTCAAGTTTTATTAGATCATGAAATTTGGAGTTACAAATTCTGGGTTACATTTGACAAGAAAGAAAAATAGAAAGGTAAACCCGAACAACATTACACCTTTTCCTTATCTCCCAAAACCTTCTCGGAAGGTTGGGAGGAGGAAGCAGGTTGCTCGGAGGGAATTGTGGGTTGTTCGGAAAGCACCAGCTGTTGCTCGAAAGAAGAAACGACTTGCTCGGCAGCAGGCTGGTTGGTTAGGGCATGCTCTCCCACTACCATTGAAGACTCCTCAGAGGTAGCTTCGTCCTCTTCTAATTCTTTCGGAGTAGGAGGGGGACCAGGGATGTGTCTCTGGAAGAGCTCGGATGACTCGTCGACCTTCATTTCCTGGAGGGCAGTAACCCATCCGTCCCTAAAATACTTTAAACTGCCATAGTCCACTTGAGAGACCATGGCAGCACACCCCTTATCCCACCCCTTTTCCCAGCCAGAGCTGAAGGACTTCTTCACAGCAGCTTTCCTTTTGGCCTTCTCCAAGGCAAGCTTCTCGAACAGCAAATCATCAGCATCTTTAAGTTTTTGTTCAGCTTCCTCTTTCTGCCGAGTTACTTCCTGGAGCTGGACCAACCTCTCCTCAGCAACTTTGAGCTTATTCTCAAGCTCCCCTTCAGCCCTGAGCTTCTCTCCGAGCTCTTTATTTTCCTTCTCCAAGGCAGCCTGTAAGGACACAAATTTCAAATTGAGTCCATATATAGTTTTGGCTCAATTCCGGACAAAAACATTTTTTCATAAGTTAGTGATTTATTGTAAT
This sequence comes from Sambucus nigra, assembly GCA_949130495.1. Classification (NCBI taxonomy): domain Eukaryota; kingdom Viridiplantae; phylum Streptophyta; class Magnoliopsida; order Dipsacales; family Adoxaceae; genus Sambucus; species Sambucus nigra. The sequence continues at coordinate 302,150,383 of OX422224.1, forward strand.
ATTCTCAAGCCTATGAAGTGTGTGTTGAAGACGTAGCGGCAAAGAATTTAAAGCATCATCAAAATGCCGGTTTGTGTGCCTCGTTTCTACGTCATCAACTAAGGTTCCATGCTCCCAAGGTATGAATGTAATTATATTAATATAGGAGCTTGGAACAATATGTATTGGGTGTTAGGTGTAATAAAAACTGCATTTTATTTTCAGAAAGAATCAAATAGAACTTTAATATAAGTATATAAAAGTTTCTGGGCCAAAATCGAATTTTACAAACTTTCTGGTCGTTCGTTAGAAATGTCGTTCGAACGAGTTTTTTCGTTCGAACCAGATTTCGTTCGAACGAGTTTTGTCGTTCGAACCAGTTTCGTTCGAACGAGTTTTTGCCAACGACCCTAACTGGTCAGTCGTTCGATATGTCGTTCGATATGTCGTTCGAACGAATGTTCGTTCTAACGAGGTATCTAACGAACTTCTAACGAGCCCAGGCTGGTCGCTCGTTAGAAGTCTCGTTCGAACGAGAATCAAGTTCGTTCGAACGAGATTCCAGCGGGAACAGTTATTTGGCAGTTTTTTGCAGTTTTTCCCCACTCCTCAACTTGGTTTTCAACCAACTTTTTTCATACATTATTATGTGCGGGAAACACATTTTCCAAGATAACTTTTCCATCCTAATACATCTCCTAGAGAGATTTTGAGAGATCATTTTAAAAAGGAAAATGTTCATGTTTGAGTGTTCTTAAACTTAAAGAAAAATCTTTAAACACTTAGTTTACACCAATTGTTGTTTATTCCAAGTTCTATATATACATATCTTTACTTGGAGCTTTTGGCACCGGTTTTCTCTACCGAATTCAAGAGACGTTTCGGGTTTGCTTCTACACCCCATCACAAAGAAGACTTTTGTTGAGATTCTACCCACACGGAGAAAGGCTCCATGCTTGGGTGACGGTGACCATATAAAGTCCCATCAGTGGATTCCTAGACCGCGGTGGTGTTCTGAGGTTGTTCGCTAGGAAGAGGTTTCTACGAGAAGGAGCGTCGAGGCTTGAGAGGGATCGAGTCAGTCGTTGTAAGTATACATGTCTTGTAATTGTAATTCCATATCTAGTGGACTTGTGGCTAGGGCCGTCCGAGGTTGTTTCCCGTCTTGGGTTTTTCCTCGTACATCTCGGCGTAGTGTGATATTGTTTATTTTATCTTGCATCATAATTTAGAACGCATGCTTAGAATTAATTCAAGATAAAATTTGGTTTTATTATCACACTCATTTAATTTGGGACTAAATTAAATATTGGGTAAATTTGGTTTATTCAAGTCATTTGCTAAAACTGGTTTCGCCTAACTTTGGATAATTGAAAATTATGACTTAGGCTAATTCTAGGACTTGAATTATGTTTTAATTTGTTTTGAGAAATTAAAACTTGTTGCTATTTTTGAAAGTTGAACCATCACCTGTTTTACAACGCTTCCGCATCATCTATATTGTGTTTTACACTAAAAAGGAAATTAAATATTTTTTTAATCGAGTGAATTATTCAAAACCCGGGGATTCCACTTCTTCAAATTGGTATCAGAGCCAAAAACGATAAATTATTTCGTTAAGATTCTTTAATTTTTGGCTAAAATGGATTTTTCCCCATTTTCAAAATTTCCTATTTTTGATGGTTCTAACTACGCGTATTGGAAAGCGCGAATGAAATCGGCACTTAAATCTATCGATGAACGTGTTTGGATGTCTGTTGTTACCGGTTACTCCCCACCAACTCATCTAATTGAAAATGAACGTGTTCCCAAACCCATCGATAGATGGACCGAAAATGAGTTTAAGCTTGCAAATTTTAATTCCCGTGGTTTAAATGCCTTATTTAGCGCTGTCGCACCGGATGAATTCCGACGTATTATGACGTGTGAAACCGCTAAAGAAGCTTGGGATATTTTACAATTAACTCATAAAGGAACTAGTGTCGTTAAAGCTTCAAAACTCCAAAACCTCACCACTCAATTTGAAACTATCAAAATGGATGAAAAAGAAACTTTTGATAAATTTTATGCTAGACTTTCTGACATTGTTAATTCATCTTTTAACTTGGGAGAGAAAATACCTGACGACCGTGTTGTAAAGAAAATTTTAAGGTCCCTACCCGATAGATTTATTCCAAAGGTGACCGTTTTAAATTCTTTACCCACTTTAGCCTCTACGAAATTAGAAGAGCTTGTAGGTGATTTACAAACCTATGAACTGGATATGTTTCCCTCTAAAACTGAAAAGAAAATTGAAAAGGGTGTTGCTTTAAAAGCCCGAAAAGAGGTCAAACAAGTAGTAGAGAGCGATAGTGATAGTGACTCGGAAGACATGGCTTTGTTTGCTCGTAAATTTAGAAAATTTCTTAAATTTAACAAAGATAAAGTTAAAAATGATTTTAAGAAATTTGATACTTCTAAACATGATAAAAGCAAGAAGATTTCTAAAGCCGAGAAAATCCCTAAACCTAGTAATGAACATTTAGATAGGGACGAGTCTAATAAGTGTTTTGGTTGTGAAGGTTATGGCCATAGGGCTTATGAGTGCCCCACTAAACTAAGGAAAGATGGTAAGCGACCTATTTCATATAATGCAACCCTTAGTGATAGTGATAAGGAAGAAAAGCCCGATTCCCCCACTAAAAAAAACTTTGTGGCTTTTATGGCTAGTCATGTGAGTGATAATGAGAACTCATCGATTGATGACACGATAGCACATGCCACTTCCAAGGTCATTGTTCATGATTCCCTTATTTTTAATGATAGTGAGAGTGAAGAAGAAAGAGAGAGTGAAAATGAAGAAGAGGTTGATGTGAGTGAACTTCAAAATGCTTTTCATGAATTATATAAAGAATCTATTAATTTGAAAAGAACTAATTTGAAGTTAGAAGCTTGTTTAATAAAGAGTGTCAAGGTCGTTGATGATAGTGCCTTAATAGAAGACCTTAGGACACATGTGAGGACTCTTCAAGAGAAGCTTGATTATGTAGAAGCGAAAGAAATAGCCTTAGGAGTTTAATGGAATCCTTGAAAAAGGAGCTTCTTGCTTTTGAAGAGCGAAATGTTTTACTAAAATCTAAAATTTTAGAATTGGAAAAGAAATTAAAAGATTCTAGTAATGTCAAATTTGATTTGGAATGTCGTTCGGAAAAACTTGATAAAATGTTAGGAACGGTCCAAGTTAAAAATGACACTTTTGGTTTAGGCTTCAATACTTGTAATGAATTTTCTCATAATGCCCAAACCAATGTTTTAGGAGAATCTACTAGGAATACATTTAAAGATCACTCCTTAAGTAAATCTTTTCGACATGTTCTCACTTGTACACATTGTGGTCGACAAGGTCATCTTAGGAAATTTTGTTTAGATCTTAAACGAATTCCTAGAAAACCCCATAGTAAAGTAACCACGGTAGTTAACGTTCCTACACCCCAAAATAATCATTCCTCATTAATTTGGGTTAGGAAATCCGACTTGGTTGCCTTACAAAATAGGGTTGTTGATTCTCATTTACTTTCACATCCTTCCTCCATTGCTATATTTAAAGGTTGAATGTGTTAGTGTTTGCATACTTTAGCTTTTGTACTTCATGCTATATTCACATGCTAAATGTATGCTTGTTTTAGTCATTTTCTAGTCATAACCTTATTTCATATCACATGCTAGAAATCATGACTTGTTTATCTTTTTGTATTATATTTTGTGTTTGAATTAATTGAAAAATATAAAAAGATTTTTGTTTATCATTTGTGTTTTATTTATTTCATTTAAGCTTAATGAAAAATACAAATGATTTTTGTTTGTCCTTTTGAGTAAATATTTATTTTTGATTAAAAATGTTAAAAACTCAAAAAGATTTTATTTTGTGTGTATTTTTGTTTGACACACTTTATGTGGCATATACTTGTGTTTGAATCCCATCTTTTACGCTCCCACGTGGCTAGAACTTTTGGTTTAGAATTTCAATCCTTAAAATGTTATTTACCATGTTTTATATGGAGTAGTTGGATTTTGTATTGTTTAAATGGATTCTATTTCTATATGCCTCTTTTCACACATGCACGAGCTCTTTTGAAATCTTAATGTCACATGTTATATTTGAGCTTTTTGAGGTGTTCTCCTATCAATATAGTCATCTACATATCTATGACCTAGGAGGACTAGTGCATGTCAAAATCCGTTGCATGTGAGATTTGTGTGAAAAATGAAAACATGATAAATTAATATATGCACGGGGAAGGGCTCCGAAAGGATGAATTAAATCCTTTGCGATAGTAAGCCACCGTTGATTGGATCTAAAAGAAATACGTGATCCAAAGGCCTAAAAACAGAATATCTGGCATTTAAAAGAAAGCAATTGCCAAGGCCTATGTTTGTTTGATATATTCATTCAAAAACAAAAGAATATATATGCTCATTGAGGGAGAATTGGATGGTATATCAATGGTTTGCACAATGTCCGTTTATCCTAGTTGTCTTTAATGTCATGACTCTATTTGGTTTGTAGAATCATCATCATGCTAGGCTTGTATGCATTGTGTATGTTTGTTCATTGAGTTCAATCTTTATATTGTCACATGAGGTTATATTTAACTGTGATGAAGTTTGCAATCAAATGAGAACTCCGTGAACGTTTCTTAAGTGTTTGGGTTTAAATTTAATAGTTGCTAGTTCACACCCCTACACTTTCGTTTCCATATGACACATTTTTGCCATACGAGTGTGCAAACTTATTGTATTTTGTGTCATGTGTGTGTTTATATCTATCTATATATGCACGTACTTATTGGTATATTTATAGTATATATATATATATGATATTTGTTTGTCTTTGCCTTGCTTTTATTGTCCATATGCTGTCATGTCTTTTATTTAAGCTTCCACATGCTGTTTATTAGTTCTTTATCCTTTGCCTATTCCCGAACAAAAAGGGGGAGAATGATGATAGGGGGAGAAATGGTATCTAATCCTATTATTATCGTATCTTAGTTTGGGGGAGATTTATCTTAGGGGGAGACGTCTTTCTAAGTATGTCATGTGTTTTAAAGGGAGAATTAATTTAGGGGGAGTAATTAATTAATTGCATTTAATATTTTGATATTCCCTATGCATTTGATGAGTTTGCTTAAGTGTGCAGGAATTATTCTAAAGCGGCATCTTTCTATGGCAAAGCGTTTGATCCTTGGGTTGAGTCAAGATTGGGCGGGTTATGTTTTGAGTCTAGTAGAGCTTGACATCCCTTTAGGATTTTTGTTTGGTTTTTGTCCCGGAATAGCCAAAGGGGGAGATTTGTAAGGACACAAATTTCAAATTTAGTCCATATATAGTTTTGGCTCAATTCCGGACAAAAACAATTTTTCATAGGTTAGTGATTTATTGTAATATTCTCAAGCCTATGAAGTGTGTGTTGAAGACGTAGCGGCAAAGAATTTAAAGCTTCATCAAAATGCCGGTTTGTGTGCCTCGTTTCTACGTCATCAACTAAGGTTCCATGCTCCCAAGGTATGAATGTAATTATATTAATATAGGAGCTTGGAACAATATGTATTGGGTGTTAGGTGTAATAAAAACTGCATTTTATTTTCAGAAAGAATCAAATAGAACTTTAATATAAGTATATAAAAGTTTCTGGGCCAAAATCGAATTTTACAAACTTTCTGGTCGTTCGTTAGAAATGTCGTTCGAACGAGTTTTTTCGTTCGAACCAGATTTCGTTCGAACGAGTTTTGTTGTTCGAACCAGTTTCGTTCGAACGAGTTTTTGCCAACGACCCTAACTGGTCAGTCGTTCGATATGTCGTTCGATATGTCGTTCGAACGAATGTTCGTTCTAACGAGGTATCTAACGAACTTCTAACGAGCCCAGGCTGGTCGCTCGTTAGAAGTCTCGTTCGAACGAGAATCAAGTTCGTTCGAACGAGATTCCAGCGGGAACAGTTATTTGGCAGTTTTTTGCAGTTTTTCCCCACTCCTCAACTTGGTTTTCAACCAACTTTTTTCATACATTATTATGTGCGGGAAACACATTTTCCAAGATAACTTTTCCATCCTAATACATCTCCTAGAGAGATTTTGAGAGATCATTTTAAAAAGGAAAATGTTCATGTTTGAGTGTTCTTAAACTTAAAGAAAAATCTTTAAACACTTAGTTTACACCAATTGTTGTTTATTCCAAGTTCTATATATACATATCTTTACTTGGAGCTTTTGGCACCGGTTTTCTCTACCGAATTCAAGAGACGTTTCGGGTTTGCTTCTACACCCCATCATAAAGAAGACTTTTGTTGAGATTCTACCCACACGGAGAAAGGCTCCATGCTTGGGTGACGGTGACCATATAAAGTCCCATCGGTGGATTCCGAGACCGCGGTGGTGTTCCGAGGTTGTTCTCTAGGAAGAGGTTTCTACGAGAAGGAGCGTCGAGGCTTGAGAGGGATCGAGTCAGTCGTTGTAAGTCTACCTGTCTTGTAATTGTAATTCCATATCTAGTGGACTTGTGGCTAGGGCCGTCCGAGGTTGTTTCCCGTCTTGGGTTTTTCCTCGTACATCTCGGCGTAGTGTGATATTGTTTATTTTATCTTGCATCATAATTTAGAACGCATGCTTAGAATTAATTCAAGATAAAATTTGGTTATATTATCACACTCATTTAATTTGGGACTAAATTAAATATTGGGTAAATTTGGTTTATTCAAGTCATTTGCTAAAACTGGTTTCGCCTAACTTTGGATAATTGAAAATTATGACTTAGGCTAATTCTAGGACTTGAATTATGTTTTAATTTGTTTTGAGAAATTAAAACTTGTTGCTATTTTTGAAAGTTGAACCATCATCTGTTTTACAACGCTTTCGCATCATCTATATTGTGTTTTACACTAAAAAGGAAATTAAATATTTTTTTAATCGAGTGAATTATTCAAAACCCGGGGATTCCACTTCTTCACAGCCTTTTTCTTCTCCAACTCCTTGGAGGCATCAAAAACTCGAGCTTTTTCTTGCTCGGAGGAGGCAAGCTTTCTCTCCCAGATAGCCTTATCAGTGGCATACTGCTGGCGAGAGTCTTCCAAAGATTTGATAGCCTCTTCCATAGCTCCCTCCACGCTGGATGAGGAGCATGAGGCTTTAATGGCTTCATCTTTTTCAGGATTATGTTAAAGCAGCTCGTCAACTGTATACAGAAAAAGAAAGCAAGTTAAAAACAAGAAATGACGAAGGGAACTATGTAAAGTTTAAAGTAAAGATACTTGCAGAAGCAAGATGACAAGCAGCCAAAGAAGTAACCATGTCCCGAGTAAGATTATCTTCATTACCCTGGACCTCGGGAATGGTCCGGGACTTCACCGAGCTCATGGCAGAGCTCGGAGGGACAAAAGAGGGAACTACAGTCCCAGCGGCTGGGGGCTGAGCAGTGGTATCAGCCAAATTGACCGAGGAGCTTTTCTTCAGCCTCCTCGGAGAAACAATTACAGATTCAACCAAGGATGAATCCTTGGTCGGTGATATCACAATCACCTTTCCAGGAGCAGCAGAGCTGCTCGGAGCCACTGCGGGCTTATCAGCAACCTTCTCGGAGACTTTAGCAGGAGCAGCTGAAGGAGCTGCACCAGTCTTCTTTGTCCCTTCCTTTGGGACATCAATCTTAATCCTTTTTACCTCCCCAGAACCGAAGGCAGTTTTCTCAAACAGAGCAGGAGTCCTTCTCTTCTTCATCCTTTCGCTCAAAGGAATGTGGGATTCAGGTGATGAACTTGCAGAGGCTGGTACTGGCTCTGCTTCAATGATCACTGGACGAGCAGTGAAGGAGGTTATGTAGCTCTTGTACTGGAGCAGATATGAAGCCGACCTGATGTGCTCGTCGGCAACCCTTTGATGCAGACCCCAGATAAGTCCCAAATGCCTTATATTGACATCTGTTTCTTTAGGGCACCTTCTCTTGCTATCAACTGCAAATAAACAAACATTGTTATCAGTGACACATTTTATCAAACATAAAAAAAACATGATTCAAAATAAATAAAATAAATTAAAAATAACCTATCCCATTGCCATAAGGAGGACATCTGGGACCCTGGTAAACCTCATCTCCGGTTAATGGAGGGTGTTGCCAATTTTTTACGACAACCCCGTGTTCAAAATAATCCATATTGGCATCAGGGAGATTGACTACTAAGGCTCTATATATAAACCTAGTTTTTAAATAATAAATATTATCATTAACTGCCCATCTATAGCAGTACATGATTTCTGGAATTCCTATACGAGTTCCATGCACTTGATTTAATTTATGCACCCCATTAACTATTCTCCATGTGTTGGGGGCTATTCGTGCAGGAACAACATCAAAGTACTGACAAAATTCCAAACACAGAGGATTTGGTGGAAAAGAAAATCCACACTCAGCAAAAAAGAGACTAGGGAACCAATGTCCCTCAGCCAAATTGAAATAATTAGAAGGCTTAGAAAGCTCTTCCAAGACAACCCAAGAGGGAATGGAAAAATCAGATCGAAATTTGTCAAGAGATTCAACAGAGTAAACCATGGTGATTAAAAGAAATGAAAAAGAAAGAAGAAGATCTTACAGGAAAAGAGTAGAGCTGATGACGACAGACGATGGAAGAGATGAATACACGAGAGAGTAGAAGACAATGAAAAACTCGAAGATGAAAATTTGAAAAGGTAGAAGACGAATGAAGTGTCTGTGAAGTTTAAATACCTTACCTTGGGAACTGGCGAAGTAATGATTACAAAAAGGATAATTACATTACCGGCTGATAAAAAGATGAAAAGTGGCGCGAGAACCAAAGCGAGTAACAGCGGCCAAAAAGACGAAAAGTAACGCGGGAATCGAAGCACGCAGAAAAGTCCAAAAAAGCACGATTCTACGAATTTGGAAGGAAAAAATAAATACAAGGGAAACGCTCCTAAAAATTAGGAAGACTATTTAAAGCTACCGTATTCCGAGAAAGAATGTTCCATACTCCTCAAATTTCGAACTATGAAACATTGGGGGCTTCTGTTGATACCAAATTTAATCTGCTGACTTGGATCAACCATATGAAGACACGTGGCTATCTACATGGCAACAACAAGCACTTCCGAGATGATCATACGCTCCGAGGAACTCTTATGCTCCAAGGAACAAGACCTCTCCGAGGAACTCATTAGCACCGAGAAGCTCAGGCGGTCCGAGCTGCATCTCGAACAAAGCATTAATAGCTGGATAACCAACAGTTCAACTGATTCATTAAATGCTTATCATTCAGACGCACACGCAAAGAGGGCATTAAATGTATTACCCTTTCATATGTATATCATTTAATGTATTACCCTTTCACATTACAGCCTCAGGGCTATAAATACATTGTACAATCCTCATTGTAAGGGGACCGGATCCTGAATCCAAACTTTGGGATCTAGAACGGAATTTCTTGTAATCGAGAATTCCCAAACACTCAGTAATAAAACAACAGTGGACGTAGGCCATTCTTATAAGGCTGAACCACTTTAAAATCTTTTATCTCATTTACTTATCTGTGATTGAATTATTAGAGTGATCTAATTTTTTACATCGACAGTCATATTACAATAATCACACATATGTTGAAATAATAATTAATAATGAACATCCTCCCGAGTAATAACTCACCGGATGTATATTATCTAAAGTGCTATCCCATGTGACACCCCGACCAATTAAATATCGAGTGATCAGTCCTTTATAAAATTTAAAACAGAATGTTCGGTTGGTTCATTCTTAGCATCATTGTCGAAAACATAATAACTCATTTAATCACCTAATATAATTAAGCTAAGTGTCAAAACATTGGTTTTTCCTTTTTAAATTAAACCATTAAATTACCAGACCAAGAAATTTAATATAAACCATCTACGCATAATTAATTAACATAAATACTGAATCAGAATCACATGCTGAAATAGATATGACTGGATAAAACATTCCAGTTCAAAACTCTAAACCAAAACAATATTAACCATTAATCCAAATAAAAATGAACGGGAAATAAACTGAACATAATCTCTGAAAGTTGTCCAAGGAATGGGAGACACATGCCCTAAAGAAAATGTCTATAAAGAATGGAAATGAAATGATTGATGCGTCTAATACGAAGACCTACAGCTTCCACAACAGCTGCAGCACGTCAAGCAATCCGAGTCTCTAAGCCTGGTGTCCCTGTGGCTGAGCACCTGATATAATACATACATATAGCAAGAGAGAGAAGAGATGCAAGAAACGAGTGAGAGCCTGATGTGTAAAAATATTTGTTTAAGCAAGTATTTAAAAATTACAGTAAAGCAAGTATCGAGTGCATGTTAGTTCGAACTCTCACATGAGATTCTCACCTCTCTTCTATTGTGCACGCCTAACGTGTATCTAATTTTCTCCTTAGCTATACCACCCAATATAACTAGTCTGAATTCATCATAATAGTATTTATTCTCACCATTAGTAAACCCGTATCACCCATACAATACGTGATCAAATTGTCCTATGTCGATTAGCTAATTAGTATATTTTCCCGTTTTCATAATAAATCGATTATACTCTTAAGATTTTCTTTATAAATTTATATGCCCATCTCTACAAGCTATACACAGTAGGTTGATTCACAAACTCACGTACATATATACATATAGTTACATCTGCCCTATATATATATATATATATATATATATATATATATATATATTATAATACTGCACCCTCGGGCCATGACTCGTTAGCGCACCTAACCATAATGTTGTACCCTCGGGTTATCGCCCATTAGTACACTTATTTAAATAATCTTGTACCCCCGGGTTATCACCCATTAGTACACTTATAATTCATTCTTGTACCCCCGGGTCATCACCCATTAGTACACTTAATAATAAGATTCTTACACCCCCGGGTTATCACCCATTAGTGCCTTTAATAATAACAATAATATTACATAATAGGCATACACACATCCTATTATAATTTATACGTATTCCTCTCACCTACATAAATACTTATCTTACGTATTTTGATTTCAACATTTCGTAGTACAATTATTGAGATTATTATTCCTATCATAATATCTAAGGTACATTCGCTCCATGCCGAATTAATTAAAGTATTTAGTCGTTCATGCTTTTCCCATAATTCTGCCTTACTTAAGTTTATTATCTGGTAATTTATCTCTCTTCCATAAACCAATAAACTCAAAACTGGGTTCTAAGAAATTTCCAAAATTTCACTCTGTCGCTCGAACCAGATGGCATGTCGTTTGAACGACTGCCACGTGTCACTCGAACGACTTCGCGTGAGATGCAATCTCGCTCGAACGACTTCGTGCACGATGCAATCTCGCTCGAACGACTTCGCGAGAGATTGCGTTGTTCGTCTTCTACCCATATTTTCAGCATTTTCCCACCCTTTTTAAACCTAAAACCTCTAATTCAACATCCTAAACTCCAAGCAAACAATCCTAATTCAAATCCCATCAATAATATATGAATTCTAACATCTTAGAATCATCAAATCATTACGAATCATCCATAAAACATGAAATCCCCAATTTAATTTATCAAAATCCTAGTTCTTCAAATTCATATTCAAGAACACATAATTTCCAGATTTGTTCTACACATAAGTTCATCAAAACGTTATTTCTAGTCTACATACATGAAGGGTTTCAATTTAACAAATCTCAGAATCAATTTACATATCTAAATTTCCTCAATTTCATCATTTTTATGAACCAAAACATGTTCCTAACAATCTTATACTAACATGAGTATGATAAACGCTAAAGTACAGCAAGTTATAAGCACTTGCCTTGAATTTGTCATCTGATTTCTTGACGTTTTTGGTATGGGTGTATTCCCCCTGTCCCGATCTACACGGTGGTGGTGGTGGTTGTGCAAGGTGGTGTTAATTTGGCCCTCTTCTCTTGGAAATAGCTCTCCCTCACACTTTCTATGACCGATCTTACTTCCTGTAACTTTTTAACCATAATGAATTTTCTTTGTCTGATAATATAACTCTTAATTTTCGTCCATTAATAAAGCCTAAAATCTAATTTACCATAATGCCCTCTCGGGGTGCCGGTTAGGCCTAAAATTGCCCCGGGACCCAAACTAAACACCCGGGTATACTATTTCGACTATCTCGACCCTTCCGGACTCAACGGTACACTCGAAATGACCATACGAGTTACTAAAAATAATTAATATATTTATTCCACTAAATTAGTCTGACACGACTCCCACGCGCGTCTGACTTAAGTCACTAAACCGTCGTATTATTCTCTCTCGACAATTTATCAAAGTGTATAGTTCCGTGTTACATATCGCACAGTAATATTAAATCAATAAGTATTAACCCTTGGCACGCGAGTTAACATTTATTTTTATTAAATTCGGATTAATTAATAATTTAATTCTCACATTTAAATCCAATTAATCCCTCTGTAATAATTAATCGCATAATTATTTAAATCATCAAAAATATGGGGTATTACATCCCACTAGGTGTATTCACATAACCTAGTTATCCCAAGTCATAATCGCTCACTAACTTGGTAAATAACATATATATTGGAGACGGTCATATTCCTTCCCTGAAAGTGAGATTCCCCTCACCCATATAATGGGCGCTATGACTTGGGATATACTCGCCCTACTCCTCAAGCTAGGGGATTCACCCTCTATGTGCAACCACCCCGGATAGCACTAGAGTATATATAATAATAATATCTAGCCACTGATATTAATGCACACGCCATATACATATAATATCGCACACCGTATATATATATATATATATATATATACATAAATAAAATACCCCGGCTTTACCGTGTACTAAGTCCGTAACACAAGCCTATACAAATTATCATGAGTTTATGGTCCAACCTTGATTATTAATTAATTTGTACATTAATTAATTAAATTACTTTTGGTATCGCCCAACCAATATATTCGGACTCGCTCTCGAGGTCCGAAAAAAAAATAATACCCGAGTCTAAATCCCCAACTCCGAATTAATTAGCTTTCAATCTAAATTAATTTAACACCTTGGTATCGCTCAACCAATATACCCGGACTCGCCCACTCAATCCGTATTTAATTATTTTGGAATATTTTTCCCCAAAATTAACCATAGTGTCACCCATAAATTTCCTACAAATACCAATTACTTTCCCTCATAATTGATTAGAATATGTGTCCTATATTTATTTCTCATTAAATAAGGTGTGGGGGAGAAATTTTAATTAAATTTCCTTTATATACTAAAACTGGCCGAACTGCCAAAAATCCCCGACCATCGATCGATCGATCGAACAGGTCTTTGTCTTCTCCGAAGACCTATTTCTGCCATGGACGAAATTCTTAAATCTCCAACTCCCTCTACAGTTTAACCCAGGTCTTAACAACAAAATAATACATCAAGAACATCATAAGGAACCACCATACAGTCCCCAAACCCCGTTTAATTTCCATTCTCCCCTATTTTTCTGAATTGGGGAAAAACCCGTGTTATTCGTTAACCCGTCTCAGCACCCAATTACTATCTCAAATTCGTTCATAATTCGTTTGGGTTTCACATCTTACCAGTTACACATAAATCTCAGCTTTTATCATGAATCGCTACAAGAATTTCTAATCAGGAGATGGATTTACAAAAATCCCATTTTTGTACCCTCTTTACCCCAAAACGAATTTTGATTCCCACATCACACAAATATGAATTGTTATACAATTAAATGCTACAGCAAGTTAACCACTTGCCTTATGGTTTCGTAGGGTCTGATCCGGAGTTGTGATTCTCAAGGTTGATGATGAAATCCCCTTTGGCTCTTTCCTTTGTCCCCCAAATTGGTTCCTAGTGCCTTTAACTGCTCCTTAGGGTATTCTCTCCCACTATGTGTTTTCCACCATCAAGTCAGTCGTTCCCCATTTCCCTTTAATTAAGTAATTACGCTTAATCCCTTTTTTAGCCTAATGGGCCAAGCCCAAGTGACCCAAATACCCCCGTGTGGGCCCGGCTATGCCTAAAAAGCCCCGAGACCCATTTACTACCCCCGGGTACTCTATTTCGACTATCTTGGCCCTTCCGGACTCAACCGTGCACTCAGAATTGGCGTCCGAATAAGTTTATAAAATTTCTTATTTCCCACCCAACTTAGTCCGGAACCGACTCCCGGTTGAGATAAGTAAACCCCACGTCATTAATATTCTTAAGACGTAAAATAAATATTACTATTTATCTAGTAAATTAATTTTCCATAAATATTAACCAATTGTTCACCCGATTAATATTTATATAAAAATTTCATAATTAATTCCATTAAATAACGACACACTAGTAATTTAAATTTTTCCCTAATTAATTAACTATTAAATGCATAAAATTACGAGGTGTTACATAGTATTTCTTACATTTTTATTTCATAAAAATGTTTATTACTTCGTTTCTGCTAGAAATACACCAAAATAATATTTCTTATATTTTTGTTTCATAAAATTGTCAATTTTCTGTTTTATTATAAAACACACAACAATAATGTTTCTTATCATTTTTATTCCATAAATTGTCTATTTTCATATTATTAAGAAACCCATCACAGTAAGATTTTTTTCTAACATTTTATTCCATAAAAATGTCCATTTATTATTCTGAAATTTTATTCTATTTTCAAGACCCATTTTAATTCATATTTTTTTCTACCCATTCCATAAAAATGCCAAGTTAGTGAATAATCAACACTAGGATGCAAGCCAACATCCTACACACATATATTTAACCTAATATATGTAAATAACATGCTGAAAATATACTACGCATTAAACTTGGATCAAAGTTAATTTCTCCCACCTTAATGGAGCTCAAATCAGTGGAAGGCATGAAAGATCAATGTACATGACAACCCCCCCCCCCCCCCCCCCCCCACACACACACACACACACATCTCCTAAGGTGGTCTTAAAGCGATTGTCTTGCACCACCAAGTTTATCTCCAAGAAACATCATCAAAACCTTCTTCAAATACCTCCAGTAACACCTACATTTTCTATTAAAAATGTCTCCAATAACACATCAACGAACCCTCCAGCAATAACAGAAATATTTCGTATTTCATACTTTAACAGTGGGGAAAATAGATATTTTGGTGTATGTGCATTGTTATACTAAAGAAATCGAATATCTACTAAGAGAAATGGGAGGATAGCACCCCCCACACTTCTCTTTATATAACCACAATAAATTAATTGTTCACCCAAGTAATGAAGCCCTATCTTCATATCCGTTCCCATATCTGGCCTTAGAGAGCTTATAATTTGACATCTCAATTGATCCTACAGTTGGCCCCAAGACCGCACAAATCTCAGGTGTTATTCTCTTATACACGAAACCTACAAAGACCCTAAAACTAATAATATTTCTCTGCGTCTGAATAGTGATCACTGACCAATGAACGAGAGCCTGACATCAAATAAGAGAGAGAGATTCACGTTAATGTCATTCAAACGACTGATTTTTCGTTCGAATGACACGCAAATGTCGTTAGAACGACTCTGAAGGTCGTTTGAACGACCCACTGAAACGACAGTGTTTTCTTCTAAAATTCCATGTCTCCTGATCTTTGCATCTGACCTAACTCGGTTCTAAAGTCTTTAAGAAGGCTCATTTAATTTGTAACTAAGAATCCCATAATCCTTATATAAGTCTTTTATTATAATCCAAATTTAATAATTTTCTTAAATTTAATTTATACCTCATCACATATAATCCATATATGTAATTTAGTTAATTCCTCGGGTCGGATATTATAGTTTTTATCTTGATTTTCTTTTATTGGTTTTCAATTTCTATGTTTTAAGTAATAATTATGGAAACCTTAACAACGGTGGTTGTGGGTCCACTAACATTGCTTCGAAGATAATCAAACCTCATTCTACTCACTATTTGGTATGGTTGTGGCATGGTATTATTGGGACTGATTTTAAAAGTTTGGTCATTAATATTATCTTTATGTGTGCAGGTTGCTATTTATGCTAAAAAATATTCAAGTGGATGAGGAAAATGTCACTTTTAGGTATACTAAACTACTTCAAGGTCTTCTCTTTTGGATTTTAGCTTTTGACTCTTTGAGTATTTGCTTTGCTATTAACAGTTTAATCTATGTTTATATCCTCAAATGTGATTCAAAATTTGTTTTTTTTATATTTTAAATCGTGTAATTAAGGGTTTTAACTTTTATTTATATTACTTGGGTATGCAATCTATTACATCTATTTAGGTAACTTGGAGTCGTCGAACCTTTATGAGTTTGCATATTTGTTTATTTTGAATGTTTTATTGAAAATATAAGGAAACACACATGCATAGTTACTAATTAAAGATTGCTTGGCTATTAGGACTCAAATAGAGGTATTAATTGAGATAATTAGTTGAACTAATGTGTGCCTTAGAAGAAGAAGGCTCCAAGTATAATAAGAGGTTTGCACAAGGAAATTTATTCCACCATACAAGAATATCTAAAGAATTAAATCTGGTCTTGGTTATGAAATAAAGTATGTAAAGTTTGTGATAAATTATTGGTATTATAAATTTGTGCTTTCACATGTTAGTTTTTTCCTTTTTGAGGTATTGGTATTCAAAATTTATTTTAAAGTTATATCATAGGATTCAAGGTTTAACAACGTCTATATTCATAGCATTGTAATTTAATGGTAGTGTTTTGTTTATGCATAAGTTAAACGAGAAATATATTTACGTATAGTTTTTTGTATATGGTTAGTTTGAAACTGTGATTATTATATATTTTTCTCTAATGTGAATTTTTCTAGAAGTAACAATTTTTCCTTGCCCTCCTCTTTTTAGTATGGACCTCATATATTTTGTTAATAAAGTTTGATTTATGTGTTGCATCCTACTCTCTTAAGTTTATCCCTGTTGATGCAAAAAAAATGGACTAGATCCCATTTTTATGATCACAGATAAAGAGATAAAAGAAATCCAATCAAACACATAAGAGATGAGTATTTTTAAAGTGGTTCGGCTATAAGAAAACCTACATCCACTGTTATTTTATTTCGAGGGGTTTAAAATAGCACAATATGGTGTGTTGAGAATGATTGAGAGAGGTGTAGAGAGAGAGGTGTAAAAAGATAGAATGAATTTCCCCTTTAGCTAAGGGAGGGGTTGTATTTATAGTGATGGGAGTACAAGAGATGAAATGTATTTATATATATATAATGAATATAACTATTGGTCTTCTCGGGTACAATGATTGTTGGCTACTGCTCACCAGTGGCTTTTGATCTTCTGGATGGTTCGTCTTCTTTAGGTTGGTCGGGAGGTACACCGAATAACTATCCTCGGGAGCCGACTAAGTGTATTTTGTGCCGAGAAAGTGTTAATATTACCACGTAGGATGACAGGTGTCCTTTTCTTAGTGGTCCATGTAGACGAGTTAATTTTTAGCATCAACAAAAGCCCTCAATGCTCCATGCTTGATGATTTACTGAGAAGATAGAGCATTTATTCTGAAAAGTTGTTGGATGCTCATATATAATGAGATTATTGATCTGCCTTCTTGATTTGTTCAACATATGAGTGGGCTATCTCCTAGATGATGCAGGCTTATTGATGGTTGCGTTGGAGCTAATCTTTCTTTTGAGGAACTCTGCACGGTAAGAAAACTTGTGCTATAGATCACCCCTGGGAATTTAGACGAAGAAATGAGATCTATTATACTTTGCATCTTCTGGCTTATCATAATCTTCAGGTGGGTTAGTTGGCTGGTTAGCTGACCAACTGAATGTTGACTGTATATATTTGATTTTTCTAATTTTTGCTCCTCTAAATGCTTTCTGGTATGCTAACTTTTAAACCCCATTCTTCAATCTGATTTATGCCGAGCTAGTAGCGGATATTCGATAGTAAAAGTAATTCTTAAAGGATGATTGGCCAATGTACCGACCATGTTATGATTTGGAGCCGAGTCTGATGCTTGGCTGATGATATCATCAATTCTTCTTGCACTTCTTGCAATCTCTTAGCAACATGAACAATAAGCCCCCAGTGATGGAATATGAGCTTTGAATACTTTCTCGGTCTTTAAATACTGCTGGTGGTTGGAATCCAACCCGTTGGACTTTGTAGAATATTTCACTAACGTTCATGTAATTATTTTGTTCATGTAACAATGTTCAAGAGATTAGTGAATTCGGCCTCATACTCAGCCACGGTCTTCCCCTCCTGCTTGAGGTTCATTAACTTCCTCCTCATTTCAGTGTGAACAGCTGATGGAAAATATTTGCGGTCGAACCGCACCCAGAACTCCTGAATAGAAAGGGTGTCTCTCTCCTCCGCGGTTGTAATGGACTCCCACCACTACAACGCTGATCCTACTAGCTTGAAAGTAGCCAGTATCTACTTCTGAACATCCGTGCACTCGTACATCCTTAAGTGCCTTTAAATGTCCTTCCTCCACTGACTGGACACAACAACGTCGGAGCTACCTGCAAACTCCGGAGGGTGTGCTTTCTGAAAAGCATCATGAACGCGTTCCCAAGCAGACGGGAATGCATGAGCCTGAACTGGTGCGGCTACCGGCGCCTGAGGTGGTGCCTACTGCACAACTGCGAGGGCGGCATTTACCGCTTGGGCTAAAATAGCTGCAACCTCTGCGGCATTCATAGTGCCCTGAATTGGTGCAGGTTGTGGCTCGGGCTGAGCATCCCTAGGAACTCGTTGTGCACGTCGTGGAGGCATCTGAAATGAGAGTAAAGTCTTATAAGTTCGCAGTTATTATCTCAAAACAGCTGAAGAGCAAAACATACACATAAGAATACAACAATCCTAAAATATAGGGATCTACATCAAAGAAAGCTCAGCGGAAACATAACAAGCCGTACATATCCTAAGGACACTAGAACCTGATGCTCTGATACCACCTATGACACCCCGACTAATTAAATACCGGGTAGCTACTCCTTTATTCAAATTAATACAAAATGCCAAGTTGGTTCAGTTCATAGCATCACTGTCGAAAACATTTTTATAATTTCTAGCCACCTAATATTTAAAAAGTGAGTTGTCAATTTTAATTAAATCCGATTAACATGCAATAAGTAGATTATGAAATGCTAACTTAGCCACCATAACATAGTCACAATAGAATAACCATAAAATAATAATGAATCTGGAGGAATACTCCTCACAACAATCTGAATACTGGAATAAACAAATACCAAGTCTGCATTACTAAATTAATTACAACCCAAAATCTGAAATAACTGAATAGATAAAGTATCTCTAAAAGGAAATAGGGAAACATGCCCAACAGATGAGAGAATCTGATAATATAGAGTCAATATTGAAAATGGAGACATCTATTGTCAAGGTCCTGTAACTTCCACAGCAGCTACAGTACGTCACCTGAATGGAACTCCTATGCTTGGTGTCCTTGTGGCTGGGCACCTAAAAAGTTTTTACAAGAAAATTTATTTGGAAGCAAACGGGTCAGAGCCCGATTGTGAAAACAGTTTAAAATATAGCAAGTGTTTAATATCATTAAACAGTGAATATAAAGTACATGATAGTGTGTGCACTCACATGAGTTCCTCACCTCTCAACTAATTGTGCACTCCTAACGTACCCGTACCCATTCTAGTTTTTCCCATACTTAACTAGTCCAATATAAAATCTAACTTTACTATACGATTCACGATTTAATTCCGGCATCTTCATTTAAACAGAGTGTCTTACATTTCTTCTCGTTTTCCCATATTAGTAATACTATTTACTAGAGAATTACCAACTTATCTTCACGAAAACGTTGCCATTATTTATACTCACATTTATACATGACAGTGCATTTCAATTAACAGTATATTATTCTCATCATAAATATACAATACTAGCACCCCGAGCTAAGCGGCGGTGCACACATACTCTGCTATCCAATCTCGGTACATCACGTACATAAGGACCACGTATTCCGAATCTCTCAGGAATCGTCTCAATAACAACAATCACAAACAATGGAGGCGAACATAGTTCACATCACATGGGTCACGCACATACCTATGCTCCCATGATCAGCAGACTTATTAACTTCTCAATAAGTCCTTCTCTGACCTATGTCCTCGAGGTACCAATCTAAATCCCCCCATAGGCACACAAAGATTAGATGGCCCTGATCGAACGCCGACCTCCCATGATAGCAAGTACGGTAGGTATGTTATACATAGATAACTACATATACTAAGCATTCGCACATCTTAGATATCTCAATATATTAATAGAGGTATACTTCTCGTTCTTGTATCATCATTTAATGTCATACGCTTATAAGTCCCCGATTTATATGCATTAAAGTTGTCAACTCTTCTCACGTCGTAATTAGGTACTCGTTTCCTAATTCATAAAGGTCATTCGATTTACTACAAGATTCTAAGTTTTACTCCTCAACTACTCCAATCTCTCAAATATACCCACTAGTCAATAAGGGAAGGTAATTACTCCATTAAATAAGTCTACGGGACAATTGAAATAAAATTAGGCCTAAAAGGCCATTCTGTCAACTCGTTAGAAGTCTCGTTCGAACGAGGTCGTTCGAACGAAAAACCAACTCGTTAGAAGGGGTACTATCATCTCGTTAGAAGCTCGTTCGAACGAGGTCGTTCGAACGACTTGGGCAGGTCTTCTAACGAGATGGCAGTTTGCGCCCAGAAATCCCAAAATCCATTTTTCTTCCTTTTTCTCTTTTCTAAATCCACCCTAAGACCATCCAAATTATGTTTTAACGTTTATAAACTATTTTTAATCACCCTAGGTCATCCCTTAACATATTTTTGGTGTCAAATCTTACAAATTAACATGCCAAAATCATAAATCCCCAATTCTTATCCCAAACCCTATGAACATGAACCCAGAATTTAATTTCATAAATAGACTCATTATTAATCCGAATTTAGGTCATCAAAAGTTATGTTTTGTATATTGAATTCGTCCATAATCATTCTACATGCAAATTCCTACCCAAAACCACAAATTTCACATTAATTTCATTGGGTATTCTTCATCAAAATTTCCAAGGCATAAACAGTTTTCCACACTATATATGGAGGAAATATTCAATGCAAATAACGACATCAAAACACTTGCCTTATATTCGTTTCTTCTGAGCTGATGTTGGTGAATGAAGGCTGATTTCTCCCCTTTCTCTACAAATTTCTCTCAAGGATGGTGATGGTGGTTGGAGGTTTCTTTTGGAACCTCTTCAAACTCTCCCTATAACTCCCGTAGCCCTCTAACTTACCCAATGTTGATAATGGACTTAGTGGGTTCTTTTAAAATATCTAAATTAACACTAAAATTCGTGGGTCTTAATTCCCATATTTTTAAAATTACCAAAATACCCTTCTAGGTTGTCGGTTTGGCCTAAAAGTGTCCCGGAACCCAAACTAAACCCTCGGCTAGTGTTTTCTAACTATTTCGACCCTTCCGGACACGTTGGCGCACTCAAAATGACCATTCGGTTGATAAAAATATAATTCACTTTTTAATTTAAATAATTTCATTCATGACGCGACTGACATGCGCGTTCCAACTAAATTTCTAAATTGTCGTAATTCTGCCTCGTGACAATTTAAATATTTTCAATACTCATGAAATATTCAATTTTAATATCATAATCAAATACTAACTCACATCTCGCTAGTATTTATATTCGGATTAATGCCCAATTAATTCACATTTAATTTAATTAATCCTTTAAATAAAAATCAATAAAATTACGGGGTATTACATCTTTAAATTTAATGCTCCCGTCGCTTGTTTATAGCATTCTTCCTATGTTAGTTGCCCCTCCTACGACTCTTCGTTATCTGAAAAGAAGAAACAAAATAGTATTAGTAGCATATAAGATATTGAGTGCAAATTATAACATAAGAATATTTTATATATCATAAAGAACTCTACATGGAAACAATGAACGAATCATAGGGATTCTAGGAGACTATAACTTGGAATGGACCAATTGTGACACTCCTTATTTTCTAAACGTAAGGTCTCCATTATTATGCACAACAAATAAGATCTATCAAATAATTAATATCATTATAATAATACAATAAGAAATAAATAACAGGTTCATGATAAGATAAAACTTTTAAAGTGAATAAAATTGACAGCTAGAATAAATATGGCAAGAAGTCTCAATCATAAATAATCTTAACTACACAATCCATACTGAAACTAATAGAATCTCCCTAACAACCCTTAAACTCGACATATGGCCCATAAATAAATGTATCTAATTGAAATGTGTTATATAAAAAATCAGAGTGAAACCGTCAATACTACATCGACTAAAGGAACTGAAATGACAACCCCATAACCTTATTTGTTGCCTATGACACATAAAGTAATTGCCTCTACCTTAACCTTCTAGATATCTGCAAGGTTAATTGCTTATGACCCATAAAGTAAACAATAAAAGGTGGGTCAACCCCATAAGAAGAAATTTCCTATAATATTAAAGGGTGAGACGCTAGGGGTCCTCGGGGGTAGTCTGTATGGGGAACTCTAGTGATATCTAAAATACTAGAAATAGTATTTGAAGAGATTGAAACATAAACTCCCGTAGCGTGAGAGATAATACTCTCAATCTACCCGAGCATAAAAATAAAACTCCTGCACCATATCAACATATGTGTCCCCATTCGTAGAGAGCATGGGCTTCCAGCCTATATATGAAAACCAAATTAGTAAAAGGGTTCCTCGACATCAAATAAAGATACTGATCACTCTATGACTACCGTCATCTAGTATTACCACGTAGTGATATAACTCTCATGGTCCTTGCTTGTCACCTATTGCAATGGGTTATATCTTGGATTTGGCGGAGGAGGTTCCTCTTTTAATTCGTTTTCCATAGTGAGTGACATCAACTATGAACTCCTAATCAAAGGATCTAAATGGTCTAGACCCTAAATGGTGTCAAATAAAAGAAAACACAACCTACTAGAACCCAATAACCATATAAACCTCCAAAAATCCACCAAAAATAAAATCCCAGCGACCAATAAAAGGTGAAAAATCGATAGCTCAAACAAGCATAAAAATGATATAAAAGATGGGAATCTATGTTAGATAATCATAGATAATATTATGTGATTTTTTTATTTTTAAAATCACATTTATATACGTATATAGTAAAAAAATAAAAGAAATGTGATCTTAAATATGTATAGTATAAAAAGATGTTAGATGTATATATAAAAATTCCTAAACATATATGTATGTATAGAATTGTATACACACATTTTAAATCATAAAAGTGGGAAAAGTAAACATGCTAAAAAGAAACCTAAGACCTCAAATCGATGTAGGAATCATGATGTACGTCTCAAATCCAAAAAATCTAAGCTTGAATCAACTTAAATGAAGTTAAAATGAGGTTTATAGGGCTTAGACTCAGAATTAATGGCAGAAAGGATGTTTGAAAGGGTTTGGGGATGAAAGTGAATTGATGGGAAGATGATCTTCTCTTTAATCCTAACTCTCGCTTGAACTAGATGGCTCTCAATTGAATGAGCTCTCATTTGAACCAAGATTACCTTCATTAGAATAAGGGGAAAAATACTCTCCCACAAATAATACTAACTGGTAACAACCACACAAACCCCTAGAACAAAAAAATGAAACCCATGTGGCACTTGGAATCAAAAGATATTAAACACGGAATCCCACACGTGCAACATAAAAGCACTCAGAATTGTCTAAAGAACCCAAAAAATAGTAAATCCCATATAAAATACACACAAACCCTGAACTAACCTAAAGGTCAACCAATGACATTAGTCGACCATATGAAAACAGGTTGAGTTATTTTGGATCCATGTCGGTAATGCCTTAAATCTAATCGCATGCATTAAGAAGTCCAATAAGGTCAAAAATAAAATCTCATACTGAATAATATTTGACTTATATCTTCCTCAAAATTATGGTATTTTGATATCTCATATATTTTCATGAGAATATGCCCTTTCGTACAGATTTTATGATTTTCTTTTTCTCATTAGCACAATGATTATAGTCTTTTTCCAACAGTACTTATTCTCTTTTAGGTAATTCTTATCACTATTTCTTTCATTACTTTTTATCCACTATCTCACATACAATGGTTATTATAAGCACACCTAATGAATATAACGAAGAAAATATGACCTTATTGAGTGACAATGTGGCATGAAAGCTTGTCAGGTCATGATCAATGATACACTCTATCATCATTATGCCAAAAATAAAAAATGAAAAGGTCACGATAGCGTGGTCACAGTTCAAACCCGTAACCATGACTTTTAAATCGTGACCCATTCTGTGATTCCATATAGGAGTGATCTACACCATTAGTTGGTCACGATCCAGAATCGTGAACCTAATAGTGGGAAAAATGACACCAAGTTGGTCACGTTTATGGACCATGGCCACTGACATACAAATGTGACCAATTAGTGTGAAATATGGTCACGTTCCAAACTGTGACCCATAACCATGACAACTCTTGAATTCAAAATGGTCACAGAAACGGGGTCATAATTTAGGGCCATGACCCCGTACTGGGGATTTATTAAGATCCAAGTTCTAGATAGTGAACATGTTGACTAACCATGACCATTTAAGTTATTTCAAATTATTTCAAGAACCGAGTCACGTGTAATCCCCCGCATTTTTATCAATATTTATTTATGGGATTAATTGAAGTAAATGTGAATTAATTGAGAATTAATCCGGATAAAATATTAACGAGATGTGAGTTAGTATTTGATTATAATGTGTATATATGGTAATATATGAATATTGTAACTATTGAAATTATCGCGAGATTGAAATACGGCAATTTGGGAAATTTTGTTGAGACGCGTGTGACAGTCGCGTCAGGAAAGTAATTATTTAATTAAAAAGTGAATTTTATTTCTATTAACCGTATGGTCATTTTGAGTGCGCCAACGTGTCCGGAAGGGTCGAAATAGTCAGAAAACACTAGCCGGGGGTTAAGTTTGGGTCCCGGGGCATTATTGGGCCATACCGGTAACTTAAAAGGGCATTTTGGTAATTTCAGAAATTTGGGAATTAAAACCCACGAAAATCAGAAATAAAAATCTGACTTATTCTCTATCCACTAAACCCACTAACTACACTAAGGGACTTAATGGGCTACAGGAGAAGTTAAGAAATAGTTCTAACTTGCCAAAAACCAACCCCCACCTCCATTGTCATCATCCTTAGAGAAGAACTTGTAGAGAGAGAGAGAGAGAAGAGAATTCTGCACACAGAGAGAGAGAGAACAAATCAGCCTTCAAGATTCAACATCAAATTCAGAGAAAGATTAGAGGCAAGTGGTTTAATTATAATTGATTCAATGCTATGCTTTTCCATGTTTAGGATAATCATCAAATTTATCTTGGAAGATTGATTAGACCCATGAATTTGAGGATTAAAACTATGAACTATGTTAGGAATTGCATGTAGAAATATTCTGGAAGAATTATGCATTCAAAACATAACCATTAATGATCTAAAAACGGATTTTAGAAGAAGTTTATTAATGTTCTTGAAAGAAATAGAAAACTGGAATTCTTGATGAAGATTTGATCCAAACAAAACCCTTGAATGATGAATTATTGGTTTTAGAAGGTTAACACTGTTGCAGGATGGTTGTATGATGATATTATAACGTTATCTTAGAGTTTCATGTTTGTTAATGGTGTTTTGAGATGATTTGAAAACTGCAAATCGAAGCAGTCCGCAGCCTACCTGGTGCGTTCGATCGATCGACATTCATCAGTCGATCGATCGACCACCATCGATCGATCGAAGGTCAAGGTCGATCAATCGACCTTCCCAGAAAGAGTAAAATTTCCCCTAGTTAAATTTTAATGATGTTAACCCTTGGAAAATATTATTGGAGACCTTATGAATATCCTTAGACTTAAGGAAGACCAGTAAGTATGGTTATAAAGTTTGGACCTTAATTAGAATTTAATAGAGGAATTATTCTAAAAGCTAATGAAGCTCGATGAGTGAGATAATATTAGGGTTAAAAGAGTAATTTTGAATAAATTGATGAATTGAGGTTTGGGGCAGAAGTAAGGACCTTAAGAATAATGATGCAATATGTGGGAATAATAGGAAACTTAATAACCCCTTTGAGATAGGTTTTAAGTTTAAGAATCTATGACGTGAGATGTGTTGACAGTCTACATTATGTATTATCGGAAGACTAAAAATGTATACAATTGGAATAATGGTATAAGGATGTAGAAAATACCTTTATTAATATTGAGATATCTAAGATGTGTGCATGCTTAGTATATAATCTTATGTGTATGACATACCTACCATACTTGTTATCACGGGAGGTTTACGTTCGCTTAGGGCCTTCAAATCCTTGTGTGCCCGGATTTAGTTTGGTACCTAGAGGACATAGTTCAAGGGAATGACTTAATTGTGAGTTATTAAGTCAGCTGACTATGGAGCGTAGGTATGTACGTGACCCATGGATATGTTGAATTATGTTCGCCTCCATTTTTGTGTGTTGTGCTTATTCTAACAATTCCTGAGAGATTCGGAATTTGTAATCCTTATGTACGTGATGTACCGGGATGGATAGCAGAGTATGTGTGCACTGCAGCTTAGCCTCGGGGTTCTTATATTGTATATTTATGATGTGAATAATATACGGTTGAATGAAAAGGAATTGTGATGTTTATTTATGAGAATCATTTATAGTAACTCCTTGAGAAGATAAATAAGGGGATGACCTCCAGTAAACGGTAATGCTAACAATTGAGAATCCGAGTTCAAGTAAAGCTATCTATTTAAGTAATAACATGGGGAATTCTATTGTGAATCGAGTAGTTGGGTTAGAACTTATGATGGTTTAGTTAGAAAAAAATAACACATGAATGGATACAGGAACGTTAGGAGTGCACAGTTAGACGAGAGGTGAGTATTTCATGTGAGAGCACGTCCTAACATGTATCTTGCATTCATTATTTTAATTGTTATTAAAGCACTTGCTATTTTTAAAATACTCTCCACATTCGGGCTCTGACCCGTTTGCTTTCAAATCTATCTTTTGGTAAAAACCATTTTTAGGTGCCCAGCCACAAGGACACCATGCATAGTATTTCCAGTCAGGTGACGAGCTGTAGCTGTTGTGGAAGTTACAGGGCCTTGCTATTAGACGCTTCATTTGCCTTGACTCTATATTCAGATTTCATCAGTTGTAGGGCATGTCGCCATTTCTTTTAGAGACATTTCATTTTATATTTCAGTTATTCAGTTTTTGGTTTGTAATTAATTCAGGATGCAGACTTGTTTTATTTCCTTTCATATTGGGATTGTTGTGAGGAGTATTTCCTCTAAACTCATCTTTAATTGTTAATTCATTATAGTTGGACTTTATCGTGAATGGTTGTGTTACATTTCTATATTTCATTTATTGCATGTTAATCAGATTTAATTTAAAATTTGACAACTCACTTTTTAAATACTAGGTGGTTAGTAATCATAAAAAAAATGTTTTCGACAGTGATGCTATTAACTGGACCAACTTGGCATTTTGTATTGATTTAATAAAGGAGTAGCTACCCGGTATTTAATTAGTCGGGCTGTCACAGGTGGTATCAGAGCATCAGGTTCTAGTGTCCTTTAGGATCTGTACGGCTTATTATGTTTCCGCTGAGCTTTCTTTGATATAGAGCCCTATATTTTAGGACTGTTGTATTCTTTTATGTATGCTTCGCTCTTCAGCTATTTTAAGTTTATAACTGCGAACTTATAAACTTTATTCTCATTTCAGATGCCTCCACGACGTGCGCAGCGAGTTCCTAGGGATGTACAGCTCGAACCACAGCCAGCTCCAGTACAGGGCACCATGAATACCGCCGAGGTTGCAGCCATTGTAGCCCAAGCGGTAAATGCCGCTCTCGCCGTTGTACAACAGGCACCACCCCAGGCGCCGGTAGCCGCGCCAGTTCAGGCATATGCATTCCCGTCTGCTTGGGAACGAGTTCGAGATGCTTTTCAGAAAGCACACCCTCCGGAGTTCGCAGGTAGCTCCGATGTTGTGGTATCTAGTCAGTGGAGGAAGAATATTCAGAGGCACTTGAGGATGTATGAGTGCACCGATGTTCAGAGGCAGATACTAGCTACTTTCAAGCTAGTGGGAGCTGCATTGCAGTGGTGGGAGTCTATTACCACCGCAGAGGAGAGAGATACTCTCACTATACAGGAGTTCTGGGTGCGGTTCGACCGCAAATATTTTTCGTGAGCTGTTCACACGGAAATGAGGAGGAAGTTGATGAGCCTTAGATAGGAGGGTAAGACTGTGGCCGAGTATGAGGCCGAATTCACAAATTTGCTGAACATTGTACCGGATGAGATACCGACGGAAGAGAAGAAGATTCAGAAATTCATAGATGGATTGACTTGGAGGATCCATCAGCATTTATTGGGGAACCTCTCGTTGGCCACTTATTCTGACGTGGTTAACGCTGCATTGCTCCATTGCCAGGACCACCGCTTTCACTTGATAGAGGGGAAGCGATGAGGAGAGTCCAGCCATCAGGGCAGGACAGGGGGAAATGGTGCCAGCGAGGCACAATCAGCTCAGGGTCAGTATAGGCAGAGTGATCAAGGTTCCCAGCAGGGGGATCATAAGAGATTTCGATCAGGGGGTTTCAGGAACGGTCAGGGAGGATTCCGGAATGGCCAGCAGGGTCATAACGGCCATCAGGGCCAGCAGGGTCAAAATGGTCAACAACAGCAGTTTCACCGGGGCCGGCAAGGCCAGGGCAGAAATGGTAACGGCCACCAGGGCCGAGGGCAACAGGGACAGCGAGGGGGAAACTTCCAGGGGAAGTGTTTCATTTGTGGTAAGATTGGCCACAAACGTCAGGATTGTCCTGATAAGGGCAGGGCCCCACAGCAGCAGCAGCAGGGTGCTCGACACGAGCCACAGAGGCCTATGTTTCCCGCTGCCCTCCCAGCCCCACCGCAGATGGCAGCATTACAACCCATTCCAGCGGTCCCAGTTCAGTAGGGACAGCTTCAGTATGGGAGAGTGTATCAGCTTCAGCAGGCCGCAGCCCCACAGAATCTGCCAGCTATTAAGGGTATGTTCTCTATTCAGGAGACTCTGGGGCGCATTTTATTTGACACGGGGGTACACACTGTTTTATTGCTATGAGATTTGCACGCACCATTGGGTTGTTAGACACCGCAGAGAGCACCGCTACTTATGCAGACTCACCGTTGAGAAGGGGTTCCATGATTTCACTTATGTGTAGAGGTGTGGGTATAGAGATCGGGAGGTTTACTTTACCTGTTAGTGTTAGAGATGACCGAGTATGATGCCATTATTGGTATGGATTGGCTAGTAGCATACCGAGCCATGATTGACTATTTTAGTAGGAGTATTATCTTTGCCATTCTCGGGCAGGAGATGTTTTTAGTGGCGATGCCTCGCCCTGAGGGATGATCGTCCACTCATTTGTACTACATAGAGGAGGAGACCTCTAAGGAAGTGGTGATACCACTTGATTCGATTCTGGTTGTTCGAGACTTTGCCGATGTATTTCAGGATATACCTGGATTACCTCCGAGTATAGAGATAGATTTCGTGATTGATTTGACGTCGGGCACTCGGCCTATTGCCCGCGCACCTTACCGTATGGCTCCAGCTGAGATGAGAGAGTTACGGGATCAGATTGAGCAGTTGTTGGGTCAGGGTTCATCCGGAGGAGTACTTCGCCGTGGGGTGCCCCTGTGTTGTTCGTAAAGAAGAGGGATGGATCATTGAGGTTGTGTGTGGATTACCGGGAGTTGAATAAGGTCACGATACGGAATAAGTATCCGTTGCCCCGAATCGATGACTTATTCGACCAGTTGAGAGGAGCTTCTTTCTTCTCGAAGATTGATTTGCGATCTGGTTACCATCAGTTGCGTATCAGGGAGGAGGACGTCTCGAAGACTGCTTTCTTAACGAGTCATGGTTCCTACGAGTTTTGGGTTATGCCTTTTGGTTTAACCAACGCTCCAGCCGTGTTTATGGACTTGATGAATAGGGTGTTCAGAGAGTTCCTAGATCAGTTCGTCATTGTCTTCATTGATGATATTCTGGTTTACTCCCAGACAGAGGAGGAGCACGCTGAGCATTTGAGGCAGGTTTTGCAGACGCTACGTCAGAACGAGCTGTATGCAAAGTATAAGAAGTGCGGGTTTTGGCTGAAAGAGGTTCAGTTTTTGGGGCATATTATTTCCGACCGGGGGATATCTGTTGATCCGGGGAAGGTATCCGCGGTGAGGGAGTGGGGACAGCCCACGACACCGACTGAGATCCGTAGTTTCTTGGGCTTAGCAGGATACTACAGGAGGTTCATTCGGGGTTTCTCCAAGATAGCGGGTCCCATGACACATCTGACTCGTAAAGGTGTGTCGTTCATTTGGAGTGATGCCTGTCAGTTGGCATTCGATGAGTTGAAGGACAAGTTAACCTCAGCACCTGTGTTAGCATTGCCGAGACCGGGAGTTGAGTACCTTATTTACACCGATGCGTCCTTACAAAGACTTGGAGGTGTACTGCAGCAGGAGAGTCAGGCCATAGCTTATGCTTCCCGTAAGCTTAAGCCTCATGAGAAGAATTACCCTACCCATGACTTGGAGTTAGCGGCAGTGGTATTTTCCCTTTGGATTTGGGAACATTATCTTTTGGGGGAGAAGTTTCGATTGTTCACAGACCACAAGTCCCTACAGTACCTATTCACGTAGAAGGAGCTGAATATGAGGCAGCGAAGGTGGCTTGAGTTTGTGAAGGACTATCAGTTTGATATCCAATATCACCCGGGGAAGGCTAACGTGGTAGCAGACGCGTTGAGCCATAGGCCAGTAGATGAGGTGGCAGGGGTGTGGAAGGCAAAGTGGAAGGAGTTGGGACACCAGGATGCAGTGGCCCGATCATTCATGTCAGTGATGACTGTTACACCGCAGATTGTCACGAAAGTAGTAAAAGCACAAGCAGATGACTCGTTCTGTCAGGAGTAGATAGTTCAATTATTAACAGAGGGAGACGAGTCCTATACCGTTAGCTCAGACGGGGGATTACGCTTCAATGGGAGACTGGTAGTTCCGGAAGGGGAGGAATTGCGACACCAGGTGATGGCAGAGTCGTACGGCTCATGGTTCGCGGTACATCCCGGTGGGGACAAAATGTACCAGGACATGAGACGTCAGTATTGGTGGAGCGGGATGAAGAGAGATATTGCCGTGTTTGTTTCTAAATGCGCCACTTGTCAGCTAGTAAAAATGGACCATCAGAGACCGGCAGGACTTCTACAGCCATTAGAGGTCCCGATTTGGATGTGGGAGAGCATCTCCATGGACTTTATCACGGGGTTGCCTACGTCACAGAGAGGTCATGACTCCATTTGGGTAATTGTGGACAGGTTGACCAAAGTCGCTCATTTTCTACCCGTAAGGACTGACTACACTACGGGACAGTATGCCCAGCTCTTTATTACAGAGATAGTGAGACTTCACGGTGTGCCCCTAAATATCGTGTCTGACCGAGACAAGATATTTGTTTCACGGTTTTGGGAAAGTTTTCAGGAGGCCATGGGCACGGAATTGCGGTTGAGTATGGCTTATCATCCGCAGACCGATGGGCAAACCGAGCGTACAAATCAGATGTTGGAAGACATGTTGCGGATGTGCATCATTGACTTCGGGGGTGGATGGGAGGAGTATCTTCCACTGGTGGAGTTTGCTTACAACAACTCCTACCAGATCACCATTGGTATGGCTCCATTTGAGGCATTGTACGGTAGACCTTGTCGTTCCCCAGCATGTTGGTTGGAGGTGGGGGACAACAAACTACTTGGGCCGAAAGTGATTCAGGATACTTCGGCGAGGATAGAATTGATACGGAGTCGCATTTGGGTAGCTCAGGATCGGCAGAAGAGCTATGCTGATGCGAAGAGGTTCTTCAGGGAGTTCCAAGTGGGGGACCAGGTTTTACTCAGAGTATCTCCTATGAAGGGGATTATGCGATTTGGGAAGAAGGGAAAGCTGGCACCGAGATATGTGGGACCATTTCCTATCATCGAGCGGATTGGGTCTGTTGCGTATAGACTTGGGTTACCAGAGCATTTGCATCGGATTCATGATGTGTTTCATATTTCCTCGCTAAGGAAATATCTTAGAGATGATTTGGCTCATTCTC
The DNA here is from genome assembly GCA_949130495.1 of Sambucus nigra. Taxonomy (NCBI): domain Eukaryota; kingdom Viridiplantae; phylum Streptophyta; class Magnoliopsida; order Dipsacales; family Adoxaceae; genus Sambucus; species Sambucus nigra. The sequence continues at coordinate 302,182,691 of OX422224.1, forward strand.
ACATTGCTTTGGAGGACATCGATCTCCAGCCAGATAGCTCCTACGAGGAGGGGCCGATTGCTATTTTGGATCGAAGTGAGCGGAAACTGCGGTCAAAGATAGTCCCGTTAGTGCGTGTTCAGTGGCGACATCATAATGTCGAGGAGTCCACATGGGAGCGCGAGGATGAGATGCGCGAACGCTATCCAGAGTTGTTTTTACCAGGTACTTTTTAGTTCCGAATTTCGGGACGAAATTCTGTTATTAGGGGGGAAGTATGTAATACCCCGCATTTTTATCGATATTTATTTATGGGATTAATTGAAGTAAATGTGAATTAATTGAGAATTAATCCGGATAAAATATTAACGAGATGTGAGTTAGTATTTGATTATAATGTGTATATATGGCAATATACGAATATTGTAACTATTGAAATTGTCGCGAGATTGAAATAGGGCAATTTGGGAAATTTTGTTGAGACGCGTGTGACAGTCGCGTCAGGAAAGTAATTATTTAATTAAAAAGTGAATTTTATTTCGATTAACCGTATGATCATTTTGAGTGCGCCAACGTGTCCGGAAGGGTCGAAATAGTCAGAAAACACTAGCCGGGGGTTAAGTTTGGGTCCCGGGGCATTATAAGGCCATACCGGTAACTTAAAAGGGCATTTTGGTAATTTCGAAAATTTGGGAATTAAAACCCACGAAAATTAGAAATAAAAATTTGACTTATTCTCTATCCACTAAACCCGCTAACTACACTAAGGGACTTAATGGGCTACGGGAGAAGTTAAGAAATAGTTCTAACTTGCCAAAAACCAACCCCCACCTCCATTGTCATCATCCTTAGAGAAGAACTTATAGAGAGAGAGAGAGAGAGAGAACAACTCAGCCTTCAAGATTCAACATCAAATTCAGAGAAAGATTAGAGGCAAGTGGTTTAATTATAATTGATTCAATGCTATGCTTTTCCATGTTTAGGATAATCATCAAATTTATCTTGGAAGATTGATTAGACCCATGAATTTGAGGATTAAAACTATGAACTATGTTAGGAATTGCATGTAGAAATATTCTGGACGAATTATGCATTCAAAACATAACCATTAATGATCTAAAAACGGATTTTAGAATAAGTTTATTAATGTTCTTGAAAGAAATAGAAAACTGGAATTCTTGATGAAGATTTGATCCAAACAAAGCCCTTGAATAATGAATTATTGGTTTTAGAACGTTAACACTGTTGTAGGATGGTTGTATGATGATATTATAACGTTATCTTAGAGTTTCATGCTTGTTAATGGTGTTTTGAGATGATTTGAAAACTGCAAATCGAAGTAGTCCGCAGCCTACCTGGTGCGTTCGATCGATCGACATTCATCAGTTGATCGATCGACCACCATCGATCGATCGAAGGTCAAGGTCGATCGATCGACCTTCCCAGAAAGAGTAAAATTTCCCCTAGTTAAATTTTAATGATGTTAACCCTTGGAAAATATTATTGGAGACCTTATGAATATCCTTAGACTTAAGGAAGACCAGTAAGTATGGTTATAAAGTTTGGACCTTAATTAGAATTTAATAGAGGAATTATTCTAAAAGCTAATGAAGCTCGATGAGTGAGATAATATTAGGGTTAAAAGAGTAATTTTGAATAAATTGATGAATTGAGGTTTGGGGCAAAAGTATGGACCTTAAGAATAATGATGTAATATGTGGGAATAATAGGAAACTTAATAACCCCTTTGAGATAGGTTTTAAGTACAAGAATCTATGACGTGAGATGTGTCGACAGTCTACATTATATATTATCGGAAGACTAAAAATGTATACAATTGGAATAATGGTATAAGGATGTAGAAAATACCTTTATTAATATTGAGATATCTAAGATGTGTGCATGCTTAGTATATAATCTTATGTGTATGACATACCTACCATACTTGTTATCACGGGAGGTTTACGTTCGCTTAGGGCCTTATAATCCTTGTATGCCCGGATTTAGTTTGGTACCTAGAGGACATAGTTCAAGGGAATGACTTAATTGTGAGTTATTAAGTCAGCTGACTATGGAGCGTAGGTATGTACGTGACCCATGGATATGTTGAATTATGTTCGCCTACATTTTTGTGTGTTGTGCTTATTCTAACAATTCCTGAGAGATTCGGAATTTGTAATCCTTATGTACGTGATGTACCGGGATGGATAGCAGAGTATGTGTGCACCGCAGCTTAGCCTCGGGGTGCTTATATTGTATATTTATGATGTGAATAATATACGGTTGAATGAAAAGGAATTGTGATGTTTATTTATGAGAATCATTTATAGTAACACCTTGAGAAGATAAATAAGGGGATGACCTCCAGTAAACGGTAATGCTAACAATTGAGAATCCGAGTTCAAGTAAAGCTATCTATTTAAGTAATAACATTGGGAATTCATATTGTGAATCGAGTAGTTGGGTTAGAACTTATGATGGTTTAGTTAGAAGAAAATAACATATGAATGGGTACAGGAACGTTAGGAGTGCACAGTTAGACGAGAGGTGAGTATTTCATGTGAGAGCACGTCCTAACATGTATCTTGCATTCATTATTTTAATTTTTATTAAAGCACTTGCTGTTTTTAAATACTCTCCACATTCGGGCTCTGACCCGTTTGCTTTCAAATCTATCTTTTTGTAAAAACCATTTTTAGGTGCCCAGCCACAAGGACACCATGCATAGTATTTCCAGTCAGGTGACGAGCTGTAGTTGTTGTGGAAGTTACAGGGCCTTGCTATTAGACGCTTCATTTGCCTTGACTCTATATTCAGATTTCATCAGTCGTAGGGCATGTCGCCCATTTCTTTTAGAGACATTTCATTTTATATTTCTGTTATTCAGACTTTGGTTTGTAATTAATTCAGGATGCAGACTTGTTTTATTTCCTTTCATATTGGGATTGTTGTGAGGAGTATTTCCTCTAAACTCATCTTTAATTGTTAATTCATTATAGTTGGACTTTATCGTGAATGGTTGTGTTACATTTCTATATTTCATTTATTGCATGTTAATCAGATTTAATTTAAAATTTGACAACTCACTTTTTAAATACTAGGTGGTTAGTAATCATAAAAAAAAATGTTTTCGACAGTGATGCTATTAACTGGACCAACTTGGCATTTTGTATTGATTTAATAAAGGAGTAGCTACCCGGTATTTAATTAGTCGGGGTGTCACATCACGGTCCCCATTTTAGGTATAAATAAAACCCTGACATGTACTTTCATTTCATTTATGTGATGACTCTCTCTTTATCTCTGCGATTCCGCCACCAACGGCTTCTTACACCACCACTGACCCTCCTTTCTCTCTCGCTTCGGTCACCTCACTCTTTGTATATGTATTTATATGTGTGTGTGTGTGTGTGTGTGTGTGTGTGTCTGTGTATTTGTGTGTTTGGTGTGTGTTCACACTCACTCTTTGCAAACAGGTGAGGTTAAAATAATTATCGTTGTAATCTACATGGGTTGCGAATCGGAGCATGTGCATGTTGACCACATGAGTGAGCAGGCTAACAATAATCGATTATAATAATGGATCTATTGTTTGGCCAATTTGTCTATTGGGAAGATTATCCAATGAATAACGTTTTATTTTAGGACAAGTTTGTAATGTTCTTTCACATTTTGAGACGAGTTTCTAATTATTTTAATTTTGTGGAACATGTAATGACATCTTAATTTGTTTTAGATTTAATTTTCTAGGGTTTAATGACATCTTAATTTGTTCATTTTTATTTCATATTGATTGAATGTTTGGATTGAATGAATTTGCTTGAATTATCAACTTGAAGTTCTTGTATGCAATATGACCTTCGCTTCAACCCATTAATACAAATGAATTGAATTTTGAAGGATCTTTAATGTAATTCCCACAATAGAAAGGGTGGATGGAGTAGATGATTAGAGGCTTCCATATGCATGTAAAGGGTGTTCATAAAATTTTTAAATATACATATATAAATCTTAACATTGATAAGATCCCATGTCCATGCACCCATTGTATGAATGAAAAATTTAAGCCTTTAGAAGATGTTGAGTTTTATTTTCTAAGGTGGGGTATGTCTCAAAATTATAAGATATAGACAATCTATGAGGAAAATAATGTACCATACCGAAAGAATTATCGATACCCAACCAAGTAGAATTGGTGAATGATCGTTCATCACATTGTACTTTAACCAACCTAATTTATGATGCTTACAAACTCCACCACCAACTTATGGAGTTTCATAATATTCATTATTACCAAGTTAATGAACAATTTGAGGCTGAATTACCCGATGATCGAGAATATATATGGTTAAAAGACGATGCGGCTAGACCATTGTATACAACTGCGATGGTGATAGCTCAGTATTATATGTAATGGTCGGTTTGCATAATTTGAAGAATCGATTAGTTTTATCATAAAATAGTGTAACCGAAATTCTTAAGTGGTCTAAAGATATTCTCCTAAATCAAAACATGTTAGCCGATAATTATTCGGCCATGAAGAAGAGGTTAAAGGGTGTGAATTTGAAATACAAATTAATTCATGCATGCAAGTATAATTTTATATTGTACCACAATGAGCACAAACTGAAGGATAAGTGTCATGTATGCAATCAACCAACATATAAGGTTTGTGAGAGTGGAAATGACAAACCCACTAAAATTTTCAAGTGTTCGTAAGTTCCACAAAAAGTATTGAAGTATCTCCCCCTCGTGCCATGGTTAAAAATATTTGTCACTGTATATTGGATAGTAGAGTCCATGACATGGCATGATCGAGACAAGGTGGAAATCTCATGTGTCATCCTATTGATTCAATCCTATGGAAACTTTCAAATGCACGACAACCTGAACTTGCAAAGGAACCGTGCAATGTACATCTTTGATTACGATTCGACGTGTTTAACCCTTTCAATAATTTATGAACTAATCATAAACTAAAGAAAATTGGGCAACTTGTCACAGTCAAAAACCTTGACAAGTCAAACTTATCATGGTCAAAGAATGTGACATGTACGGGGGTGATAACTTTTTTATCAAGGACGTGTCACGATCAAAGTTCATGACATGTTTTCCTTATCACGGACGTGTCACGTTAAAAACCTTGACAAGTCTGTGATAATGATTTCTTATCGCGGTCTTTGACTGTGACATGTCCTTGATAATTTCTACCTCTTTACAGACATGTAACGGCCAATGTTCGGGATAAGTTCTCCTTATCAAGGACCTGTCATGGTCAAAGTTCGTGATAATACTAGGTTGTAGTCTAAAAAAACTGTTGGGCAGTATGGCCACTGCCACTACCACTACCCAACAATATATTATAACTCGTTACAGCAAGTATATTATATATTTTCTCAACTAACATTCATTCATTCATAAGAAAGCACGTGTATGACATATTTTCTCAACCAACATTCATTCCATCATAAGAAACTAAGCCATACATCATTCATTCATTCATTATCAAACAATAAACAATATTCAATATTTATATTCATAATAATAAAAAACTAAACAGATAATAATTAAATTATTACAAATTGTTCATTCATCAATATGAAGGAGAAAGGTAGGCCATACTATACAAGAACTGACACATCCTTATATAGTTCAATACCCATTATGTTTATTCAATCAAACGGGTCATTCTCTTTCCCCACAAACAATTATATGATGCAGATCCATGCCTCATGTTGTTGCAACGAATGGTTATGCACCAAGGTAGTTGGACATGTATCCGGGTCCCTCAACCCCTTAGATATTCTATCGTTACCCTGTCTATCTACTTTATACAAACTAGGCTAACCAATTATTGAAAATGGCCTTGGGAAGAAGGGGTATTGGTAAGGGTGGCGAATATATCATATGGAGACGAGGGGGTATCGATGAGGGTGAGGGTGTGAAAGATGAAGCAGTGGTCCCCTCATCCACCACTTTCTCCTTGCCCTTCCCTGATCTGGACTCAACATGGCCTTTAAGATCATGCTTGACAAACGCGTATATTTGTTTCATTGTTCTCTCCAAGTTTTCAAATTTCTCGACGTTGTTGGTCGTCAACTCGTCCACCATGCGTCCAGCTTAGTGTTGCTCGATGCAATCCCAGTGAGCCTCGACTTCCCCACACGAGAGCTCACCCCTTGAGTACGGCCCTTGTGAACCCGCCCAAGCATTTGTCTTAGTGCATCTCTATCTAGAGATGACTTGTCGAAATCACTCTATGAGTTGTGCACTTCTTTAAGCTTTTCCTGAAATAACAAAAAAGCGCACGATTAGGTAAATTAAATTGTCACCCGATAATAACAATGCACAAGGGATACAAATAACGACATTAAAAAATACAAATTTATATCATAAACTAAACTAAGGATTTTTTAAAATAATTGGAATTGTTATAATCTAATAATTATTCCAAATTCGAGTTATGTCCCTGACGCGACTCAAAATGTGTCTTTAGTGCGTGCTAATTATGATTCAAGTGTAAACCGGTCGCCTAAGTAATATCCCGGTAATCCAAGTATCAAACACAAGGACTAAGACGATGAATCCCGATGACGAGTAGGGAAGGACGAATAACCTAAAGGATTGACTCGTGAAAAGAAGAAGAAATTATGATTTTTTTGTAATTATATGCTACTACTACGAAAGCAATGAATTCCTGTCTAAATTAACTACGCATGCAAGACTTAGCAAATTACGGATTGATTAATATGAAGAAAGGTAACGTCAGAATACAATCCTCCAACCCCCAATGAATTCACCGGATACAAAACTAGTCGCTAATTAAATAGTTAATTAAGAAGAAACTTTATTCCTTTCAAGCATTGCACATATGAGGGAATGGACCCGCACAATATGAAATCAAGAATCCAAATAAAGTACGTGACAAGATGGTCAATACGCACATCGCACTCTTAAACACCCCGGTTACCTAAGGCAAATGATGTTAAAAGTCCTACGATGGTTGTATTAATGATCCGACACGTTCCAAATAATTGTTTAACTCAAGAACGTATTTCTATATCCATGCGAACCATCTAGGGTTGGGTTCATGCATCCTAACATATAAAAATCTAGCCGGACATGACTTAAGTGTTAAAACAGATGATTTCTACGTTGCATGTATTAAGAATCATGATGAAATTAAATATAAGCATGTATGAATAACTCTTATCAAAGAAATAATGAATTACCAAAGAGAGAAACATAAGAACAATATTGAACTTTACTTATCTTGAAGAAAAACCTTAAATTATACATTCCAATTTTTCTTAAAGATCGAAAATCTATTTGGATTTTTCTAAAATATAAATAAGAAAAAATAAAATACAATGGTAGTGCATACTAGAAATATGCATAAAGATATGAATATGAAAATCATCCTATGCTAGCAAACAAGTCTAAACCTCAATCATTAGGTCTAGAGGAGTTTTCCAAAGGTGGTGACATCATATGAATAGCATCCATCAAATCGTGTGAATTTTTTTACTAAATACTCAATTCACTCTCGAAAACGCTTAAAATCTCTCATGCCATGTGTGCGAACATGTGAAGTATCATGTGTGGGAGTGCGCGTGGGAACACATGTAGTGGTATAACATGGTAAATACCTATGTGTCACACTACCCAACTTAAATAACAAGGGGCTACATGCCCGACTAGAATAAGTAACTCATGAGAAAGAAATGGTAAATGTGGAGGTGCCTAATATCAAGGACCTATAACATCCACAACAGTTGCAACACGCCAAGGATAAGAACTCCTAGACCTGGCATCCCTGTGACTGGGCACTTAAAATATTTTTACAAAAAAAATAGATGTGGAAGAAACGGGTCAGAGTGAAAACAGGTTAAAAGTTTAGCAAGCATTTAAAAAGTATAAATACCGGATATTATATACATGTTAGGTTTACGTACCCTCACTTGAGATTCTCCCCTCTCAACTAATGTGCACGCCTATCGTATATTTTTAACCCGTCCTAGTTACTCTATCCCGCTTGACTAGTCTGACTCTAATATCATACTACACATGCTAACTCGCTATGCTCACTCGTATTACCGAAATAATTTGTTACCGAATTCTCAATTTCAATTAACCAATTATGAATATTTCATTAGTCATTTAAGTTCCCAAATACTTCAATTATTTTAGATGTCCTTATCTTTCTCATCTACTAGGTCAACAAAGTATAATAAATCACAAGTATATATATATTTATCACTCTACCATATATACTTAATTTGGGTATATATATATATATAAATTCTTGGAATGAAGAATTGATTACTGAATAAATTTGCAAAGAAATTACAAAGGCTTAAAGGAGTTCTAAGAACTTGGAATAGGGACACATTCAAAGATGTCTTCCAAAATGTTCGAGATTTGGAAGATTACAATCTTCAGCTAGAGCTTAATTATGAGTTAAATAATAATGAGGCCAACAGAGAAGCTATAAACAAGGGCAAAGTTGATTTGTTAAGAGCATAAAAGTATGAAGAGGAACACTGGAGGCAAAAAGCATCAGTCAGTGGCTTAATTTGGGAGATTCTAATACTAAGTTTTTTCACCACTGTGTTAAAAATAAAAAGCACAAGCTGGTGATAAACTCTATCAGGAATAAAGATGGAATTCTTTTAGAAGATGGTAAGGATATTAAAGATCATATAGTTAATTTCTTCCAAGAACAGATGCAATCAGATCAGGAATTGGTTCTGCTAGATCTTGAAAATATCATTCCTGCTATAATCACCCCTGCAAATAATGATTTTCTTAAAGCCTTTACAACTGAAGAAGAGGTATATGATGCAATCAAAGTGCTTAGTGAGGATGCAGCCCCTGGTCCAGATGGCTTTGGAGGAAAACTCTATAAAGTGTGCTGGAATTTAATAAAAAATGATCTTCTCATTGCAATTAAATTTTTTTTTTACTGGTGCAAATCTACCATAGAGCTGGACTAGTAATGCAGTTGTCCTAATACCAAAGATGAAAACCCCTAAAACATGTAGAGATATAAGACCAATCAGCCTGTGTAACTTCTCAGTCAAAATAATCTTAAATTTTTTTAATACAAGGTTGTCACCTTTTCTCCCTTTGTTGATATCTCAAAATCAGAGTGGCTTTATTCAAGGAAGATCCATCCAATAAAATGTTCTTCTTGCTAGAGAGATGGTTCATAATTTGGGTAAAAAGTCCCATGGTGGTAATGTGATCCTGAAACTTGATATGGAGAAGGCATATGATAGACTTCACTGGGGATTTCTGTTACAAACTCTAAGAGCCTTTAGATTTGGGGAGAGGTGGATAGATATTGTTTGGAGATTAGTTTCGAACAATTGGTTTTCTATGGTCATTAATGGTCAGCATAGTGGTTTCTTTAAATCTACAAGGGGTCTGAGATAAGGGGATCCCATATTCCCAAGTCTTTTCATTTTGGCAGCTGATTTCCTAAGTAGAGGTCTTAACTTGTTGATGGCTTCTGGGGCAATAAAACCTTTTTACCATCCTACTGGAAGCCCTCTTATTACTCACCCCGCATTTGCTGATGATATTATTATATTTTCAAGACAAGACAAATGAAGTTTGCTAAAGATTCAAGTCTTCCGAAACACCTACTGTAAGATGTCGGGTCAAAAGGTGAACATTCAAAAAAGTGGTTTTACCGTAGTTGAAAAGAGTAGGCCTCATTTAAAATCCAAAGTGGCTGCCACAACAGGTCCAAAATTCAAATCTTTGCCTTTAACTTATTTGGGTTGCCCTATTTTTAAGGGCATAAATAATACTAAATACTATGATAGGCTTATTACCTCCATTAGAACTAGAATAATAGGTTGGCAATCAAAAATTCTTTCTAATGGAGGTAAACGTATCCTATTGAAACATGTGCTCTCTTTTATACCTTCTCATCTTTTAGCGACTCTATCCCCTCCTAAATCAATAGTTATTAAACTCCATAAGATTCTCAACAAATTCTTTTGGGGAGGTAATGAAGATCAAGGATGGAAAAACCAGTGGAAAAGTTGGGACTTCCTATGTAGAGATGTAATAGAAGGAGGTCTTGGATTAATCAACTTTGGAACTCTCTCTTCTGCAGCCTTCATGAAGCTTTATCGGAAATTTTCTACGGAAAAATCTCTCGATCTGAATTTATGTCCAACAGATACAAAAACTTATCTATCCAATCTCTAGGGGTATCTCACACTTGGAGGAATCTCTTGTTAGTAAAAGACCAATGCCTTAACAACATGCAGCTTATCGAAGGTTACTGGATTTGGACCCCTGAAGAATCAGGTTTATTCTCCATTGCTTTTGCATACAGCATTTGTAATACATTGAATCCATCTTTAATTGTTAATAGCTTTATTTGGGATGGTAAAATTCCCAAAAAATGCTCAATTGACTTTTGGAAAATTCTTAATAACTATCTTCGCATTGATGAGACTATTCAAACAGCTGGTTTTAGATTATGCTCAAGGTGCAATTTTTGTCACAACAATGTCGAATATGTTGTCCATGTATTTCTCCAATGTCCAAAAATTTTATCAGTTTGGTAATTTTTCTCAAATTTGATGGGGATTAATATGAACTTTTCAAATATTTCTTCTGTGCTCATGGGTTAGTGGATGAAGTCAGGGCCCTAAGATTATATCAAGTTCTTAGGCAAGTGTCTTCCCATAATGGTGTGCCGGGAAATTTGGAAAGCCAGAAATGAAGCTTTCTTTGATAGTTCTACAGTCAGTGAAAAGGCAATCATTCATCATGTAAGCTCTTTAATTTCCAACATTTGCCAAGGGGTTACTTTCAAGAATACATTATCCCCTTTTGATAAGGGGCTTCAATGTACCTTCAACATAATCTGTAAAAGGAAAACTAAAGTTCCAACAGCAATAAAATGGATAATTCCTATAAACTCTAGACTTAAACTAAATATTGATGGGGCTTCAAAAGGCAACCCATGTAGAAGTGGTTCAGGAGGCATTTTTAGGAATGATAAAGGTGAGTTCATCTTTGTAAGCAAATCAAGAAGGCATAGCTACAAATTCAGTAGTGTAAATTAAAAGTCTTTAGCAAGGAATAAAGTTGTGTTTGGAGTTCAACTATAAATTTGTGGATTTTGAATCAGATTCTTCGTATGTTGTCAATCTTCTCAATAACAAATGGAAGCCTCCTTGGAAGATGATTCATTATATTGAAGAAATTCAAGCTGCCTTTAAAAAATTTAGTTTCAGCTTATCTCACTGTTTCAGGGAATCAAATATGGTTGTTGATGCTTTAGCTAATCATGCAGTTAGCATTCCATCTCTTTCAGTCTATCATAATTTCGAGGATCTTCCTTCAGTTGCTAGCGGTGCTCTCAAGCTAGACAAGTTAGTTTGCCACTATATCAGATTTGTTTAATCATTGTAATGTGGTTTTATATAAAACCCCAAGTTTCTTTTAAGCTTTTCATGTGCTGCTCTTTCTTGCCCCGGGAGAGCCTTTTTCTCCTCAATTTCATAATAAACAGCTAAAGGTCCTATCCCTCTTTTATTAAAAGTATATATATATATACACACTAATACTGCACCCCTAGGCTGAGCTGCGGTGCATGCGTACTATACTATCAAGTCCCGGTACATCACGTACTAAATAAAGGACTATCGGTTCATAGTCACTCTCGAGCCATATATTTATAATTTACACACAGTTGGAGGCGAACATAGTTCCAAGCCTATGGGATACGCACATACCCACGCACCCATATGACCATAATGTAATACCCCATATTTTTATGGCATTTAATTATGGTATTTAATAAATTAAATTGCCTTGAATTATGAGATTTATTAAATTAATTTGGGATAATTAATTGGAAAATTAATCCGGATTTAAATGCTAACGAGACGAGAGTTAGTATTTGGTTATTATAATGTTGTTGAATATTACCGAGTGATTATGGTAATATGTGATTATTATATTTATTAAAATTATCGTGAGTTGAAATACGGCAGTTTCGATAATTAAGTTGGGACGCACGTGTCAGTCGTGTCAGGACCCGATTTGATGGATTTAATAGTATTTTATTTTTATGTCATCCGTATGAACATTTTGAGTGCGCCAACGTGTTCGGAAGGTTCGAGTTAGTCAGAAAATACTAGTCGGGGATTTAGGTTGGGTCCCAGGACATTTTTTAGCATAACCGGCAACCCGGGAGGGTATTTTAGTCATTCCTATTTTTGGGTGAATAGTGACCCACGAATTTTAGATAGTTAATATCAGACAATACTTTAGTCCCTTAAGGTTTTTCAACCAAAAATTATAAGCGGCCATTAGAGTGGAAGAGAAGGGAACTTTCAATGGAGAACCACCACTTAGAGGGTTTTTGCACCACCGTCACCACCACCGGATGGATCAAAAAGCGAGGATCATCCTCATACTGTCTACTTCATCGAATAAGAATCTCCATTGCCAGGCAAGTGATTTAACTTGCAATAATTTAGCGCGTATATCATTCATGTTAGGTTAGAATTGAAGAATAAACTTAAATAATGAAAATTGAATGGATTTGAAGAATTTGAATCATAATCTGGGTAGGCCTTGCATGCAGTTTAATGTTGGAGATAATAGCAGCTACGAAATTATGATTTATGGGTAGAGAATTATAAAATTGTATTAAATTTTAAAGTGTTCTTGAAGAAATAGAAGAATTAGGGTTTTATATGAAAATTGGGTGTTTTAATCCAAGAAACTCATGATCCATAAGGGTTTAATGATTCTAATACGTTAAAGATGATGTTGTTATGTTAATAGGATGATTAGTGAACTTTCTTGGCCATTTGGGATGTTTTAAGGAAGAATTAGAGGTGTAAAAAGGATGAAACCCGTAACTGTTTAAGAAATCTGGGCTGATACTTGCTTGATCGATCGATCGACTCAAGAATGTCGATCGATCAACAATCGATCGATCGACCCCTTTTCTTCGATCGATTGACCCCTTTTGATTTTTGGCAATTGTTTTTCTTTGAGGGTAAATGGAAATCCCAAGGCCGACGATTCTTAGGGTGATTAAATTGATATTGTGGGACTTAGTTAAGGTCAATAAGGTTTTAGTTATTGCTCGAAAAATGTTATAACTTATGGGATCGAGTGTTATCATTTCGAGCGGTTACCGAGTGAGGACGGTTTGAATCTTTCGATTTGGGACTGAAAGTGGAATGAAAGATAATTTAGGGGTATGAACAGTAGTAGAGTGATTTTATCATTACTCAGATAACATTAGAAATTAATAGGAGACCTAGTAACCTTTTGGGATAGGTTTAGGTACTCAAATTGATACGACGAGAGATTTATCAAGTTAAATGTGTACATCGTATGATATCGGGTTAAATTTATTATGTATGAGACTTACTAGATGGAATTTGTGAATACTTATATTGTAATATGATTACTTAGGTTGTGTGAATGCCTAGTATATGGATTTCTTATGTGTATGACATACCTACCATACTTGCTATCATGGGAGGATAGTTTTCGGAAAGGTCCATCTTATCTTTGTGTGCCTCCGGGGGGATTTAGATTGGTACCTTAAGGACATAGGACTGTGAATGACTTATTTGTGAGTTGATAAGTCAGCTGACCATGGGAGCGTAGGTATGTGCATGACCCATGGGTATGTGAACTATGTTCGCCTCTAATATGTGTGATTTGTATTTAGACGGTTCCTGAGTGATTCGGAACACGTGATCCTTACGTGCGTCATGTACATGGATTTGATAGCAGAGTATGCGTGCACCGCAGCTTACACTAGGGGTGCTATATATGTATTATGTATTAAGAGTGATATACTTATGTACTTGTGACTGGTTCATTGTTGCTTAGTAGATGTGAATAACTAAGATATTTGAATGGGCTAAGAATGAGAATTTAATTAATACTTGAGATAAGTAACTTTAATGAATGCGAATATGGGTTATGAATATAACTGGTTTGGGTACTAAGACTACACATCCTATGGTAGAATGCGAAAGTGGAAGTGGTTCAGACTAGTTAGTTAGCGGCATAACTAGGATGGGTTAAGGGCATACGGTAGGCGTGCACATTAGTTGAGAGGCGAGAAACTCATGTGAGAGTATGCAACTAACGTGTATATAATATGTGTTGTTTAATTGTAATTTAAACACTTGCTAAAATTTTAAATTGTTTTCACCTCGGGCTCTGACCCGTTTTCCTCCAAATCTATTTTTGTTTTGTAAAAACGTTTTAGGTGCCCAGCCACAGGGACGCTAAGCATATGAGTTCCATTTTGATGACGTGTTGTATCTGCGGTGGAAGCTAAAGGATCTTGGTATTAGACGCCTTCATATCCCTCCTTGGTTCTTTCAGAGTCATTTGTATCAGTTATGGCATGCCGCCCATTCTTATTTAGAGGTTGTAGTACAGACTTTCATTTTTCAGTTATTGGTTTATTTATTCGGACTCTTGTATTGGGACTTTATTTACTTTAGTATTATTATTGGAGTGTTTACTCCAAACTCAGTTGATTTCATTTCGTTGATTATTCTTATGAGATTTTTTATGCGATCGATGGTTAATGATTTAATTCTTGGTTATTTGTTAACTTAATTAATAAAATTTGACATCTCTCTCTTTTTAAATATTACGTGGCTAGTAATTAATTATATATTTTTCGACAGTGATGCTAAAACTGAACCAACTTGATATGCTGTATTAATTTAATAAAGGAGTAGTTACCCGGTATTTAATTAGACGGGGTGTCACAGATGGTATCAGAGCATTAGGTTCTAGTGTCCCTTAGGATCTGTACGGCTTATTATGCTTCCAGCGTAGCTTTCTTTGATATAGATCCCTATGTTTAGGATTGTTGATTTCTTTGGTGAGATTTTGTTCTCCTGCTATAATGTATATAATAGTGAATCTTATTTGCATTCGGGTGTGTTCATGTACCGAACGATACAGTACGTCAGGCAAAGACAGTTGGGCGGACAGCAGGAGGCAAAGATCAGTTGAAGTTACTTGATTTATTAAAGAAGGATGACAATATTTGAAGTCACTATATTATGGCACGGAAGTCCAGGACGGTAAAGACAGCTAAGGCGCAACTTGTGATTTCCAGGTACAACTATAGTAGAAAGTGGGGTCAAATTAGATCACCCAGCAAGGTTGGATTGGGAGAGAGTCAGACGAAACATTGAAAAGAACCAGCAGTGGAAATACTAGAAATGCGGAGACGGCGTATACTAGCCAACTAACGTAAAATATCAAAAAGCTTAGACATATGACGGGGTATGGCTAATTGGGAGTGAAAATTTGGGGTAAATTTTTCTTGGCTCGTAAGAGCAAAGTTTCAATGGTGAGAGGTAACCACCACACTTTGAAGTGGAATGTTTTGTCAAGAGAAGGCGCATACGTATGGTTTGACCATAAGTTCCTTCATTAGATGTTCAGAGTGAGATACGAACGTTGTTCTGAACTCACACAAGAGGGTCGGACAGAGGTCGCTTTGTGAAAAGAAATTTAATTAACTAGCGAACCTTACACCGAATGAAGTAGGTGAAATGGAGAATAGGACATTAAAAGGAAAATTTACATGCAAGAAGAATTGTTAGCACTTCTGAGGAATTCTTCTTGTACGGTCAATGCAGATGGTAATTATGTCGCATTTTGTTAATATGGAGGTAAACTTTTCCTTGGGTGGGGAGATGCAAGAATCGAGGAATTTATATAGAGTAAGACTGGGGGGAAATGATGTTGGAGACGCACCACTAGGGGGAGACCCAACGGGGGACCCGTTAAAGTGATTCGGATAGCTGAATTGTTACCGAGCGATGGTGATTTCAGTAAGAGATGTGGAAACTATTAGCGTGTTCCTTAGGGCCATCAAAGCTAAGGGAACAACGAAGGTAGTCATCAGAGTCGAGACTACCAACGTCTGAGAGAAGGACCACCTTAACATGGTCAGTGTGACCGGAGATAAGTGGAGTATGTGTAGAGGTATTTTGTGGGGAGTGAAACACGTGCGTTATAAATGTTTACCGAAGCAATTATAGGGATAAGGGTATGTTGCCTAACAAGGGCAATAGTTATTGAAATTTTCGATTCAGTACGGACAGGTGTGTTAAGTCCGGGAACCATTTGAGCAGCCAGGGCGATTGGCGAGGTAGAAGTGTGAGTTATATCCTTAGATGATGATGCGTGTTGTACGTGTCAGGAACGAGTTACTACTTTTTCTATTTTTATTGCTATATTCTCTTGAGAGTCGAGTTTATTGAGTATCTTGGCAATGTTATTATTTATGGGAATATTTTTCCTGGTATAATGGGGTTACCTTAGTGTTATCCGCGGAGGATGAATGCATATATTGATAGTTGTATATACTTTATTGAAATTACTCATTTTAGTTATGTGTTATACGAGTATGATATTATCCTAATTGTGATTTTATAATAATGGTTAGACCGATAGTGTGCGGTTATTGCAAGTCTATCGGGGTTACTACCTTGGTGTAGAATGTTTTTTTCTGGTGAGACCCCATCTGCGAGAGGGTCGGGCTCGCATTTATATATTTATATATATGTATATGTATATCATCGAAATTTTGAAAGGTATAATGGTATCGGATAATGGATCCCAGTATGTGTAGGGAATTATTTAATATGATTCGGGATGTAATTGGTTACTATTCAATGTAAAGATTTAGCTGGTTATTATAATTAACGCTCAGGACGTAGTAATAAGAAGAGTGTAATGTTTCATCACCCTTTAGAGACGTGGGAGTTAATACTCATAGTTGTAAGTCTGGGGACGGGATTTTTAGAACCCCGATTATATTTGCATGATGTTTATGGAAGGTGATTTCCATCAATGTTAAGAGGCGGTGTCTTTCGGAAGGAGTTCCTTGTTTAAGTGAAATTGCGGAAGGAGATGTAACTTTATTGTCAAGAAGAGGGAATATAGGGGTACATGTTATGGATCGAGGGCCTAACAGATTCCGATGACCGACAATGCTAGGAAGTAATGTATCGGGGGGTTCCTTGTTTGGATTTCGCTTTGCGAGATATACCACGCATGAAACTTAGCGTAAGGTTGGTAGTAAGGGGATGTTTGGCCATTCGTCCATGATTTGGGTACCTCGATCGTTATGAAAGTATGTAGTTAGAACTGGAAGTTAAAGGGTAAATTAAGATATAAGGCCAGTAGAGCCAGTGGTGTGATGAGGAAGTACTGATAATTTTGTTTTATTCTGGCGGATTGAATGATGCAATGAGGTTAAGGAGGATTTAGGATTTCAAATTCGGGGGTGATTGAGAACGCCCAAGTGGTCTAGCCACGTTACAAATACAGGGGCAATAAAGAGTTTGGAGTATGTATGAAGTGTATATGCTGTTTAAACCCGTATGCATGGGTTCTAAGGGGTGTAGACATCTTAGTTTACTAATGTATTAATCGCCGGAAGAAGAGGCATAGATGGGTGAAATTATTACTTATGGGATTAATATGACGTAATGGAAGTGGTAGAGTGGATTAATCGTCGTGAGAAGGACGATAATCTATTGATTCTTGTGCAATCAGAATAACACGTCCAAAATTGGTTGAAAGGCAGTGGGAAGCCATTTAAAAAAATAGGGAGTGCCTCCTGAGAAGGCAAGTATTTAATTATTATGGATAATTTGGAGCGGGGTTCCAACCAATCGAATGTTGAGGGTGGCTAATGCATAAATAGATTGAGGATGTTGATAAGGTATAAGATTCCAGAAACGCGCATCGTGGCGAAAAATGCGGGGGTCGGAACTTTTGGTATACGCCAAGAGAAGAAGAGGGTTATTAAGTATCACTTAACGGGAAGAATTATACGTGAAAGTCGGCATTGAAAGGGGTATAGTAAGTAGTAGATCGGTTTGTATCAAACCGATGATTCCATAATGGAAAAGCTAAGTTGGTAAATTTCCTCCAGAGGTTACCAACTTATAGATAAGTAACGAGTTCCTTCGAATATGTGGGAGGGGTTGTCTAGAAGGAGAGAAATTGTTATATCTGTGGGTGATTTACACTATTAGATAGTGATCACTCCGGTACGTATTCCTACACCGTATTATTCTGAACTAGGGTGAAATCCCCTAAATCCACCTTCAACATGGGGTATCAGCAAGTAGTGGAGATAACGTTTCGTTCTGAGAAGGTTGTATCATCTATAGCCCGAGGAGTAGGCGCAAGGTGATTGATGACTGGTGGAACTGTATGAAAGCAATTTTGGATTCATTGTGATCATTTCATTTCCAAAATGGGTATAGCTAGTAAGTGAGGTATATTGTGGTAAGGGGGAGAAGATATTACCTAATGGTAGAGTTGGTTGAAGGCACCCGTATCTATTCATAGTGGACAAGGTGCTTATTGAGGTTTTGTGTGGATAAACCTTATCATTCTTTCTCCCAATGTTTAGAGGTGAGCGGATTATCAGAGTTTTGGATCAGTAAGGATTTAGAGTCCGATGAATAAAATGGGATAACCGCCAACAGTCGTAAGTGGCTTTCCCTTGTGTAAGTCATAATGTCGGGAACATAGATTCAAAGGACGGACAAGAGTAATCAGATGTTCTATGGTTTCTCAAGGGATGGGAGTTTTGTGTCTAGTTAAACGCGAGAGTTGATACGTAGTGAGGTACAGACTCACAATAATATTGAGATAATGCGGCCAATAATGTATAGGCTATTCTTATTCGAATGTTATTTAGTAAGAGCACAACGTGAAGTGCATTTATTGAGGTATAACCCTATAACTGACAAAGTGTCAAGAGTGTTCAACAAGCTTGTTGTGAAGCGAGGGCTGTAGTGATTGACCCTTTCTTTGTATGTTACTTTGAGTACTGGAGGATTATAATTTTTTTTATATGCCTATTTTCCGAATTTCGGGATGAAATTCCGTTATTAGGGGGGAAGTATGTAATACCCCGTATTTTTATGGCTTTTAATTATGGTATTTAATAAATTAAATTGCCTTGAATTATGAGATTTATTAAATTAATTTGGGATAATTAATCCGGATTTAAATGCTAGCGAGACGAGAGTTAATATTTGGTTATTATAACGTTGTTGAATATTACCGAGTGATTATGGTAATATGTGATTATTATATTTATTAAAATTGTCGTGAGTTGAAAATACGGGAGTTTCGATAATTAAGTTGGGACGCACGTGTCGGTCGTATCAGGACCCAATTTAATGGATTTAAGAGTATTTTATTTTATGTCATCCGTATGAACATTTTGAGTGTGCCAACGTGTTCGGAAGGTTTGAGTTAGTCAAAAAACACTAGCCGGGGGTTTAGTTTGGGTCCCGGGACATTTTCAAGCATAACCGGCAACCCGGGAGGGTATTTTAGTCATTCCTATTTTTGGGTGAATAGTGACCCATGAATTTTAGATAGTTAATATCAGTCAACACTTTAATCCCTTAGGGTTTTTCAACCAAAAATTATAAACGACCATTAGAGTGGAAGAGAGGGGAACTTTCAATGGAGAACCACCACTTAGGGGGTTTTTGCACCACCGTCACCACCACTGGATGGATCGGAAAGCAAGGATCATCCCCATACCGTCTACTTCATCGGATCATAATTTCCATTACTAGGCAAGTGATTTAACTTGCAATAATTTAGCGCATATATCATTCATGTTAGGTTAGAATTGAAGAATAACCTTAAATAATGAAAATTGAATGGATTTGAAGAATTTAAATCATAATCTGGGTAGGTCTTGCATGTAGTTTAATGTTGGAGATAATAGCAGCCACGAAATTATGATTTATGGGTAGAGAATTATGAAATTGTATTAAATTTTAAAGTGTTCTTGAATAAATAGAATAACAAGGCTTTTATATGAAAATTGGGTGTTTTAATCCAAGAAACTCATGATCCATAAGGGTTTAATGATTCTAATACGTTAGAGATGATGATGTTGTTATGTTAATAGGATGATTAGTGAACTTTCTTAGGAGTTTGGGACGTTTTAAGGAAGAATTATAGGTGTAAAAAGGATGAAACCCGTAACTGTTTAAGAAATCTAGGTTGATACCTGCTTGATCGATCGATCGACTCAAGAATGTCGATCGATCGACCCCTTTTCTTTGATCGATCGACCCCTTCTGATTTTTAGCAATTGTTTTCCTTTGAGGGTAAATGGAAATCCTAAGGCCGACGATTCTCAGGGTGATTAAATTGATATTGTGGGACTTAGTTAAGGTCAATAAGGTTTTAGTTATTGCCCGGAAAATGTTATAACTTATGGGATCGAGCGTTATCATTTCGAGTGGTTACCGAGTGAGGACGGTTTGAATCTTTTGATTTGGGACTGAAAGTGGAATGAAAGATAATTTAGGGGTATGAACAGTAGTAGAGTGATTTTATAATTATTGAGATACATTAGAAATTAATAGGAGACCTAGTAACCTTTTGGGATAGGTTTACGTACTCAAATTGATACGAAGAGAGAGTTATCAAGTTAAATGTGTACTTCGTATGATATTAGGTTAAATTTATTATGTGCAATACTTACTAGATGGAATGTGTGAATACTTATATTGTAATATGATTACTTAGGTTGTGCGAATGCCTAGTATATGGATTTCTTATGTGTATGACATACCTACCATACTTGCTATCATGGGAGGTTAGTTTTCGAAAAAAGGGCCATCTTATCTTTGTGTGCCTTCGGGGGGATTTAGATTGGTACCTTAAGGACATAGGACTATGAATAACTTATTTGTGAGTTGATAAGTCAGCTGACCATGGGAGCGTAGGTATGTGCGTGACCCATGGGTATGTGAACTATGTTCGCCTCCAATATGTGTGATTTGTATTTAGACGGTTCCTGAGTGATTCGGAACACGTGATCCTTACGTGCGTGATGTACATGGATTTGATAGTAGAGTATGCGTGCACCGCAGCTTAGCCTAGGGGTGCCATATATGTATTATGTACTAAGAGTGATATACTTATGTACTTGTGACTAGTTCATTGTTGCTTAGTAGATGTGAATAACTAAGATATTTGAATGGGCTAAGAATAAGAATTTAATTAATACTTGAGATAAGTAACTTTAATGAATGCGAATATGGGTTATGAATATAACTGGTTTGGGTACTAAGAGTACACATCCTATGGTAGAATGGGAAAGTGGAAGTGGTTCAGACTAGTTAGTTAGCGGCATAACTAGGATGGGTTAAGGGCATACATTAGGCGTGCACATCAGTTGAGAGGCGAGAAACTCACGTGAGAGTACGCAACTAACGTGTATATAATATGTGTTGTTTAATTGTAATTTAAAAACTTGCTAAAATTTTAAACTGTTTTCACCTCGGGCTCTGACCCGTTTTCCTCCAAATCTATTTTTGTTTTGTAAAAACATTTTAGGTGCCCAGTCACAGGGACGCCAGGCATAGGAGTTCAATTCTGATGACGTGCTGTAGCTGTGGTGGAAGCTAAAGGATCTTGGTATTATACGCCTTCATATTCCTCCTTGGTTCCTTCAGAGTCATTTGTATCAGTTAGGGCATGTCGCCCATTCTTATTTAGAGGTTGTAGTTACAGACTTTCATTTTTCAGTAATTGGTTTATTTATTCAGACTCTTGTATTGGGACTTTATTTACTTTAGTATTATTATTGGAGTGTTTAATCTAGACTCGGTTGATTGCATTTCGTTGGTTATTCTTATGAGATTGTTTATGCGATCGATGGTTAATGATTTAATTCTTGGTTATTTGTTAACTTAATTAATAAAATTTGACATCTTTCTCTTTTTAAATATTAGGTGGCTAGTAATTAATTAAATGTTTTTCGACAGTGATGCTAAGACTGAACCAACTTGATATTCTGTATTAATTTAATAAAGGAGTAGCTACCCGGTATTTAATTAGACGGGGTGTCACACATAAACACTACCGTTTTCACAGGTAACCCGTACCTAGGTTCTATTTTCTGAGGCACCAATCTAAAATCCCTCCAATGGGCTCATCAGGATGAGACTGTCCCCTTTTTAAGACCTCCCGTGATGGCAAGCAGCGTAGGTATGTCATACACATAAATCACATAATAGGTATACATACCACATGTACATTTATATCGTTAAGATAGGTACACTCATGACCTATAACATAATATTCCATACGTAGCGTATAACCCTTAAATGTCCTACGTATCATTCGTTTAGCATAACACTTCTTCTCATAACAACCCGAGTGTTCCCTATTACTCATACGGTCCCTAGGTGTCACTTAAGTTAATTCAGTAGGTGTTCCCGCTCTTTCCCACTTGTCTAAGTCATAGGTTCACAAAGATACCTTTGACATAGTCATATTTCTCCCAAATTTACTTTCCATTCTTTAATGAAGTACACTTAGCCTTGTCCCTTTATTTATCTTAAAATCTCAAGTCTCGACGCCTAACAATTGTCTACTAGTGTTTAGTTCATCTCCCATTATAATTAAAATCAATTAGAAGGTTAATTCGGTCATTTCCCATAAGTTTTAAATCCATAAGGGAAAAAACTTTCAAAATCTGGGGAACCTAATCGATTTACCCTTGGGCCGAATCGATTCGAAATGCTACAGGTTTCTTCTTCCTCCATAAGCAGCCTAAGAGATTCACTATTTTTAATCCCCAAAGCTCCATAATTCTATCCCATCCACAAAAATAATATTACCAATCATTCTACCAATACATATACATTATTTCTAACATTTCATAACCCTTAAAATCATCAAAAACATAAATTAATTGGGATTAAATCAAGATTTTTTTCTAAAACCCTAGTTCATCATTTTTTCTCAAGAACACATGTAGAACTCATAATTTTTCTCATTTTAATTATCATTAGGACATCAATTTCGTCTCAATATAATAGGGGTTCAATCTAAATCATCAATTCTACCTAGAACCATGATTTCAAATCTATAGATTTGTCCTCTACATGCATAAAATTAGTCCTTTAATCACCCTGTACTAACATGGATAATATATCTCATTAAAACTTAGAAAGATAAATACTTGCCTTTACCAGTAGGTCTGATCCGTTGTAGATGATGGTATGGTTTCGAAATTCCTCTCCCGATCTATGTATTGGTGGTGATGGCGGTGCAAAAGTGGTGGTTCTTGGCCTTGGAACACTTTGGACACCTCTCCTTCTCCCTCCTATGTCCTCTCTCTATTTTTGTTTTTGATAACCCTAATTCCCTCACAATAGATGATGATATACACCTCAAAAATTCGTAGGTCCTTTTTCTCCAAAAATAAAAATGACCAAAATACCCTTATGGGGTGTCGATTTGGTCTAAAACTTCCCCAGAACCCAAACAAACCCCCGGGTAGACTTTTCTGACTATCTAGACCCTTCCGAACACTTTGATGCACTTGAAATGACCACATGGATGACTTATTTCGAACTTACTTTTCTATTCCCTAATTTAAGTCCCGACACGACTAATACATGCATCCCGACTAAATTACTGTAATTGCCGTATTTCGTACTCACGACATTTATACTTTTTTCATATCATTATTATTACCCATCCACTAAGTAATATTCAACATATATAAATATTAACTCTTATCTCGCTAATTAATATTTATTTCAAACTGAATTAATTTATCATTCTAATTTAATTAATCCCTATTTTAAAATTATAAAAATTATGGAGTATTACACTTATCTCTTTTCAAAACTTACATACAAATCAACACTATCTTGCATGCCAATCCTCACCCCTTTCGCCCTATCTCGAAAGCACCCAACATTCACTCCTCTGCCTCTCTCTCTCTCTCTCCGCGTAAAAGTTGAATATTTTTTTTCATGTCTTGTTTTTACAGTACTGTTTGTTTTCTTAAGGAATTGAAAATCAATATGTACTCTCTAACTTATCTTTTGCAAGCCCGTGATTTAATAGTTAAAAAACATGAATTATCAGTATACACAACAAAATTACGTGAAAGGAACATAAATACAAAAAATTATAGCCAGAATAATTATGTTAGTTTTTACTTTATATTATATTTACTATATATACAAGTGGATTTTCCCTAATACATTAAGATTGAATCAAGAGTAGTTTTGTATTGTGATGACCTGAATTTATGGATTTAGGACAACTACTTGAGTTTGAAATTGTAATCAAATTCTAGAGTGTGAAACTTGAAGTCATTATAATGTGTGTATATAAACAAATTTATGTACATCATTATTCAATGCAATTATTATCTAGCTCAATTGTGATATTTCTGATGCATCTTTTTACCATCAAATTTGATTAATTCTTTATATCTCTCTCATGATACTCTCATTCTGTTAAAATTAAGATTCCACTATTCCTTTTGAATCCTTCCAAATTAAGAGTTCACTATCCCTTTTCTGGACGCAATCAACGAACTAAATTACAATATAGTGAACAAGTATTGACCTTGATCATTGATGGTTTCCTTAGTCAATACAAAAAGAAGATAAGGACTCTTAATTTTATAGTGAATGGGTATTAAATTATTTAACTTCCTTAGTTGCTAAAATATTACTAATATTTTATTTTTATTTTTTTTACTTAACCCCACTTCTTAATGCCATATTTAACATAACCCACAACTTACTAATATATTTAACTTACCCCCTAATTTTTTAACACTGTCACCTTTGGTTAAAAAATCTAACTTGAAAATTATACTTAACCCCTTAAGTATTTTTTACCTTTATACCCGTCATTTAACTGAAAAATATCCCCTTTATCGCATCTTCTTCCCTAAACAAAAACCCTAGTTTTTCAAGAACCCCAAATTTGAAATCTGCAAATTGATTTGGAATTTTTTTCAAGAACCCAAGCCCGAACCACACCTGCTAGTGGTTATGTCTTGGACACTTGCAACATACCTCCATTTTCGAATATCTGTTGCAAGAAAACACTTTTTTGATCATTGTTATTATTTTTTGATGACGGGTCTTTGTTCAAATTCAGGTTTGGATCCGGTATGCCGGTTTGTGGTTCATTAATCGAATTTGGGTTATCAAAATCTATGATTATTAGCATTGGATTGGATGATAGTGGGTGGATTAAGTGGAGGTGATGGGCGAGGATATGGTTTTGATTGAGTGGTGGTGGATCATGAGTTTCGGGATAGGGTATGGAGGAGTTGATCCATGTCTTTGATTTTTAGTGAGAGAGCATCAACACAATGTATATGCAACTAATAACAAATCCATGTCTTTGATTTTATAGTCGGATTTCTCTTTTTTTTCATCAACTCTCTTTCTATATTTATTAAACTTTTTCCTTCGAATGTATTTACAAAAACTTAAACTGGTTTTTTTAATATTCTCATTTATTAAGTTTTGTTATTTTTTGTGGTTCATTAGACATGGGGTTGTTAGGTTCTTGAAAAAATAGGGTTTGTTGGATAATTAGGGTTTTATTTGGGGAAGAAGATGGACAAAAAAGTATTTTGGTTAAAAAAATTATATGGGAGCTAAGTCTAATTAGGAAACAAAGGCGTGCTAATGGAGTTAAAAGTATGTTAGGCTTTAGGGGGTTATGTCAAAGAGATCAGTAAAGTGGATGTTATGCCAAACATGATGTTAAAAAGTGGGGGTTATGTAAAAAAACATATTATTTTTTTTATATAAATAAAATTGTTTTTTCACATAACCCCCACTTTGTAATGCTATATTTGATATAACCCCCAGTTTACTAATCCCTTACACATACCCCCCAAATCCTAACGAAATCCTAACACCGTTAGCCCTAATCTATTTCATCAATAGAGTTAACTACCAAATAAATTTTTGATCAAAATACACCTTAGTTCTCATTCTCCCCCAAATCGAAACCCTAAATATCCAACAAACCATACAAAAATAACAACCAACAAAACTGATTTTACATCACCAAATTCCTCAAACTTCCATCATAAACATAACCAAGATGAAAAACAATCCACTATGGGGCCAAGTTAAGTCTTCAAATTGCTTTTTTTATTTACCAAACATTGTTCGTCCACATCTCTAACCAGAATCTGTACACTGTTATTCACTTTCCTCCAATCTCATGATCTATTATAACTAAGGCCAAAATTACTAACATTCTATCAAATTTAATTCTAGACCATGACCCAGTGAAAGATTTACAAAAGAACAAATTCATTGAACCTAATCATAAACCTACTAATGGTCCAAAAACAAGATCTTTAAACACGTGAAGAATAAATCAGAGTCATAAACCCATATTAAAATGCAACATCAAGAAAACCCATTTTAAATCTTTATGAATAACATTTTTTTTCTTGTTGATCTTCAGCCTCAGAAGTTCAAACACAGAAACACGGCTACTACTGGGGTATCAAATCAAAAACTGAAGTGATGGTGATCTCAAGAATAAACCATTCCTCTTGTTTGAACGTGTACAAAAACAACAAATAATGTTTTTGAGTTTTATTCTTAAAAACATCATTGTTAGTATGATCGTATGCGTATCTATTAAGACTTGGCCTGTTTGAAGAGTTAATTATAGATGGATGAAAAGGAATTTGTTTGAGTTACTGAAAACAAAATTAGGGTTTGTTGAATATTTGGGGTTTTAATTTGAGGAAAAGATGAATTGAGGGGTATTTTGAAAAAAAATTATTTATTGATAGAATGAAATAAAAGAGGAGTGATGGTGTTAGGAGTGTGTTATTTTGGGAGTTATTGGGTTGGGTAAAAAAAAGACGAATGAAATTTAGGTGGTGTTTGTTTTTGCCTCTTTAAGTCTGAATCTAAATTATTCAGACTTAAGAGGTACCAAATAAAATTTGTCTTTTTAAATGATTGAAAGATTAATGACTATTTTTGCCTTTGAATGATTAAGAGGTAAATGTACATCTGAAATGTGAATTAGTCCAAATATATTCATTCAGAGGTCCATTGAGATATAAAAATAAATATATTTATCTGATTTAGATTTCAAACTTTAGATTAAGGTGGTGTTTGATTTCACCTCTTAAGTCTGAATCTAATCTATTCAAACATAAGAGGTAACGAATAGTGTTTATTGTTTTAAATAATTAAGATGTTAACGACTATATTTGCCTCTGAATGATTAAGAGGTCGAGTTACATTTGAAGTCTGAATTTGAAATCTGAATCAGCTCTAATACATTCATTTACAGGTACATTTAGACCAGGGACGAAACCAGGATTTAATCTTGGGAGGAGGGGAAACGTTTATTAAAAAAATCTTAACACCGATCCCCCACCCTCATATATATATATATATATTAACAAAAGTATTAAATATATGCATCAACAAAAAATATGAATCTTGGGGTGGGGGTGGGGGGAGGGCAAACGTTTATTAAATAGATGCATCAACAAAAAGTATAAACTTTGATGAAAAACAAAAAAAATCTCTATTAAAACAAATATAAAACTTTATTAGAATTGCACTTGACGTGTTTTCAAATCACGAAATCAATCTATAATCTCATCCGTACTAAATTGTCTTGAGATTTCCCTTTCAATGTAGACCAAAAGAGAGTCTGCAAGATATTCATTCTCTATTTTGTTCTGAAGTTTAAATTTGATGTGATTCATAGCCGGAAATACACGTTCTGTAGTTGCAGTAGAAACTATAAGAGTTAAAACAAGTCCGATCAACCTATCAATTAGTGAATATATTGTCGACTTTCTTGTTTTCACTAACCACTGACATAGATCTGAAATTGTGGTCAGTTCTTGAAATTTCGGATGTTGGATGACATCAGACTCGTAATGTTGCAATTGTACCCGCAAATCGTCTCTCTCATGCTCTGTAAAGTTTTTTGGATAAAATTCATCAACAAGCTTGCATATATCATAAATACTAGAAGACCTATTCCTATTTTGAGGATCCAATGCAGAACTAAGAACCAATAGCTCCACGACATGGTCACTAAACCTGATATTTAACTCTTGCAACTGAGAGTCTATTATAACAATAAAAATATTGATATGATAGTGTTCAATAATGGTAAACTGATCAAATCATGCTCGACCTTATTTTTCAACATTCATATCTGAGACATCAACTGTACGCCTTTCACAAAAAGACATCACTTTCACAATAAAAATGTCAAATCCAATATCCTTTAACTTTTGGATGAGTTTCTTTGTGGTCTTCACCAAATGCTTAACATTCAAAATATTTTGAGACTTTCGTTGCAAAGCTTGAGAAATCATATCGGTGATTTTCAAAATTTATTTCATAAGATGCAATATGAAAACAAACTCAAAAGAAATCATATAACTATAAGTTGTATCACTATCTCCACTTTGCTCCCAATTTCCATATTCGATGAGATTTAATATAACTTGACAAGTTGCACTAAACATCTTTATCAAGCTAGATATAGATCTCAAATGATAAATCCATTGTGTATCTCCAACCTTTTGTAAAGTGCCAATTTGATTCATTCTCATCCCAGTCTCAAGTTCTTCCATAGAAACTAAATAAGCAATATCATATGCATGAGCACTTTTCAGGTCATCATTGCGTTTACAAGAAGAGTTCACAATATTTATAATGAATAAAATCAATTTGGAAAAAAATTAACGAACGAGGATAACTCGTCAAGATGTTGTAACTAGGGCTAATTGTAAACGATGAGCAAAACAATGGATATAATAAGCATACGGACATTCATTAGAAACTAAGGTTTTTAGCACGTTCCATTCACCCCGCATATTACTTGCCCCGTTATATCCTTAGTCTTGAATCTTCTGAATGTCAAGATCATGACGAGAAAGAGTGAAAAATATTTCATTATTTAGGGGTAATGACCTTATGCCTGAAACATGTGCAACACTGAAAAATGCTCTCGAATGAAACCATCTTTATCAATGAATCTCAAAACCATAGCCATTTGCTCTTTTTTTGACAGATCTCGAGCTTCATCAATAAGGATATAAATTTTGACATCACCAATTTCCTCATGGATCAACTTTCTAATTTTCATTCTGTAAACAAGTAAAATCCACTTTTGGACTTGGGATGGTATATATTGGGCATTTTTAGGAGTTTTACCCAATATATCATTTGCAACATCTTTATTATAATCTGCCAAAACGTTTAGCATTCCAAGAAAATTGCCACGATTATTAAATTCCTCTCCTTCATCACAACCTCGTAAAGTCAAACCTTGGAATGTGAGATATCAAACTGAATCAATTGAGACTATAAGACACAATCAATTGCTTGTAATTTGTTCAGAAGTTTGTCTCTCAAAAACATTCTCAATATGTTACGATTGATTCATTATATCCTCACATAATTTTTCAGCAATTTTATGTGATGATTTGGGATCATTACCCATATGATTTAAAGATTCACAATTCTTACCATCCCTTACTTTCTTCCATGTTCTAAATCCATCATTAAAAAAAGCGCTTTGTGCATGTTGCCCACCTTCATTGTTACAAAGATAACAAGGTGTAATACCCCGTAATTTTAAATGATTTTTAAAATGGGTTATATTTTAAATTAATGGATTAATTGGATTTTATTATTAATTAATCCATTTGGGTTTTATCCGAATTGAGGATATTAAAATGTATAATTCTGAATATTACTTAAAGATATTTAGGTAATATATGAATGTGATGCTATTGATATGGCGGTGTCTTATTAATTCAGTAGTTTGGATTTTTAGTCGGACGCGGTATGGGACGTGTCGGGACTAAATTGTGAGATTAAAAAGGAAATTTATTTTCTATCGACCTTATAGTCATTTTGACTGCGTCGTTACGTCCGGAAGGTTCAAAATAGTCAGAAAAGTCTATTTGGATGTTAATTTTGAGTCTCGGGTCATTTGAAAATGAAAAGGCAACCCAAAAAGGCATTTTGGTCATTTTTACAAGGGGATGAATAGTGATTTTGGATTTTGTCATATTATAATTATTTGGAGATTAAGTGTACGTGGGTTATTCATATCCTCTACACAAAATAGAGAAGTCGTCATCTTAGAGAGAGTGAAAGGTTGCTTGGGAAGGGAAAAGCTTACTTGGAAAGGAGAAGAACAAAGACCAAAGGTCACCACCACCAACCACCACCGGAAGTTCACCGGAGAATGATAAAAAATGGCTAAACCCGTAGTTGCAGAAATGGCTAAACCCGTAGTAAGGATTATAAGTTCACCGGAGAATGATAAAAAATGGCTAAACCCGTAGTAAGGATTATAAGTCATTTGGGTTGTTAATATGAAGGTTTGAATGATAAAAAATGGCTAAACCCGTAGTTGCAGAAATGCAGAGAAAACTGGGCTGTTACCTGAGTGATCGATCGATCGACCCCCTGCCTTCGATCGATCGACCTCCCCAGAATTGTTAAAGTTGTTTCTTTTTAATGTTTATTCTTATCCCAAACCTTTTGTAGATCTTTGGTGATTACTAATTGGATATTATGGAACTTAGAAAAGATCAGTAAGCCCTAGTTAAGATTTGAATTCATTTGATTGCGATTTAATTAATTAGAATAATGATAATTAATTTAAAGGAATTTCGGTTGCTAGATTCATTTGTTGAATTCTAATTGGGATGCTAGATTCATTTGTTGAATTCTATCGACGGGAGGTTTGCGCGTGAGGGCAGTCATATCCTGATGAATCCATGTGATCTTTGATTTGTCGCTAGAGAACATAGGTTTATGAAAGACTTATCAGGGAGTTGATAAGTCCGCTGACTGTGGGAACGTAGGTATGTGCGTGACCCATGGATATGAGAACTATGTTCGCCTCCAACTTGTATGTTGTTGTTTGTCGTTCGAGGAATCCTTACCGAAACTTTAGTCCCCTATTCGGCGACCAGCGATGATGGGACGTGATAGCAGAGTAATGCATTGCACCGCAGCTGTGACTTGGGGTGCCGTATTATATATGAATATATATATATATATATAACGAATTAAAGTAATGAATTAATATACTGATTAAATCTATCTACGGTGATAATTGTAGATAATCGGTGAATTGAGAAAAAGAATGAAATTAAGTTAATGAATGTTTATAGAATTGAAAAGCTTAATTCATATTAATGAGAAACGATTCATAAATGAATAAAGTATATGAATAATTATATGACGTATGGTATGGGACATACGAGGTTATGATATGAGATGGAATCATAATACGAAAATTAGAAAAGAGGAACCATTAACTAGGAGGTTAATAGGAAACGTGAAGTGTTCACTCTAGTTGAGAGGTGAGAATAACAAGTGAGAGTTGGATGCTAACATGTACATAATAAATGCTTTATTTCACTTGTTAAATACTTGTTGTTTTAAAAATCATTTTTACAATCGGTCTCTGACCCGTTTCCTTGTATATTCTCTTTTCTATTGTATCTTCTATATCAGGTGTCCAACAGCAGGGACGCCAACCTTAGTTGATTTTGACAAGCTATGGAGTATTGCTTAGACGCTTATCTTCACTTGATTCACAGTGTTCTCTTAGTTAGGGCATGTCGCCCAAAGGATTCGATTATATTTTCCTAACGGGGTCAAATACTATTGTATTCGTGTCTTTTTAATACATTTAATATTATTGGGATTACTGTAATGGATTAATATTATTTGGGAATGTTTATTCCAATTGAATTCAAATTCTTTTTTGTTATCTATTTGGTTATCAGTTTTGTAGAATAAAATGTGTTGTGTTATTCTTAAACTAGAAATGGATTTTGTTGAATTAAAATTTGGAAAGTTTTTAACACCAGCTTAATTGGGTATTGGGTGAGTTGTAAATGTTTTCGACAGTAATGCTGAGAATGAGCCAACTGTATATTCTTTTTAATTTGGTATGGGACTGGCCACCCGGTATTTAATTAGGCGGGGTGTTACAGGTGGTATCAGAGCATTAGGTTCTAGTGTCCTTTAGGATCTGTATGGCTTATTGTGTTTTCAGCGTAACGTTCTTTAATGTAGAGCCCTATGAGTAGGATTATTGCTTTTCTATGTACGCTTAGCTATTTTGTTATATCAAATACTGATAGTGTACTCTCGTTTCAGATGCCTCCTCGACGTGAACCTCAGCCCGTCCCAGCTCAAGTACGATGACTGCGGCCGAAGTTGCTGCAATTGTCGCTCAGGCAATCAATGCAGCTCTAGCTGCTGTTCAGTAGGCTCCAGCACGAGCACCGATTGTGCCACCCGCTCAATGGCAAGTGTTTCCTACTGCATGGGAACGAGCGAGGGATGCCTTTCAGAAGGCGCACCCACCTGAGTTTCAGGGAGGATCAGATGTTGTGACTGCTAGCCAATGGAAGAAAAATATCCAACGGCACTTGAGAATGCTCGAATGCACTGAGGTTCAACGTCAAATACTAGCCACATTCAATCTAGTAGGGGCAGCTTTGCAATGGTGGGAAACTATGACCACTATGGAAGAGAGGGACACATTGACTATCCAAGACTTTTGGATACGGTTTGATGGGAAGTACTTTCCTTCCGCCATCCAGACAGAGATGAGGCGGAAATTACTTGATTTGAAGCAGGGAGAGAAGATGGTGGCAGAATACGAAGAAGAATTCACGCGACTAACTAATTTGGTACCAGCGGAGGTACCCACTGAGGAGAGGAGAATTCTAATGTTCACTGATGGTTGAACTATAAGATTCGCCAGCATTTATTGTGAAATCTTTCACTACGTACTTATGTAGATGTTCTTAATGCTGCAATGCTTCACTACCAGGATAACCGCTTTCTTACTCAGGGTGTCGAGCGGGGGTTTGGGTCAAGCCTGCAAGGCAAGACTACCGGGGGCAGTTCTAGTGGGACTCAGTCAGGGCAGAGTCATCAGCGTCAGGGTGAGCAGGGTTCCCAAACAGGGGATTATGCTAAGCGTTTGCGATCTGGAGATTTTTGATTTGAGGATAGAGGTAATGGGCAAGGATAGCAGGGCCATCAGGGCCTGAGACAGAATCATCAGGGCCAAGGGAAAGGAGGTAATGGCCAACAGGGACGGGGTCAACAGGGGCAAAGTGGTGGAAAGTTTGCGGGAAAATGTTTCGTGTGTGGCAAGTATGTCCATAAACGACAAGATTGTCCTGATAAAGACAAATTCCCCCAGCAACAAAATGCTCGACAGGAGCCACAGACACCAGTGTTTCCACCAGCTGCTCTTCCAGCTCCAGCTCCAGTGTTAGCACTACCTCCCATTCTAGTAGCACCCGCGCAGCAGGGTCAGTACGGGCGTGTATATAACGTCCATCAGGCAGCGAATCAACAACCACCACCCGCGAATGAGGGTATGTTTTCTATTTAAAGAATTATGAGGCGTATATTGAATTTTTATAGTGATTAATATTGTATGGATAAAAGGGTTGCTAAACTTAGCCTATAGCACTGTTATTTACGTAGACTCACCGAGGGGTGTGGGACACTTATATTCTACATGTTATCACGTGGGTCTGATTTTTCTCGTGGGATTACTTACTTTGGGCATATCCGAGCATGATGTGACTATCGGTGCATATTGACTTGTGGTATTTGAGAGCGTATGTACTACTACTATAGCTAGCATCTTGTCTTTAATAACAGAGTAGATGAGTAGACTTTATTTGAAATCGATAAAAACCTGTAGAGAGGTTATATACTATTGACTAAGGACCTGAGGAGTTTCGATGACTGACTACTTTAGGTAGTAGTGTATCGGGGAGGTTCCTTGTTTGGATTTTGCTTGCGAGACACCCCACGCATGAAACTAATAACCGATGGGAGTCGAAATAAGTTAGGTCTTTAGGATATGAGTTTATAACCTATACGATAAATACTAATGGAAGTTGTATGATAGGGTGTATGGGCGCCCTGGATGGTTGAATGGTTGTAGTTTTCATAATTATGAAACAGTAAGTAGTTGTGACTTCAGGATTTATTTGTTTAATACGTGAGGATCATTTTTCCCAAAGTTTGTCACGAGGACGGTATAGGGAAGATTGGGTAAAGTTTATATTCGATTCAGTTGAAACTATATGGTGAGGCTGGGCGTATAACATCAATAGGGATTTTTGATAATGGGGGGAAGTATGGTTTATATTCCCTACCAGTATGATTTCTTGCGATGTGAGATTTATACTCGGAGTTGACCTTACCAGTATGATTTATATTCCTGAATTTCGGGACGAAATTCTGTTATAAGGGGGGAAGTATGTAATACCCCGTAATTTTAAATGATTTTTAAAATGGGTTATATTTTAAATTAATGGATTAATTGGATTTTATTATTAATTAATCCATTTGGATTTTATCCGAATTGAGGATATTAAAATGTATAATTCTGAATATTACTTAAAGATATTTAGGTAATATATGAATGTGATGCTATTGATATGGCGGTGTGTTATTAATTCAGTAGTTTGGATTTTTAGTCGGACGCTGTATGGGACGTGTCGGGACTAAATTGTGAGATTAAAAAGGAAATTTATTTTCTATCGACCTTATAGTCATTTTGACTGCGTCGTTGCGTCCATAAGGTTCAAAATAGTCAGAAAAGTCTATTTGGATGTTAATTTTGAGTCTCGGGTCATTTGAAAATGAAAAGGCAACCCAAAAAGGCATTTTGGTCATTTTTACAAGGGGATGAATAGTGATTTTGGATTTTGTCATATTATAATTATTTGGAGATTAAGTGTACGTGGGTTATTCATCTCCTCTACACAAAATAGAGAAGTCATCTTCCTAGAGAGAGTGAAAGGTTGCTTGGGAAGGGAAAAGCTTACTTGGAAAGGAGAAGAACAAAGACCAAAGGTCACCACCACCAACCACCACCGAAAGTTCACCGGAGAAGGGAGAACCACCTATGATATACTACACCATAGGATCAGACCTTCAGTAGAGGCAAGTGTTTGATAATGGCAATCTAAGTTTGTATATTGTCCATGTTAGAATAGTTATATAAAGAAATGATTTTCATGTTTGGGAGATAAAGATGAAGTTATAAATGGATTTCTGGAAACTGAAAAGATATAGGAATTAAACTCGTGTTGTAGGTAGTTAGTAATCCACGAAATAATCATGAATCTTTTGAAGAAATTCTGAAAACCATTGATGTGTTCTTGAAGATATTATGTTGATAATTTTCTGGAAGAAGATGATATAAACATGCTTTTAATTCAATCTCTTGATGATTTTAGTATGTTTAGATGATTAGAAATCATTTGTATATGTTGATATATCATGTAATAAGGATTATAAGTCATTTGGATTGTTAATATGAAGGTTTGAATGATAAAAAATGGCTAAACCTGTAGTTGCAGAAATGCAGAGAAAACTGGGTTGTTACCTGAGTGATCGATTGATCGACCCCCTGCCTTCGATCGATCGACCTCCCCATAATTGTTAAAGTTGTTTCTTTTTAATGTTGATTCTTATCCCAAACCTTTTGTAGATCTTTGGTGATTATTAATTGGATATTATGGGATTTAGAAAAGATCAGTAAGCCCTAGTTAAGATTTGAATTAATTTGATTGGGATTTAATTGATTAGAATAATGATAATTAATTTAAAGGAATTTCGGTTGCTAGATTCATTTGTTGAATTCTAATTGGGATGCATGAGGATTAAATATAGGACCAGTAGGGGTGATTTAATATAACACTTGGGTATCCTTAAGTTTACAAGAGGGTTTAATCCTAAGTGAAAGAAGATGCGTTTATAAGAGATTTGAAACTATCGATTTTAACCTTAATTAAAGGGAGAGTTTAATTCGTAATAATTCGGGAGATATGACGATATGGACCAGTAGGGTATAAGTGACTTCTTACTGAATATATGTTGAGGAAAAACCTATTTGAACCTTGAATATTGAGTGAGGCTTGGGGATAATTAAATTATGAAGTAAGGTTATGATATTTTAATACGTGGGATTTAAAGAGATATAATGCTACGTATGGGAACTATCTTAGGGTAATGTAAGTATCTTGTTGATAGTATAGTATAGGTATGATAATGCTTATTTGATTGATTGATGATTATGTGTATAACATACCTAACTTACTTGCTATCGACGGGAGGTTTGCGCGTGAGGGCAGTCATATCCTGATGAATCCATGGGATCTTTGATTTGTCACTCGAGAACATAGGTTTATGAAAGACTTATCGGGGAGTTGATAAGTCCGCTGACTATGGGAACGTAGGTATGTGCGTGACCCATGGACACGAGAACTATGTTCGCCTCCAACTTGTATGTTGTTGTTTGTGGTTCGAGGAATCCTTACCGAATCTTTAGTCCCCTATTCGGTGACCAGCGATGATGGGACATGATTGCAGAGTAATGCATTGCACCGCAGCTGTGACTTGTGGGGCCGTATTATATATGAATATATATATAACGAATTAAAGGAATGAATTAATATAGTGATTAAATCTATCTACGGTGATAATTGTAGATAATCGGTGAATTGAGAAAAAGAATGAAATTAAGTTAATGAATGTTTATAGAATTGAAAAGCTTAATTCATATTAATGAGAAACGATTCGTAAATGAATAAAGTATATGAATAATTATATGACGTATGGTATGGGACATACGGGGTTATGATATGAGATGGAATCATAATATGAAAATTAGAAAAGAGGAACCATTAACTAGGAGGTTAATAGGAAACGTGAAGTGTGCACTCTAGTTGAGAGGTGAGAATAGCAAGTGAGAGTTGGATGCTAACATGTACATAATAAATGCTTTATTGCACTTGTTAAATACTTGATTTTTTAAAATCATTTTTACAATCGGGCTCTGATGCATTTCCTTGCATATTCTCTTTTCTATTGTATCTTCTATATCAGGTGTCCAGCAGCAGGGACGCCAACCTTAGTTGATTTTGACGAGCTATGAAGCTATGGAGTATTGCTTAGACGCTTATCTTTACTTGATTCACAGTGTTCTCTTAGTTAAGGCATGTCGCCCAAAGGATTCAGTTATCTTTTCCTATCGGGGTCAAATACTATTGTATTCATGTCTTTTTAATACATTTAATATTGTTGGGATTACTGTAATGGATTAATATTATTTGGAAATGTTTATTCCAATTGCATTCAAATTCTTTTTTGTTATCTATTTGGTTATCAGTGTTGTAGAATAAAATGTGTTGTGTTATTCTTAAACTAGAAACGAATTTTGTTGAATTAAAATTTGTAAAGTTTTTAACACTAGCTTAATTGGGTATTGGGTGAGTTGTAAATGTTTTCGACATTGATGCTGAGAATGAGCCAACTGTATATTCTGTTTTAATTTGGTATGGGACTGGTCACCCGATATTTATTTAGGCGGGGTGTTACACAAGGTAGACAGATCGTGACATTTTTGAAAGAGAATACTCAAACCAATATGGAAATATAATAAACCACGATGCTTGAAAACGGCGAGGATGTTTTTCAAGTCCACAAAGGATACTTTGGAAGAATTCATTGATATGGAGCGTAATTGATATAAACTTGTTGAACCTCATTTTGTACATTAGGATGATATCTACATATTTCAGGACGTTTTCCAGGATCACGCTCCAAATTATTAATATGAAACTTCATATTTCTAATTATTTGTGATTTTATTGTATGATTTTCAATTATTTTCGGTGCCAAAGTTTGAACATTAGTCTCGGCGTGTTTGCCTCTTCACCTTCGATATGCTTCCTCTTGAAAAATGAATCAATTGTATACGACTTTCCCATGTGATTTTATACAACACATTAATAAATTTAATTAATAACTAACAAAAATGATTGAATGTGAAATTATCATATTGGGCATTTAATTATAATTTTTACTATAATAAATAATTTTACTATAAATAATCAAACAACAACCAACTAATATAATAGGACAATTAAATTTACTTTCAAACGAAAATATTTCAATGATTTTTTTTTAGATAATTGAGGAATTGAATTGTTTGCCTAGATAATGATTATTTTTTTTTCTCTAAATTTCCTTTTTTTTACTTCAAGCCTTTGTTTACAAAAATATACAATTAAAATTTAAAGTTTTCAATAGTTGAAAATTTAAAATTTGTAAATAATTTTAATCCACCAATTTTGAGATGTATGCATTAATTCTTGTTTTTTGTTTAATTGAGCGTCACTCTCTTTCTATCTCTCTCTCTCTCTCTGTATATATATATATATATATATATATATATATATATATATATATATATATATATATATATATATATAATTTTTCAAAGTTTTAGGGGGGAGGGGGCGGGGGCGTGAACCCCCATGATCCCTAAACCGATTCACCTCTAATTTAAATATAAAAATAAATATATTTTTCAAATTAATTAAATATATTTCTTGTTTAGACTTTATAATGATACGAAAAAATAAGTGAAACCTAATACTTCATATTTAAGGATGAGATTTTAAATCTATTATATACATCTAATACGATAGTATTAGCGGTATTAATATCATTTAATGCATTTATCTTTCACATTGAAGAAATCAAAAGACCAACCAATCGAAACTCAAAACCAATCGTTTCTCAAAAATTGAAATCCAAACGACCCAAAAAACGATTCATCCATTTTCAAATGTGATTCGTCTTTTCTTCATTTTTTATTGACTATTTAGATAAAATTAAATGCCTCAAAACAGTCCCATAAGCATTATTTTGTAGAGAGACCCACATGTCACCGAATGATCAGGTACGAAATGTCCTCATATAGAAATTGGAAATTGTTCTTCATCCATTTTTTTTGTTTAGATCGTCAAAATCAACTCAGCCCGACTTCATTTTTCTTGTTTAGATCGACAAAATCAACTGAGCCCGACTTCACATCCATGGTTACCGTTGAAACCCATAATCATTCAAGGAAGGGTACTGATATACAATATGCAAACCCAGAGGATCCCCTTCCCTTGCATCTGCCGCAACGGAACTGGAGTCTCCAAAGGTCACCGGTGATAGACTGTCACACATTGCGGAGGATGTGTTTTCAAGGCTGGTGACTTACCAATAGATACAGGTAGGGGTGGACAAAAAAAGGACCGACCCGAATGGACCGATTGGACCGAACCGGACCGAACCGAAAATTAAGGCTATTTTGAAACCGGTCCGAAAATCGGTTCACAAAAACTAAAAACCGATTAAACCGGTCCGGTCCGCGGTCCACTATATTAAAAGACCGATTTGGACCGGACCGGACCGATTCCCATATATATATAATAAAAATAATGTTATTGTGTTTCTTATGTATAGTTTTTGAATTAATGTATATAACTTATGAATTTAATTTGGAACATTTTATATATGTATAGACATTTTTTTATTTTGGTTAAAAAAACCTATGTAAATATCACTTGGAGTTTCGAGTATTATTTTTTTGTATATATATTTGTGAGAAAAATATATAAAAACATTCATAAAATGTACGTATATATAAAATAGGGTCAGGGCCGAATTTTACCCCGGACCGGACCGAAAAAAGCCTGGACCGAATTAGTAGGTTAACCGAATTAATCGGTCCGATCTCGGTCCAAAAAAATTGAGGACCGAATATTCGGTCCGGTCCAAAAAATAGGCAAAACCCGGACCGGACCGGACCGTGCCCACCCCTAGATACAGGCGGTGAATAATATATCCGATCCCAACTTGATATTTGTGGGGCAAGAAGTGTGGATCCCACTGTCGTGCAGCTGCGTTCAGATGGTAGGTGAGAGAGTGGGTCACTATGGACATTTAGTGGGATATGGGAACATGGTAGCCGGGATTGCACAAATGTATAATACTACCGAGGACATGCTGTTTCACCCGAATTGCTTGAATAGTACCTACGATCTCATGGTTGGTGCTGTTCTTGACGTTCCTCTTAGATGTTTCAACTTTTTTATTTTTTGCTTCCCCCTTGAAAATGACTTACCCACAACTTATTCTTATCTCTACCTAGACACCCAGTGGTCATTTTGTTTTTAAAATTCAAATTACAAAATGAAACAGCCAAATTGTGAATTACAGTTTTGGTTTATCAAATAGTGGGGATAACTTAGCTTGGTTTAATTCATTTGACTAATAGCCACCCATTTTGTTTGGATTTCGTTTAAAACTCGGATATAGAATGTGGACAACATATTTGGTATTTTTTTTGCATTTTTCAAACCCATTCAATATGCAAGTAGTTTTAGAGGTTGACGTGTTGTTGCGGCATACAAATGGTGGCGATGATGAATAACAACATAACTAGGGAATTACAGTGATCATTTTGGTATTTACCTCGATTATTCAAGATAATGTGTTTGGGTGGTTGTTGAGGTGATTTTGTTAAAATGTTTTGTGTACCAATAGTTTATGGTTTGTTATTTGCCATTTATAACTTAGGTGTATCAAGTGAATTATAAGTAATTTTTTGTAGAGTTATATGATTTTTATTTATACAATAGTTGTTACTCTATAAGAAGACAATTTTTTTATATTGTAATTTCATATTTCTTTAATGGATTATTTTTTGTTGGTATGGACTCTTATAGAAAATAATTATTTAAGTTTATCAAAGACACCCTGAAGTCGTACTTTTTCACATAACATGTTTTAAATAACCGGATTATTACCGGGTTCATGCGATACATTTCTATTTGTTCTATTTGGTGATTGAATTGGTTGAATTTTCTATGATTTCTTAAATTTATTTCTTGCAATTGAATTTTATTTTAAGTAGAATGTGCTTTCAACCTCAAGGATAGTGTGCAATGTTTTCGTCCACTTTCTTTCTTTAGTCATTTATGCATATATAATCTACTTTACAATTTATATTATTTGCTATATTTATTTGCATTTTTAACTATATCATTGTAATGACACCTCAACAGATAGTTTAATATGCCATGTTATTTTTATAGTTAGTTCTTTATAGGCCTAATTATATTTAGGTCCCATTTGTCGGGTCAATATGCTAATAAGTCCTATTGACTTTTCAATAATCCCATAGGTCCTATTAAACCTTTTTAGGGAATTTTTTCACAATTTTACCCTTTTATAACTAATCATCCGTAACTTCCTTTAGGAAGTTACATAAGTGGTTGGACTTTTTTGTTTTAATCTTTAAATGATCATAACTTTTGATTCACAAATCCGTTTTTCGCAAAATTACTATTTTTGAAATCTGCTCGTCGAGATCTATCAAACAAGATCCATGAAGGCTATAAAATTCCAAAGAAAAAAATTTACACAAACAGTAAACTTTACTGTATGCACTAGAATATGAAATAGTTTTATATATGTGACATTTTCACAAGCAGACAGTAACATTTACTGTGGTAATACTACGCAGTATGTATATATATATATATATATATATATATATATATATATATATATATATATATATATATATATCCGGCGGATCCAAACTCTTTTTTTTTCAAAAATACCTTATATTTAAAGGTTCGTGTGACACCCCGACTAATTAAATACCGGGTAGCTACTCCTTTATTAAATTAATTCAAAATGCCAAGTTGGCTCAGTTAATAGCATCACTGTCGAAAACATTTTATTTTTACTAACCACCTAGTAATTAAAAAGTAAGTGCCAAATTTTATTTAAAGTCTGATTAACAAGCAACAAGTGTAATGAAGAAATAAATAACACCATTCACCATACTGAAGTAAAACAAATAACCATCACAATAGAGTAAAATAAAGTCTGGAGGAAAACTCCTCACTACAATCCCAAAACTGAAATGCATAACCGAATACTGAAATAATAAATGCTAAAGTCTGAGAACTGAAAAGTAAAAATGTCTCTAAATAGAAATGGGCAACATGCCCTACAACTGATAGATAGTGACTCTGGAATCCAAAAGATAGAAGCGTCTACATGCAAATCTCTGTAGCTTCCACAAACAGCTACAGCTCGTCACCTGAATGAGAATCCTATGCTTGGTGTCCCTGTGGCTGGGCACCTAAAATGGTTTTACAAGAAAAAGAGATTTGAAAAGCAAACGGGTCAGAGCCCGAATGTGGAGTTATATTTTAAAAACCTGCAAGTGCTTTAAAAACATTTAAAACATTAAATGCAAAGTACATGTTAGGACGTACACTCACATGATATTCTCACCTCTCATCTAACTGTGCACTCCTAACGTAAGTACCCATCTATAACGACCCATACTACTAGCTAAGTGACAACATAACTAGCTAGACTGCCAAAGGTCCTATCCATATTA
Organism: Sambucus nigra; assembly: GCA_949130495.1. Classification (NCBI taxonomy): domain Eukaryota; kingdom Viridiplantae; phylum Streptophyta; class Magnoliopsida; order Dipsacales; family Adoxaceae; genus Sambucus; species Sambucus nigra. The sequence continues at coordinate 302,224,889 of OX422224.1, forward strand.
CTTGGTTCCATTAACATAATAACGCTCTTAATTGAATAGGGTTTAACATAAACTCAGATACTCAATATGCAATATATGTAACTATCAATTAACTCGTTATATTTCTCGAAACAATACCGTATTATATTTACAACATTACCATGAGGATTCTCATTAATTAAATGTATATTAATCACATCGTAAATATACAATACAAGCACCCCGAGAACTAAGCTGCGGTGCACACATACTCTGCTATCCATCCCGGTACATCACGTACATAAGGATCACATATTCCGAATCTCTCAGGAATAGTTCAGATAACACAAATCACAAATAGTGGAGGCGAACACAGTCACCATCACATGGGTCACGCACATACCTACGCTCCCATGATCAGCAGACTTATTAATATCACAATAAGTCCTTCTATGACCTATGATCATCGAGGTACCAATCTATATCCCCCCTGTAGGCACACAAGTATTAGAGGGTCCTAAGCGAACGCAACCTCCCGTGATAGCAAGTATGGTAGGTATGTCATACACACAATCATATACCAATACTAAGTAAACACATGTCTTAGTAATACCGTATTTTAATCGTAGTACATATTCTCATACTAACTTATAATTATCACAATTCATACTGTTTCGGTTTGTAATTGTACGCGCCATAATTATCTCACGTCGTAGTGGACACTCACGTCTCAACCCAAACCGTCCATGTAATACAACTCTCGTATATAATTTATTCCTCATAATAATCCAAAAGTCCCAAATTTATCCTTACATCATCAAAGAATGTTAACTCTACCCTCGAACCAGTTTCCGGGACTCCAAAAATCAAAACAGTCCAAAAAGGATCAAACTGTCAACTCGTTGGAAGTCTCGTTCGAACGAGACTGTTCGAACGAGATTCCTCTGCCAACTCGTTAGAAGACTCGTTCGAACGAGGCTGTTCGAACGAGGTCCCAGTTCGTTCGAACGAACTGTACCTTCTAACGATATCTCGTTCGAACGAGATATCGAACGAAATCCCTACTCGTTAGCAACGACTGGTCAACTCGTTAGAAGCTCGTTCGAACGAGTTCGTTCGAACGACCTGGGGGCTGCTTCTAACGAGCTACCCGGGGAGTGGGGGTAGAGATTGGTGGTTTGGTATTGCCTGCAGACATGTTAGTGTTAGACATGCATGTTCACGAACTCGTTCGAACGAACTCGTTCGAACGAGCTTCTAACGAGTTGACCAGTCGTTGCTAACGAGTAGGGATTTCGTTCGATATCTCGTTCGAACGAGATATCGTTAGAAGGTACAGTTCGTTTGAACGAACTGGGACCTCGTTCGAACAGCCTCGTTCGAACGAGTTGGCAGAGGAATCTCGTTCGAACAGCCTCGTTCGAACGAGACTTCTAACGAGTTGACAGTTTGGTCCTTTTTGGACTGTTTTGATTTTTGGAGTCCCGGAAACTGGTTCGAGGGTAGAGTTAACATTCTTTGATGATGTAAGGATAAATTTGGGACTTTTGGATTATTATGAGGAATAAATTATATACGAGAGTTGTATTACATGGACGGTTTGGGTTGAGACGTGAGTGTCCACTACGACGTGAGATAATTATGGCGCGTACAATTACAAACCGAAACAGTATGAATTGTGATAATTATAAGTTAGTATGAGAATATATACTACGATTAAAATACGGTATTACTAAGACATGTGTTTACTTAGTATTGGTATATGATTGTGTGTATGACATACCTACCATACTTGCTATCACGGGAGGTTGCGTTCGCTTAGGACCCTCTAATCTTTGTGTGCCTACGGGGGGGATATAGATTGGTACCTCGATGATCATAGGTCATAGAAGGACTTATTGTGATATTAATAAGTCTGCTGATCATGGGAGCGTAGGTATGTGCGTGACCCATGTGATGGTGACTGTGTTCGCCTCCACTATTTGTGATTTGTGTTATCTGAACTATTCCTGAGAGATTCGGAATATGTGATCCTTATGTACGTGATGTACCGGGATGGATAGCAGAGTACGTGTGCACCGCAGCTTAGTTGTCGGGGTGCTTGTATTGTATATTTACGATGTGATTAATATACATTTAATTAATGAGAATCCTCATGGTAATGTTGTAAATATAATACGGTATTGTTTCGAGAAATATAACGAGTTAATTGATAGTTACATATATTGCATATTGAGTATCTGAGTTTATGTTAAACCATATTCAATTAAGAGCGTTATTATGTTAATGGAACCAAGTAATATGGATAGGACCTTTGGCAGTCTAGCTAGCTATGTTGTCACTTAGCTAGTAGTATGGGTCGTTATAGATGGGTACTTACGTTAGGAGTGCACAGTTAGACGAGAGGTGAGAATATCATGTGAGTGTACGTCCTAACATGTACTTTGCATTTAATATTTTAAATGTTTTTAAAGCACTTGCAGGTTTTTAAAATATAACTCCACATTCGGGCTCTGACCCGTTTGCTTTTCAAATCTCTTTTTCTTGTAAAACCATTTTAGGTGCCCAGCCACAGGGACACCAAGCATAGGATTCTCATTCAGGTGACGAGCTGTAGCTGTTTGTGGAAGCTACAGGGATTTGCATGTAGACGCTTCTATCTTTTGGATTCCAGAGTCACTATCTATCAGTTGTAGGGCATGTTGCCCATTTCTATTTAGAGACATTTTTACTTTTCAGTTCTCAGACTTTAGCATTTATTATTTCAGTATTCGGTTATGCATTTCAGTTTTGGGATTGTAGTGAGGAGTTTTCCTCCAGACTTTATTTTACTCTATTGTGATGGTTATTTGTTTTACTTCAGTATGGTGAATGGTGTTATTTATTTCTTCATTACACTTGTTGCTTGTTAATCAGACTTTAAATAAAATTTGGCACTTACTTTTTAATTACTAGGTGGTTAGTAAAAATAAAATATTTTCGACAGTGATGCTATTAACTGAGCCAACTTGGCATTTTGAATTAATTTAATAAAGGAGTAGCTACCCGGTATTTAATTAGTCGGGGTGTCACAGTTCGCGCTAACGGCATCCAATCCTTACCACCATTGTTGGAGCTTCAACGACCCTCGTAAGAGCTCCGATTTGGGGTGGGTAAGGGTGGCATGTGGTGCCGCTGGCGCGGACCTTTGAAAATAAGAAACTTTTGAATAAATGGGCTTTGGATCCACCGGAGTATCATGGGGTGCCGCTGGCGCGGACCTTTGAAAATAAAATTGGATAAATGGGATCGGGATCATCTGGAGTGCCAATTTGGGGTGAATAGCACAGAACTTTAAAAATAGGAGCATATTGGATATATATATATATATATATATATATATATATATATATATATATATATATATATATATATATATATATATATATATATATATATATATATATATATATATATAGTTTGTAAAAATGTCATAGATATTAAACTGTATTGTATACACCAGAAAAATGAAATAATTTTATATTTGTGACATTTTCACAAACAATAACATTTACTGTGATAATATATTTATGAAATAGTTTTATATATATAACATTCTCACAAACAGTAACATTTATTGACTTAATATTACACAATATATATATACACGGTAGATCCAAACCACTATTTTTTTTTCAAAATTACCATATTTTTAAATGTTTACGCTAGCGACATTCAATCCCCACCACTACCCACCCCCATTGTCGGAGCTTCAACGACTTTCATGAGAGCTATGATTTGGGTTGGTAGTAGTGGCATAGGGTGCCGCTGGCGCGGACCTCTGAAATTAAGAGAATATTAGATAAATGGGGTTTGGATCCACCGGAACTCCGATTTGGGGTGAGTAGGGGTGGCATTGAGTTAGGTTTATATCTATAACATTTTCACAAGCATTAACATTTACTGTGTTCATATAACACAGCATATATATATATATATATATATATATATATATATATATATATATATATATATATATATATATCCAAACCTCTTTTTTCTGATATTATCTTATTTTTAACGGTCCGCGCCAGCGGCATCCAATTCCCACCACCACCCACCCCCTTTATCGGAGCTCCAACAACCTTCATCAGAGCTCTGATTTGAGGTGGCATGGGATGCCGATGTAACATTTTCACAAACAGTAACATTTATCATTTGTGAAAATATTACAGATATAAACCTAATCCAATGCTACCCCTACTCACCTCAAACTGAAGCGCCAGTGTATCCAAACCCCATTTATCCAATATTCTCTTATTTCATAAGGTTCGCGCCAGCGGCACTCCATGTCATCGCAAATCAGAACTCTGATGAAGGTTGTTGGAGCTCCGACAATTGGGGTTGGTGGTGGTCGGGATTAGATACCGCTAACGCGGGCTGTTAAAAATAAGACAATATTAGAAAAAAGAGGATTGGATCCACTATATATATACTGTGTTATAACACAGTAAATGTTAACGTTTGTAAAAATGTTATAGATATAAACCTAACCCAATGTCACCCCTACTCACCCCAAATCGGAGTGCCAGTGGATCCAAACTCTATTTATCTAATATTCTCTTAATTTTAGAGGTCCGCGCCAGCGGCACCCGATGCCACTACTACTCACCCAAATCATAGCTCTGATGAAAGTCGTTGAAACTTCGACAATGGGGGTGGGTAGTGGTGGGGATTGAATGTCGCTAGCGCAAACCTTTAAAAATATGGTAATTTAAAAAAAAAAGTTTGGATCTACCGTGTATATGTGTGTGTGTATATATATATATATATTATGTAATATTAACTCAGTAAATGTTAATGGTTGTGAAAATGTTATATATATATTGTGTAATATTAAGTGAGTAAATGTTACTGTTTGTGAGAATGTTATATATATAAAACTATTTCATAAATATATTATCACAGTAAATGTTATTGTTTGTGAAAATGTCACAAATATAAAACTATTTCATTTTTCTGGTGTATACAATAAAGTTTAATATCTATGACATTTTTACAAACTATATATATATATATATATATATATATATATATATATATATATATATATATCCAATATGCTCCTATTTTTAAAGTTCTGTGCTATTCACCCCAAATTGACACTCCAGATGATCCCGATCCCATTTATCCAATTTTATTTTCAAAGGTCCGCGCCAGCGGCGCCACATGCCACCCTTACCCACCCCAAATCGGAGCTCTAACGAATGTCGTTGAAGCTCCAATAATGGTGGTAATGATTGGATACCGCTAGCGCGAATCTTCAAATATAAGGTAATTTTGAAAAAAAAGGGTTTGGATCCACCGGATATATATATACTGTGTATTATTACCACAGTAAATGTTACCGTCTATTTGTGAAAATGTCACATATATAAAACTATTTCATCTTCTAGTGCATACATGAAAGTTTACTGTTTGTATAAATTTTTTTCTTTGAAATTTTATAGCCTTCATGGATCTTGTTTGATAGATCTCGTCTAGCAGATTTCAAAAATAGTAATTTTGCAAAAAACGGATTTGTGAATCAAAAGTTATGATCATTTAAAGATTAAAAAAAAAGTCCAACCACTTATGTAACATCCTCAAGGAAGTTACGGATGATTGGTTTTAAAAAAGTAAAATTGTAAAAAAATTCCTTAAAAAGTTGGAATAGGACTTATAAGATTGTTGAAAAGTCAATAGGACTTATAAGCGTGTTGACCCGACAAATGGTACCTATGGGTAAAGACCCTTCTTTATATGAGTATTTTAATTTTTTTTATTATATTTTTAATAAATATTGTAGTAAAAGAAAGGCAACTTTAATGGTTTATTAAGAGGCGGTGAGACGGATCGCGAAATTGGTCTGTGGTAGAAAATTGCGGTGTGGCAGTTGAGAAGGGAAGCAGGGTGAGTTGCAGTTGTGGTGTAGTGTTGTTGAAATCCCAAATGACGGCAACAGTTGAAATCCTGAGGGCGAAGCATCTGTATCATCCATACTTGTATAAAAGAAACACAAGCAGAAGCAGCAGCAGCAGCTTCCCTCTCCCATTATTCTTACTTTCTTCTTCCAAACATCGCTCCTTTCCCACAATCAGAGCCACTCACGAGGTTCGTTCCTTAACTTCAATTCCATTCCATTCCATTCAATCATTACTGTTATTATTTACTTTGAACCTAAGTCCGTGTTTCAGGCAAAGCAGCCTCCTCCAGTTTTTTGGGCCCAAGCCCAACGCTTGTTCAATTTCACCTCCAAAAATCACCTCCCATTAGGTAACTTCATCAATCATCTTCTCTCTCTCACAGGGCCGGTCCTAAGATTGGGAGTGCCCTGTGCGAAAATCAATTTAGGGTCCTTTAAAAAAATATTGTCCAAAGATATGAAAAACCTAAAATGGGCCCCTAAAAAATTAAACTTATTTTTTAGGGCCCATTTTAGTTGGGTGAGATTTTTGTGTAGTTGAATCATTCTTTATACAAATTGTTTTTGGGTAGTTAAAAAACGGGCCCCTAAAAATTTAAACTTATTTTAAAAATTAACATTTTTATATACATAAAATATTTTTGGACCCCTAAAATATATATATATAGGTGCATACTCTAAAATGAGCCCTGTGCCATTGCCCACTTGGCACATGGCCAGGGCCGGCCATGCTCTCTCACCTATTTATATATCATCAACTCTCCCACTCCCACATCAAAATCAAATTTCACACATATAATAACCACAATTACTAACCACAATTACTACTTGTTGCGCTAAAATAGTCCTATGTTAAAGCAATCAAGACCATAAAAGTCCCTTCGAAATTTGACCAAATACTTGTTGTGCGGAAAATACGCAAGACCTTGTTCCTAATGAAAACCAAGTGTGCAAACTCAAAACGAATCCAACCAACAATCAACAAGTAGGACAACAAGAACACACAACCAATCAAAGCAAAGAAACGACAACAATATAACGTGGTTCACCCAAACAAGGGTTACATCCACAATGGTAAGATTTCTTATTTCTTTGATAAATGGAGGAACCACAAGGTTACACACTCAAACTCTTTATCTCTCCAAGAAAGTCACTCACGAACCAAGCACAAGAACTAAACTTTAAACATGAAGCTCTCACTCACTTTTATCTTTGAAAACTCACAAAATTCTGCACTCTAAAGCTGAAAAACAACACTCCTTAAAACAGAAAATAGACTCCTATTTATAGATTTTCCTCAAAGTGGCAATTTTGTAAATATCGAGAAAAAAACTGTTTTTCTCTCAAAACAACCGTGAACCAACGGAAAGCCACCGGAGAGCCAAAATACTCCATAAACTCCACCTTGGCGATCCGAATGATCCAACCAAAATCTCGGAATGAAAACCATTGAAGTCGCTTGAAGATCACCCCGAAATCTACCAAGCTCAATGCGGCTCCACCTAACCGAGGAGCCTCTCCTCGAACTTTAACAAGAAGTGAGATTTAGGAGCTTTAGGCAATGCTTAAACTTCTCCGTAGTCACAGGTTTGGTGAGGAAATCTGTTGCGTTCTCATCCGTGGTCACCTTCTCAATTAAAACCTCGCCGGAATTAACCCAATCCTGAACTCTATGATACCGCACATCAATATGCTTTGTACGGGTATGATACACTTGATTCTTAGCCAAATGCATAGAACTTTGACTATCGCAATGAAGACGAACACTCGCTTGCTTCATCCCCAATTCACTCACCAAACTCTTTAACCAAACCGCCTCCTTTGATGCTTCCGTAAATGCCATATACTCCGCCTCCGTAGTAGACAAAGCACTGTGCGCTTGTAACATGGATCTCCAAGATACCGGCCCGCAAGCAATAGTGAATACATACCCTAATGTAGATCTCCGCTTATCAAGATCCACCGCATAATCCGAATCCACGTACCCCGCAACAAACTCGGCCCCTTTCTTCCGCTCAAACACAATGCCCGTAGACTTGGTTTCCTTTAGATACCGAAGAATCCATTTCACCGCTTTCCAACGCTCTTTTCCCGAATTTGACATGTACTTACTCCCACGGCACAAGCATACGACGTTGAAGCCATCTCCTCTAACTCATCATCCGTAGAGGGACATTGCTTTGCAGACAAAGCAAAATGTGAAGCTAACGGGGTAGAAGTGGCCTTAGCATTCAACATGCCAAATTTTCCGATGACATGCGAAATATAATTTTTCTGAGATAACCACAACTTGCCAACTTTTCTATCCCGTTTAATCTCCATACCAAGAATCTTTTGTGCCGCACCAAGATCCTTTATGTCAAACTCTCGGCTCAATTTCACCTTGAGCTCCGTTATCCGTGACATGTCCCGACACGCAATGAGCATGTCATCCACATAGAGCATTAACAAAACAAACGAACCATCATCAAGAACCCAAAAATATGCACAATGGTCATGATCACATCTCGTGTAAACAACCCGCAACATGAAGGTATCGAACCGTAGGTACCATTGTCGTGGGACTGTTTAAGCCCATACAATGACTTCTTAAGCCGACACACATGATCTTCCTTTCCCACTTCCTTGAACCCCTCCGGTTGCACCATGTAAATAAGCTCCTTCAAATCACCGTGAAGAAAAGCCGTTTTCACATCCATTTGCTCCAATTTCATATCGAATTGAGCAACCATTGTCAACAACACCCGTATTGAAGTATGCCTCACCACCGGGGAAAAGATCTCATCATAGTCAATCCCCTCCTTTTGTGAAAACCCCTTCGCTACTAGCCTTGCCTTGTACTTCGGTTCTTCTATTTTGTTAATTCTCTCTTTCTTCCTATACACCCACTTAGAGCCAACGATGTGTCGCCCCTTGGGTTTAGGAACCAACTCCCACACTGAGTTCTTTCGTAGAGCTTCCATCTCTTCCGACATAGCACCCATCCAACTCGCCTTGACATCACAATTAATGGCATCTTTGTATGTCGTTGGATCAGCCTCACTAGAAATGAGAGCGTAATTGACCTCTTCCCAACCAAGCCTAGATGGTGGCTTGATCTCCCTAAGATCTCGGTCACGTGCTATGGATGACACTTGCTCAGTGTTCTAAAAGGCGCGCATAGGCGGCGCCTATGCGCGCCTATGCGTGATGCTTTTTAGAAACGCAACGCATAAGGGGTATGCGTGGAAAAAGGCGTGGTCAACGCTTTTTTAAGGCGGTCAACGAGGGTGATGCGCGCATAGGCGTGCAATGGGCGCATAAGGCGTGCAATGCGCGCATAATTTTAAAAAAAATCATATTGCTAAAATCATTTTTTTTCTTATGTTTGAGTTAAAATGACGTCGTTTTGGGTAAAAAGCATAAAAAAAATAAATTTTATTATTTATTTCTTATCTACTATACTAATCTAACCCTAACATAACAAACTAAACCCCCCCAAGAGAACCCCGATTAGACAAAACGAAAGAAAAAAAAAAGAACCCTAACTTCAAGGTATGTTTTATTTTATTCGTAATTTTGTAGGAATAAAATCTCAAATTTCAAGGTATGTATTATTTTATTCAAAATTTTGATTGCATGTTTATGATTATGTTTTTTTTATGTAAGTTGTGCTTATTATTATAGAAACCTAAGTATAATTAAAAATATTAAAAAAAAGGCAAAACGCCTTTTCACGCATAGGCTTTGCCTAGGCGCGCCTATGCTCCTAATGCTTGATGCTTGGCCTCCACGCATTGGTCACGCATCGCGCCTTTTAGAACCTTGCACTTGCTCCAACCGTTGAGTGTTCTCCACCTCAACCAATTCCTCTTCCAAATCATCCTCATTCGGCTCCACCTCAACCGTGTCATCACCCAATTGAGAATCACTTGAACCACTAGCAGATGCACTATCACTATTGGTGGTTGATGATCTCGGAAATACCAAAGGAATCTCGATGGTTCTAACACCACCGTCATCGGCAACTTCCAGGAACTCCTTGGCCTTCAACATGGACGTCTCGTCAAACCTCACATCCCGGCTAACAACTAGCTTCCTCGTAGATGGATCCCAAAGCTTGAACCCCTTTACCCATTTTCCACAGCCTAGGTATATACACCGGTGAGTTTTCGGGTCATTTTTGGTCCTCTCGTCACTAGAAATGTGAGCATAACCCGGACATCCGAACACCCTCAAAGTAGAGTAGTCGACCTCGTGCCCCGACCATACTTCCTCTGGACACTTCAAACCAAGAGTCGAATTTGGTGACCGATTCGCCAAATACACAACGTGATCAAGAGCCGTTGCCAAAAATGATTTTGCAACCCGGCATGAAATCGCATGCACCTTGCCCTTTCCATAATGGTGCGGTTCATCCTCTCCGCCACCCCATTTTGTTGTGGAGTCTTCTTAACGGTAAAGTGCTTTGTGATGCCCGCATCTTTACAATACTTGAGAAAACCACCATCTCTATACTCACCCCCGTTGTCGCTCCTCAAATACTTGACCTTCTTCCCCTTTTGATTCTCCACCATGGCTTTCCACTCCCTGAACTTCTTGAAAACCTCCGATTTTTCCTTCAAGTAGTAGACCCACACTTCTCGTGAATAATCATCTATGAAAGTCACAAAGTATCTAAAGCCGCCTATGGAAACAACATCCGAAGGCCCACACACGTCGGAATGAATATAGTCAAGAGTCCCTTTACTCTTGTTCGTAGATATAGTGAGTTGCACTCGAGTTTGCTTCCCCATCACACAATACTTGCAAAAACCGAGCTTGAATCCGTGCATCCCTTTCAACAACTTTCGTCGATGAAGTTCTTCCATGTCCTGTTGGCTCATGTGACTAAGTCTCATGTGCCACAATTGTAGCTCGTCGATTTCTGGCTCCGTGGAGACTGCCGCTCCACCCACTACCGTATTTCCCTTCAATCTATAAAGATTGTTAGGTAACTTTGTGCCGCGCAAAATCACTATCGATCCCCTTTTCACCCTTTAAAGCCCCACCATCGGCTTGAATCACACACCCCTTTGAATCGAGTGCGCCTAAGGAAATCAAGTTCTTTTTAAGTGCCGGAATGTGCCTCACTTCACTTAAGGTTCGGACAATCCCATCCCACATCTTTATGTGCACCGACCCGATTCCCACTACTTTGCATGTAGCATTGTTTCCCATGAGAATCTCACCACCGGTATTGGACTTGTAATCCTCAAACCATTCCTGGTTCGGACACATGTGGTATGAACATCCGGAATCTAGAATCCAACCATTAACGTGATCGGCAGAAAAACAAGTAAGAACCTCTTTGCCTTCCTCTTGAGTAGCAACACCGGCCACATCCTTAGTAGCGTCTTCTTTCTTATCATCCTTCTTCCACTCCGGACAATTCCGTTTAAAGTGACCCTTTTTATGGCACTTGAAACACTTAACCGTGCTAATGTCTCGAGATTGAGACCTTTGGGAGCCCCGGTTATTTCCACCCCGAGACTTCGATCTTCCTCTTCGTCCACCACCACCAACCTTGGCTACCAAGCCTTCACCTTGAGAAGATGAACTACCTCCACCGCTACCATTTTTCTTCTTCATGGCCACGTGAGAAATGATGTCCTGCATTACATCATTGTACTTGAGAGTAGTCTTCCCAAACATAAGTGTGGTGATAAAGTGCTCATATGAATCGGGCAACGAAGCAAGTAACAACAACGCTCGATCCTCCTCGCCAAATTGAACATCAATCCGGTTCAAATCGCTGATCAAAGCATTGAAGACATTTATATGCTTCATTATATCACTGCCTTCCTTCATTTCTAACTTGAAGAGCATCTTCTTTAGAAACAATTTATTTGATAAAGACTTGTCCAAATAAATCTCCTCCAATTGATCCCACATGCCCTTGGCCGTAGTTTCCGATATCACGTGATTGAGCACATCATCCGTGATATACATTTCAATTGAAGAAATCGTCCTTTGATCAATATCGCTCCATTCGGCTTTGGTCCACCGAACGCTTCTCTATACCCAATAATGCTATAACCAACCGTTGTTGAACAATAACACTCCGCATCCTTCTTTGCCACAAGCCAAAATTAATTTTCTCATCAAAAGGTTTTATCTCAAACTTTATTGAGCCTCCGGATCCATAACTAGGATCTCACTTCTTAGAACCTCCGCTTGTAGAAGTTGATTCGAGAGTATGCGACACCTCTTCCGCCATTTGGAACAAATTCTAGAACTTGCCAATATCACTCAAATTGATTCAAGCCGAACCAAAATACCGAGCAAACCAAGCAACCAAAGCTCTGATACCACTTGCTGCGCTAAAATAGTCCTATGTTAAGCAACCAAGACCATAAAACTCACTTCGGAATTTTACCAAATACTTGGTGTGCGGAAAATACGCAAGACCTTGTTCCTAATGAAAACCAAGTGTGCAAACTCAAAACGAATTCAATTAACAATCAACAAGTGGGATAACAAGAACACACAAGCAATCAAAGCAAAGAAACGACAACAATATAACGTGGTTCACCCAAACAAGGGTTATATCCACAATGGTATGATTTCTTCTTTCTTTGATAAATGGAGGAACCACAAGGTTACACACTCACATTCTTTCTCTCTCCAAGAAAGTCACTCACAAACCAAGCACAATAACTAAACTTTAAACAAGAAGCTCTCACTCACTTTTCTCTTTGAAAACTCACAAAATTCTGAACTCTAAAGCTGAAAAACAGCACCCCTTAAAACAGAAAATAGACTCCTATTTATAGATTTTCCTCAAAGTGGCAATTTTGTAAATATTGAGAAAAAACTGTTTTTCTCCCTAAACAACCGTGAACCAACGGGAAGCCACCGGAGAGCCAAAATACCCCACACTACTACTATTACTCAACCTAACCTAACCTTAACCTACCTGTTGCTTCAATTACTACCCACACAAACAAACAAGTTTCTTATTTTTAATTTTTTCTTAAGAAATTACACTTCATTTCCAGCATGCCACATTCCAATTTCCGCACTTGAAAACAACCATAACATAATCCACGCTTTATCAACATGTATATAAACGCACTCACTTGTTCCATTACCTCCTTGAAAATATTAGATATACCTCAAAACCGTTATAAACAACTCCAAATTTATCTGCAAAATCTCACAACTTATGTAAATGCTGTTTAAATGCTTTCATTTTTAACTTTAGATGTCCATTCAAGCGTAAAACTGACATTAGCGCTTTATCTCAGGTAAAAATCCACAAAACATAACTTCACATATTGTTGGTGCTCTTCTACTCAAGAAGAATTGTTTTTGAGTATTTTTTTTAGGTCATGATCAGTAAATGAAAGAAGGAGAAAAATAAGAGAACACTAGGAAGTAGGCGGCTCTGTGGTAGCAGTGTTCAGGGAGTTCCACAAATAATAATTGCTTTGAGAGGGGCCTTAATGCATCAATTATTACTCTAATCCCTGAGTAGGGATATGCGTCGGACCGGAAACATTTACAAATTGCTCGCTAAAGTATTAGTTAAAGGAAATCAGGAAAGTTTTGGATGACTTTATGTCAAGGAGACATATTTTGGATGCTGTTTTATTTGCAAATCAATGGAGTTTGGGCTTCACAACAACTACGTCGGGGTCTTGTGCAAGCTAGAAATTGAGAAGGCATATGGATATTGTTAAGTGGGGTTTTCTCTTGGAAAGATGGGCTGGATGATTGGTGGAGAAGATGGAATGAGGCGTGTGATACATAGCGAGGTTCTCCATTTTAGTGAATGGAAAACATGAGGGGTTCATTGTGAGCTTTAGGTGTCCCCGTTAAGGGATCCTCTATTTTTGGGCCCTGATACCAATTTTTTGGGCCAACTCCCATCAACCATGCTCCGGACATAATCAAGATATAATAGTGATAATAAACAAGCATAATAAAAATGAAATTAAGAGAGAGCATCTACAAACACACCAAGATATACGTGGTTCATTAATTTGGCTACATCTACATATATGCTCGATTTCATTATATATGAAGGAAGTTACAAGTATAATAAAAAAAATAATAGGGATAAATCACATGCCCTTTACTCTCCTACCTAAAACACGTATAACTATTGTACATTAACTCTCCATCCAATTGAATTAAAGTTCTTGTGAGTGCAAATAATCACAATGAGTGAATATAAGCAATTTAGAACCAAACAAGGAATAGAATAATCTCACAATAAAAGGATTTTACGTAGTTCAGCAATTGCCTACGTCCACATAGTGTTTTCTCTCTGTATATTAATTCTTTATAATTCGTAAACAAATAATTACACGTCCATTTGCCTTGGGATGAGGGTTTTATTTATAGTTATAAAAGCGGTTGGGTTATGTTGAACTTCTTCCAGCTATGGGTTGGCTTGTTTTTTGATTTGTGTTGATCTGCTCCGAGGTTTTAGATAACAAGATTGAGCTCTCCATGTTTATCCCATGTGATATTAACCTCGACTCGAGTGATACGCTTTATATTTTTGGGTTGTGCCCACTTGGGTTGTGGGAATTTGGGCCTTTACGGTTTGCACCCCATAATTGCCCCTAAAACTCTTTGGTGAAAGTGGCCGGAGAGTTTTGTATGTTTGCTTGGCTCAAACGATTGGTCAACCACGATTGTTTAGTATTGGGTTTCTGTGGGGGCATGCTTCGTAATTAATTGGTCACAATAAGGGGCACACTGGTTTAGAGTTTAAAAAACAAGTCATCAGTTGCATTGATGATCTTGGGTTCTGTTCCATATGATTAGGATTCTTGGGATTTTGCTTCTGTTTAATCAAAAACTCTGCACCGTCGTTTGTTTACTTTCTTTCATTCAAAAAGAATATTTGGAGCCTTTATCTTCACACTCCGCCTGTAAGTTTTCTTTGTCCTTGTTTATTTTTCATGCGATTGCTCTTAAGTTTTGTAATTTTTCTAATCATCTCTATTTTTATTGAGTAGTCCTTTCTTCCATTTCTTCTTTTGCAAAAATGATTTATGCTGTTTTAAGTTAAAGGACTGTGGGAGAGTTTAGGAAAATATACTCAATTTCTTTTTGGATAATGATTGTGTGTGTCTCGGTCCCTAAAAATTGCGCTGCTGTTCAGGGTGCTCATTGGATTCATACCTTCTCGATGGTTGAAGAGGGAGATCATTCCCCCAAATCAATTGTTCTTGGAATTCTGTGAGTTCTTTGAGGTGGTTCCCGTCCAATGTGCCCAAACACATAGCGGATTGTCAACGGAGTCTATAGATTCAACGACCTGTATGGGACCAAAATAGGGATTTCAGAGGTTAGATAATGCTATTCTTGGTCCCACACAACAGATGAGACTTTATATCTAAAGGCGAGGAAGGCTGATACAATATTAGTTGTCAACCTTCTTGATTCCAATAAAATTTATTGGGATCAAGGTTTCATTGCCAGAAACTGACAACACCCACCTCTTTCTGAGGGCGAGCAGTACCGAGAGTTTCTTTGCTCGGATAGGGGGAGGAAAATAGGTTAACTTTTCTCCTTTTGCTTTGAGTTTTACTCGATTATACTGTTACTGATGAATTTTTTTCTTTTCTTCTATCTAGCTCGGTCATAGAAGAAAGAGCCCTCTCCCTCTCATTTCAACAGAGAAGAGTGAATAAAAGTTCGGGAGTTAAGGAGGCCTCTAGTTGCAGGTGGTGAATATCCACGGTCTGCCTCCTTTCTTCTTGAATACAAGAACTCTACCAACAGTTTCACAGCTCGCCCGGTAGACACAATACCTGAGGTTCCTCTTCCTTCTTCAAGCGAGGGGTCTTTCTCCTCCTGCTTTGAGTCTTTGAACGACGAGTCCATTTCCGCAGTTGAGGATGAGATAATGGCTCCTAAGAGGAGAATTTTGTTGGTCGATGATGGTGATATGCTTCCTGTCTCCCCAAGGCTAAGGTTCCAAAGAGAATCGAGCTTGGGGACCCCTCTGCCCCCATATTTACATTGGACTTTATCGCCATTTTAGAGAAGCGTTTCGAGCAACTCAAGGTGGATGATCTCATCGTTGCCTTGAAGAACTCTGAATCCGCTCTGGCCGCTGCTCAGGACGCCTATGAGGCTGAGAAGCCATCCACCGACTTGATGATGACTAACCTAAAGGATGAGCTTACTCGACTTCAGGTTAATTTTAAGAAGCTAAAGATTGATTACGATCATGTGGTGATCGAGCGTGATCGGTTGAAGAAGGATCAAATGGAAGCTCTGTCTACTTCCAAGGAAGCAAGCTATAACATTGGTTGTAATGGGGCCTTTGCCGACGCCAAACACCAATTGGCTTTTATCAGAAAGTCCAACTTCAAGAAAGGTTGGGATGCTTCCCTTACGAGGGCCAATGTCCCGGCTGAGTTTGAACTTTTTGGTGAGCACAATCCGGGTTCCCCTCCAAGGGCAGATGGAGATATTCGGATGGATGCTTCCGCTGACCAGGAATGCTCCAAGGCTGCTCGGGGTAAAGTCTTAGAAATGCAAGAGCCGGTGAGGGAAAAGGAAGCCTAAAGCTAGTTAGGAATAGTTAGCTTGTGAACCTTTGTATTTTCTTTTGTTCTTGTTTGTAAGGGCCTTTTCCAATTTTGTTATAATGCAAGATTTAGTTGATGTTTGATTTTGTCTTCCATTGTTGCCGAGTTATTTTCTTTTACTCTTGTAAAATAGCAATGTTCCTAGAGAAATCCCTTCTTTTGCTGGTAATCTAGATACCATTCATGGTTGGGGGTATAGTGTTCAAGCTTACCGTGCTTTTATTACTGCTCAAAAGGCTCTTCAAAAGATGATTTAGGCTTATAAGGATCAATCTGCCTAAGTGGCCAAACTGAAGGACGATGTGAAAGACCTTAACTAGTCTGTACCACTTCCTGTCCTCACATTATGATATTGGGGTTTATTCACAACATTCTAGTATATTCTGCGTGTATCTTACCTTTTCATTGATCAGATTAATTCATAATAATTACGATAGGAAATTCTCAATTTTAATCCCAAAATCATAATGTCTCAATTATTTATATTCACACTTTAACAAAGAGTCCGTTATAATCACAAGTATATTATTCTCAGCACAAATATACACATAGGGCACCCTAGGCTAAGCTGCGGTGCACGCATACTCTGCTATCGAATCCCGATACATCACGTACATAAGGACTACGTGTTCCGAATCTCTCAGGAACGGTTTCAATGAGCAAAATCACACATATTGGAGGCGAACATAGTTCACATACCCATGGGTCACGCACATACCTACGCTCCCATGGTCGCTGACTTATTAACTCACAAATAAGCCATTCACAGCCCTATGTCCTTAAGGTGCCAATCTAAATCCCCCCGTAGGCACACAAAGATTAGATGGCCCTGTTCCGAAAGCCGACCTCCCGTGATAGCAAGTATGGTAGGTATGTCATACACATAATAATCCATATACTAAGTATTCACACAACTTAGATAACTTGTTATATTATTAAAGGTATGTTCTCAGTCCTATACCATTAATCCAATTCGTACACTATTATAATTCCGGATGATATATAATATATTTCGTCGATACGTCTCATGTCGTATAGTTTCGAGTACTTAAAACCTAACCGAAGAGGTTACTAAGTCTCCCAACTTTCCCACATATTAATTCAATACTCTTAACTCCTTATTTATGTCCCAAATCCTAACTTATCACTCCTAAGAATTTAAATCATGTTCTCGCATCATAAAATAGAAATACTCGTCGGACACTCGTAAATTCAACGCTACATTCCAACCCAATTCTAATATGTTCCGGGTTTCAAATATATCCCTACTGGTCTCCCTCAAGTCCTAATGTATTCACATAATCCCCAACTACAACGTTCGATGGCCGACAACACTTAAATTCAAAAAGGGGAAAAAGGTCACAGTTTCTTAGGGGATCGATCGATCGATCGACCTATGAATGTCGATCGATCGACCTATGAATGTCGATCGATCGACCTATGAATGTCGATCGATCGATCAAGCAGGTGAGGCTACGGGTTTCTTCAATTTTTAGTCCCAGATTTGTCCCAAAACTTCATTACATGATGTGAAATCCTAATGCAAGTATATGGGGTCACTATACAACCTAATTACATGATTCTTAATGTTCCAAAACTTTTAAATCATCAACAATTAGACTTTTCTTGGATCAAATCATCATATTATCATAAAAATCCTATTTTCTCTATTTTCTTCAAGAACCATCATATTTCTCTTCCTAAATCCGTTTTTAATTCATCTAGGGTTATGATTTTGTTACTGAATTACTTCCAGTATTAAACTACATGAAAATCCTGTCCAAAATTTAGGTTTCTTCTCCAAATTTCATGAGTTTCATCAAATCCTACACTATCATGGATAAATTATTCGCTGAAACTTAATGAAATGAATTCACTTGCCTTGGAATTGATGTTCTGATCCGCTGGTGATGTTAAAGGTTGGTTCTCTCCCTCTCTCCGGTCACAATTCCAGCGAAAAGTGGTGGTGGGTGGTGGTTATGGCTTTGTAACTGATAATACGCAAATATTGCGTATTTCATCTCTCGAACCTTTGCATTTTAGCCCCCTCGGGTGCCTTAATCTCTATATTTAAGCCCGTTAACCAGACAACCTCGGTTTATATTGTTAACATGCTATATGAGGTATAATTGGGCTTTTGTAGGTATTTAGGTACTAAGTATGGAGTTCAGGCGCATTCCGGTGAAGTTTCGTACGCAATCGCACGTTCAAGGGCATTTTAGTCTTTTCACAGCTTGGGTACCTGGCCCGACATCTCACGGAAGTTGTAGCCCTCCTCGCTAGCTTCGCGTGGCCGCGAACGGTGCGCGATTCCAAGTCCGTATGACGAAGTTACGGCGATTTCAGCGGAGGGAAAACAAGGAATCAAAAGAGGAGAAAAGGGAGAAAAGAATGCAGGCTGCTGCTTGGCTCACCCCTGCTTCATCGATCGATCGACGATTATGGTCGATCGATCGATCAAGGTCCAATTTCGGCAATTTAGAAGCACAGTCGTTTTCGTCTCGCCGCGACTATACAAACAAACCTAAATTACTACTACACTTGCGAGGCAAGCACATCGGTAAGTCGGGTATCAAAAATCCACAGGGACGAGATGCTGGAATTTAGACGATTTAATATTCCGAAATAAAAGTGTAAAAGGTGAATTACAAACTAAAAAGGAAAAGATGCATAAAAGGGATTCTAGGCGAGTGTATTGAAACTAGATTAAGAAAGCGAGTAAAACTATAGGTTGCGTCGAATATCCCTCACCCGAGTTAATTTGTATAAAATGGTTACATGGGTCGACGAGTTATTTAGAATGCGTCTCGTTTCGACAGTTAATTGAACCAAGGGTTGTCACGCCCCTAAATCCGCATAAATGCCTAATATGATTTTGGCGTCAACAAATATCCCGGAAATTGCGCGCGAAAGGTCGTAAGCACGGGACATACATGATATGCCCCGTCAAATCTCCTAGGCGTAAGAACTAGGACAACGCACTCGAAATAAACCCGTAAACACTATCACCAAGCAAAGCAACGCGTTAACTCGAGTGAGTTCCATTCAAACACAACCTAATTTAAATTAGCTAGAAAGCATGTTAAAAACGCGATAAATGGAAAAGCGATAAATAAACGTGGTAAATTTACACTAGAAAGCGTGTAAAGAAAGCAAGTAAACCTCATTAACAAAGCATGTAAATTACACTGCAACGCAAGAAATGAAGAAATACAAACTATATTAATGGAGAGGATGATGAATAGTCAACATTCAAGCCCAAAAGTGTGTCAATCCAAGAAGAATTGAAGAAGAACTAAGCAAATCACCCAAACCCTAAGCTATTCTATCTAAATTCGTGTATATACTGCTATATTACATCAAAATTGGTATATATACCAAGTGGGAATTAAATTAGAAAAGAAAAGAGAAAAGAAAAGAAATGCAAAATATCTGCAGAAAAACAGGGGATCAATCGATCGAGGCCAAAATTCGGCATTTTAGAATGGTCGATCGATCGACCAAATGGGTCGATCGATCGATCAAGCAGGGCAGAACACTGCAATGCAGTTTCTGCATCTCCTCTTCTCTTTTCTTCTCTTCTTTTGATTTCATCGTTTTTCCCTCCGCTGAAATCGCCGTAACTTCATCATACGGACTCGGAATCGCGCACCGTTCGCAGCCACGCGAAGCTAGCGAGGAGGGCTACAACTTCCGTGTAGATGCTAGGCCAGGTGCCCAAGCTGTGAAAAGACTAAAATGCCCTTGAACGTGCGGTTGTGTACGGAACTTCACCGGAATGCGTCCGAACTCCATACTTAGTACCTAAATACCTACAAAAGTCCAATTATACCTCATATAGCATGTTAACAATATAAACCGAGGTTGTCTCGTTAACGGGCTTAAATATAGAGATTAAGGCACTCGACATTTTGGTCGAGTGCGAAAAGTAGCGCGTGTAACGACGCTAGTCGTTTTCGTTTCGCCAACTCAAAGCAAAAACCTAAATTACTACTACACTTGCGAGGCAAGCATATCGGTAAGTCGGGTATCGAAAATCCACAGAGACGAGTTGCTAGAATTTAAGTGATTTAATATTCCGAAATAAAAGTGTAGGAGGTGATTACAAACTAAAAGGAAAAAGATGCATAAAGGGAAATGTTTAACTAGGCAAGGGTATTGAAACTAGATTATCAAAGCGAGTAAAACTATAGGTTGCGTCGAATATCCCTCACCCGAGTTAATTTGTATAAAATGGTTACATGGGTCGACGAGTTATTTAGAATGTGTCTCGTTTCCACAGTTAATTGAACCAAGGGGGTTGTCACGCCCCTAAATCCGCATAAAAGCCTAATAAGATTTTGGGGTCAACAAATATCCCGGAAATTGCGCACGAAAGGTCGTAAGCACGGGACATACATGATATGCCCCGTCAAATCTCCTAGACGCAATAACTAGGACAACGCACCCGAAATAAACCCGTAAACACTATCACCAAGCAAAGCAACACGTCAACCCGAGTGAGTTCCATTCAAACACCACCTAATTTAAATTAGCTAGAAAGCATGTTAAAAACGCGATAAATTTACACTAGAAAGCGTGTAAAGAAAGCAAGTAAACCTAATTAACAAAACTTGTAAATTACACTACAAAGCAAGAAATGAAGAAATACAAACTATATTAATGGAGAGGATGATGAATAGTCAACGTTCAAGCCCAAAAGTGTGTCAATCCAAGAAGAATTGAAGAAGAACTAAGCAAATCACCCAAACCCTAAGCTAAACTAACCTAAAATCGTGTATATACTGCTATATTACATCAAAATTGGTATATATACCAAGTGGGAATTAAATTAGAAAAGAAAAGAGAAAAGAAAAGAAATGCAAAATATCTGCAGAAAAACAAGGGATCGATCGATCGACCGAGGCCAAAATTCGGCATTTTAGAATGGTCGATCGATCGACCAAAGGGGTCGATCGATCGATCAAGCAGGGCAGAACACTGCAATGCAGTTTCTGCATCTCTTCTTTTTTCTTCTCCTCTTTTGATTTCATTGTTTTTCCCTCCGCTGAAATCGCCGTTAACTTCATCATACGGACTCGGAATCGCGCACCGTTCGCGGCCACGCGAAGCTAGCGAGGGCTACAACTTCCGTGTAGATGTTAGGCCAGGTGCCCAAGTTGTGAAAAGACTAAAATGCCCTTGAACGTGCGGTTGTGTACGGAACTTCACCGGAATGCGTCCGAACTCCATACTTAGTACCTAAATATCTACAAAAGCCCAATTATACCTCATATAGCATGTTAACAATATAAACCGAGGTTGTCTGATTAACGGGCTTAAATATAGAGATTTAAGGCACCCGAGGGGGCTAAAATGCGTAGGTTCGAGAGATGAAATACGCAATACTTGTGTATTGTCACACCTCTAACTTACACATTGCTAATCCCTAGCAATGAAATAGGATGCAGCAAGAAGAACAAGTAAACCAAAACAGGAGATAGTACAAAAGTATGGAATAAAAGCAATAAAAAGATAAGACCACTTTCGCGGGCGAACGATTGCATTTAGCATATGCAATAAGCCGTTAAACCCCTAGGTCACCCTAGTGGACGAGTGTCGTCTCGTGAGGGTTTTCAGTGATGATACCCACAAACATCATAAATTTCCTCAAAATATGCCCAACCCAACTTGCGACAAGCCCAATAATGGATAAAAGGATTTCATACGCATTATTAGCAAAGTGAATGAATTCAAACAGAAGTCCAAATCATTAACATTATAGAATGCACCTCATAGAATTGAAACCTTAAAATGTGGGAAGGGAGCGAGCACATGCAAAGTGTGATTTGGCGAAAAACTTATATAAACCGGATACTAAAAATTAAAGCATGCATACATTCAATCCTCGCGGGCATTACACTCATCAAGCGAATTTCACTCGAAATTGGGAGGTAACACACGGGACATGCGGGCATAAGGAGTAAATGTAAATGGAAACTTGGCCGCACACATGTCACAGAAGAAGAACGCTATATATAAACTGAAAAACTGTAATCTCAATGAAAGGATACCGCACACTAAAAGAGGCGAAATGTATTTTCACAGATTATCAAAACTATTATGACTTTTAAATTACATCAACTTAAGATCACATAGGACTTTTATAGGGTTGTAATGTAGGCTAGGCTAGGGTATGAAATGAAAGGAATGTATGCACGGATTCAAAGTGTTCGGGATGAAAACTCGGGATAATGGGAAAATGCGGGCAATATCAAAATTGGAAAACAAGTTCCAAAAAGGCATTAGATATATCATCGGGGAGAGTTATCAAAGCTTATTGAATCACTATGGACAATATATACAAATTTCTCTTTCTTTTTCTTTTCTTCTTTTTCTCACTTTTCTCTTTTGTTTTCTTTTGCTTTTTTGCTTTCTCTTTTTCTTCACTTTTTCACTACTTTCTTTTCTTTACTTATCAAACTCTCATATGCCTAAATTGCAACCGCAACACATAACAACATCATTAAATCCCAAGTAACAATCCAAACAAAGGTATGGAAAGTGTATATATGGTTTAAAACTCTAATTTAGAGTTGGTTATGGGAATGGGGTTATGAAACGAAAGGCTATATTTAGGCTCAAAGGGGGTAAACGAGGGTAAACATATAAGGGTGAGGTCAAGGCTAATATGGGTGATATAACAAAGAGGGCTTATGATCATTTCAGAAAGTTTACGCAATTCTCGAGTCAAAACAATATATGAAAATCATGATCAAGTAACACATTTCAAGTATGAACTCAATTAATGAACGATCAAATGAAAGAATAGTGAGATTACCAACGAATTCAACGTTTTCAATGAGAAAAGAATAGTGTATAACACTCACAAACGACGAAAGGTACAAAGCTTACTTGGTGTAAGTATATACAATGCAACAAAAGATTATCGAGTTATAAAAATCTTAAACCAAATCAATAAAACAAGAAAAACAAATGTGCCCATGGGATTAAAGTTTAATTTATGAAGTAATTCATAATATCAATGATTAGAGGACTAAAGTCTAATAACTTCTAAAATCGAGAACATGCATCATTGGGTTGTCTATTGGATCGGGCAATTATTGAAATTTATCATCGGAAACAAAGGCAAAATGCCCCAAAAAAGAGAAAAAAGAAAGAAGATCTTTTTGAAATTTTCAATTTTTCTAAGAAAAGCATACTAAGTAACTAACATGTGAGCAAAAACATGGACTAAACAAAGAAATGGATAGAATATCCCACACCCCCTAACTAAACTAAGAACCAAGTCAGAGAGGAAAAAAGCGATATTACCCAAAATTGGAGCGATCCCCATAAGAACAAGTCTAAAGCATCTACAAAACAAGTTAGTACCGAGCATAGCAAAAACAAATAATAAAAAGTTGACTAATTACACTAAACTAAATTAAAAAGGAAAAAAGATAAAAATAAAGAAAGAATAAAAAGCTAACTATATACAACCTACTATTTAGACTCCACACTAACTGTACACTAGAAGTCTAAATAGCTGAGGGTCCACCATAAGAACGATTTGACTTTGGAGGATAACTAGTGTACCCTCACATAAAAGCATGCCTTCCGAAAAATATGGATTCCGTTTGAACAACGGAAGGCATGTGTAAGGCGGAAGAAAGGAACCATCGTCAATTAAAAGTTTTGGTGGGACGATGGGGGGTTTGGATTGAACGGGTGACAAAAACAAGTGGGGACCGAGAAAAGCCGAATATCCTCCCAAAGATTTTGAAATTGGAATGGGAGGTGGCGCACACGAGGGCAAAGATGCGATCGTGGAAGGCGACTCGAGCAAGTACTCCTCATCGGCGATAGGATTTAAAACATTAAAGTTCGAAACCGAATCATCGGGTACTTGTGACGGTGTGGTAGTAGAGAATGAAAATGGGGATGAAAGAAATTCAAACTCATGAGATGAATCATCGCATGAAGTTTGAGTTTCGAAGGAAATAATATCATTTTCAATGAAATGTTCTTTTTTGGGGGCCAAAGAAGAAATCATTTCATTGCAAATAGATATTACGTCATTTTCATCCTCACTTTCAATATCTATTACACAATGGGCAAAGTCTAGAATGACTTGTTCCAAAGTAGGTACAAGTACCTCATTTGGTTCAAAACATTCCTCGACTTCGAAAGTCTCGGAAGCAAAATCGTCGTCGGACTCAAATAATAAATCCAACTCATGTTCCCACGAACGATTTTCTTCCCGATAACGAGTTTCAAGTTTCTCATTCTCATACATACGCAAACCCTCACCGAATGTCATAGGTCGAGGTGCGGATGCATGAAAATGGGAACTTTGAAAATTACCATCGGACTCAAACTTAAACTCATTATTATAGGAATTTTGAAAACTATTCGAATTCGTTTAAAAATTCCTATTATAAGGAGGTAAAGGCCCAAAATCATTATCATCATCATCAAAATTCCAATAACCTAAATTTTGACTTTCGTTATACCCGCCCAAAGTAATATTTGAATTTGTAACTTTTTGGGACTCTAAGTATTGACCGAAAGTCATAGGCTTGCGAGAATTTTGAGGATTATAACAAGGATTACCGAAAGAATTGGAATAAGACATGCTTACCCTAAAAATGGCACGAAGTGGCGGATTCCACAAAGTAGGTGCGCGCGGGATAAATTCGAGCGTTTCTAAGTGCTCAAATGTGGAAGTCCTGCAAAATATTAGCAAATAATACAAATAGAAAGAAAATACTATGAAATACTAAATCAAATAAAATCTAAAACAAACTCATCCCCGGCAATGGCGTCATTTTGGTCGAGTGCGAAAAGTAGCGTGTGTAACGACGCTAGTCGTTGTTTTCGTTTCGCCAACTCAAAACAAAAACCTAAATTACTACTACACTTGCGAGGCAAGCATATCGGTATGTTGGGTATCGAAAATTCGTATCGAAAATTCACAGAGACGAGTTGCTAGAATTTAAGTGATTTAATATTCCATAATAAAAGTATAAAAGGTGATTACAAACTAAAAGGAAAAAGATGCATAAAGGGAAATGTTTAACTAGGCAAGGGTATTGAAACTAGATTATCAAAGCGAGTAAAACTATAGGTTGCGTCGAATATCCCTCACTCGAGTTAATTTGTATAAAATGGTTACATGGGTCGACGAGTTATTTAGAATGTGTCTCGTTTCGACAGTTAATTGAACCAAGGGTTGTCACGCCCCTAAATCCGCATAAAAGCCTAATAAGATTTTGCGTCAACAAATATCCCGGAAATTGCGCACGAAAGGTCGTAAGCACGGGACATACATGATATGCCCCGTCAAATCTCCTAGGCGCAATAACTAGGACAACGCACCCGAAATAAACCCGTAAACACTATCACCAAGCAAAGCAACACGTCAACCCGAGTGAGTTCCATTCAAACACAACCTAATTTAAATTAGCTGGAAAGCATGTTAAAAACGCGATAAATTTACACTAGAAAGCGTGTAAAGAAAGCAAGTAAACCTAATTAACAAAGCTTGTAAATTACACTACAAAGCAAGAAATGAAGAAATACAAACTATATTAATGGAGAGGATGATGAATAGTCAACGTTCAAGCCCAAAAGTGTGTCAATCCAAGAAGAATTGAAGAAGAACTAAGCAAATCACCCAAACCCTAAGCTAAACTAACCTAAAATCGTGTATATACTGCTATATTACATCAAAATTGGTATATATACCAAGTGGGAATTAAATTAGAAAAGAAAAGAGAAAAGAAAAGAAATGCAAAATATCTGCAGAAAAACAGGGGATCGATCGATCGACCGAGGCCAAAATTCGGCATTTTAGAATGGTCGATCGATCGACCAAAGGGGTCGATCGATCGACTAAGCAGGGCAGAACACTGCTATGCAGTTTCTGCATCTCTTCTCTTTTCTTCTCCTCTTTTGATTTCATTGTTTTTCCCTCCGCTGAAATCGCCGTAACTTCATCATACGGACTCAGAATCGCGCACCGTTCGCGGCCACGCGAAGCTAGCGAGGGCTACAACTTCCGTGTAGATGTTAGGCCAGGTGCCCAAGTTGTTAAAAGACTGAAATGCCCTTGAACGTGCGGTTGTGTACGAAACTTCACCGGAATGCGTTCGAACTCCATACTTAGTACCTAAATACCTGCAAAAGCCCAATTATACCTCATATAGCATGTTAACAATATAAACCGAGGTTGTCTGGTTAACGAGCTTAAATATAGAGATTAAGGCACCCGAGGGGGCTAAAATTGCGTAGGTTCGAGAGATGAAATATGCAATACTTGGGTATTATCAGTAACCCTCTTGTAACTTCTCCTCTTTCTCACGGTTCCCACTTCTTGCTTTTTGACAGATAATGGCCCTATTGGTTCTCATATTGGCTGATAAATAAGGCCTAAAATTCGTGGGTCAAAATTCCTTAAAAATTAAAATGACTATAATACCCTCCCGGGTTGCCGGTTTGGCCTAAAAATGCCCCGGAACCCAAACTAAACCCCCGGCTACTGTTTTATTACTATTTCGTCCCCTCCGGAGACGTTGGCGCACTCAAAATGACCATCCGGATAATTTACTTTTAAATCCAGTTAAATTGATTTCTGACGCGACTTACACGCGCGTCCCAACTTAATTTCCCGAATTGTCATATTTATGACTTGCGACAATTTTAGTAAATTCAATAATCATATATTACCATATTTACCCAGTAGTATTCAACATTATCATTATAATCAAATACCAACTCACGTCTCGCTAGTATTTAAATCCGGATTAATTTCCAATAAATACCCATTTAATTTAATTAGTCCCAATAAATAAAATAAATAAAATTACGGGGTATTACAGGAAATCAGCCAATAAACTCCATGGATGCAAATTATCACAAATCCTACATATATTAAAACCTAATATATGTAAAATAACTATCTGAAATTTATACATAACATTAACCCTAAACCAGGGTTAGAAAAACCTACCTCAAAGAGCTCTAGAAATGGTGTAGATGTTGGAGAAGATGGAGGACCCTCCACCTCCAAAGATGGCCTCAAGGGGGTCTCTAAAAGCCCACCAAAGCTTGTCTCCATGGATCCATTCCCCATTTTCATGTAAGCTCTCTTAAACCTCCAAGGAACGTTCTTCAAACTCCATTTTTAAATTCCCAACAAGACCTTAAGAACATCATCTTCTACATTGCAACAAGTCCAGCTAGGGTTTCTATGTGTTTGGGTGCTTGGGTGTAGTCTCTAATGGTGGTGGATGGGCTTGGGGGTGGTAGGAATGGGTGAGGATAATATGAGACAGAAGGTCTCCTCCCATGGGAGCTCGAAGCTTGAGAGGGATGAAGTTAGAAATATGGTGGGTTTTGTGTTCTTCTAACTCACGATTTTCTCTTATAACCGAAACCAACAATGGTTGTTACCAAATGAGGACATCTTCTAACCCAAAAGACTTCCCATATCTGGTATACTGCTGCCCACAATCGACAACTCAAGAGATCCAAGGGTTGGGATCAAAACAGCACACTAAACAAGTCCCGCCTAAGGCTATATCTGTGACCCGTGGCGGCCAGAGGACCCCGGTCGATTGGGTTTTGTGGAAAAAACCTCATTTTTTTGAAGTTTCGACCCCATGATAATTTTATATATATTTTTAGCACCTCAAATGTTTGTTCAAATTATTTTTTATTTCCCACTAAGACTCCTATAAACATTGCGCAAGGTCCCTCTTGTTGTGTCGCGCACCGTCACAATATTACCTTATATTAACTGTGTCTGTGTCACGTCCGTTTCACGTTCGTTTCTCGACTGATTCATGTCGTACTTCACCGTCGTGTTCGCACCAACTAATTGTACACGGATATTTATCCATACGGACCATGCAACGTAAAGTTTTCTTTTAATCCCGACGTGCGACGTCACTTTTTGTACCATTCTAGTTCAATCTTTTATGTATATGTTTCCTCAATAATTTCTTCGAATAAACTATTCAAATTATAATTAGAATATTTATTTTCAGGGAGGGGTATTACAAACTTCCCTCCTTAGGAAATTTCGTCCTCGAAATTCTTAGCCCTAACTTTAGGATCCAATTACCTTCAACTAGTTTCCAATCCTAGGGTGTTCTCAACACTATGGTCTAAACCCAAAGGCTTCAATCTTATCAATCATCATTGCTAGTTCACTCACAAGGAACCCTAAGGTCTTATTAGAATTCTCGACCATGCCTACTCACCAAAACCTCGAGATGTTCGATATTCACCAAACATGACACTATCATCTATGAACTCATCATCATGGATCGTTCAATGTTAGGATTTACAAAATTTACGTTTTCTCAAACAAATCTCGGGTCACGTCTAGCCTAGGTATATACAACCTCAACACTTATGATCATACATGCCAAAGATTGTTAAGTCAGTCACCTTGTCACAAAGGTCTCCCCGACCGATATCTCCTACGAGATCCTTATGCTAACCTAGAGTCATCCTAGGTCTCACAACGCAAACACATACGAGCGATCACATCCTCAATCCGTACAATTCCGAACTTTGTGCAACACTACTATCTAATGTCTTATCAATTTCCAATATTCATAATATTCTCAAGTCACAACCTCGGGACACACGACCCAGTCGCACTAGTTACACTGGCTAACTAACAAGAATGTTAACCTAAGCAATCAAATAATATATGCAGCTACATGCAACAATGCGAGACCATGCATACACACAACTAATGTAGAATAAAGGTGTTTCCGAAGAAACGTGCACTCAAAAGCCGCGACGCATCAGCCGCAACCGGTCTAACCCGCATCACTACTGAGCTTATGTAGCATTACACTCGAATCAGAAGTAGAGATAAAAAGAGGATTTGGAGAAAGAAATATTTCTATTGGGAAGATAGTGAATAGAGGCATTTAAAGGAGGAATTCCAATGGCTATCTTTGAAAGTTTCTCTTGTTA
Source organism: Sambucus nigra (assembly GCA_949130495.1). Classification (NCBI taxonomy): domain Eukaryota; kingdom Viridiplantae; phylum Streptophyta; class Magnoliopsida; order Dipsacales; family Adoxaceae; genus Sambucus; species Sambucus nigra. Next base: position 302,254,346 of record OX422224.1, read on the forward strand.
ATTAAAAAACCACTGAATTCTAATGCCACGTAGATACACTCAAATTAGCCCAACATTAAATCCATGTTAAGCATTTTATAAAATAGAATAAATGTCGTATTGTGTTCTCATAAAGCCTATTTATTTCAACTGGTTTCAGTGTTTGGATGAACTGGTCGCCAACTTCCCATTACCAGGGTCAAGGAGGACACAAGAAACGCAACGACTCTAATGACTGCTACGCCAAAAGAAAAACAATCAGATTCCGACATGAATCCTGCCACACGACGTACTCTTGAAGTCTATAACTCTTGACCGATATCTGCTAAAGTCTTAGCCTTGCCACATACCCTAGCTTGGCCCAATAACCCTGACGGGTTCTAACCGCGAATCACCCATCCGTGCCGGACGAATGGGGTACTAAACCAATTCCGGCGGGAAGCTGAAACGCTGGGCTTCCCTCCTTAGGACCGATGCTACATAACTATCATTGGCTAGCACAACCATCTAAACCTAATGAAATTATTCTTTCAACGCTCACCGTTAGTTACCGACCTATTATACCTAGGCCCCTCATAGTTTCAACGCGTGATAACTAACCTCAGTTTCCGAGATAACTCTCATCAAGTGAAACATAGCGCTCACATAGTCTCAATCATCCAACCTCATGGACCGTTGCTACCACCTTCAGCACTGCCTATATGATTCCAATCATATTCATTCTAATGGCATCCCAACTCTCAATCATCACTCATGCCTAATGGTTTTCCCTCAACCGAGTCAATACTAACTGTACAGGGAGCGCACTTAGGTGCTATAATTATGCCTAACACATCATCCCGAGTACCATTTCTAGAAGCTAGAATGAACTTCACCGTGTTCAAAGTCTCCCAGGTGTACCACCTAGCATTGATCAATCTAATTTTGACATTATCCTCGAAGGTCATACCATGGCACATGCTTACAAACAAAGACTGTGGCACTAACTCCAATTACTCCTATAAATCAACGTGACCCAAACCTACTACAATCATCAATGATTTACCATCATTATGCAAGCTCCAATAAGACAATGATTCCCAAATGCGTTATGGATGATGACACTAAACTATGTTATCTCTCTAACCACTTGCACGTCTATTACGAGAAATACGTCTATTACGAGAAATCACAAGTCGTAGCATGACCTATGCTACCCATCCCGGGGTCTACCAATACGAATGTATATCACCACATAAACCTCGATGTAAAAATGATTCCCAAGGGTTCTGAGAAGAGACACTATTGTCATTGTAATACACGGTACACAATCTTAAATTCGCCACTACGTGGGAATGTCTACTCCTTGCATTAACATCTCACTAGATAAACCTTAGTATACATCTCCAAGGAATTTCAATACGGTTTCACATGCCTATCAATGTCATAATCCCGAAGTCGATCTCACTAGACTACATCATCTAATTCTCAATGAGTGTTCAACCATGACATATAACTGCCTCACTATGCAAGCATCATACTACGTGCTAATCTACCAAATAACACAACTATATATTTTGGTGGGATACGAGACGTCCAATATTGTCTATAAACACCAAGACTTATGCCCACGAATGCCACAAGGGATCCTATTTCTCAATGCCACACTATAGTCACTAAACGATAAATTCATACCATCCAAGTCTTGATAGGACACCGGACGCCTGGTATTGCCTAAGAGGAGGCTCACCCTAATGACGCCGTGAGGGTTCCCATTCTAAAACATCACAACTCATTTACTTACTACTAAGTCACCACGATTATCTAGTTTCACTCTTAGGTTACCTTAATCCTCAAGATTGTCTAAACCCATATCATAGTCAAGGTACATTAATCAAGACATACTAAATTCAAGCCCACAACCAAGGGACCTAATACGTTCTCACCACGGGACTAACACTTATAAGTACATTACCTAGTCACTTAATTTCAATCGGGAAATTCACAAGGTTTCCAGCTAAGTCGCAACGAATGCTACACGACGTTACTATTACTAGTAAGGCCTTTTGGTGGCACACATAACACGATGTATAAACCGTATGTGACACCCCGCCTAATTAAATACCGGGCGATCACTCCTTTATTAAATTAAAATCAAGGTGAACAGTTGGTTCATTCTTAGCATCACTGTCGTAAAATAACTTTTCCAATTTAGACACCCTAATTAATTAAGCTAAGTGTCAAAACCATTTTTAAACATTACTTTCCAAATTTTATTTTGAAAACAAGATTTAATTATTTACAACAATTTAATATATAACAAATCACACAACAATAATCCAGGAACCTATAATCCAAATAATTTAAACATTCGACAATTAAATCCCAGCATTAAAATTTAAAGTGAAACATCCAGACAATAGTAAATCCCAAGGTATCAATACTACAATATCTGAATCACAAAGTCCAAATAAAACAACTAAATAATGGAAAGGGCGACACATGCCCCAATAACTGAGAATGCTAGAAGTGGAATCAAGTAAATGAAGTCGTCTAAGCAAGTGGCCTGCAACTCCCACCTAAGCTGCAGCACGTTCCTTCCAAGAGATCCTAAGCAAGACGCCCCTGTGGCTGGGCACCTGTAATATATACATATATACACAAGAGAGAAAGAGAAATAGAAACGGGTCAGAGCCCGATAGTGTATATGATTTAAAAATTCGTTTAGCAAGTATTTAAATGGATTACAGGCCAATGTAACATGTTAGTGCGACACTCTCTTGAGAAATTATCACCCCTCTTCTAATGTGCACACCTATGGCACTAACCTTCCCAATGGTTTATCTCGTCATATACCGCACTAATCTTCCCAATGATTTAACTTATCTTAGGTTACTCGTAAGATTTAAAACTGAACAACATAATGGTTTTAAAGGATAATTTCATTTAGTAACAAGGCTCTCCTTTTTAACTTTATTAATTAATAAAGTTTTCCAGTGTCATATTATACTTTTCAAACAAGTATTTCCGATTTAAAGTCAAGATTCATTTCTCACTTGCCATGCCATAACACAGTATACAGTTTCAAATTTCAGAATTTCATATATATATTAAATACTCGTATAATATATATATTCTAACAGCACCCCACATAAAAATTATGGTGCGTGCATACTCTGCTATCCAATCCCCGTATCTCTCGCACTAAGGAAAATACAAGTTCGGAATCACTCTCGAACTGTATTAACACATACACAAATAATATTGAGGCGAAGCATAGATTCCAAGTCTCTAAGAGGATAACATATGCCCCCACGTCTCTTAGGACCGTCTGAACTATCGATTCGATAGCCTGTATCAAGGATATCTATCTTCTAGGGTACAAGTCAATATCCCCCATAAAGGTCCCATCGAGATAAGACTGTCCCAGCGCGGTAACCTCAGGGATAGCAAGTAGCGCGGGCACGATTTTCACACATAGATAGTATATGCATACACAATCATATAACTATACTAGTATTACCATATTAAATTTAGGTACATCTCAAATTCCATAGTTACGACATTTATCCTCATATCTCATTATTAGTTATCACGTATAATGGTTCGTCACTAACTTTAATTCGAAGGATTTTTCCAACTTACTACGTAACACTCATGGGCTCTATCCTCCCAAGTATAAAAATTCAGTAGGTATTCATCTATTCTCTATCGTAACCATTTTACGTAATCTCTCACTGTAATACGTAGTTTCATCGTTACTTATATGCAATATCCCAAAAATACAACTCTCGTCTTACATTAAAGGGTCCCAAAATTATTCATATACCCTACTGGTCTTCTTTATCTCCCAAACATATTTATAAGGGTGTCCATGAATTATTTCTCATTAAAGTGATTTCAACTAATTTAAAAAGGGAAATATGAGTCTGCCAGGAGGGGTCGATCGATCGAGGTCTGGTGCTCGATCGATCGAAGGTTCGATTGATCGAAGCTCTTGGCTCGATCGATCGATCAAGCAGGTATGCGATTTCTGCAGTTTTGCAGTTACGGGTTTCATCCTCTTAACCTCAATAAAATCCATATTTTTCATTCCCAATCGTCCCAGAATTTGTACTACTAACATTATATCATCATATTATGTATTTCCTACGTAAAGCATGTAAATTTCCGTCACTAAACATGGATTAACAGGCCAAAATTCATCTAAGTCTCAAGAACCTTAGAAATCTCTTTAACATGGTTCTAATCAGTCTTTTCCAGAATTTTCTTCTTCTAAAACATCAAAATTTCGTGGTTTAATCCTCTACATGTTAAGGGGTTTCCAGAATAACAATCAATTCATCACTACATGCGATTTCCTACCTCAAATTTTAGGTTTTCTTCCATAAAACTCACCCTAATCTTTCCTAGACTAACATGAGTGATGCATCAACGAAATAAGCAAGATAAACACTTGCCTGGGATTTTCAGTGTTCTGATTTGCGGATGATTTTGGTGTGGTTGCGTTCCCCGTCGCGCGATCTACGCGTTGGTGGTGGTGGCGGTGGCGGTGCAAACGGATGGATTTTGGGCCATGGATTGCTTTGGAAGCTCTCTCCTTCCCTCTCCTATGGCCGTCACTTGTCTTTGGTTGTTCTAACCCTAGAAGACAACCTGAGACATATGATATATCCCTTGAATTTTCGTGGGTTTAATTACCCAAAAATGTAAAATGTCTAAAATGCCCTCCCGGGTTACTAATTAAGCCTAAAAACTCCCCGAGACCCAAACTAAACCCCCGGGTACACTTTTTTGACTATCTCGACCCTTCCGGACACATTGGTGCACTCAAAACGACCATACGAGCGACTTATAGTATATTCACTTTTATACATCAATATTTGGTCCCGACGTGACACGGGCGCGTCCCGACTCAAATTTCTAAAATTGTCATTTTATTCACTCGTGACATTTAATATAACCACTATTATATATTACTTTGCTCATTAGTAATATTCAACAATTTCCCATAATTACTAACTCTCATCACGTTAATAATTATAACATAATTAATTTTCGGATTTATATTAAATAATTAATTCACATTAAATTTAATAAATCCCCAAATTAATATAGCATAAAAATACGGGGTATTACACCGTACTTCCCCAGGTGTAAACTACCGGTGTCACTAAAGATCGTATTCATCAAATGTTGCATTATTCCTTCACTCACTATTCCGAAGGCTATTTAAGGTTCACTCCTTTGTTACTACAACTCCTCATTGTTACTTACATGACCGTTTGCCATAAATGACCAACAATTCTAATCACGGCTCATAAGATATATTCATCGGCTAACAACCACTAAGGCGCTCACCCATAAGGATAGCATCATGCTTAACATAGGCTGAAGGTGCCTATTCCTAAGTATTGACTACACAAATTTACATCATCACCAAATTTACCATCAACCATGGTATTACCCCAAGGATCGAATTTGCCTAATCATCACACCAGCATTGACCTCTCACATGTGTCACACCCAAGGTTGCATATAATCAAAACTACGATTTCCCATTACACAGTTACAACGCTATAACAATCAATCCCTACCGTTGATTATCCATAATTTGGTGCACTTTCCCAATGCACATCTCATTCTATCAATATCTCCTAAGTCTCCACGTCAACAAAGTTGGAACACAAACACCCCACACTACGACCCACGGTGTGACCACTTTTTGGCTTACATGGACACCCGTAAATTATTTACATACCAAATCAGAAATGCAGAGGCGATTTGTAGCAATTAACTTGATCGTATGCCACTTGGCACTAACTTGTCGTGCTAACCTCTTTGACCTTACCGTCGAGGACACGAATTATAACCGTCACCAAACTAGCGTGACTGGCCCAAACCAACACCGACGTCGAAAGATCTAATACCGACCTCACCACGTCACATCCGAAAGGAACCTTGAACCTAGAACTCGGATACCATTTGTAATGCCCGACCCGGATTTATGGGTTACTCGTGAGTCAACCCGGTCCAAATCGAGTGTTAGGTGTGAAGTGCAATGGAACACCCTATATAATGTTTCTAGTCCAATTTTATTTTAATTACGTTTCACTTGTTTAGCATGCGATACCGGTTTCAAGGTAAACTACGTGAGGGCCCGTGGGGAGCACCCCGAAGTCCAAGTAAATAGAGCTATTAACGTAAGCATGAATAAAATATACTTACCTATATAACGCTCTCAAAATGGGAAACCGCTCCCAACCTGCCATGGTTCAAAGACTTGGCCGAGTCAACTCGGTATCGGCCGAGTTGACTCGGAATCGCAGCTTAACGCACCGATTACGAGTCACGTTACAAATAAAAACGTATATCGGACGATATATGTCTAAATCGCCGATAAATCGGCCGATCCGAGTTGTAGAACAGAAATCTCGGTAGTTTCGGTTATATCTCGGCCGAGTTGAGGTAAAAAGTAAGAAAGAAGAAGAAACAAACAAGAATAGTGAGGGAATATACTCACGGGTTCAAATCGACATACCTTTTGCCAGGTAATTAGTACGGAGAAGACAAAATATACCCACGGGTTCAAATCTGATATGAAATCTTCAGCTATAAATCAATTCTTCATCAATACAAACCATCCATCACCGAAGAAATTCTCAGCTGTCAAAGAGGGGCTTCTCTTCTTCTTTTCTTCTTCGTTTCTTTCTCTTCTTTCTTGTAGGCAGACGGAAGACGGAATCTCAGGGACTTTGGTGTTTCGGGTATGTGCGTATGTGGTTTGAGGCATTTAGTTTTTTTTTTGTTTTAAATGTCGTGCGTGTGTGTTTTGTGGCTTGCACGTGTGTTTTGTGGCGTGCGTGTGTGTGTTTTATAGCTGTGTTGTGTGCGTGTGTTTTGATTTACAGATGTGTGCGTGTGTTTTAAATGTTATAAAAATTGTTAAATGTTAAATGTTATAAATGTTACATGTTAAATGTAATAGAAATTGTTAAATGTTAAATGTTAAAAATTGTTAAATGTTAAATGTTAAAAATGTTATAAAAATTGTTATATGTTATAAAATTTGTTAAATTGTTAAATGTTAAATGTTATAAATGTTATATGTTAAACTTTAAAATTGTTAAATGCTATAAAAATGTAATTTTTTATAAATGTTAAATGTTATAAAAAAATTATTTATAGAAAAATTGTTAAATGTTATAAAAATGTAATTTTTCTAAATGTTAAAAAAATGTTAAAGAAAAATTATTTATAGAAAAATTGTTAAATGTTATAAAAATGTAATTTTTTTAAATGCTAAAAAAATGTTATAAAAAATTTAAAAATTTATTTATAAAAATGTAATTTTTTTAAATGTTAAAAAAAATTTATTTATAGAAAAATTGTTAAATGTTATAAAAATGTAATTTTTTTAAATGTTATAAAAAATTTATTTATAGAAAAATTGTTAAATGTTATAAAAATGTAATTTTTTTAAATGTTAAAAAAATGTTAAAGAAATGTTAAAAAAATGTTAAAGAAATGTTAAAAAAAATGTTAAAGAAATGCTAAAGAAATGTTAAAGAAAATGTTACAAAAAAATGTTAAAAGAAAATGTTACAAAAAATGTTAAAAGAAAATATTAAAAACTTGAACATATCATTTTTTAACTCTATTTTTTTAATGTTATTTTGTAGAATGGCTCCAAAATTAGATATTGGATGGGAACATGGCACTGCCATTGGTGGAGATAAGAGGAAGGTTGCTTGCAATTATTGTGGCAAGGTTTGTAGTGGTGGTGTAGCAAGACTAAAAGAACACTTGGCAGGTGTACAAGGGAATGTCGAACCTTGTCGTCATGTACCTCGGGAGATAGCAACTAATATTAAAAAATTTTTAGCAGATGGTATGAAGCAACGGGCCCTTGAGAAGAGGAAGAAGGAGAAACAAGTAGAGAATTTGCGAGAGCAAACAAAATACTATCTTGAAGATGATGCCAGTGAAGATAGTGATGACGGTAATGAAGATGATATCACCCGTTTAGAATTAGCAGTTGAAAGCTGCTATGAAAGAAAGTCGGAGAATGGCAGGAGAACAACATAGACATTCAGTTTCCGGGGCAAGACCATCCACATCTGGGCTTAAGCGACCACACGTGTCACGATCGTGGTCATTGAGACAGGGGGTTGAATTGCCTGCTCAAGGAATTGACCCTTCAATGTTTAGGTCAAGGAAGTCTAGTCAGAAAACTGTCAAATCCATGTTCTCTACAGATGGAGTCAAGAAGTTTGGGAAGGCCATTAGCAAGTTCTTTCACTTTAATGCCATCCCGTTTCATGCTGCTGATAGTGGACCTGCCTATCAACATATGATTGGTACGATTGTTACGGCGGGTCCAGGGATTAAAGGCCCTAGTGGTTATCAGATTGGAGGCGTTTACTTGGATGAGGAGGTAGAAGAGGTGGAAAAATACATAGCAACTCTAAAGGAGAAATGGCCCGAGTATGGTTGTACAATCATGTGTGACGGGTGGAGTTCAAGGACGAAGAAGCCTATCATAAACTTCATGGTATACTGTGATCGTAATATGATATTTCACACTTCTGTTGACACAATTAATAAAATCAAGTCGACGGATTATATTTTTCCCTTATGGATAAAGTTGTGGAGGAAATTGGTGAGGCTCACGTCGTACATATTGTCACTGATAACGAGCCAAATTTTAAAGCGGCTGGCGCGTTATTGATGGCAAATAGGAGACACTTATTTTGGTCACCTTGTGCAGCACACTGTCTTGACTTGATGCTCGAGGAAATTGAAAATATGAAGTCAATCAAGTCGGTATTGAATGATGCCAAATCAATTACCTCGTTCATATATAACAGTAAAAAAGTTGTGAATTTAATGAAGGAGTATACCAGAGGTAGAGAGTTGCTAAGACCAGGCATTACGAGATTTGCTACCGAGTTTATTGCCCTTGAGAGTCTCATTCGCTATCAGTCTGAGTTGAAGCGAATGTGTACCACGAATGAATGGCGTGAATTCAACCGTGAGAAGACCCGAAGGAGTGCGTCCACTAAAGTGTCGGATTTAATTCTGGCAGATCGATTCTGGCAACGGGCTGCCGAAGTTGCCAAGATTATGGAGCCCTTAGTATTGCTTTTGAATATAGTAGATCAAGATAAAAAGCCTACACTCTCTATCATTTACGAAGGGGTGGATAAAGCAAAACTAACAATCCAAGCGAGTTTAAACTGGAAGAAGTATTGGCAGGTGATCGATGGAAGATGGGAGAGACAATTGCACCGACACTTTCATGCCGCGGGATATTTCTTAAATCCGGTGTTTCAGTATTCATCCAATTTTTCAAACCATCCCGAAAAAAGAGCCGGACTAAAAGAGGTCATCAAAAGGCTAGAGCTAGACGTACAAAAACAAGCCTTGGCAATAAATGAGGTATCACATTTGTTTCCATCGAGTTATATTTATTTCATATATGTATTGTTTCTAAATTGATTTGTTTGCCTTTTAGGTTAAACTCTTTACGGATAGGAGAGGGGAGTTTGGCTCAGATATTACCAAGCAAGCAGTCAAATCTTCTCTTCCAGCTGAGTGGTGGAAAAATTACGGTGAGGATGCACCCAATCTTAGGCGCATTGCTATCAAAGTACTGAGTCAAACATGCTCATCTTCGGGTTGTGAGAGGAATTGGAGCACATGGTCTCTCATCCATACAAAACTTCGCAACCGATTGGCAATAAAAAAATTACATAAATTGGTGTTATGTGCATTACAATCAGAGACTTAAAGTTAGGAATCTGATGTACATGCGAGAGACCGAAGATTTCTACAATCCAATAGACTTGAATTTAATATTTGAGGAGGATGACATATTGGATGAGTGGACCCGAGAGAATGATGAAGGGGTCTTACCGAACGATGACTTAGACTGGTTGGATGAAGGTATTCAACAAAGCGAAGGGGAAGGACGACGGGGGGGTCACAATCAACCGGCACCGGTCAGTGTTCTTCCAGTTCTGATGATGATCATGGTGGTGATAGTTGGCAAGATATTCCTGGTACTTATGGTAATCATGTAGATGATGACGACGACGACGACGACGATGATGATGATGATGATGATCAAGGTGGTGGCAAGGGAGATGTTAGTAGGGGAACAACGAGTGGTAGCTGACAAATGAGTGGAGTTGGTGGTAGCCATCAAAGGGGTGGTTCTTACAATACTGGTACACAGCATGATGGTGGTATGACATGGGCACAAGGAGATGAAAACTACTATGCCACGCAAGACACAGATCATGGTTATCGCCCGGGAATCAGTGAACAACGAAGGCATTTAGACAATTTAACGAGATTCCCTAGTAGTGACGAGTATTCAAGCGGATATGATCAGCAACGTCTTGATGATCAACTACGGGCAATGGGTTTAATGACAGATCATGCATACCACGGTGGAAGACATAGTATCTCTGGGAGTGGGAGTGGCACAGATAATTATGGTCCGGCACAACTTCCAATATCTACTAGTACTAGTACAGGTGGTTACTATGATCGTTATAGAGACCATTATAGATCTACTAGTAGCGGCACAACATGTGGTGATTATTATGGATATAATCAAGGGATGCAATATGGTGGGTCTTCAACTGATAGTTCTGGGTATAGAGGTTTTGGATATTATCATCACGGTAATCAACCGGGAGATCGTCAACCACAATTTCCAAATTATGGATCATCTAGCCAGTCATCCCAGCCATCTGAGCAGCAATATGGTTCATATTTCTTTCCTTACCCAACTGAAAGAAATTACCCCTATCCAAATCCGTATGATCGATACCGCAACTAGATAGGGAGATGAAAATGATGAAACATTGTAATCATTCCTATTTATCTTCCATACAAATTTTTTATCTAAGCTTATGTGACATTAGATTGTTTTCAATATTATTATTGGTTTACTATGCAATATTGAATCTGACAACTCTGCCGCGGTTCAGTATAACCAGTTCTACAATGCAATGCATATTGAATGATGGGTTTAAATGCACATCATTGGTCCACTTTGTTAATCTTATTTTTTTAAAATTTTCTATATTTTTTTCGGAATTTTTTGCGCTCTAAATAGCGTATCTTTGCGTATCGCCCGATACCGCGACCGATACCGCGACCGAGTTGAAAATCGGGTGTCCGATACCGAGACTTTGAACCATGCAACCTGCCGTAACAAAGTGGGGATGCGAGTCTATGCCTAGCGGGATTTATACGGACTGTATAGAAACGAACGACAGAAAGGAATACTCACACGCTATAACCACATGCATGCGAAAATATGTGTATATCTACTTACGTATACCTTGGAAAAATACATATTCCAATACATTAATCAATTTATTTCCGAAAACCTTGCTTGCCCAGATTAATCAACCTTAATCTTCTTTAAGGTTTTCTTTAATCATACTTAACATTCTCACTCAGTTTAACGCACTCGGTTCAACACTAGACACCTTTCCACTTAATTTATTAAAACCATTCCCTTACCGGAATTTACCCTTTTATTCATTCCAATACCCTTTAGTATTTTCATTGAAAATCGCCATTTCAACGCACGCAATCCCCGTGTTAGAAAATACTTATTTAATCTTTGAAAATCCCTTTCGCAACATATTCTTGTGTTAAGTATGGGTTTAACCATTTAGGTTACTAAACCTACTCCCTTTTAACCCCTTTCATTTCTTTATGGACATTAATAAATTTAGCCATTTACTTCTCCATTTCACTTTTACCGGAACATTTATTACATTCATTCAAGTTAGGTTGTATTAACACATATTACCACACAACCCGTTTCATAATATGTTCCATATTTTTCTTATCTTTTCTCAGAATCTTCCCATACCGCATACTTACACGGGCTCCACACCGACGGCTATGTGCACCATATGCTCTGGCCAGTCATTTGGGGCTTTTCACCTAAGGGCTTGCTTTATCTCGGTATCATCCGAGTTTCGTTTATGTGTTTTAACATTTAACAAATGCCCACATTATTCCATTTCCTTTCTTTTACCCGGCCGAAGCCAAAACCCGGACTTAACCGTCCGTTTTTCCATTAACACTTGGAAAATTGTTTCCTTTCTTCTTTAAGTTCCTTATCCACCACACACACGTGATTTACACTAAAATTTTTCACGCTTTAGGACTTAATTCATTTTCACACACATTAGTGTAAAGACATTCTTTAACATTTTTATTCCATAAAATGTTCCACTTTAAGTAATTTACCAATTTACCCTTTGTTTACCAAATTTGCAATTTAGTCATTTTCAAGTGTTATCTCTTTTTCAAAATGGTTATTAAGTTCCCACTTAACAATTTAAACACCTTTTAACCATTTTAACACTTTTTCAATATCACAACTAACCCCACTTTCTTACTTACTACTTTAACATTTTCACCCTTTACTTCCATTATTCACTTTTACACCAACACTTTATGGAAAACCATATCTTTCATACATTTCAAGCAAAGTAAGAAGTTTTATCAACTTCTTTAAACTCGACAAATGTCCATTTTCATAAAGTCTCGATTTTGCAAGAAACTTAAAAATATTTATTTCATAAATATTTCAACAAGTTTACACTATCCATTCTTTCCTCTTTACTAGAAACACACAAAAATATCATTTCTTCACATTTTTATTCTACAAAAATATTCATTATTTCTTTTTACTAGGAATACACACAAATATTTTTTCTTACATTTTTATTCCATAAAATTGTCCACTATTCCTTTTTACTAGAATTACACCAAATGACACCTTCTTACATTTTTATTTCATAAAGATGTGCATGAATAGTATCCCGAATTTTATAACACTTCTAAACCTTCTTTTAAATGCCCATTTTTCTTCAAAACATCAGGGGTGTATTTAATAAACTCATACATAAATACATTATAGCCATTTTCCTACACACACTTTCACTCAAATGGTGGAAAATAGTAATCTGAATTTTTGTCTAATTCAAAACCCACTTTAAAACCTTTATTTGAATCCCATTTGTTCACGAAATCATAGAAATCAACCAATAAACTCCATGGATGTAAACTATCACAAATCCTACATATATTATGCCTTATATTTGTAAAATAACTAACAGAAATTTATACATAACATTAACCCTAAACCAAGGTTAGCAAAACCCACCCCAAAGAGCTCTAGAAATGGTGTAGATGTTGGAGAAGATGGAGGACCCCCCCCTATTCAAAGGTGGCCTCAAGGGGGTCTCTAAAAGCCCACCAAAGCTTATCTCCATGGATCCATTCCCAATCTTCATGTAAGCTCTCTTAAACCTCCAAGGAACCTTCAAACTCCTTTTTCAAATACCCAACAAGACCTTAAGAACATCATCTTCTACATTGCAACAAGTCCAACTAGGGTTTCTTTGTGTTTGGGAGCTTGGGTGTAGTCTCTAATGGTGGTGGATGGGCTTACGTGTGGTAGGAATGGGTGAGGATAATCTGAGACACAAAAGGTCTCCTCCCATGGAAGCTCCAAGCTTGAGAGAGAAGAAGTTAGAAATATGGTGGGTTTTGTGTTCTTCTAACTCTCACAATTTTTTCTTATAACCCAAACCAATGGGTTGTTACTAAATGAGGACATCTTCTAACGCAAAAGACTTCCCATATCAGGTATAATGTTGCCCACAATCGACAACTCAAGAGATCCAAGGGTTGGGATCAAAACAGCACACTAAACAAGTCCCGCCCAGGCGGTCGACCGGGTCCTGTGGAAAAAACCTCCATTTTTTGAAGTTTCGACCTCATGATATTTTTATATATATTTTTAGTACCTCAAATGTTTGGTCAAATTATTTTTTATTTCCTAGCAAGACTCCTATTTGTGTCGCGTATCGTCACAATATTACTTTATATTAACCGTGTCCGTGTCACGTCCGTTTCTCGGCTGATTCATGTTGTACTTCACCATCATATTTGCACCAACTAACTTAACACGGATATTCATCCATGTGGACCATGCAACGTAAAGTTTTCTCTTAATCCCTACGTCCGACGTGTCACTTTTTGTGCCATTCTAGTTCAATCTTTTATGTATTTGTTTCGTTAATAATTTCTCTGAATAAACTATTCAAATTATAAGGCGGGGGTATTACAACTGTGCCATATTATATAGATACTTGAGTGTAACTTGATCTATTTGTTTAATATCACATGCAGTTCTTATCGGTGGAGTAGCATTAGGACTTGCAAATCCTGCCCTTGGATGTCTTGCCGATAGATACCATGTATCAAAACTTAGCACTTTTGGGATATTTATCATCTCAGGTAAGATCCTGACATTAATAAATTGTTATCTCCAACAAGTCTGATTGATTTTCTTTGTGATACAGGGTTGACACTGGACAGTGAAGAAATTGGTGCAGCTGCTGAAGCATGGCCAGTTGGACTTTTCGGGCTAGTATGAACTCAAATTATTAAAGTGCCATTATGATTTTTCTTATGTTTATTCCCTACATCTTTCCATATTTTTTGGCAAGTATGAAAGTTCATTGAATAGAAAACCGCCAAGGGGGCGGAACCTGTGTTGAGGGCCTGTATACAAGAAGGAATAATAAAGGAACAAGGCCAGCTGCAAGACAAAGGAACAAGAACAAAAGCAATTCCCTCAACCTGAAGTCCTCCAAATAATCTAAAACCCGATAAGGTTGACACATGAGGGCTGCTTTAAACAATAAATACAACATACTCAACCTAGAGAATTGAAGCTTGAAATACAGGAAAATCGAAAAATAGGAGCCCCCCAAACAGGGAAAAAGATGGTCCATAGGGCCTTTGTCACCTTGAGATGCAAAAGAAGGTGGTCCCCTTAATCCACATCCCTTTTACATAGGCAACACAAATAAACCAAAAACCTCAAATTATTTATCATCAAACTAGCTCCTCTAGCTGAAGTCTAAGAGAAGAAAACCACTTTCAACGCAGCTCTAATACGCCGCACGACTATGTGACACCCCGCCTAATTAACCCCGGGTGATCAGTCCTAACTTAAGTTAGAACTGGTTTCTCAGTTGGTTCATTCTTAGCATCACTGTCTCCTTTTTAATTACTAACCACCTAAGTGAGAAAATTAGGCCGGTGCCATGTTTTATCTTTCATTAACTTAAATGAAAATTCATGCGGAAACAAAATAATCACAATTAACTGAAACAACCATTCATAATTAATTAACTGACCGAATAAACCATCAGCTCAAAATCCAACAAAAGTAAAGGCAAGTAATCAATCTCAACAGGTCTAACAAAAACTAAATGAACTGTGAGCGACATGCTCAAAATAACTGGTAAGAAGTCTCTATACTAGGAATGAAAGAATGAGGCGTCTATCAAACTCCCGCAACATCCACATATGCTGCAGCAACGGATCCCTGAAATTGAGTCAAGCCTGGCGTCCCTATGGCTGGACACCTAAAAGGTTTTTAAAAAGTTTTTATAGCAACGGTTAGTACCCAAAACATTTGAAAAACATTTAGCAAATGATTAACTTGCAGTAATAAGTAAATATGCATGCTCTCCATATTTTAGTTAGTGCCGCACTCCCTTGAGAACATCCTCACCCCTCCTCTAAAGTGCACTACTAACGCCTTAATTAAATTTTACCTAGTTATTGACTAGATAAATTGTATAACCCCTTGCAACCACCCTACTCTAACCGAGTGTGCCACAATTATGATTTCTAAGTTATCTTCGACATTAACTTAATTAATCATTTCTCTTTTTATACTTATAAAATTTTCACGCCCATTATATGTAATACAATTCACAGCCTGTATTAATTTAACTCGTATATAATGGTTTACCTTATTATATACTTAGCCATATTACAACATTCACAAACATGTTGAAATAATTATTAGTAAATAACATCCTCCCGAGTAATAACTCACCGGATGTGAATTCTCTAAAGTGCTATCCCACTAGGTATGCTCACATAACCTAGTTACCCAAGTCAGAATCGCTCACTAACTTGGTGAAAACATGTACATGTAAATGGAGGCGGTCATATTCCTTCCCTGAAAGCGAGATGCCCCTCACCCATATAACGGACGCTATGACCTGGGAATATACTCGCCTACTCCTCAAGCTAGGGGATTCATCCATTACGCGCAACCTCCCCCGATAGCACTAGAGTATATAATAATAATATCGAACCACTGATATTAATGCACACACCATATATATATATATATATACTATCGTACACCGTATATATATATATATATAATATTAATTATTCCGGCTATACCGTGTACTAAGTCCGTAACACAAGCCTATTCAGATTATTATGAGTTTATGGTCCAACTCTAACTATTAATTAATTTGCACATTAATTAATTAAATTACTTTTGGTGTCGTTCCAACCAATATATTCGGATTTACTCTCGTGGCCCAAAATAAAACTATACCCGAGTCTAAATCCCCGACTCCCAAATTATTTAGTCTTAGCTCAAATTAAATTTAACGTCTTGGTATCGCTCAACCGATATCCCCGGACTTGCCACTTAATCCGTATTTAATTATTTTGAAATATTATTCCTAAAATTTAACCCTAGTGTGTTACACGCAAGTTCCCTCCAAATCCCCATTAATTTTCCTCCCAATTAGTTTGATTATACCCCCATGTTGGTTTCTCATTACCTAAAGCATAGGAAAATATTTGAAAGTTAATTTCCCTTATATAAGCAAACTGGCCGAACTGCCAGAAATTGCTGACCATCGATCGATCGACCCCCAACCCTCGATCGATCGATCGGCAGGTCATCGTCTTCTTCGAGTTGCCTGTTTCAGCCATGGACGAAATTCTGAAAACCCTAACTCCTTCTACCAGCAAACCCAAGCCTTCTCATTAATAACACATATCAAAAACCTCATAAGGGACCCTTATACTGTCCACAAACATCGTTAAATTGTCCGTTCTCTACTGTTTTCATAATTTGGGGAAAAATCCATTTTTAACCATTAACCCATTTAAACATCAAATCTCAGCCTCAAATTCGTTTCTAGTTCATCCGGATTACATCCTACCAGATATATTTATACTATTCTCAGATAACGCATGAATTTATACACAATTCAGAAATCAGAATATTGGTTTACAAAAACACCATGTTTATACCCTTTAAATCCCAAAACGAATTTCTTTGATTTCACACGTCACATGAATATGAATTTAAATACAATTTAAATGCTACAGCAAGTTAACCACTTGCCTTATGATTCGTAGTGTCTGATTTTGGAGTTGTGACTGCCCAACGTTGAAGATGAACTCCTTTGATTTTGGCTCTCCTTTGTCCCCCAAACTTGCCTTTAACTGCTCTTAGGGTTTCCTAACCCACTACGTGTTTTCTAAACTTAATTCAGTCGTTCTCCTTTTTCTTATAATTGTTTAATTAGGCTTAATCCCGTTTTTTGCCTAATGGGCCAAGCCCAAGTGACCCAAATGCCCCCGTGTGAGCCCAACTATGCCTAAAAACGTCCCGTGACCCGTTTACTACCCCCGAGTACACTTTTTCGACTATCTCGGCCCATCCGGACTCAACCGTACACTCAGAATTGACATCCAAATTAATTTATAAAAATCCTTATTTCACACCCAAATTAGTCTATACCGACTTCTGGCTGAGATAAGTGCATACCCCGTCATTAATACCCGAAATGACGTAAATACATTATTACTATTCACTTAGTAAATAAATTTCCCTAAATATTAACCATTCACTCCCCGATTAATATTTAAATATAAATTGCCATAATTAATTCAATTAAAATTACGACACAAGAAATTTTGAATTCCCGAATTAATTAAATATTAAATGCACAAAAATACGGGGTGTTACATACTTCCCCCCCTACAAAGGAATTTCGTCCCCGAAATTAGGTCGTACCTGTGGTGAAAAGCTCTGGATATTGTTCTCGCATATCCTCCTCCCGCTCCCAGGTAGACTCGTCAACGTTGTGATGACCCCACTGTACTCTAACTAGTGGAACAACCTTGGATCGTAACTTCCGCTCACTATGGTCCAGAATAGCCACCGGTCTCTCCTCATATGAGATGTCTGGCTGTAATTAATTTCCTCGAGTGGAATGTGCCAGAAGGCCCTCTCGCTCCTTCGATATTTCTTCAGCGATGCCACATGGAACACATCGTGTATCCGCTGAAGATGCTCTGGCAATCCCAGTCTATATGCTACCGGTCCCATCCTCTCAATAATAGGGAAAGGTCCCACGTACCTCGGTGCTAACTTACCCTTCTTGCCGAACCTCATCACCCCTTTCATAGGGGACACCCGGGCTAATATCTGGTCCCCAACCTCTAACTCCACATGTCTCCGTGAAGCATCAGCGTAACTCTTCTGCCTATCCTGAGCTATCCGAATCCACCCTGGGATCAACTCTATCTTGGCAGACGTCTCTTGAACAATCTCCGGCCCCAATAGCTTGTTGTCCCCCACCTCTAACCAACAAGCGGGTGAACGACAAGGTCTCCCGTATACTGCCTCGAACGGTGCCATGCCGATCGTGAATTGGTAAGAGTTAAATGCGAACTCTACCAAAAGAAGACATTTCTCCCAACCTCCCCCAAAATCTAATATACACATTCTGAGCATATCTTCCAGCATCTGATTGACTTTCTCAGTCTGCCCGTCGGTCTGTGGGTGATAGGCTGTACTCAAACGTAACTCTGTGCCCATGGCCTCCTGAAAGCTCTGCTAAAAGTGGGCCACAAAGATTGTCTCTGTCAGACACAATATTAATCGGCACCCCGTGCAGCTTAACAATCTCTGCTATGAATAGCTGCGCATATCGCATCGTCTCAAAGTCTGTGCGAACCGGCAAGAAGTGGGCCACCTTGGTCAACCGATCCACAATGACCCATATGGAATCGTGACCCCTCTGTGATGCAGGTAACCCTGTAATGAAGTCCTTGGAGATGCTCTCCCACTTCCACACAGGAATTTCCAGCGGCTGTAGCATCCCTGATGGTCTCTGGTGGTCAACTTTCACAAGCTGACACGTGGCACATTTCGAAACAAACTCTGCTATGTCCCGTTTCATTCCTGCCCACCAATACTGCCTCCTCATATCCTGGTACATTTTATCCCCACCGGGATGTACCGCGAATATTGACCCATGGGACTCTGTCATAACCGCGTGCCGCAACTCCTCATCCTCTGGCACAATTAACCTCCCATTAAGGCGTAGGCCTCCTTCCGAGCTGATCGAGTAACCCTCTGCTCCCTCAGCTAACAACTGGCTCATCCTATCCCGGCAGATCTGATCTTCTGCCTGAGCCCTCACAACACGCATAATGATCTCAGGTGTGATGGATAATGTTGACATGCAGGCCCTGGCTACATCATCCTCATATCGAAGCTCTCTCCACTTTGCTTTCCAGGCTTATGATATTTCCCCAGTCGGTCTCTGGCTCAATGCGTCTGCCACCACATTAGCCTTACCAGGATGATACTGAATATCAAACTGGTAGTCTTTCACGAATTCTAGCCATCGCCTCTGCCTCATATTCAGATCCTTCTGCGTGAAGAGATACTGAAATGACTTGTGATCCGTGAACAAAGTGAACTGCTCTCCTAAAAGATAATGTCTCCATATCCTCAAAGCAAAAACGACCGCTGCTAGCTCCAGGTCGTGAGTGGGGTAATTCCTCTCGTGGGGCTTTAGCTTTCTGGACGCATACGCTATAACCCTTTCCTCCTGCTGAAGTACACCCCCAAGTCCCTGTAAGGATGCGTCAGTGTAAACTCGATACTCTAGTCCTCCCTTTGGCAAAGCAAGTACGGGTGCAGATGTCAACTTGTCCTTTAGCTCGTCGAAAGCTAATTGACAATGATCACTCAAAGTGAAAGGTATCCCTTTCCGAGTCAGATTCGTCAAAGGGCCCGCAATCTTTGAGAATCCTTTGATGAACCGCCTGTAATAACCGGCCAATCCCAGAAAACTGCGCACCTCGGTCGGTGTCGTGGGCTGCCCCCACTCCCTCACCGCCGACACCTTACTCAGATCTACCGCAATACCCCGGTCTAACACCACGTGGTCAAGAAACTGTGTTTCATATTTTCTCGCTAAGGAAATATCTTAGAGACGATTTGGCTCATTCTCACATTTCTTTGGAGGACATCGATCTCCAGCCTGATAGCTCCTACGAGTAGGGGCCGATTGCTATTTTGGACCGAAGTGAGCGGAAACTGCGGTCAAAGATAGTTCCGTTAGTTCGTGGTCAGTGGCGACATCATAATGTCGAGGAGTCCACATGGGAGCGCGAGGATGAGATGCGCGAACGTTATCCAGAGTTGTTCTTACCAGGTACTTTCTAATTCCGAATTTCGGGACGAAATTATGTTATTAGGGGGGAAGTATGTAATACCCCGTATTTTTATGATATTTATTTATGGGATTAATTGAATTAAATGTGTATTAATTGGGAATTAATCCGGATAAAAATACTAGCGAGATGCGAGTTGGTATTTGATTTTAATGAGTATATATGGCTATATATGAATATGGAAATTATGAAATTTGTCGTGAGATTGAAATACGACAATTTGGAATTTTGTTGGGACGCGTGTGACAGTCGCGTCAGGAATATAATTATTTTAATTAAAAAGTGAATTTTATTTTTACTAACCGTATGGTCGTTTTGAGTGCGCCAACGCGTCCGGAAGGGTCGAAATAGTCAGAAAACACTAGCCGGGGGTTTAGTTTGGGTCCCGGGGCATTTTTAGGCCATACCGGCAACGTAAAAGGGTAGCTTGGTAATTTTAGAATTTGGGGAATTAAAACCCACGAAAATTAGAGTTAAAAATCTGACTTAGTCTTAACCCACTAAGCCATTTCCAACCCCAATCTAGGTAGTGGGCTACGGGAGAAGTTTAGAAACCTTAAACTTGCCAAACCTACCTCCATCTCCATTGTCATCCTTAGAGAAAAGCAGGTAGAGAGGGAAAGGAAGGAAAATTCTGCACAGAGAGAGGGAGAACAAATCAACCTTCATCAATCCAACACCAAATTCAGAGAAAGATTAGAGGCAAGTGGTTTAATTTCGTTTTTGCAAATAATGCTTCTTCCATGTGTAGGAAATTCATATAATTGTATTGTTTTTGGGAGATCTATAAAAACCCATGAAATTGGAGTTGTGAATTCAGATTTTAATGTAGGATTGCATGTAGAACTGTTATTGGATGATTGAACTAAGAGAATTACTACTTTTTATATGCAAAAACGGATTTAATTATAACTATGGAAGACTTTAAATTTCTAGGGTTCATGTTCTTGAAAATTGGGGAAAAATTAGAGAGATTTGATGATTAGATGTGGTTTGGGATGATTAGACCCCATATAAATGTTGTTATACGAATTTAATATGTTTAGGGATGATTAGAAACCTTGAAACCTTGTTGGAATGCCATTTAGATGGGATTAGAGGTGAAGAAAAGTTGGAAAAACGTAATAGGAATTTTCTGGGCTCAAACTGTCACCTCGTTCGAACGAGCTTCTAACGAGTTGACAGTTTGCCTTCTAACGAGAGGGATGTTCGTTCGATGCCTTTCGTTCGAACGAGATCTCGTTAGATGCCCAGTTCGTTCGAACGAACTCTCGTTCGAACAGCCTCGTTCGAACGAGACTTCTAACGAGCTGACAGTTTAGGCTTTTTGGCCTGTTTTGATTCCACATGTCCCGTAACCTTGTTTAATTGTAGAGATATCATTCCCTTGATGATAAATTGATATAGTTGGGACATTTGGGATATATTGAGGAATAAAACCTAGAAGTGCAATTCGAATTGGATGGAAATTGTGAAATAGGACGTGAGTGACTATTACGATGTGAGAATTATTAACGGCTTAAATAATTGAATTAACCGGGAACTTATGAATTGTGCAACATTATAAGTCGGTACGAGAATGAGAAGTGTACCACAAATAAATTACGGTGATTACTAAGATGTGTGTATACTTAGTATATGTATATGATTTTACGTGTATGACATACCTACCATACTTGCTATCACGGGAGGTTTACGTTCGCTTAGGGCCCTCTAATCCTCGTGTTGCCCGGATTTAGATTGGTACCTCGAGAACATAGGTCAGAGAAGGACTTGTTGGGATGTTAATAAGTCTGCTGATCGTGGGAGCATAGGTATGTGCGTGACCCATGTGATGTGACTGTGTTCGCCTCCATTGTTTGTGATTTGCTATTATCTGAGAACGATTCCTGAGAGATTCGGAATACGTGATCCTTATGTACGTGATGTACCGGGATGGATAGCAGAGTATGTGTGCACCGCAGCTTAGTCTCGGGTGCTTGTATTGTATATTTATGGCGTGACTAAGATACACTTAAATTAAAGAACTTTCATGTTGGTATTGTGAGTATAAATACAGAAACGCTTTGAGTAACTATAAAGGGATAACCTGTAATGAATTGTATTACTAATAATTGAGAATCCGAGTTTAAGTAAAGCCCTCTTTTTAGTTGATAACGTTAGAATGCTTAATGAGAATCGAGTATTAAGGGGTAGAACTTATTACGGGTTCGTTAGATATGTATGTCACTTAGATGGGTACGGTACGTTAGGAGTGCACAATTAGTCGAGAGGTGAGCATTTCATGTGAGTGCACGTCCTAACATGTATTTTGCATTCATTGTTTTAATGTCATTAAAGCACTTGCTATTTTTAAATACTCTCCACTTTCGGGCTCTGACCCGTTTGCTTTCAAATCTATTTTTGTAAAAACTATTTTAGGTGCCCAGCCACAAGGACACCATGCATAGGATTTTCATTCAGGTGACGAGCTGTAGCTGTTTGTGGAAGTTACAGGACTTTGCTAGTAGACGCTTCATCTATCTTGACTCTATATTCAGCTTTCATCAGTTGTAGGGCATGTCGCCCATTTCTATTTGAAACATTTCCTATTTCAGATTTTCAGACTTTTGGCATGTAATTAATTCAGGATATTTTGTTTTACTTAGTTCAGTTGTGGGATTGTTGTGAGGAGTTTTCCTCCGGACTTATTATTATGTTGTTGGTTATTCTATTGTTTCGTTATGGTGAATGTTGTTATTCTATCATTATCCTCTTATTGCATGTTAATCAGAGTTAACTTAAAAATTTGGCAACTCACTTTTTAAATACTAGGTGGTTAGTAATCATTAAAATGTTTTCGACAGTGATGCTGTTAACTGAACCAACTTGGCATTTTGTATTAATTTAATAAAGGAGTAGCTACCCGGTATTTAATTAGTCGAGGTGTCACAAGTGTATTGTTAAGGGATGCCCTTTAAGGGCTAGATATATAGTTGATTGTTGTTATATTCTTGTTACGTTTCTTTTTTTTTTTATATTTTTGTCTTGATTGTTGAAACATTTTCAATATGTTGCCTTGTAGCCGGGCACAAAAAGAAGAAACTTTCTCCCTGCCAGTTCAATTCCGCCAACTTCGATAAGATTTAGAAGATCAAGCAGCCTTTAAGCTTTACAAACCATCCTAGTTGGCCAATATGCTGCTCTCTTTTAAGCCATCTGATACTTGCCACAAGTACTTCCTTTTTAGCTTGGCCAATGGCTATACGTACTTTATCAAGGCCACATTCATGTGGGCTTTACGTCTCCAATGCTGTTGCTGGTACTTTTGGTTCTTATTCTAACTTGACTTCGGACTCGCTCGAGTCGTTAGACGCAAACTAGGTTGTTGCTGAGGCCTTACCTGAGCAATCTTTGTTGAGATATAAAACGAGGAAGAAATGGTCCCTGGCGCATTCCCAGCTTGCTCAACGAAATCATTGGGAAGAGCTTCCCTCATCCTCTGCTCGGTTGCTAGGTTGCTCCAGCCTCCAAGACATTGAAATCTGCCAACACAGGGGAGAGCTTGCCTCTATTTTCAAAGGAGACCAAGCCCAGGGTAAGGGTAAGGAGCTAGCGTACAACTTGCTCAAGCCTGCCTTCGCCAAGGGCATGCTTATCATCACCAAATCATCGGTTGTGTCCACTCCGGAGGTTACCTCTGAACTGCGGATAACCGCTCCTCACCAATTCCTGCTAAAACCTCTCTTTAAATACCCCTCACATCATTTATTATACATTACCATTGCTCCCACTCCACTCACTTTTCGAATTTCACTTCCCAAAAACATTACTAGTGTAAACATTGTTTGACGTCAAAGCCTCACTTTGACTTGGTGTAAAATTTATTACCCCATCCAAGGTGTTTGGTCTGTCTCTGGTTAAAACCTTTTTGTTCTCTCACCCTCTCTATTACGGCTCTTGGGAAACCTTTACTGTCATTATTGATTGCTTATTGAGGGAATTTGCTACTTTTTCCATCAAATGGTTTACGTTAACCTCTCCAGATCTCTCTCTCTCTCCTTACTCTATGACCGTACTTTCACATCTTTACCTGCAAGCTAACGGACGATTAGAATACTATCATTTTACTCTAATAAAAAGAGGTATGGAGAGTACATTGTATATTGATGTTCCCCAAAATAAAGAGGAATCTATGTTTAATAAAAGAGACCATTCACACTTTAGCACTTTTGTGGAAGATCTTGGATCATCGGACACCAGTGGGAAGATTAACAAATCCTTTTTGATTTATTATATATAACACTTTCTCGTGGAACGTGTAAAGTATCTAAAATGTATGTGAATATATATCTTTATATTAGTATACAACAATAGTTTTAAGTAGTAAAGGGACTTAAGGGTGTTGACGAGAAAGAATATATATTTGGGTTAGGGAATTTAAGTGAATGCACTGTGGTGGATGGAGATGGAGATGGTGGGCGATTGTGGTGATGATTGGTGAATGTTTTAATATCTTTTTATGATGAAGGTGGTTGGGTGGCCAATTTAACAACGTCTGATGGAACTTGGTGGCGCTGTTGGTTAGGCTTCAATTGGAGAGAATATGCGGAGATGAAGGTGAGATAATTTAGTGTAGATATGGATTGGAAGTCGATGGTGGTGATGAGGCGGTGGTAATGGATGGGCTTTTGTGAGGAAATAAGTTGGTCTGTTTAACTATTTATTTTGGCTTATTTAATTTGAAAGGTAAGCCGAGTTCTAAAACGGACTGGAAGGCTGATTAATCGCCTTCTGGGCGGTAGAAGGTGATAGACCATGTACTTTTATTGAAAATCTGCTAACAAAGGGGTGGGATTTAGATGGCCGTTTAATATGCTGGAAGGTCAAAAGGTGTTTTTAATTTTTAATTTTATAGCTGTTATTCTTAAAAGCTAACTTTTAGTTTGTTTTAAAGCCATCTTTTTTATTTAATCTGTAATCCCTATAATGGCTTCATATTATTGTTATTAATGGGTGTGCTTACTAGTTTTTTTTAAAACTTGGACTTATTTTTGTTCTAATAAGACATTACTAGTAGTTAAATAATTTTGTTAGAGGTTGCATGTTTCTCAAATATCTTTGTGTGTCTTTCTTTGTGAAGAAACCATGGAATTGAGCGATTTCTTTACTTGTCAGTGCAGGCTTCTATTCTGTTGTTTACTCCCCTCTTTTCCAGGCTTATTTTGCAACTTCAGCTCCAACCTCAAGAATTTGTCACAGGTTTGACTGTTTGACTTGCTCTTAAGCTTTTGTTATTGTTTGTGGGGAGAGCGAACTCATTACAAAATATCAACACTCATGGGCTAGCAAAGATATGGCTGCAATTTGAACTCTCACGGATTCCTATAAAAAGTATAAGATCTTTTAAAAGATCTTATTTTGTTTTTAGACAAACTTTACAGCAAACGAAGCAACTTTGCGAGCGCGACGCTTTTCTTCGCTGCATTGAAAGGCCAACGAGGGAGGTCGCGAGTAAGCAAATTGCAATTCGGAAAACTGTTCTTGCAAGGGCATGACCAACGAAGGAAAGTTTTGCTAGCGTGACCAGTCCGCGAGCATCCCAGATCTGGTCAAGTGAAAGGAAAAGCTATGTATATTTAAACCTTGATAAAAAATTCATATGATATACTTATGTAATATTTCTGAAAATAGATTTATGTATGAAGAATATATTTGCATACCTATATCACCAATACCAAAATCATATAACAACACACACAAATCAATTTTCCAATTACGAAAAGTTAATTTGAATATGACAAAAGTGTATCAAAGTCATCTAAGTCCTTTTACCTCAACATAAAGTGACATTCCCAAAAATGTGAACATGAATGATGTCGAGATGAGTTTGATGAAGCATTCTAGAGAATGTGATTTGATATTAAGTTTTGCCTGAACGACCTTAAGGACTTCAGACTCAAAGGATACTTTGTAGAACGGAATAAAACAATCTAAATGATCCAGGGGTACATGAGTATACATATACTCTTACGGTCTCCCTATTTATCTATTCCGTGAAAAGATATACAAAACAAAAGATTACAAGCAAAGTAAGCAAATCTATTAACCTACGACATATGGTAAAGCTTGGCAAAAGACGAGATTAAGCTAACACCTATTAACCTTAACAACAAGAACCCAACCAATCCAAAATGAGTACCTGTTCCTTTTAAACTGTCATACACTTGCAAGGAGGATCATAATACCAATATATATAAAGACATTTAATTAGGATGTAACAAGATGAATGTGAGATATATTAGTATCAAGTTTGTAATCGTATAATTATTCAAAGTATATCAAAAGTCTATTAAGTATGCATCATAAGATATAACAATAATACATTGTACTTCATCTCTTATGTGTATATGCTCCCCCAACTCATTATCATGTGAAAAATGTCATATTGTCATTAAATAAATTTCCCCTTTAATTTAACCTTCTCCCTTTTTTCTGTCATGGATTGGCAAAGGAAAGAACATTAAGTAAATAGGTCTAGTTAATGATACAATGAAACTTTTCATATCAAATGGATTAAAGTAGTATATACAGTAAGGAAATATAATCCAATTCATTGAACATATAAAAAATGTAAAGCAACTTACTCAACAAATTTACGAGTTAAAATGATATAAGGCATACAAAATTAACATAATGAGCATGGCCAATAGAAAAAAATCATAAAGCCCAAATGTCAATATATACTCCTCCTTATTAAACACGCCCTAACATGATGTAGCATAAACTCGGGAAGTACAATGTAAAATGTAGAACCTAAGAACACAATTTTTTTCTCCTCTATCCTATAGTTATCTCCCTCTTGTCACAATGTGATTCTCCCACTTAATAAATTCTTCTCTCCCATTGAGAATCTTCTCCATCTTTTAAGAAAGATGAAAGATTAAGGAAATGAATTAACAAAGACACAAGAAAATAAACCATAAGAAAATACTATTGAAATTAAGCTAGAGTTTAAAACATGCTATATATTACAATAAGCACAAGGAGATGCGTAAAACGGGATATTACTCACGTGGTGTAGTATAAAGGCATAAAAAATCAATAATGATAAAACAAGCCAGTTATGTATAAAAATTATCATCAAGATTTTAGCATTAAAAATCAAAATGTACTTAAATCTCCAAAATAAGTACAACCAATAAATAGTTTATGATTATGACAAAGCAAGTTCGTAGGAAATAAGTCTAAGAACTTACGATCAATTTAAAGGTCATAAATCATCCAAAGGCATGGTTCAAAGTCTCGGTCTCGGTCCCTGTATCGGACGCTCGATTTTCAACTCGGTCGTGGTATTGGACGATACACAAAGCTATTTAGAGAGAGCAAAAAATTCCGGAAAAAATATAGAAAATAAAAAAAAATAAGATCAACAATGTGGACCAATCATGTGTTCAAAACCATCATTTAATATGAATAACATTGTACAATTGATTATACAGACGCGCGTCGGACTTGTCATATTCAATATTCCATATATAGAGGAAACAAATGTTATTTTTTATCCAAGAGGATACAAATGTTATTTTTTTTACAAAAAGAAAACAAATGGTATTTTTTATAAAGTTAAAATATTATATTTTTAGTGAGAGGATACAAATGTTATTTTTTTTCAAAGAGGATATAAATGTTATTTTTTAGTAAGTTATTTATTTTTTTTACAAAAAGGATACATATGTTATTTTTTTTACAAAGAGGATATCAATGTTATTTTTTAGTAAGAGAGTACAAATTTTTTTAAAGAGGATACAACTGTTATATTTATACAAAGAGGATACAAATATTATATTTCTAGTAAGACAATGCAAATGTTATTTTTTTAGCATGTTATATTTTTCCAAAGAGGATACATATGTTTGTTTAAGTACGTTACTTTTTTACAAAGAGGATATAAATATTATTTTTGACAATACACTACATTTTAAAAAAATAATCAAAATACTTTACTTTTTCTAAATGTTAATTACTTTTGGACAAAACAAAGGGGATAGAGCTAACCAAAACACTGTTTTCAAATGTTACTTGCTTTTGTACAAAACAAAAATGATACAGCTGTTAACCAAAACACTTTCTTCTTTAAATGTTTATTACTTTTGTACAAGACACAGGATATAATTGTTAGCCAAAACACTTTTTTTAAATGTTACTTTTAAAAAAAAAATGTTATGTACTTTTGTACAAAACAAACAGATACACACTGTTATTTTTTAATCAGAACACTTGACACGCTTTTAGATAGGAGAGAAATTCGGCCGGCGGGTTTTAGGGTGCGAAGAAATTATGGTTTTCTCCGATCAAAAGGAGAGATCTTGCAGCAGCTCCAGCGACTAAAGATGGAGCATAGGCTCCGCCGACTAAGGTTCAGTTCTTTTTCTGCAAAAGGTAAGCATTGTGGCCGAGTTTGTATGTCATGCCCAATATCTTGGCGAGCTATCCCGGAATGGCCGATAAATCATTGAGTTTTAACGATCTTGATCGATTCCTTTTCTTTTGGATCGTGACCCGGAATCGTACCGCAGCCCTCAGAGACCGAGTCGACTCGGCCGAGACTTTGAACCATGTCCAAAGGTGATACATGAATACTATATTGAATAGCAACCACTAATGATATATGATACATCGAAATTGGATATATGACAATTTATCCTAGCATCCTAAAATTGAAATCATTAAGACGAAGATGATTAAAACATCAGAATAACTTTTGCAAATGTGCAATGAAATTAAGCAAGTAATAATATACCACAAGTATATTATTAGAAGTGTAATAACAATGATATCAATATATATGGAAATTTAATATCAATATCAAAGTCAGGTCATACCACATTCTTTAAAGACATGAATAAACAATATCAAGCCTAAGGCAAATTAAGAGTAAATTTAATACAGTGCAATGATACGCGAAATCAAATTATCACTCATAAAGACGTGATATCCCCAATCATGCACATGATTCCCTTATAATGAGAATAAGGTGCGAGGAAAATGATACCAAATAAATTTCCAGCAACTTATCTCAATAAAGGGTTTTACAAGAAGATACGAGAATTTTTTTGGCATAAGAGAACAACTCTTAGACCCATATTTATAAGTAAAAATATAAGAATAATTATCCTACTTACCAAAAGATTGAGTTCATGACAATGATCAGATTATCTTAAAGGCTAATAATATGGTGAGATTTTTTAACTAAGAAAATATTATCATATTTCATTTATACAAAACAAAAAAATTGAACAACATTGAGAGAAAGGTCCAAGGTTAAGTTTAATTAAGACAATGAATCATAAAACAAATGATGCAAAACTTCGACTTCTTGAAATATTCAAACTTTGAACACTTTTACAAAGACCATTAATCTTTTTCATTCCTTATAAAGTTGTATCGATTCAATGTGTAGTGTAATGTAAAGTGGAATAAGATATGAGCATGAGTTCCATAGTGCAATTTCTCTCAAATTTATAAGACTTAAAAGAAAGTGAAATCCATATCATGAAGCACACATCACATTACTACCAAAAGGAATAGTGATAAAAAATAGCCATTATGATATGCGAGAGTATGCCATATTGTTTAAAAGGTATAAACATAATTGCATGGAATTTTTTGAATTTTTTTGATATGTACAATTACAAAAGAGCATGTCATTAAATTAAGAGATATACATAAACCAAAAAATCCTAAACATGTTACAATAAGCTCAATCAATCATAAATATAACCAATTAAGTCCTCAAATAATATAATCTATAAAATCCATAAAGATTAAGACTAAAAGAGTGTAACACTCTATTTTCTCACGTGCAGTTGATCAGGCTGACACGCCGAAGATAGGGCGTGCTATGCAATATATACCATTTTTAGCATCAACGTTAAATAAAATGATAGTAAAAAAAACCATCCACATGAAAAATATAAATAATTGAGATGTAATATTAAAAATTTCCACTAAAACGGAATCCACCACTATAAATAAAACTCCGTAATACAATAGTCTCAAACTGAAAGGCATGGTTCAAAGTCAAGGCCGATACCGCGACGATACGGCCGAGTTGACTAGATATCGTTGCCCACCAATCCGATTCCGAGTTACGAGTTGAGTTTTCAATTATTGATGTGAATCGACCCTATATCGGTAATTTCTCGGTAGTATCGGCGATATCGCGGTGGAATCGGCCCATATCGGCGATATCGCGGTGGAATCGCCCATATCGACGATATCGCGATCGAATCGGCCCATATCGGCGATATCACAATAGTACGACCCATATCGGTGATATATCGGCCGAGATGGTACAAGTTACTAAGAATCTGTGTGTGTGGGTTATTTGATAATCGTGTGGGTTTAATTTAGTGCGTTGTATATGTGCCAGTTTTTTTTTTAAAGAATGCAAATGATCCAAATGTTATTTGTTATTATTTTTTATAATAATGTTCCCAATGTTATATTTTAATATGTTATTATTTATAAAAAAAACGTAAATGTTATTCTTTTACAAACAAATATACAACTGTAATTATTGTAAAAATAATATTTGCATCCTTTATATAAAAATAACATTTGCAACACAAGTAAAAAAAAAAAATTTGCATCCTCTTTGTAAAAAAATAACATTTCCATCAATTTAAAAAAAACATTTGCAACCCAACAACAAAAAAAAAAATAACATTTACATTCCTTTTATAAAAAAATAACATTTGCATCATTTTTTGTAAGAGAATAACATTTGCATCCTTTTTGTAAAAAACGATTGTAAAAAAAACGTAGTGTTTTGTCAAAATCACTATTTGTATCATCTTTGTGAAAAAATAACAATACGAAAAAAGAAACATTTCTATCCTTTTTAGGAAAATATAACATACTTAAAAAACACATTTGTATCCTCTTACTAAAAATAATAGTAAGAATATAATAGTTGTATATCCTCCGAGAAAAAAAACATTGATTTATTATGGAACATTTTCTCTGTCAAGTTCGCAGCACGTCAATATAATCAATTGTACAATGTTATGCATATTAAAGGATAGTTTTAAACTTATCTGATTGGTTCACATTGTTAATCGTATTTTTTTAAAATTTTCTAGATTTTTTTCGAAATTTTTTGCGCTCTCTAAATAGTGTATCTTTGCGTATCGCCCGATACCGTGACCGATACCGCGACCGAGTTGAAAATCGAGTGGCCGATACCGGGACCGATTCCGAGACTTTGAACCATGCTGAAAGGTGAATAAGCTGGAACCACCTCGACCCATAAATAAACTCCGAAAAATAACTAACTGACATAACAACTTAAATGAAATAGCAATCCTACTCTAAGGATGATGAATGAATATCTAACAAAAGCAACTCTGACTGCTCACTCTTCCTGCCCCTGTATAATAATATTAATACCTGGTAGGAAAGATTGTATCGATTTGGATCAGGGTCCAAAAGTTGCAAGAAATATCTATATTCATCATCATCATCATCATCATCCCTGCCTTAGTCCCATCATATGGGGTCGGCCACATGGATTCTCCTTTTCCATTCTAATCTATTATATGCAATATTATCATTCAAATTTCTTCCTTAAGATCTCTCCTAATAATTTCCGCCCACGATAACTTAGGGTGACTTCTTTCTCTTTTACCCTCTATTTCCAACAATCTTCCTCTTGTTATAGGGGCATTTACTGGTCTACGCAACACATGTCCGTACCACCCAAGTCTACTTTCTCTTAATTTATCGCTAATGGGCGTTACCCTTAACTTTTCTCACGTATTGATTTTTAATTTTGTTCTTTATAGTAATTCTTATCATCCATTAGAGCATCCTCATCTCATTAACATGGAGATTTTGTTCATGTTTTTTCTTTAATGCCCAATGCTCCGCTCCATATAGGGTCGCTGGCCTAACAACTGTTCTATAAAACTTCCTTTTAATTTATTAGTTATTCTCTTATCGCCTAACACCCCACTTGCTTGTCTCCATTTCGTCCAACTAGTTGATATTCCACTCGTAACATCCTCATAAATATCCCCATTACTGTGTAACATTGAACCAAGATAACGAAATTTATTAGTTTGGTATCACTTTTTCTTCAATCTTTAATATTATGTTACTCGACGCCTCATTATTAAATTTACATTCCATAAATCCCGTTTTATTTCTACTGATTTTTATTCCCCTTTAAGGCTTTTCTCCAAGTATCCACTCTCATAACTAAGCCCTCATTTGAAGTGTTTACTAAAACTATATCATCCACAAACAACATACACCACGGGACATCTTCTTGTATGTCCTTAGTAATCTCATCCAAAACTATAACAAATAAATAAGGACTTAAGGCCAATCCTTGATGTAAACCCATTTTAATCGTAAAGTCATTAGTTTCTCCACATATGGTCCTTACTCTAGTATTTGTTTTATCATACATATCTTCAATAACTTTAATATAACTCATAGGGATTCGTTTCCTCCTTAACGCCCACCAAATTATATCCCTAGGTACTCTATCATAAGCCTTTTCTAAATCTATAAAGACCATGTATAAATTTTTATTCTTACATCCACATTTCTTCATTAACTGCTTTAATAAGTAAATAGCTTCTGTGGTGGATCGCCTTAGCATAAATTCAATCTGAAATAGTCGACTCATTTCTTAATCTTTGTTCTATAACCTTTTTCCATAATTTCATAGTGTGATTCATCAATTTGATTCCTCTATAATTATTACACTTTTGTATATCCCTATTTTTATACAAAGGCAGTATGGTACTTTTCCTCCACTCATCTGACATGTTTCCTTCTCATAAAATTTTATTCAATAAACTTGTTAACCATTCTACCCCTAGACTTCCAAAGGTTCTCCACAACTCTATGGGTATTTTATCCGGGCCAACCGCTTTATTCTTTCTCATTTTCCTTATTAATATATCTACTTCTTTTTCAGTAATCAGACATACCATTATATTCGGTTCAATGTTCTTGACATCTTTTTTTGGATATTCTTCATTCAGTAATCCTTGAAAATGCTTTTCCCATCTATCTAAAATTTCTTTATCGTTAATTAAATATTTTGATTTATGTCTTTAATGCACTTAACTGGACCCATATCCCTTGTCAATTTATTTCTATTCTTTGCCAATTTATATATTTCCTTTTCACCTTCCTTGGTACCTAATTTATTATAAAGATTATCTAGTGCATTTTGTTGCGCATTATAATATTTTTTATTTCACTTTTTAATTTCTTATATTTTTCTAAATCTTCTTGATTTTTACTCTTTTGCCACTCTTTAAAACTTACTCGTTTCTTTTGTATTATCTTTTGCACTTCCTCATTCCACTACCAAGTTTTTTTTAATGAATTTTTTTCCTTTAGTCTCACCTAAAACTTGCTTACTTGTTTTCTCGATATCATTTTTTGTTTTTGACCAAATGTTGTTAACATTGTCGTTCCAATTCCATTTCATGTTTAACAAGAACTTACGTCTAAATTCATTCTCCTTGCATCCTTTTAAAACCTTCCATTTTATATTTTGATAACTTATTTTCTCTTTTCGATACGTAAATCATTTAATTGCCAAATCTACTAGTAGGCGATGTTGATTTGTTAAGCTTTCACCTGGTATAATTTTACAGTCTTTGCATTTGTACAAGGCTCTTCTTCTAAGTAAGCAATAGTCTATTTGAGTCTTATTCTCTCCGCTTATAAATGTTATTAAATATTCCTTTCTTTTTAAAAAAAATATTTTTGTTAACGCTAGATCATTCGCCTTAGCAAATTCTAAGATAGTTTCTTCTCCTTCATTTCTCTTACCAAAACCACAACCTCCGTGTGTCCTTGGATAACCATCCCATTCTACTCTTACATGTCCATTCAAGTCACCTCCCAAAAATATGTTTTCATGCATAGGAATTTGTTGTAATACTTTCATCCAGTAATTCCTAAAATGATTTACATTTTCATCTAAGGCTCGTTGGGGGCGCGTAAGCACTTATAATATTCAATATTGTTTTATCTAAGATGTTCTTAATACTCATTAATCTATCTCCCCATCTTTTAACATTCACGACTTTATCTTTCATGTAGTGATCAATAACAATACCCACCCCATTTATACGATTATCTGCCCCTCTCGAGCAAAATAGTTTATAACCTTCTTCTATCTCTCTAGCCTTTTCACCCTTCCATTTAGTTTCTTGTATGCCTGCTATGTTGATTTTTCTCCGTTTTAAGGTATCCGTAAGTTCTTTACACTTACCAGTTAGTGCTCCTAAATTTCACGTACCAAATTTGATTTTATGTATGTTATTTTTACTTACGTTTCTTCTTTTAATTAGAGAATTCATCACAAGATTTGACATAAATTTTATAGTCGGCTGTCAACCTGACACTAACACACCTCGTTTCACATTCGGACTTGGGCACCGGCAATGGTATAGCCAAAAAGATTAATTAATTAAATACTCTCATAAATAAATGTGTTAACAACTAAACCAAGAGCACAATATATATACTAGCAATATATATACCAACAATAATATAAAGCACAAATAAAACATATCTAAGTATAAAATCATGCAAATTAACTAAAGTACGTGCAAGCTAGATGAATAAAAATCAATAAAATTTAAACGATTAGAATAAAAAATAATGAAAATAACACACCTGGGTAGTGCAAATTTCACGGCAATGAGTCGTCTTGCGATGTTGCTCTCCCAAATATACTTGAAGGCAAAACAACCCTCTTATTATATATACAACTCTAATTCAGTCGATAACAACCCTGTTATACTTTGTGGTGAATTTTGAATCTCAAAAATTTTCAAAACAGACCACTTCTTTAATCTTGCGCCTTTCTACGAATCTTTGAAAAATCGCAGTAGAAGTTATAAACTCTAATCAAAACCCAAAAAGAATATCCAAATTTCCAACGAATAAACTTCAATATGACAGATGTGCCTTCAACAATCCATCAAAATCTTTTGTTTGTTTGCTGAAAGCAACCTTTCTTCAAGATTGTAAGCAGTAAAAAAAAAAACAATTTGAACTCCCAACTCCTTCAATGGTTAAAAAAATCCGAGCAACATATCCCAACAAATCCACTCAAGCTTTTTTCAGAAATATCTATATTACTTAGCAATATTAAATGTGACCCATTTACGCCTTATGCCGTCTCCTGCCGACACTCATATCACCTCTCCTTTAACCAGATACAGTTATAACTAACCGTATTTATCCCGACCTTAACATCATGGTTCAAAGTCGCGATATCGGTCTATGACTTGGATGCTCAATTTTTGACTCGGTATCGGTATCGGTATCGGTATCGGTATCGGTATCGGTACGCAACTATACACTATTTAGAGTACTAAAAAAAATATGGAAAAGTCTAAAAAAATAAGAATAATAACATGGCTCAATTAGACATGTACAAAATCATCATTTAGTATGCATAACATTGTGTAATTGTTTATACTGAATCACTATTTAGTATGTATAACATTGTGTAATTGTTTATATTGACTCGTCATTTATTATGCATAATACTGTCTAAATCAATATATATTTAGTAATTTATTATTCGTGAATGTTATAATAGTACCTATTACTAATTAAGGATATATATAACATAAATAATCATACACTTTAAGGATAGATGAATAATGATACATCGTAATACAAATTAAGTAAATACAAATAGAATGTTAAATGGGAGATAACCTCCTAGTAACACTACAAGAAAAGAAATGAGAGATTCAACCAAAAAAATCCGATTTGCGACCGCGAAACATCATATAACCTCTAGTAATTAAAAGTGATTGCTCCGATCGTGACATAGATGCGAAATCGAGACTCAATTGAGTGAGTTAGAAGTTGAGATAGGGAGATCGATGCTTTGTAACTTATACCATCTTGGCCGATATATCACCGATATGGGTCGATACTATCGTGATATCGTCGATATTTGCCGATTCTACCGCGATATCGCTGATATGGGTCGATTCTACGGGGATATCACCGATACTACCGAGAAATTATCGATATAGGGTCGATTCACACCAATAATTGAAAACTCAACTCGGAACTCGAAATTGGATCGGTGGGTACCGATACCTAGTCAACTCGGCCGTATCGTCGCGGTATCGGCCTTGACTTTGAACCATGCTTAACATACTAAGACTGCCTTCCCACGCATAGTAATTTCTCTCAAGATAACCAGAATA
The DNA here is from genome assembly GCA_949130495.1 of Sambucus nigra. Classification (NCBI taxonomy): domain Eukaryota; kingdom Viridiplantae; phylum Streptophyta; class Magnoliopsida; order Dipsacales; family Adoxaceae; genus Sambucus; species Sambucus nigra. Next base: position 302,290,975 of record OX422224.1, read on the forward strand.
GCAAGTTTAATAATACAGTTGCTACTAATTGAGATTTAAGAATGAAGTAAAACCCATAGTCCCAGTGCCCCACCGTCTCTCAACTCCCAACCTCACTAAACTCCGTGCGTGGGACGTCTCATAAATGAAATCCAAACAAGGAACCCCCCGATACATTTCTGTATAGCTTATTTATTCGTTAAGATCCGTTGGTCCGAGACTCACCACATACTATAGTAATCACAACATAAACCAATAATCTATCACTAGATAATTCGTAAGGATTCCATACCCAATGACTCCCAACTCCCGACCAAACTAGACTCCGTACGTGGGACGACTCGTGAACGAAATCCAAACAAGAAACCCACCCGGTACACATCGTTCGTCCGAATCAATGGTACAAGATTCCCTAAGCAACTACCAATCATCTCAAACTACTATTAAATATATTAAATACCGTAGAGCACTACCCCGACACACATAGCATACAAGTTGCCGTAAAGCATAAACCCAATTCACAAACGCACAACCATGGTTCAAAGTCAAGGCCGATACCGCGACGATACGGCCGAGTTGACTAGGTATCGGTGCCTACCGATCCGATTCCGAGTTACGAGTTGAGTTTTCAATTATTGATGTGAATCGACCCTATATCGGTAATTTCTCGGTAGTATCGGTGATATAGCGGTATAATCGGCCCATATCAGCGATATCGCGGTGGAATCGGCCCATATCGGCGATATCGCGGTGGAATCGGCCCATATCGACGATATCGCGATCGAATCGGCCCATATCGGCGATATCACAATAGTACGACCCATATCGGTGATATATCGGCCGAGATGGTACAAGTTACTAAGAATCTGTGTGTGGGTTATTTGATAATCGTGTGGGTTTAATTTAGTGCGTTGTATATGTGCCAGTTTTTTTTTTAAAGAATGCAAATGATCCAAATGTTATTTGTTATTATTTTTTATAATAATGTTCCCAATGTTATATTTTAATATGTTATTATTTATAAAAAAAACGTAAATGTTATTCTTTTACAAACAAATATACAACTGTAATTATTGTAAAAATAATATTTGCATCCTTTATATAAAAATAACATTTGCAACACAAGTAAAAAAAAAAAATTTGCATCCTCTTTGTAAAAAAATAACATTTCCATCAATTTAAAAAAAACATTTGCAACCCAACAACAAAAAAAAAAATAACATTTACATTCCTTTTATAAAAAAATAACATTTGCATCATTTTTTGTAAGAGAATAACATTTGCATCCTTTTTGTAAAAAACGATTGTAAAAAAAACGTAGTGTTTTGTCAAAATCACTATTTGTATCATCTTTGTGAAAAAATAACAATACGAAAAAAGAAACATTTCTATCCTTTTTAGGAAAATATAACATACTTAAAAAACACATTTGTATCCTCTTACTAAAAATAATAGTAAGAATCATGGTTCAAAGTCAAGGCCGATACCGCGACGATACGACCGAGTTGACTAGGTATCGGTGCCCACCGATCCGATTCCGAGTTGAGTTTTCAATTATTGATGTGAATCGACCCTATATCGGTAATTTCTCGGTAGTATCGGTGATATAGCGGTATAATCGGCCCATATCAGCGATATCGCAGTAGAATCGGCCCATATCGGCGATATCGCGGTGGAATCGGCCCATATCGGCGATATCGCGGTGGAATCGGCCCATATCGACGATATCGCGATCGAATCGGCCCATATCGGCGATATCACAATAGTACGACCCATATCGGTGATATATCGGCCGAGATGGTACAAGTTACTAAGAATCTGTGTGTGTGGGTTATTTGATAATCGTGTGGGTTTAATTTAGTGCGTTGTATATGTGCCAGTTTTTTTTTTAAAGAATGCAAATGATCCAAATGTTATTTGTTATTATTTTTTATAATAATGTTCCCAATGTTATATTTTAATATGTTATTATTTATAAAAAAACGTAAATGTTATTCTTTTACAAACAAATATACAACTGTAATTATTGTAAAAATAATATTTGCATCCTTTATATAAAAATAACATTTGCAACACAAGTAAAAAAAAAAAATTTGCATCCTCTTTGTAAAAAAATAACATTTCCATCAATTTAAAAAAAACATTTGCAACCCAACAACAAAAAAAAAAATAACATTTACATTCCTTTTATAAAAAAATAACATTTGCATCATTTTTTGTAAGAGAATAACATTTGCATCCTTTTTGTAAAAAACGATTGTAAAAAAAACGTAGTGTTTTGTCAAAATCACTATTTGTATCATCTTTGTGAAAAAATAACAATACGAAAAAAGAAACATTTCTATCCTTTTTAGGAAAATATAACATACTTAAAAAACACATTTGTATCCTCTTACTAAAAATAATAGTAAGAATATAATTGTTGATGTAAAAAACTAGATCGCTCTAATTTTTCAATCACAGATAAATAAATAAGACAAAGATTTTTAAAGTGGTTCGGCTAGGATTAAAGCCTACGTCCACTGTTATGTTATTGTTGAGTGTTTGTGGAATTCTTGATTACAAGTTCTCTCAAGAAATTCCGGTCCCCTTGAATGAGGATGACACAAGGTATTTATAGCCTTTAGGCTGTACATGAAAGGTCCAATACATTAAATGATATACACATGAAAGGGTAATACATTTAATGCAGCGTGTGCGTCAAGAATATAATGAATAGTTGAACAGTTGTCCGTCTGGTAATTAATGATACGGCCGAGATGCAGTTCGGACCGCCTTAGTTGCTCGTTGATTAAGAGTTCCTCGGAGTGCTTTGAGTATCTCGGGATGATAGAGTTCCTCGGGGTGTCCTCCTCGTTGCTCGGAGAGAACATGACTTGGTCGGGAGAAATAAACTTCCTCGTTGTTATTGTGCCATGTAGATTGACACGTGTCTTCTTATTATTGGTCCACATCAGCAGATTAAATTTGGTATCAACAGAAGCCCCCAATGGTTCATGCTTGATGGGTTACTTGAAAGGATGGAGTATTTATTCTGCAATGTTGCTCGGTGCTCGTGAAATTCTTAATCTACCTTCTTGATTTGTTTAACATAAAGTGCATTATCTTTTGGACGACATATGATGCCGTTTGTAGCTTGTCATAATCTTCAAGTATGTTGATTGGTTTGCTAGCCGACCTACTGCCTCCTATGAGCTAGTGGTGGACTTCGAAACATTTTCATATAACTTCTTCTTCTATATTGGTTGGAATAGTAGTAGCAAAGATCTCAATACTGTTGATGTTGATTTTGATTTCTACCTCTGCTCGGGGACGAATAAGAGGTTCTCAGGGACGAGCAAGTGCTTCTCGGGAATGGGCTAATGCTTCTCGGATAGATCATCTGTGATGAATATCAGAATGTTGAAAGGTCTTAACTTCATAAACTCCTCTTATATTTTAGATGATCCTCCTGTTGGTGAGGAACCTGTTTCAAAAGTAGAAGGAAAAGAAACCAATAGAATAGGAATCTCAATGTAATAGTTAGTATACATTTTCATTCTCAATGTATTTTGTTTTTTTATTTTAATGAAAGACTTTCATTTTTGTTCGCAATCTTAATTGCTATTGTCTTGTAAATATCAAACACTTTACATTTATGCATATGTATCTGTTAAAAAGATAACAATATTGTGTTGTTCATCAGCTTAAAAAGTTTACAAAGTATTAGTAACGTTGCTCGATCACTTAATAATAAAGTAATGAGTATAAAAATGTTCAAACTGTTTCCAACCAACCAAGGTGGATAAATAATGTTTATCGACCAACTACAGTTGATGGGTTTTTATCCCCGACCAGCCATACTTGGTTCAATTTCAAATATAAAAATGTGTCCGACCAACTAAGGTCAATAATTTGTCCTCGTCAACCAACTACAGTTAGTGGGTTTTTATCCCCGACCAACTATACTTGGTGTATTTTGGAATATTTTGTTCTTCAAAGAACTTTTTGTAATAATCTTACCTCCCGACCAACATAAGTTGTAATGTGAGAATATATTTTTATCTTACCAACCGTAGTTGATCATGCTGGTGTACACCTCCTAACCAAAGGAGTATTTTTTGGCTCCTTAGAGCTTTTGGCTACTTATAGCTGTCTTCCTAACCAAAGGAGGTTGGCTCCTTAGAGCGCTTTTTGACTCCTTAGAGCTGTCCTCCTAACCAAAGGAGGTTGGCTACTTATAGCACTTTTGCTCCTTAGAGCTGTCCTCCTAACCAAAGGAGGTTGGCTACTTATAGCACTTTTGCTCCTTAGAGCTTTTGGCTCCTTAGAGCGCTTTTTGGCTCCTTAGAGCTTTTGGCTCCTTAGAGCACTTCAAATGTTTGACTGATGATAATAGGCAGCAAACTCCTCGTTATCAAATTGTTTTCCATGGTCTGTGATGAAGGCATGAGGGAGACCATATCGGCAGATGATGTTCTTCCAAACAAATTGGTACACCTTCCTTCTCGTATGTCATGTCAATAAGTGGCTCAACTTCTATCCACTAAGTAAAATAATCTACTGTGATGACGAGGTATTTGAATCTTCCTCGAGTCGTCGGCAATGGTCCAACCAAATCAATCCCCACATGGAAAATGGCCAAGGATAAATGATGGGTGTCAACAATGTTTGTGAAGTTCTTCGGATGGAGGAAAAGCGTTGGTACTTGTCACATTTCTTGGCATAAGCTATACAATCAGCCCTCATCGTCGGCCAGTAATATCCTTGTGTCATCACCCTTTGCAAAAGAGTCCGACCAGCTACATGAGCTCCACAGGATCCTTCATGGATTTCCTCAATCAATTCCCTGACTTCTGATGGATGTACACATCTCTGCAAACCTTCCATAATTCCTCGTCTATACAAAACACCATTAGTTAGTACATACCGAGCAACTTTATACTTCCATTTCTTGGCAGCGAGCTTATCCTCTGGTAATTGTTCCTCCTCAATATATGCTCTGATGGGATCCATCCAAGATGGTCCTAAATCAAGGGTAATAATATTCATCGTCAGGGCTTCATCTATGCTCCGACTTTCTAATACTTCAATTGGTATCGTTCTTCGTAGCTCGGTACGAGTAGCTGATGCTAATCGGGCCAAGGCGTATGCTCTCACATTCTCCATTCTTGATATTCATACCAGTTTGAACAGCAACAAACTCTGATACTAACTCCATCACCTTTGTTTGATACTTGATCATCAATTCTCCTTCGGCCCATTATTTTCCCAACATTTGGTTTACGATCAATTGAGAATTACTGAAGACAATAACCTGCTGTGCCTCCATAGTATTTGACAAATTAAGACCTGCAACCATGGCCTCATACTCAACCTCATTATTAAAAGCTTTGAATTAGAAACGTAGGGCGTATTCCATGTCGACCTCGTCTGGGCTGTTCAAAACGATCCCTGCCCCACAGCCTGTAGTGCAAGATGAGCCATCTACATATAGTCTCCATATAGGCAATTTGTCTTCTAATTTCTGGTCTGACAGAGTTCCTCGGTGGAATACTTTTCGCTTTCTTTCATCATGTCCTGATACTTCTGAATACAACTCTTGAATTTCGATATACCTCCTGAACTTCAATATTCCTCCTGAACTTCAATATACCTCCTGAACTTCAATATACCTCCTGAACTTCAATATTCCTCCTGAGAAAGTGATTAGTCGGGGTTGAATTTGATGCTCGACTGCATGATGATATAAGAATGTGCCACCAAATGAACAAATATATCTGTAATAGAAGCCCCCAACTGTGGAATGTGAACTTTGAATGAGATTTATCGACCAATACCAACCGGAGTTGGATTTTGTCTACCAACCGGAGTTGGATTTTATCTACCAATCGGAGTTGGTGGTAATTGATAATAAATGATGAAGACTTCCTCGGAGCTGACCAACAGATTGTTGGGAATAAGATAATATAAATGCAGGATGCCTCCTCGGCGATGACCAACAGATTGTTGGGAATAAGATAATATAAATGCAGGATACCTCCTCGGCGATGACCAACAGATTGTTGGGAATAAGATAATATAAATGCAGGATACCTCCTCGGCGATGACCAACATATTGTTGGGAATAAGATAATATAAAAGCAGGATACCTCCTCGGCGATGACCAACAGATTGTTGGGAATAAGATATAATAAATGCAGGATACCTCCTCGGCGATGACCAACAGATTGTTGGGAATAAGATATAATAAATGTTGGAGACATCCTTGGAGCTGAATAAGATATAATAAATTTTGGAGACATCCTTGGAGCTGAATAAGATATAATAAATTTTGGAGACATCCTTGGAGCTGAGTAAGATATAATATTTGTCGAGCTCCATGCTGAAATGAGAATAGAATATGCATCCAAATAGATATAAAGAATAATTAAAAATAATAAAGTGCCTCGCCGATCCGTCGAGGTAGAATCGTATAATGCAGAACAAGAATAAGATCTTTCAGAACATAAGAATATGGCCGAGAACGTTGTCAGGCCTGAATATAAGAATTATCCGACCGAATGTTGTAATTCTCCTTAAAGCTGAATAAGTATCTTGTCGAGGCATAATTGCAGAATGCCGAATAAGAATAATATTTTCCAGAACATAAGAATATGGCCGAGAACTTTGTTGGGCCTGCATATAAATAAGAATTACCCCGACCAACTATCCGTTGGGGGTGAAATATAATAAATGTTATAGTTTTCCTCAAAGCTGAATATGATAATAAGTATCTCGCCGAGCTCCATGTTGAGATGAATATAGAATATGAATCCCAAGGGATATATAGAATAATTTGTGCTTGAGCCAATATATATGGGCCTGAATATAAATAAGAATGACCCCGACCAACTATCCGTTGGGGGTGAAATATAATAAATGTTGTAGCTTTTCCTTCAGAACTGAATAAGTATCTCGTTGAGCTCCATGATGAGATGAATATATAATATGCATCCGAATGGATGTGCTTCAGCATTCGTCGGCATTGAATCTTGTGCCTGTAAAAATTAATATTTTGCTCTACCATATGTGTAGGCTGAATTGATTAGTCATGAGAATAATTTACTCATCCAATCAATATATGATATGTATCAGCATAAAAATTTCAAAATATGAAATAATATGTTTTATGCCAAATGTGTGTTAGATGGACAAATTATTATCAAATATGCATCATAAATAAGACGTAAAGTTTTTGATGACCAGAATATCTCGAATCTTGAGATCAAAAAATAACATTCAATGTAAAATTTAAGCCTTAAGAATGTTAATTACATGAATAAATATATAACCCACTAGATCGTGTGATTTCGTCAAAGAAACCTTGTGATGTGATGAACGAGGGGCCAAAATATCAAATTTGTTCCCAGTCTTGATATGGTCATGATTATTTTACTGATCCTCTTTTACAAGAGGTGGGTAATGATTTTTCAGGTGAGAGAAAATTATTTTTTTTATATTGATCCCTTCCTATTCCCAATTTGGAGAGATACAAATATGGTGAATGATCGAAATTATTACCAAATTTATATCAAAAATCAATCAATTTGATTTATTGACATAGATGGAAGATGAACCAAAATTAAGTATATAATTCATAAAAGTGAATGCAAAGAGACTCAAACTTGAAGAGATAGAGAATATATATGGGTCATGATTTCCATGAGAAGACTTTTCATTGTCTTTAACCTTTTCCCATTCTTTTATTAAAAATATGATGGGAATATGAATAGACATCAAATATCTTACAACATTTATTTCAAAATCAACAATGAAAATGATCAAATCTTATCATCGTCGTATATATTGGCATATGTAATCATTTAAAATATTTATTTCATGATATTAAATTAAAACTTGAGAATCAAGCAAAGAATTATGATTTATGAAATCCATTATTTTTCAGATTTCTAAATAAGAATGAATCTAACAGTTATGATTTAAAAATCATGATATGCAATATTTTGCAGATAAAAATTGGACAATTAATTTATGTATATAAACATAAAAATCACGATTCAATCAAAAGATGTATGTATAATTGATTATATGTAGAGAAAATAAAAACTTAGCTTTTGGTGGAGAACAACGCTTGTAACACGTTCCCACAGACGGCGCCAATCTGTTGATGTAAAAAACTAGATTGCTCTAATTTTTCAATCACAGATAAATAAATAAGACAAAGATTTTTAAAGTGGTTCGGCTAGGAATAAAGCCTACGTCCACTGTTATGTTATTGTTGAGTGTTTGTGGGATTCTTGATTACAAGTTCTCTCAAGAAATTCCGGTCCCCTTGAATGAGGATGATACAAGGTATTTATAGCCTTTAGGCTGTACATGAAAGGTCCAATACATTAAATGATATACATATGAAAGGGTAATACATTTAATGCAGCGTGTGCGTCAAGAATATAATGAATAGTTGAACAGTTGTCCGTCTGGTAATTAATGATACGGCCGAGATGCAGTTCGGACCGCCTTAGTTGCTCGTTGATCAAGAGTTCCTCGGAGTGCTTAGAGTATCTCGGGATGATAGAGTTCCTCGGGGTGTCCTCCTCGTTGCTCGGAGAGAACATGACTTGGTCGGGAGAAATAAACTTCCTCGTTGTTATTGTGCCATGTAGATTGACACTTGTCTTCTTATTATTGGTCCACATCAGCAGATTAAATTTGGTATCAACAATAATAGTTGTATATCCTCCGAGAAAAAAAAAATTGATTTATTATGGAACATTTTCTCTGTCAAGTTCGCAGCCCGTCAATATAATCAATTGTACAATGTTATGCATATTAAATGATAGTTTTAAACTTATCTGATTGGTTCACATTGTTAATCGTATTTTTTTAAAATTTTCTAGATTTTTTTCGAAATTTTTTGCGCTCTCTAAATAGTGTATCTTTGCGTATCGCCCGATACCGTGACCGACACCGCGATCGAGTTGAAAATCGAGTGGCCGATACCGGGACCGATTCCGAGACTTTGAACCATGCGCACAACATTCACGTGATTAACCATAGAGTATTAATCCAGCCCATGTATTCACATTATTAACCACATAACATTAACTCAACTCAAATAATCACATAATTTACCCAATAGCAATAACCCATCTCACAACTGCCCTTAGTCACAGGGTACACATTTAAATATGAATTCTTACCTCGGTTCAGAGTAATAAACCAACCTTGAACCGTCACAATAGAGTACGCAACCCACTTTTACAGCTCCATCATTTGCATGGTTAAACAAAACCATAACCGTCCCACGATCGAGTATTAAATCAACTCAAGCTTAATACTGCTCTACACCAACTCGTCATTAAGGAACGTACCATCATTATTTATTCACTATGATCAACCCACCTCATGGTTGCATTTTAACGCTATTACTTCATTATTTACACCTTCCAATCCGCGCTTAACATACTTGAATATATCCGGTTTAGTTACGCGGATAATCCTCGAAACCTGTGTATACTCATATACATATAACTCATACGATCCTAACTGTATTCTTTGAAACACATGTATCCGAGATAAAGAAATCCAGTTACATAATTGGACACAAACATTATTACTATAATAGGATGGAAACCATTCAGCACCACCAAACACTTTCCTACACAACCCATAAACTCTTACCCGACAACCTGTACTGAAAAACCACACATAGGCCCTTTCTGCCAATAACCATGCGTGCGGGCCTATTTTAAGGTCGTGCGCACACTGCGCTATTCCAGAACTCCCTGCCCAAATATGTGCGCACGGGGCTATTTACAGCCGTGCGCACAGCGTCGTGAACAAACCCAACACGCTCAAAATATATTATTTTTCGTGTTTCTTTTATCCCAAACCCTAAGTTACAACTTCTGAAACCTTAGTCCGCCATTAGTGACCCTAGTTAAACTTTTAACGCCTCTAAAACACCTTTTCATGATATATAATCACTTCTAAATCAAAACCCACCTTCTTCATGTTCATAATCTAGGTTGTAAATTCATTAATTGGGCAAAAACATTAAAATAGCATATTCTTCAATTGATTCAACTTTTAATTCCAAAATACATTCGATTAACAACAATACCTCTATTAAACATGTGATTATGCGTTAATCAACAATTTAAACTACAAAACAAATCAGATTTACAAGATCTAATGGTTCAAACATATAAATTAAGGGTTTCTAACAATTATATGCCATATATAGTTTTATTTGAACATGATTTTTAACATGAATATGGGTTGAATCAACTACTCAATTCAGATCTACAATAGACATGTTTAAGGATCAGATTTTACAATAAAAAATCAGATTTAAACCCTAACAGCATGTTCCTAACTAAATTGATTCATACACAGCGATGAAAATCATGACTAGATTACATTAATACAATAGGGAAAGATAGTATTTCTTGCCTTAAAGAGAGGAAAAAACCCTATTTGAATCCTCTTGGCTATTCTCATCTTCTCGCAAAGTGTGCCTCAGCTGCTAGGTTATGAAATATGATGTGTTACGAGAATTAATTAGGTTTAATTATCTATTTATAACTCTTTCCCGTAGGTTCATTATGGACCACTTTTGGACCCCCAAATAAACCTGAACCATGAACCACTAACCAGATGCTCTTAAAACGTGGCCCAAAGGGGGTACCTACCCATGGGGTCCAATTTGGCACATTGAAAACACCATCCTGGGCATCAATATCTCCTAAAGCCCGAGCCCAACGTTACTAACTCATAACATAAGATTAATCACTATCGTGTTATTAAATAACCAAGTTGTTCATATGTAATTTAAATTCTTAATTACCCGAGTAAATATTAATCAAATAATCATTTATTTAATTCCAAAAAATCCGGGGTATTACAAAGAGCATGCAAGGTCTAGATACAAAATAGGTGAAACAAAGGATAATAAACATATATATTGAATATCAATCCAAGGTAAACATGAAAACACTCTAATATTCAAGGGATCTACAACATATAGTAAAGTACCGTATTAGTCCCTTACCTTTAGTCCTATCTCAATTTCGTCCCTTACCTTTTATTTGTCCCAATTTTGTCCTCCACCTTTCAATTGGTTTCAATTTAATCCTTATCTTAACTTTCCATCCAAATCAAACCTAACTTGGATAAACATTGTCTAATTTACCCCTCATGTTCACCCATCATTGAATTTACTAAATCAATATACATATTAATATTGAATATACATTGATATATATACATATGTAAATATTTGTTTATATACTTATGGATTAATATAAAGGGTTATTTACGTACACATTAATATTCTGGAAATACATAAAAGTGTTATTTGCATTTAGCTATTACGTTTATTTTTAAATTATTTGTGGCTAGCTATTAATTTATATTATTTTGAAAACTTAAAAAATCGTAAAATTTTGGAAAATAAAAAATAATATTCTAGAAATCCTAAAAGGATCACTAATACAGTACTTTACTCTACAACATACATGGATTAAAAGATAGGCATGTTGCGATAATCCGAAAAGCATATTATTGGAAACAACAAAACTAAAAAAGCATTTTAAAAAAAAAAGCATTAATTAAAACTATTTTTAACTATTCCTTTTGAAAAAGACTGTACCTTTTTTTAGCTAAAGCTGTGCGTGTTTTGAAAAAAAAACTATTTTTAATTGTTTTTTTGAAGAAAAATGTTTTTTACCCAATTTTTATTATAAATTTACATTATTTTATATAAAAACTTTATATTAATTAAAACTATTTTGAATAGTTTTTTTTTTCTTTCAATGTACATGTTTTTAAAAAAACTGTGCGTGTTTTGCCTCGTACAAAGAAGAAGCAAAGTAACTCAACTTCTAAGTTGATAGAGATTGTTAAGAAAGGGTGACAAACTAAAAATTTGAATTTATCCTTTATAGATGATATATATTTTTTGCCAAAATTGTATAGTAACAAAGTTTTCCTCTGCAAGGCCTCATCCAGTGAACCTCTTACCATAATCCCGACACTCTGAATAACTCCACCACGTCTACTCAACAAGAGAGGATAGATTAGGGCCCTTGGACACCCAACAACAAATTGTCTCACTCGGACAAGTAAAGATGAACCCCTAGAGGTCTCAGCAAGTCATTCCAAAGCAAGCTAAGGTGACAACCGAACCTAACGGTCTCGACAATACTCAAATCTAGTCTCAAAAGGGGGTCTTAGTGACGTAACCTACACGTCAATGACCAAGAAAATAAATCAAACCCTAACTTTTAGAGAGAGAATCAAGAGATTTCTTATATTCAAAATGGAGTGTCCTCAAATGAGGAATACAAGGGGGTATTTAAAGGGAAGGAGTAGCTTAGACTCTAAGCTAATATTCTAATTACAAAAATGCCCTTAATTGACTCTACCCCTTACCTCTAAATACTAAGTAAAAGAAAATACAATGACATAATAAAATAAAAGAAAATAACAAAAATACAGTAAAATGCAATAAAATCCTAAAACGCGCCCATTTCCATCACTCTCCCGGTTTCGAAAAACTCGTCCTCGAGCATAGGAGATGAACGGCAAAAAGCAAGGCAACCATCAAAGAGCTCCTCACTAGGAAGAAGAGCCGTCCTCGTAAACACCCCTTCTATCGGCTTGCAAGAAGTCCATGGAGAATAGGAACACAATCCAAATATGGACGACGAACAAAATCTCGGCCCCAGATTCCCGTGATGCACCCCCTCAATGCTACGACGCGGAAAATTTCCACCGAGCGCATATTAAAAGATATCACAAATGGGTCCACATCAATGTTTTAAATCGGGATCGCGCAGGGTGTTGCGTTTTGGCTCCGAAGTAGCGTCGCGCATCGCGCAAGCAATTCATGCATTCCCGCTTTTTAATTAAAAAACTTATAAATAAAATATCAATAAAAAAATAACAATTTAAAATGAAATTTGTAAGAAAGTAACATTTTAAACTTAAATTGGTAAAAAAAGTTATAATTGAAATTGATTTTTCTTTTTATTTTTTTCTAAAGTTACTTTTTAAATTGACAATTAAAAAAATAATAATAATAACATTTTAAACAGAATTCTGAAAATAAGTAACATTCAAAGCTAAAAATAATAAATAAATAAAATTTTAATATGAAATTTGTAAAATAAGTAAAGTTTAAACATAAAATTATAATATAATAACATTTTAAACATAAATTTATAAAACAAGTAGTATTTTAAATTGACAAATATAATAATAATAATAATAATAATAATAATAATAATAATAATAATAATAATAGTAATAATAATAATAACAACAACATTTTAAACAGAAATCTGAAAATAAGTAACGTTTAAAGCTGAAAATTATAAAATAAATAACAATTTAAACATATATTTATGACACATGTAGCATTTTAAACTGACAATTATTAAAAAAAAAACATTTTGAACTGAGATTTGAAAAATTAGTAACATTTAAAACTGGAATTTATAAAATAAAAAACATTATTTACTGAAAAATGTAAAATAAGTAAACGTTTAAGTAAACCGAGAGTTTGGAATAGAAAATATTAAATAAAAGTAACCTTTTTAAGCTAAACTTTTTAAAATAAGCAAATAACATTATTGAGACCTTCGTAAATAAGTAAATTGAGGGTTTGGAACAAAGAATACCTCACTCAAACAAAGTCCGTACGTGAAATAAGGTAACACTTTTCCCCCCTCCTCAACTAAACTGAGATTTCTAAAAAAAAACATGAATAGCGTTCCTGTTGCGCAAAATAGCGCACGCTTTTTGAGCATCCCGTAATACATTGACCGCAATGTTGCGTTTTTGGCCCGCAAAATGCAATAGCTCGCTATTGCGTTCGCAATAGCGCGCTTTTTAAAACATTGGTCCACATACCCACTACCTATCACATCACCTCCAATCTCCACCTCAACCTTTGGAGAGATTGCCGCCGATTCAATCCCATCAAAATCGTCATCGCCATGCCCAAAGATTGGGAAGAAGTCGCTCAAATCAAATGTTTCCTACTCGCGAAAGTGCGTGCGAGCCACCCAAACATCCTCGACAAAAAGGTAAAAAAAATCCCCAATACACAACTCAATTTCGTCGTTTCTATCTTTCTTGCAATCAGCCGGATTGGGAGGGGAGTTTTTATCGTTGATTTGACTCGATTGGGTGAGGGAGTAAGAATGATCGGGTGGAGCAACCAATCTTGGACTAGCCGCCGGTGATCTTGAATTGAGCCTCGGGAGTTAATCGGGGCAAAAGCATAATTTTTTTGAGGTTTGGGGTTTGAAAAATGGGTGGTGGGTTGGAGGGTATGGGGTTGAGAGGGGTTAGGGTTTAACTCGGGGAGATTTTTTTGTGGACCGACTAGGTGTTGGGGAAGGGTTCCGGCGTTCAGTAGGTTGGGAAATGAGGGGAGGTGGGTCGGCCTATAAGGGGAGGGGATGGAAGGGGCTCGAGGAGTATGGGTTGGGTTTCAGGGTTGCGGGAGGGGGGAAGCGGGCATACTCCGGTTAGAACAGGGGCGGGGTGAGGGGATTTCTAGGTTGGGGTTAGTTTCGGCAGGGGTTGGAGTGGGATTTTGGCTCAGGGCAGCCGAGAGTTTTTTTTAGGGATCAGAGGAGTGGGAAAGAGGGTGGGGTGGGTGGGGGGTGGAGGTATGTCGGCTGGGGTAATGTGGGTTTAGGGAGGGGGGTTGACAGGGTAGTGGTGTTGAGAGGAGGGGGCGATAACAGGGGGCGAGGTAGAAGGTGTGGAGGGTAGGGTCAGGATTGAGGCTAGGGTTAGGGTTAGAATTTTGAAGTTTGAGTTGAATAAGGGCATTGATTTGTTGTTGTGATTGTACTAACTCCTCTTCCATTTGTTTTTGATTCTCCTCGTATAGTTGTTTGGATATTCTTGGAGCTATTGGAGGTAGCGTACGATTTAATAAAAACACACCGATACACCAAACACCAATGTTGGGGCGACACTTCGCTCTGATACCAATTTGATGTAAATTACACGTCAATGGCGAAGAAAATAAACCAAACCCTAAGTTTTAGTGAGAAAATCAAGAGATTTCGTCTATTCAAAATGGAGAGTGTCCTGAAATGAGGAATACAAGGGGGTATTTAAAGGGGAGGCGTAGCTTAGGCTTTATGCTAATATTCTAATTGCAAAAATACCCTTAATTACCTTTACTACTCCTTACTTCTAAATACTAAAGTAAAAGAAATACAATGACATAATAAAATAAAAGAAAATAACAAAAATACAATTAAATGCAAAAAAATCCTAAAAAGGGCCCATTTCCATCACTTAGACATTTCCACATATGTTGCCCGGATATACGGTATGGAAATTGAAAAAATAGAGTTCGGATACGGCAACAAAACAATATCTGTGATATTAAGTGCACATTTTCTTCTAAAAAAATATTTATAATCTCAGCATTCATATACACGAGTGACTTAATAATTACACAAGAAGACACAACATAACAATATCATTTCTTGGACGAGGAAAGTAGGCAAACAGCTTAAGAATTAAAAACTTGAGCATGTTTTTCAGGGAACATATTGTGTATGTACATTATATTTTAATGTAAACTTTTCACAAATACAATCAGAACCCTATAATAGGTTACAAATTGACTGACGCCGTATCCCAGAAGTATGTTGAACGTACTCAAAATGACTAATTTGGAAAGAAGATACGTATTTGAAATATTGAATACATATCAGGTAATATTGATGTTGTAACCAAATATATTTGTATATGATACTCTATTTCTGTGATTCAATTAATGTATTTCCCACAACCTTGGCCATGCAAAACAAGGCCTCAGTCTCCATCTTTGAATCTCAACCATCACCCCATCTCGGGTCTCGGCAAAGAGATAGTGAGCAAGTAGTTTTATCACCCGCATAAAATATTGAATCCGCCAGGGAAGAGATAAACCCTTCTCTACTTGCAAGTTATAGCCTACCTAAGCATCCAAGTATCAACTAGTTTTAACTTTTAACATTTAATGTATCCAAGCATATACGTACCACCATCAAGCATTTTGCTGATGTCATCTCAGCCTCTCTCACTAAAAATATATTTCATCACACCAAGCTGAATTCAAATTGGGCAATCTGAGTTCTAGCGATCTTAGCATCATTGTAAACTATTACAATGTATCATTCTATAATCCTCGTTAGCTCATACAGATTATTGTTTATTGATGCAAGTGTTCTTACATTAAGCTACAACCTAGTTTGTAACACAGTCCATTGGTTCTTACTTATGTTCTGTTTGGTAAGAAGGAAAATGAGGAGTTATAAACTTTCTACCCACAAAGGAATAAACCATACTTCCCTTGTTTTTGTTTGGAAGATGGGAGGGAAAGTATGATGTAAAGCAATAATACTTCTTTTGTGTTAGAGTTCTTATTTTTATTGTTTAAGTAGTGTAAAAACTGTAATATTCCACAACTTCTCTTATTACGTATATTTCGTAGGGTGTGTATCGAGTGATATTCAACCATTTATTCAGACTGTTACGATGTTATGGTTGTGTATTTCCCAAGTCTCTGTAATCCTTTGGCAATGAATTCGTCATTGTGCCATCTTCATTTCACGTATGAATTGCCAGAGACAAATTGACAACGAAGAACACTACATCATGTAGGGTGATCAAATATTTCGACTGATTGAAAATTCTCACATTAACAACCAATGAACACCATTCAAATTTGTTGAACAAATCACAGCTGTGTGATGGAAGAAAAGCTTGCATATCAGTTAATTCCGCTTCATCTTATGTTGGTAATTGAAAACAAGAGAATACTTTCAGTTGTCTAATGCTCTTTTCATAAGGTTTGGCTCCTCGGGAAATAATCAAGAAACTATTTACGGGGTGGACAAATAGAATTAACATGAAATCAACCTATATATAAAACACACAAAAACTCAACAAAAATCATTTGATTGGTCGGATATTAAATAAAGGGGCATATACCAAATAGTCTCTTGAACATTTTTAAATACACGTTTAGTCCAAGCCGTTTTATTTTGTTCCCAAAAGTCCCTTACCATATAAAATCACTCAAAAAAAGGAGCTACGGTGAGGGTTGCTGGAACTCCGACAGTGGGATTTGGGGGGGTTGGGGGGGGGGGGGGGGGGGGGAGATGGGGCGGGAGTGGCGCTAGTGCGGACCTTTAAAAATAAGAGAATATTGGTTAAATTGGTGTTTCAGGGACACTGTGGAAGAAAATAAAAAGGCTTGGACTAAATGTGTATTAAAAATTGTTTGAGGAATTTTTTGGTAATTGATCCTTAAATAAATGCAGTTACTTACAAGGGTGGTAGACGATACATCCCCTATACTCCCAACACCCCCACCGATTTGGCTTCCACCCAAGGGAAAAAAGGAGATGGAGTTATGTTTATTAGATATTTTGTGATGATGGTAAAATTATCTTAATTAATGTTTTGTGGGTTTACATGTGTTGGGGCTTCATCATCTAATTCAAGCACTAATTTACAATTTCTTATAGCTTCTTGGCAAACTTACATATATATTTTCTATGTTCCTCAGGGCTGGGTATATTTAGCTGTATGCCAACGACATTATCAAGTGGAGTGGCACTTACTCAGGTATTTGAGTTTATATGAATTTTCGCCTGATTGTGTTTTATCAGACAAAAGAAAATTTGTTTTCGAGTTTGATTGAAGGTTTGACTTGCTGAGATGCAGCTCGCTGGAGGAAATTCTGCACTTGCCCTTGCCATGACAGTGATATCTAATCTATTGGGAATTTTGATGGTATATGTTACAAGAGCTATATCATTAGCATACATACTTAAATTTATATTTTCCATAGTCATTAAAAATAATCTGAGATAACATTGCACTGTTTTTACTTATTATGCCTTACGTCATGCTTTGGTATTGAGCAATATATATACATATATTTCTTTTTTAAGGGTAATAAATTGGTGCACTCTGCAGGTTTTCTTGTTAGTCGTATAAATTATGTCATATTCCTTCTTTCATTTGTTTTGGTACATGGATATATATATACATATATTTCATTTTTTTGAGGGGAGTCGATCCCTGATCTCCCTATCAGAGAACCAAGGATTTGCCAGGCTAGCCCTTGTGCTTAATTATTTCATATCCCTTATCATGCGTCCTTTGATGTGTATGGCTTTTCTCCATTCGTTCTTACGTATGGAATTAGATATAAGTAGAACATGTAAGTTGGAAATTTTAATGGACACGAGATCTTTGTGGCAAGACAAAGATCATGCCAGCTTATGCCACCTTAATTAATCTTTTGATTTGTTTTTGTTAGAATGAGAGTACAACAATTGCCTTATTCCGGGACAATGATGTTGAGTGAACCCGTAAAAGATCTAATGCTTGCCCTCCTTAACACCAATTGGTCTTTAGGTGAGATGGCAGCTTGCGTTCGACTAGTGCTATCAGAGCCAATGGTCACGGGTTAGACTCTTGTCCGTGTCATTTGCTGGGGGGTTTATGTTGGAATGAGACTCCAACAAATGCCTTACCCCGGGACAATGATGTTGAGTGAATCCGTAAAAGATCTAATGCTTGCCTCCTTAACACCGATTGGTCTTAGGGGAGATGGCAGCTTGCATCCGAATAGAGTTTTGAATAAGATATATTAGTACGATTTGCAGCAATATGTCATTATTTCCTTTTTGTTGTAGTAAATTTCAAAGGCAATATCTAAAGAAGTTTTATCTTTTGCATTGTTAAAAACTTTTTAAGTGGCTTTATTATGTGGTATCTTGTCTCCCTTTTCCCTTGTATTTATTCTACACCCCCACCCCCACCCCCCCAAGAAATAAAAAAATACTCATTGCAAGACTAGTTTTCTGCTGGGCATTTTCAGAATATTTGCGCATGCATCAATATTTGAATTATATGGGTCATGTTCAAATTCTTTCCCATGTCTCAAATTATGTGTGTACAGGCAGAATAAATTAAGCTAGTTGCACTGTAGGATAGATTTGTGTTCATAATTCTACCACTTACATTATGGTTTTCTAATTTCTACCTAGTACCATTGAGTGTTCATCAACCACAGAGATTCCTCTCTCTCTCTCTCTCTCTCACACACACACACACACACATCCATTTTCTGTTTCTTGAACATACCAAATTTTCTTAAAATTATTTGTGATTTAGAATCTGCCTTGCAGTATTCTTTAATGAAGTCAAATAGCTTTTTTGTTATTTTTTATTTTGAGAAAATGAAATTGAATAGCTTAGTACGCTTTAGTTTCTGATTTGACTTGATGCTTGTTTTTTTTCCTGATAGGAAACAAAGCAACAATGCACTCATGCGCGCGCGCGCGCACACACTGTTAATGCGCTCTTTGTTTAAATTGTCTCTCTATAATATTTTCTATTCATCTCACTAACTGTAAATTTAAGTTTTATAACTTAATCTTATTAAATGTCTGATATACTTTAGCATATCAGGTCCCATTTTCCATCTCAAAATTCATAGGCGCTGGAGTTGGTGTCTCTATTCCCACCAAGCAGTTATTCAGAAGCCTGGTTGTCACACTTTTTTTACCTCTGATTTTGGGAAAGGTAATATCTCCTTTGGCTCTATAGAAGCATTGTATGTGATCTTCTCTTGAGAAGATAACTTTTGTAATGTCAGTGTGTCAGTGGAAGTAACTTTATGTTTTTTTTATTTTGGTTGTTTTCTGTTGCTACTTGGTTGAGAGGTTTCAGATACAGATCTTACATTATGGTAAGGCTCTTGTCATGGGTATTAATTTTGGTGCTGTTCTTCCTTATAGCTTGCCCTAAGATGATTTCATTTGGGACATTCACTGATAATTCTGTTTATCTAAAAGGAAAAAATGACTCGAGGGTTTATCAACTTAGGTACATGTTAAATGAAAAGATTTGAAGTCCACAATAGGAGAATGTATTGGCCCCTAGTTTTTGGAAGCTGAGGCTGAATTTAAAGTGCATTTACTTTCGGAAAGAAGATTAATTATTAAACCTCCTCATTTTGAGTTCTTCTTCCCATAGCTCCTTCAGCAGGATGGCTGTGCTGACTCGATACAGGGTCAAGTAGGGCAATCTCAAATCCTAGAATAATTACAATGTTTTTGACGCATCCGGATATTTTAAAAAGAATAAATATAATTACTATTTTAGTTATTTAGATATTGTTTAGATATTTGTTAGGATTTATCTTTTGTTTAGTTATTTATTTTAATTAGGTTACTTAGTTCCCTTTTTAATTAGGAGAATTGCTCCCCAAGTTAAGGATTATCTATAAGGCCCCGGCCCTCTCTTGTAATCAAAATTATTTTGGAGAATTATTTATGAATGAGATTTGAGAGAAAATATGGTTTGATTATTATTTTTGTTCGTGCGTGTTCATATTAATTCCGTCGTGCTTCACATCAGAGTGGTATCAGATTTGCGTTTGCTCCCGATTTTCCACGAGTGCGTCTATTGTGTGTGTAAGGTTTTGAAGCCATGGGGAGAGCTTGGAGCAATCAATCGTGCGACGTGTACTCGACGGCGATAAATATTCCGAATCCAACCAACAAAAGAGATGGGGATCAAGACTTGACGATTGGGACGAGGGATGGGAATCGAACCCCTCGACTACAAAGGGTGGCGCGAAGTCCTCCCATTACCTGCTGTCGTCGCCCCACCTTCCCAGCCATCGCCACCAGTATGCCTTTTTCCCTCCAACCACATCTACCTCAACCCAACGCCCCATTCATCGTCAACCTGGTCTTACCCATAGCCATAACTCAACCCATTCCCGACTTCGTCTGACCCGTGGTCGAAACCACCCCAAACCCCAAACCCGACCTCATCGCACTCACCATACCCCATCCGACCAGATCTGAGAGACTTCGACCTAGTTCTGCCTAGATCCTGCCTATTTTTTGCCAACCTCCGACGATGATTTCTGGTCTCCAGAAGTGGTTGGTCAACCTTGGACAGCTCTTAAGATGGATGGGCTGAGTGAAGAGGGTGTTGGTTTGGAAAGGTATCAGATAGGTTGAATGGTGGAGCTGCTAGGGTTTCGTGTGAAAGAGAAGGGTTTTTGAATCTGAAGGGGCGGCTAAGGTTTCCAATGGATCAAGTGTTAAGATGCTTTTAAGTGAAGAGTTTGGCTTTGAGGCTTTTGAGGAGTGGGGGCTGCATAAGTGGTCCCCATTTGACTTTGACCCAATTTTAAATGACAAACCATTTGTATTCGAGTTTAATGGTCCAAAAATTGATTTTTTGGTTGTGAAAAATTCTAGCAGTGCCCAATTTTTAAAATATTGAAAAACATTTTATTTAGGCCTCAATTTTTAGGAAAATTATTTTTCAGCACCTATAAAGCAAAAATATTTTGGGTGCGAAATTAAGAGCCCGATTTATTCCAAATATTTATTTAGTTGGCGTGGGCGGATTCAGATTATTGTGTTGGTTCGAGAGGTTTGTTGGACTGTGGTGATGGCTTGGACGTGTTCAATTCAAACCTTTAGCGCTCGGGTCGAGCTTTTCGAAGAAGGGGAGTGAATTTACAAAAAATAAATATTATTATTATTTTAGTTATTTAGATATTGTTTTAGATCAGCAGGTCTTTAAAAAGACCTCAAAAGCGGATCATTTTTTAAAATAGTAAAAAAAAATTTTGAGCTGATTTTTTTTATGGTTTTTAAACACCGACATATTTTGACCGATTTATTTAATATAGCAAAAAAAATTCAATTTGAGTTGATTTTTTTTGTGGATTCCTTGAAATGTTTAAAAACAAAAAAAAGGCTCAAAATTTGTTATTTTACTATTTTTATAAGAGTTCCGTTTTTGAGGCCTGTTAACTGGAGTTCGTTTTAGAGATTTTCTGTTTTTTAGATATTTATTATGATTTATCATTTATTTTAATTAGGTTATTTAGTCCCCTTTTTAATTAGGAGACTTGTTCCCCAAGTTTAGGATTATCTATACATGAGTCCTTGGCCCTCTCTTGCAATCAGAAATATTATGGAAAATTATTTATGAATGAGATTTAACAAAAAATATGGTTTGATTATTATTTTTGTTCGTATGTGTTCATATCAATTCCGCTTTGTTTCACATCAATGTTCAAATTTTTTTAGAGAGCTTGTCAGTTTTGATTTGAATTGAATTGCCTTCGAAGCTCTTGGGGCCGGTTCTCCTCTTGTTTATTGTATTTAAGCAAACAACAGACTATATTTCCTTCTCTCATAGTTTGAGTTTTCAAAATCATTGGGTTGAAATTCATAACAGTTATGTGAGAGTGGGTTAATCCTCAATTGCTTGTGATACAATATGTGGTGACTTTAGTTGGTTTATTTTAATTATTCTTAGTTCGTATTCGTTGTGACACCTCGCCCATTCTAATAATGGTTGATCAGTCCTTTACCAAAATAAAACAAGATTCTCATTTGGTTCATTCTTAGCATCACTGTCGAAAACATTCTAATTACTAATACTCTATTACACCTTGTGTCAATTTAAAACTTATTAACTTCCTTATACAAAATTTCCATTCACATAACCAACCATGCAAATAATAAAACTCACACTCACTGGCATAAATAAATTAGCGGATAACTCTTGGTAAAAATCACAATACAATAATCCAACTAACTAAAAGGAAAGCTGAACTCAACTCAACAAAGCGTTTTCCCAATTATTTGGGATCGGCTACATGAATACTATTTTTCCATTCTATTCCGTCCAGTGCAATAAAATAAATACCAACTAACTGGGCGACAATAACTCTGAAGTACCTCCTATCTAGATCTCAAGGATAGAAGCATTAAATCAATCCCCGCAGTCATCCACAGATGTTGCAGCATCTTCTGACTAGAAGGATGATTAAGCTAAGCGTCCCCATGGTTGAACACATAAAAGTTTTGAAACTATTTTTGATATGGGTCAGAGCTCAAAACCTGTTGAAATTTTTTGCAAGTGTTTAAAATACATTAATAAATATATTATGCAATCTTTCATATTTAATCCGGCGTTGCACTCCCATGAGATATCCCTCGCCCTTCATCTATAGTGCACACCTAACGCATGTATTTTATACACCCTAGTTACGCTACCCAACCTAACTAGTACCTCAACACTAATCTTAGTCCCATACGCTACCTTGTATCACGTGTATACTTTATTTCACTTTAAATTCTCAGTTAGCTTTCACATATGCTTTATAATTAGGGTTATTTTGTGTTTTACCCCCACTATTATGACCAGTTTTGCAATACACCCCCACTTTGTTAAAAATTTGCAATAGACCCCCGTTCCGTTAAGTGGCTGTCAAAAATGTTAGTCAAAGTTATTTAATAGGTTTGACTTCGTTTTTTAACATTTTTATTAATTAAAAAAAAAAATCCAAATTAAAAAAATGTTCTCAGTCCCTTACCAAGGCATCCACTTCTGGGGGTGTAACACAAATTTTTATATATAAATGGGGGTGCTTCACAAACTATTATTACAAGTCAACAATTCAAAAAAGTTGACAAATCCATTTAACAATAGCTCTAATAAAGTAATAACTTCATTCTTCATTCATATATCATAATGTAGCTTCATTACAAAATTAACAGTTAAGGTATCCATTTTTAATACATAAAATCGGCAAAATCTGCTAGGTATATAAAAATGACACTACTAACATCATGGTATATAAAAATGCTTCACAAAAAACCCAACAGTCCAAAAAAATCTGCTAACATCATCTTCATAGAAAAGACTCAAATCTGGCCAAATTTGCAAAAATTTTTTTGCCCAAATTTGCAAAAGAAATCTGCCCAAACTGCCCAAATTTACGGTGTAGAATGATGTCCTACGGCACTTGAATTAGAAGTTTGAGATGAAGCATTAGTTTGAGATGGAGTACAAGATTGTGGTGCGGCACATGAAGTAGAAGTTTGAGATGGGTAACCAAATAGCGGGGGTGGTCTACAATATCTTCTCCCTCTAACTCTTCCACCACCCCTCCCTCCTTCTCCTCCACGTTCTGTCCCTCCAACTCCACCACCCCTCTCTCTTCCTCCTCCACATTCTGTCCCTCCATCCCCACGACCCCTCCCTCCTCTTTCTTCTCTACCACCACCCCTTCCTACTCCTCTTCCCCTTGCTTTTCCACGTCGACCAGTCCCTCCTTCGATTGTATTTGCAGCTGGTCCAGAACATGTTTTTTGATTATAGCCATAACCAAGGCACTTCTTGCACCTTTTTTGGTTTCTTCTTTCTTTTGGGTTGTTCTCATCCTCATCTCTTCGTCGTTGTTTCCTCGGTCTTCCGGATGGTCTTGTTATGTAAGGAGGGGCCAGGGGTACATTTGGATTACCCCAATCGCTTTGGGGATTCATCACTTTTACTCCGCTTGTATAGGTATCTTTGTATGCTTGGACCGAGGCATATGTATGGATGAAGCTGTAACAAACAAATAAAACAATGGAAATTAGTAATCTAAAATTAGTAATATTGAATTAGTAAACTAAAATGTAAAGAACTTACTCTTTCCATCTCCTCCTAGTTGTATAACACATACTGCATGGATACAAGGCAACCCTGTAAGCTGCCAAACTTCACAAGAACATGTCTTTTTAATTGTGTCAACTCTCCACCATGTAGCCGAGCTGCTTTGGACTGCAAATTCCCCGCCATCCGAGCCTTGTACAATGTAGTTGTTTGTAAGTTTCTTCAATTTTTCAATCCTATCTCTCACTCTAGGAAGAAGATCATCATCGGTCCATGAACTACACTCAACTTTTTCTATTATAATTCAAAGTCATGAGCATGAGGTGAAGTCTGTCAACTAGAATGCATATAGGTTTATCCCTCAACTCTGAAATCCAAGCATTGAACGACTCGCTAAAATTGTTTGTCACTTGTTCAACAACGCCTTCCCTATCAAAATATGCCCTAGACCACAACTTAGGATCTTCTTCCATTAACCAATCTCGGGCAGCAGGTTCCACCAAACCAAGTTCATCCATATGCTTCTTAAAATCAACTACTTTATATGATTTACATGCAGCCCATGCTAGCTTTTGAATATCCTTACCCCTATGACGCTTTTTCACGTTCCTGTACATGTGAATAAAACAAAATATTTGTGCACATTCAGTGAACACCGTATTGACAGCATCAACTGACCCTTTTTGCCTATCGGACATAACAATCAACCTCCCTGGATGTTTAAGTACCTCTGGGGCCATAATGTTAAGGAAATCAGTCCAATTTTCCTTATTCTCTATCTTGCAAATGTATATACCTAATGGGAACATACCATTGTTAGCATTTAAGGAAGTCATTGATAAATAACATCCTCCGTACTTCCCTTTTAAAAAACAACCATCTAAACCAATAATAGGCCTACAACCCTCCACAAAACCATCAAAACAACCCTTAAATGCTACACATAATTTCTCAAACTTTGTGTTATGCTCACCATGCCCAAATATAGCAATACTACCCGGGTTACTAATTTTAATTTGCCTACACAACTCTGGAAGTAACCTATAACTTTCCTCATAATTTCCGTGTACAATTTCTAAGGCCTTGGCTCGAGCATGCCATGCTTGCCAATACTTCATCCTTACTTGAAACTTGCTCCATATCTCAGCTTGAATATCCTTTGGCTTATACGACCTATGATGTAACTTCATTTGCAACTCAATCTCCTTGGCTACAAACCCTGCTGTAAGCATAGGGTTTACTGAGTTTGAGTCACTAAAGCATGTGTGTTCTGGCCTCAACTCCCTTACTTTCATTGTATGCCCATCATTGGTCCTCCGAATCCTACAAAATCATTGGCAATTAGGGTCCTTACAAGCTGCCCTAATCCTATAGTTTTCATTCTTAACATATTTGATCACAAACTTGTTAATAATGGCAAACTTTCTCAAGTGGTGCCTGCATTCCTCGAGGTTCGCCCACTCCATCCCTTCAAAAATAGTACACTCCATATTATCCTCTAGAAATCCATCAACCTCTTCTACATCAACCCTAATTTCAGCAGTCTCCCTAACAAATTCCTCATATTCCCTTCTTAATGGTACTTCATCCAACACATCATCATCCTCCACAGAATCCTCATGCTCCCCATCATCATCATCATCATCATCATTTTTCGAATAGTCTGAATCAAAACTAGCATATTCATATTCCTCTTCATCCAAATTGTCAATATCAAGGCCTGTATAAATACAAACAAATTAATCACCAATATGAAAATTGTGAATCATTTAAGTGAAATGAATTTTTCCAATATGAAATCAGAGGCAAAAACAATGGCAAACAGTGTGGAAGAAAAACAAATGTGGAAAAACAAAGTGTGGATGAAAAATAAAGGCATGTATAAATACCCCTATTCGGAATTTTCAAAGTGTGGAAAAATAATGGCAAAAACACTAATTTTCAAAATTTTCTAAGTGTGGAAAAACAATGGCAAAAACATCCCTGTTCAGATTTTTGTAAGTGTGCAAAAACAATGGCAAAAACACCCATTTTCAGATTTTTATAAGTGTGGAAAAACCATGGCAAAAACATCTCTGTTCGGAAAAACAATGGCAAAAACACCCATTTCTCCATTCTTTTCTAAGTGTGGAAAAAAAATGGCAAAAACACCAATTGCCAGATTTTTGTAAGTGTGCAAAAACAATGGCAAAAAGACCCATTTTCAGATTTTTCTAAGTGTGGAAAAACCATGGCAAAAACATCCTTGTTCGGAAAAACAATGGCAAAAACACCCATTTTCAGATTTTTCTAAGTGTGGAAAAACAATGGCAAAAACACCCATTCTTTTCTAAGTGTGGAAAAAAAATGGCAAAAACACCAATTTCCAGATTTTTTTAAGTGTGGAAAACCAATGGCAAAAAGACATATTTTCAGATTTTTCTAAGTGGAAAAAAATGGCAAAAACACCTATTTTGAAATTTTTCTTAGTGTGGCAAACCAATGGCAAAAACATCTCTGTTCAGATTTTTCTAAGTGTGCAAAAACAATGGCAAAAACACCCATTTTCATATTTCAAAAACACCCATTTTCAGATTTTTCCAAGTGTGGAAAAACAATGGCAAAAACACCCATTCTTTTCTAAGTATGGAAAAAAAATGGCAAAAACACCAATTTCCAGATTTTTCAACTGTGGAAAACCAATGGCAAAAACACCTATTTTGAGATTTTTCTAAGCGTGGCAAACCAATGGCAAAAACATCTCTGTTCAGATTTTTCTAAGTGTGGAAAAACAATGGCAAAAACACCCATTTTCAGATTTTTCTAAGTGTGGAAAAACAATGGCAAAACACCCATTTTCAGATTTTTCAAGATATCAACAACATCAACACCCATGTTACGATTTCTTCAAGAAATCAATAACAAAACAAGTGTGGAACAACAAAGTGTGGACCAAATACAAGTATGGCAAAACCGATACAGAAAATGCACAAAAAAAAGTGAAAAGAGATTACCTAGGTTCACCATCCTTAGCCTTCGCCGACAAACATCCGTCGGCAAGCCTCCGTTAAATCTAGACGCCGATAAACCTCCACCGATAAGCCTCCGACAGACTTCTATCCAAAGTAGTGCTGGAATGAAATGTTTGGGAATGGGAGGAGAGAGGGTATACTAGGGCTGGAATGTTAAAAAACACTTACGTTCATTTGGATTTTTTTTTCTTTTTTTTAATTAATAAAAATATTAAAAAAATGAAGTCAAACCGATTAAATAATTTTGACTAACTTTGACTAACGCTTTTGACAGCCAATTAACGGAATGGGGGTCTATTGCAAATTTTTAATACAGTGGGTGTGTATTGCAAAACTGGTCATAAAAATGGGGGGAAAATACAAAATAACCCTTATAATTATAATCTTCATTTATAATTTATCACTTCACTTCACATTAACTTTATTCTGGTTATTAATTCAACATTTACTCCTTAATGTCATATACTCGTATATATTTTCTTCACTTATATACGTATTTACACATAGCATCCCCCAGCAGTCCTCTCAAATTCATATAAATTTACTGTTCATAATAACCTTTAATTTGCTCGTATATATATTTACACACACACACACACACACACACACACACACACACACACACACACACACACATATATATATATATATATATATATATATACAAATCACATCAAGTATACATACATATATATCGCTCACTATATATGTATAATTGCAATCCCCAAAACATTACCTCATGTATGCATTCTCTAGGCATACACACCTCAACTTGGGCCACCGGATCAGAATCAGACCACTGAATTCAAATCGTAACGTAAACGGGAGGCGGTCATAGGCATATATCCGTGGGTTATAACCATACCACATTACTACACTAGACTCAACACTCACATAGGGTGGTCGTGCGACAGACCTATGAACCGGGAGTCGATACTACACCTGCTGGTATTCGCCAAGATAGATCGCCCTGTGACACCCCGACTAATTAAATACCGGGTAGCTACTCCTTTATTAAATTAAATCAAAATGCCAAGTTGGCCCAGTTAATAGCATCACTGACGAAAACATTATATTATTACTAACCACCTAGTATTTAAAAAGTAAGTTGCCAAATTTTAATTAAAGTCTGATTAACATGCAACAAGTGTAATGAAGAATAATAACACCATTCACCATAACGAAAGTAATTAGGATAACCATCACATAATGTAAATAAGGTCTGGAGGAAAACTCCTCACTACAATACCACAAACTGAAATAACTAAACTGAATACTGAATCAATACATGCCAAAGTCTGAAAAACTGAAATGGAAAGATGTCTCTAATAGAAATGGGCAACCTGCCCTACAACTGAAGAATACTGAATATGGAATCCAAATGGTAGAAGCGTCTAAAGCAAATCCCTGTAGCTTCCACAAATAGCTACAGCTCGTCACCTGAAAGAGTATCCTATGCATAGTGTCCTTGTGGCTGGGCACCTAAAATGGTTTTACAAGAAAAATAGATTTGAAAGCAAACGGGTCAGAGCCCGAATGTGGAGATATTTTAAAAACCTGCAAGTGCTTTAAAAACATTTAAAACAGCATATGCAAAATACATGTTAGGACGTGCTCTCACATGAGATACTCACCTCTCGTCTAACTGTGCACTCCTAACGTTCCTGTACCCATTCATGTGTTATCTCATAACTATCTAATTCTGAAGAGTTTCTAACACTACTACTCGGTTCACGTTTAATTTCCAACCTTAACAATTAAATAGAGAGTTCTACTTTAATTCTCGGATTCCCAATTATTAACAAAACCATTTATTGATATAAGTTCCCTTTTTATCTTTTCATAACATGACCGTAACTATACTCACAATTTAACATAGTAAATTCCTTCTCATATAACCGTATATTTTCACATCATAAATATACAATACAAGCACCCAAAGGCTAAGCTGCGGTGCACACATACTCTGCTATCCATCCCGGTACATCACGTACATAAGGATCACGCATTCCGAATCTCTCAGGAATCGTTCAGATAACAACATCACAAATAGTGGAGGCGAACACAGTCACATCACATGGGTTACGCACATACCTACGCTCCCACGATCAGCAAACTTATTAATATCCCAATAAGTCCTTCTATGACCTATGTTCATCGAGGTAACCAATCTAAATCCGGACAACACAAGGATAAGAAGGCCCTAAGCGAACGTAAACCTCCCGTGATAGCAAGTATGGTAGGTATGTCATACACATAAAATTATATACTAAGCATTCACACATCTTAGATATCTCGATATTAATAAAGGTATACTCTACATCTTTATACCATTATCCCGAATTCATATATTTCAATTATCCCGATAATATAGAAATTAAATTTGTCGACACGTCTCACGTCGTAGTTTCTTAAACTTAGAACCTATCTCAAATAGACTATTAAGTTTCTATTATTCCCCCATATAACATCTTTACACCTAAGGTCTTTACTTCTGCCCCAAACCTTATATCATCAAAGTATTCAATTTTACACTATTAACCCAAATATTATCTCAATTATCGAATTTCATTAATTTAGAATAATTCCTCAAATTGAATTCCAATTAAGGTCCAATCTCATAATCATGCCTACTGGTCTTCCTTAAGGTTAAGGGTATTCATAAGGTCTCCAATAATATCATTCAAGGATTAACACCATTAAAATTTAATTAGGGAAAAACTTTACTCATTCTGGGAAGGTCGATCGATCGACCTTTACCTTCGATCGATCGATGGTGGTCGATCGATCGACTGAAGAACATCGATCGATCGAACGCACCAGGTATGGTTACGGACTGCTTCGTTTTGCAGTTACCAATTCGTCCCAAAACACCATTTACAAGCATGAAACTCTAAGATAAGGTTACAATATCATCATACTATCATTCTACAACAGTAATAACATTCGAAATCCCATAATTCATCATTCAAAGGCTTTGTTTAGATCAATTTTTCATCAAGATTTCCAGATTTCTTCTTCATTCAAGAACATAACTAAACTTCTTCTAAACTCCATTTTTAGATCATCAATGGTTCTGTTTAGAACATATAATTCGTCCAGAATATTACTACATGCACTCCCTAACATAATTCATAGCTTTTATCTTCCAATTTATGGGTCTAAATCATCTTCCAAGATAAATTTCGAAAATTCCTAAACATGGAAAAGCATAGCTTGAATCAAATGAATTTAAACCACTTGCCTTAATCTTTCTCTGAATTTGATGTTGAATTTGAAGGTTGAATCTGTCCTCTATCTCTTTTTGCAGAATTCTTTCCTTTCTCTCTCTCTCTACAAGTTCTTCCCAAGGATGATGATAATGGAGGTGTGTTTGGTTTTTGGTAAGTTGGGACTATATTTCAACTTCTCCCGTAGCCCATTAAGTCTCTTAGTGTAGTTAGTGGGTTTAGTGGGTTAAAGAAGAAGTCAGATTTCTATTTCTAATTTTCGTCACTTTTAATTCCCAAAAATACAAAATTACCAAAATACCCTTTATGATGCCGGTATGGCCTAAAAATACCCCGGGGCCCAAACTAAACTCCCGGCTAGTGTTTTCTGACTATCTCGACCCTTTCGGACGCGTCGGCCCACTCAAAATGAACATACGGGTGATAAAAATAAAATTCACTTTTTAATTCAAATAATTATATTCCTGACGCGACTGTCACGCGCGTCTCAACAAAGTTTCCCAAATTGCCGTATTTCAATCTCGTGACAATTTTAATATTTTCCAATATTCATATAATGCCAAGTATACACATTATAATAAAATACTAACTCACATCTCGTTAATATTATTATCCGGATTAATTTCCAATTAATAAACATTTAATTCAATTAATCCCCAAAAATAAATATCATAGAAAATACGGGGTATTACATACTTCCCCCCTAATAACTGAATTTCGTCCCGAAATTCGGAACTAGAAAGTACCTGGTAAGAATAACTCTGGATAACGTTTGCGCATCTCATATTCGCGCTCCCATGTGGACTCCTCGACATTATGATGTCGCCACTGAACACGCACTAACGGAACTATCTTTGACCGCAGCTTCCGCTCACTTCGGTCCAGAATAGCAATCGGCCCCTCCTCGTAGGAGCTATCTGGCTGGAGATCAATGTCCTCCACAGCAATGAGAGAATGAGCCAAATCATCTCTAAGGTATTTCCTAAGCGAGGAAATATGAAATACATCGTGAATCCGATGTAAATGCTCCGGTAATCCAAGCCTATACGCAACCGGTCCAATCCGCTCAATAATAGGAAATGGTCCCACATATCTCGGTGCCAACTTCCCTTTCTTCCCGAAACGCATAATCCCCTTCATAGGAGATACTCTGAGCAAAACCTGGTCCCCCACTTGGAACTCTCTGAAGAATCTCTTCGCATCAGCATAGCTCTTCTGCCTGTCCTGAGCTACCCGAATGCGACTCCGAATCAATTCTATCCTTGCCGAAGTATCCTGAATCACTTCCGGCCCAAGTAGTTTGTTGTCCCCCACCTCCAACCAACATGCTGGGGAACGACAAGGTCTACCGTATAACGCCTCAAATGGAGCCATGCCAATGGTGAACTGGTAGGAGTTGTTGTAAGCAAACTCCACCAGTGGAAGGTACTGCTCCCATCCACCCTCAAAATCAATGGTGCACATACGTAGCATGTCCTCCAACATCTGATTTGTGCGCTCGGTCTGCCCATCGGTCTGCGGGTGGTACGCCGTACTCAATCGCAACTCCGTGCCCATGGCCTGCTGAAAACTCTCCCAAAACCGTGAAACAAATATCTTGTCTCGGTCGGACACGATATTTAGGGGCACACCGTGAAGTCTTACTATCTCAGAAATAAAGAGCTGGGCATACTGTCCTGCAGTGTAGTCTGTCCTCACGGGTAGAAAATGAGCGACTTTGGTCAACCTATTCACTATTACCCAAATGGAGTCGTGACCTCTCTGTGTCGTAGGCAACCCCGTGATAAAGTCCATGGATATGCTCTCCCACATCCACATCGGGACCTCCAACGGCTGTAGTAGTCCTGCCGGTCTCTGATGATCCACTTTTACTAGCTGACAAGTGGCGCATTTGGAAACAAACTCGGCAATATCTCTCTTCATACCGCTCCACCAATACTGACGTCTCATGTCTTGGTACATTTTGTCCCCTCCGGGATGTACCGCGAACCTTGAGCCGTGCGACTCTGCCATCACCTCATGCCGCAATTCTTCCCCTTCCGGAACCACCAATCTCCCATTGAAGCGTAATCCCCCGTCTGAGCTAACGGTATAGGATTCGGCTCCCTCTGCCAATAATCGAACTATCTGCTCCTGACAGAACGAGTCGTTTGCCTGTGCCCTCACTACTTTCGTGACAATCTGCGGTGTAACAGTCATCACAGACATGAATGATCGAGCCACTGCATCCTGGTGTCCCAATTCCTTCCACTTAGCTTTCCACACTTCCGCCACCTCATCTACCGGTCTACGGCTCAACGCGTCTGCTACTACGTTAGCCTTCCCCGGGTGATACTGGATATCGAACTGATAATCTTTCACGAATTCAAGCCACCTCCGTTGCCGCATATTCAACTCCTTCTGCGTGAATAGGTACTGTAGGGACTTGTGATCCGTGAACAATCGAAACTTCTCCCCCAAAAGGTAATGTCTCCAAATACGAAGGGCAAATACCACTGCCGCTAACTCCAAGTCATGGGTAGGGTAATTCTTCTCGTGAGGCTTAAGCTTACGGGAAGCATAAGCTATGGCCTGACTCTTCTGCTGCAGTACACCTCCAAGTCCTTGTAAGGACGCATCGGTGTAAACAAGATACTCAACTCCCGGTCTCGGCAATGCTAACACAGGTGCTGAGGTTAACTTGTCCTTCAACTCATCAAATGCCAACTGACAGGCATCACTCCAAATGAACGGCACACCTTTACGAGTTAGATGTGTCATGGGACCCGCTATCGTGGAGAAACCCCGAATAAACCTCCTGTAGTATCCTGCTAGGCCCAAGAAACTACGGATCTCCGTCGGTGTCGTGGGCTGTCCCCACTCCCTCACCGCGGATACCTTCCCCGGATCAACCGATATTCCCCGGTCGGAAATAATATGCCCCAAAAACTGAACCTCCTTCAGCCAAAACCCGCACTTCTCATATTTTGCATACAACTCATTCTGGCGCAGTGTCTGCAAAACTTGCCTCAAGTGCTCGGCGTGCTCCTCCTCTGTCTGGGAGTAAACCAAAATATCATCGATGAATACAATGACAAACTGATCTAGGAAATCCCTGAACACCCTATTCATCAAGTCCATAAATGCTGCTGGAGCGTTGGTCAAACCAAATGGCATAACCCGAAACTCGTAAGAACCATATCTCGATAAGAACGCAGTCTTCGAGACGTCCTCCCTGATACGCAACTGATGGTAACCAGATCGCAAATCAATCTTTGAGAAGCAAGAAGCTCCTCTCAACTGGTCGAATAGGTCATCGATTCGAGGCAACAGATACTTATTCCGTATCGTGACCTTGTTTAACTCCCGGTAGTCCACACACAATCTCAGTGAACCATCTCTCTTCTTCACGAACAACACAGGGACACCCCACGGTGAAGTACTTCTCCGAATAAACCCCTGACCCAACAACTGCTCAATCTGATCCCGTAACTCCCTCATCTCAGCTGGAGCCATACGGTACGGTGCGCGTGCTATAGGTCTCGTATCTGGTAATAAGTCTATAACGAAGTCTATCTCTCGACTGGGGGTAGGCCTGGTATCTCCTGAAACACATCAGAATACTCCCTGACAACTGGGATCGAATCTAAAGGAATCACAACCTCCTTAGAGGTATCCTCCTCTAGGTAATACAAATGAGCGGTCGAGCCTCCCTCTGGGCGAGGTATCGCCACTACAAACATCTCTTGCCCCGGAATGGCAAAAACAATGCTACCACCGAAACAATCAATCATGGCTCTATAATCAGCGAGCCAATCCATACCGATAATCACATCGTGAACATGCATATCTAATACCAACATATCTGCAGGTAATACCAGACTACCAATCTCTACCCCTACTCCCCGGCATATAAAGAAAATAAGTGACCCACTCCCCAATGGTGAGTCGACACACGTCACTGTGCTCTCCGCTGTGGCTAACAACCCTAAAGCCTTCGCGAAATGTGTAGCTATAAAACAATGTGTAGCCCCCGTATCAAACAGTACCCGACCCATAGTGCCATGGATAGAAAACGTACCCTCAATCGCGGGCGGTGCCTGTGGGACTGCTGCCTGGTGGACGTTATAGACACGTCCATACTGTAACTGCCCCTGCTGAGCCGGGACTGCTGGAATGGGCGGCAATGCCGCCATCTGTGGCGGTGCGGGGAGAGCGGCGGGAAACATAGGCCTCTGCGGCTCCTGGCGAGCTCCCTGCTGCTGCTGCTGTGGGGCCCTGCCCCTATCAGGACAGTCCTGGCGTTTATGGCCAGTCTTGCCACAAACGAAACATTTCCCTGGGAAGTTCCCTCCTCTCTGCCCCTGCTGTCCCCGGCCCTGGTGGCCGTTACCGTTCCTCCCTTGGCCCTGCTGAAACTGCTGATGTTGACCATTTTGACCCTGCTGGCCCTGATGCCGTTATGACCCTGCTGACTATTTTGGAATCCTCCCTGACCGTTCCTGAAACCCCCTGATCGAAACCTCTTATGATCCCCCTGCTGGGAACCCTGATCACTCAGCCTCTGCCCCTGAACAGATTGTGCCCCACCGGCACCATGTCCTCCAGTCCTGCCCTGATGGCTAGACTCTCCCGATCTCTTGCCCTCAGCCATATGAAATCGGTGATCCTGGCAATGGAGCAATGCAGCGTTAACCACATCAGAATAAGTGGCCAACGAAAGGTTCCCTAACAGATGCTGACGGATCCTCCATGTCAACCCGTCGGTGAATTTCTCAATCTTCTTCTTTTCTGTCGGTATCTCATCCGGAACGATATTCAACAGATTAGTGAACTCGGCCTCATACTCGGCCACGGTCTTACCCTCCTGCTTCAGACTCATCAATTTCCTCCTCATTTCCGTATGAACAGCTGACGGAAAGTACTTGCGGTCGAACCGCACCCAGAACTCCTGAATAGTGAGAGTATCCCTCTCCTCTACGGTGGTAATAGACTCCCACCACTGCAGTGCAGACCCAACTAGCTTGAAAGTAGCTAGCACCTGCTTCTGAACATCCGTGCACTCATACATCCTCAAGTGCCGCTGTATATCCTTCCTCCACTGGCTCGAGACTACCACATCTGAGCTACCTGCAAACTCTGGCGGATGCGCTTTCTGAAAAGCGTCACATACACGTTCCCAAGCAGACGGGAATGCATTCGCATGTACTGGCGCGGCAACCGGCGCCTGAGGTGGTGCCTGCTGAACTACGGCAAGTGCGGCATTTACCGCTTGGGCTACTATGGCTGCAACCTCAGCGGCGTTCAACGTGCCCTGAACCGGTGCGGGCTGTGGTTCTGGCGTTGCATTCCTGGGAACTCGTCGTGCACGTCGTGGAGGCATTCTGAAATAAGAATAAAGTCTAAGTTCGCAGTTATAAACTTAAAATAGCTGAAGAACGTAGCATATACAAAAGAATACAACAGTCCTAAAATATAGGGCTCTACATCAAAGAAAGCTCAGCGGAAACATAATAAGCCGTTCAGATCCTAAAGGACACTAGAACCTTGCTCTGATACCACCTGTGACACCCCGACTAATTAAATACCGGGTAGCTACTCCTTTATTAAATTAAATCAAAATGCCATGTTGGCCCAGTTAATAGCATCACTGACGAAAACATTATATTATTACTAACCACCTAGTATTTAAAAAGTAAGTTGCCAAATTTTAATTAAAGTCTGATTAACATGCAACAAGTGTAATGAAGAATAATAACACCATTCACCATAACGAAAGTAATTAGGATAACCATCACATAATGTAAATAAGGTCTGGAGGAAAACTCCTCACTACAATACCACAAACTGAAATAACTAAACTGAATACTGAATCAATACATGCCAAAGTCTGAAAAACTGAAATGCAAAGATGTCTCTAATAGAAATGGGCAACCTGCCCTACAACTGAAGAATACTGAATATGGAATCCAAATGGTAGAAGCGTCTAAAGCAAATCCCTGTAGCTTCCACAAACAGCTACAGCTTGTCACCTGAAAGAGTATCCTATGCATAGTGTCCTTGTGGCTGGGCACCTAAAATGGTTTTACAAGAAAAATAGATTTGAAAGCAAACGGGTCAGAGCCCGAATGTGGAGATATTTTAAAAACCTGCAAGTGCTTTAAAAACATTTAAAACAGCATATGCAAAATACATGTTAGGACGTGCTCTCACATGAGATACTCACCTCTCGTCTAACTGTGCACTCCTAACGTTCCTGTACCCATTCATGTGTTATCTCATAACTATCTAATTCTGAAGAGTTTCTAACACTACTACTCGGTTCACGTTTAATTTCCAACCTTAACAATTAAATAGAGAGTTCTACTTTAATTCTCGGATTCCCAATTATTAACAAAACCATTTATTGATATAAGTTCCCTTTTTATCTTTTCATAACATGACCGTAACTATACTCACAATTTAACATAGTAAAGTCCTTCTCATATAACCGTATATTTTCACATCATAAATATACAATACAAGCACCCAAAGGCTAAGCTGCGGTGCACACATACTCTGCTATCCATCCCGGTACATCACGTACATAAGGATCACGCATTCCGAATCTCTCAGGAATCGTTCAGATAACAACATCACAAATAGTGGAGGCGAACACAGTCACATCACATGGGTTACGCACATACCTACGCTCCCACGATCGGCAAACTTATTATTATCCCAATAAGTCCTTCTATGACCTATGTTCATCGAGGTAACCAATCTAAATCCGGGCAACACAAGGATAAGAAGGCCCTAAGCGAACGTAAACCTCCCGTGATAGCAAGTATGGTAGGTATGTTATACACATAAAATTATATACTAAGCATCCACACATCTTAGATATCTCGATATTAATAAAGGTATACTCTACATCTTTATACCATTATCCCGAATTCATATATTTCAATTATCCCGATAATATAGAAATTAAATTTGTCGACACGTCTCACGTCGTAGTTTCTTAAACTTAGAACCTATCTCAAATAGACTATTAAGTTTCTATTATTCCCCCATATAACATCTTTACACCTAAGGTCTTTACTTCTGCCCCAAACCTTATATCATCAAAGTATTCAATTTTACACTATTAACCCAAATATTATCTCAATTATCGAATTTCATTAATTTAGAATAATTCCTCAAATTGAATTCCAATTAAGGTCCAATCTCATAATCATGCCTACTGGTCTTCCTTAAGGTTAAGGGTATTCATAAGGTCTCCAATAATATCATTCAAGGATTAACACCATTAAAATTTAATTAGGGAAAAACTTTACTCATTCTGGGAAGGTCGATCGATCGACCTTTACCTTCGATCGATCGATGGTGGTCGATCGATCGACTGAAGAACATCGATCGATCGAACGCACCAGGTATGGTTACGGACTGCTTCGTTTTGCAGTTACCAATTCGTCCCAAAACACCATTTACAAGCATGAAACTCTAAGATAAGGTTACAATATCATCATACTATCATTCTACAACAGTATTAACATTCGAAATCCCATAATTCATCATTCAAAGGCTTTGTTTAGATCAATTTTTCATCAAGATTTCCAGATTTCTTCTTCATTCAAGAACATAACTAAACTTCTTCTAAACTCCATTTTTAGATCATCAATGGTTCTGTTTAGAACATATAATTCGTCCAGAATATTACTACATGCACTCCCTAACATAATTCATAGCTTTTATCTTCCAATTTATGGGTCTAAATCATCTTCCAAGATAAATTTCGAAAATTCCTAAACATGGAAAAGCATAGCTTGAATCAAATGAATTTAAACCACTTGCCTTAATCTTTCTCTGAATTTGATGTTGAATTTGAAGGTTGAATCTGTCCTCTATCTCTCTTTCTGCAGAATTCTTTCCTTTCTCTCTCTCTCTACAAGTTCTTCCCAAGGATGATGATAATGGAGGTGTGTTTGGTTTTTGGTAAGTTGGGACTATATCTCAACTTCTCCCGTAGCCCATTAAGTCTCTTAGTGTAGTTAGTGGGTTTAGTGGGTTAAAGAAGAAGTCAGATTTCTATTTCTAATTTTCGTCACTTTTAATTCCCAAAAATACAAAATTACCAAAATACCCTTTATGATGCCGGTATGGCCTAAAAATACCCCGGAGCCCAAACTAAACTCCCGGCTAGTGTTTTCTGACT
Organism: Sambucus nigra; assembly: GCA_949130495.1. Taxonomy (NCBI): domain Eukaryota; kingdom Viridiplantae; phylum Streptophyta; class Magnoliopsida; order Dipsacales; family Adoxaceae; genus Sambucus; species Sambucus nigra. The sequence goes on from OX422224.1 coordinate 302,329,872, forward strand.
ATCTCGACCCTTCCGGACGCGTCGGCGCACTCAAAATGAACATACGGGTGATAAAAATAAAATTCACTTTTTAATTCAAATAATTATATTCCTGACGCGACTGTCACGCGCGTCTCAACAAAGTTTCCCAAATTGCCGTATTTCAATCTCGTGACAATTTTAATATTTTCCAATATTCATATAATGCCAAGTATACACATTATAATAAAATACTAACTCACATCTCGTTAATATTATTATCCGGATTAATTTCCAATTAATAAACATTTAATTCAATTAATCCCCAAAAATAAATATCATAGAAAATACGGGGTATTACACGCCCACTGCCCACAACCTCCATCGATAACATCCACTAGAGTAGGTATATTTCACATATATCAATCACACACTATATATATATATATATATATATATATATATATATATATATATTTGTGTGTGTGATTGATATATGTATATAAATTAAAAACCGGCTAACCGTACATGTCACTCGTAGCAGTAGCCTATATTCTCCGAGTCTAAATCCGATTCCCAAATCCATAAGTAGTAACTTATTTTTATTTCACGATTATATTTTATTCTGGACACTAAGCCTATCTCGATCCAACCCGTGCCATAATTCCATCCGAAATTCTCATTCGAATCCATAAATATATTTTCGAGTGTCGTTCATCCTAAACACTCCAAATCCATACCCCGATTTTATTCCCAACTAACCCAAAGGTAATAATATATTCCAAAAATCCCAGAAGTCCTAAAAACCATCTACGGACCTTCCAAAATAATCCAGGTCCCAACTGAATCAATAACACATCAAAACACCTAACGTAGGTTGAGCAAGGCAGCCGAATAGAGTCAAAATCCACAATTGTAGGCTTGTTTTAAAAACGAAGAAAAATAAGATCCAAACATTATCCAAATCACCAATCCGACTTCAGATTTGGATTCTACACAAAAAATTGAGTCAGGTATGTGTTTTGAGTTTTTCTCAAATATCTTTTGAAAGCACTCAAAAAGGAGATCTAAAACTCTCCAAAGTGACTCTTCTCATTTCTCTCGTTTCTGTCTCTTTGAGTTTCGTTTTTTGGCCTCTCTATTTGCTCTTGTTACACTTAAAATGAGGCCTAACATACCTTATCATCATTATACATGTTTTCACATATCAATTGATCCAATAAATCGTCTATAACATGGGATCCAATATCAATTATCCAGAATTAATCCACCTTAATTCTAATACCCCTTTTTCACTATTTTTCCAGATTTGTAATTTTAAGATCACATCTATTTATCACAATTAAATTTCAGATTTCTCATCAAGATTTCACCTTTTATATGAACTAAATTCAGATTTTATATGAGATAAATAATCAGTTTTATTTCTATAGATTCATCCCCAAAATCCCATTTTTGTCATGTGAATCCCACCCAAAAGTTCATATTTGTTTTTCACCATTCATGATATGAACTAAAACACAACATATAATATCAAAGCAAGTTAAACACTCGCCTCAAAATTTTAGAAGAGTCTGAATCCTTTGTTATGTGATGATTCCAGTCCAAAACTCCCTTCAAATTCCTCCCAACTCTTGCATTTCTTGATCTCCCCTTTGATTTTCCTTCACATTTCTCTCTTCTCTCAAGCTTAGGTGATTTAAAATGAGTCGTTGGCCGCCTCACTCATCTAAAACCCCATGATATACTCCTAATCTTGTTTCTAGGTTATGTTATAAGATTAAAATGATCCGAATACCCCGTACGGGTCCCGTATAGCTTGAAAAGTTTCGGGAACTCCGATTACAATCCTCGGATACCTAATTTTGACCATCTCGATCCATCCCGGATCATCCGTGCACTCAAAATCACCATCCGAGTCATCTATAATCAATTTACCATCTTATTCCCAACATGATCCCACATGCGCGTTCCGAATAAGATCCTGTCAACCCGTTACTTTTACCTACATACGACGTAATATAAAATAATACAATTTCATTTGCTTATCACTCAGATAAATATATTAACACATAAATAGTAATCCAATATTCACTTATTAATATTTATTTAATTTACTTTATTTCTCAAATTAATTAAATTACGTGTAATTTAAGTATTCCCAAAAATAATGTGTGTTACATTCGTGTGTTAGTGCTTTTATTGAAGATGATGAATGTTTTTGCTATGCGATGATAGGAATGAAACACAACCTAACCTGGAGATTTGGGGGGGAGGGGGGAAGTGGTCTGTCACACATATTATGCCGAATTTATAAAATTAATCAAACAAAGGACATGCCAAAAGGTTTTTATGATGTAATGGCATACCCAATTGGGAGCCTATTAATTGTATTTATACTAAAAAGATTACAATTCTAGAAGTAACTAGAGACTACAAAACTAAGAGTACATAACTATGGCACAAAACACGGAGGGCCCAATACGAAGGGAAAAATACTAAAAATAACATGAAATCCAACACTATCCCTTAAGCTGGAGTGAAGATATCAATCAAGCCTAGCTTGACAATGGAAGATCAAAGAAGAGAGGGCCCAACTGATTTGGTGAAAAAATACGTCGTCTGATCCGAAGAAGGGACAAAAGATGGAAGAATGATGCCGGACCTCATCTTTTTCCGGATAAAATGACTATCTGCATCCACGTGCTTTGTCATGTCATGAAGCATGGAATCAGATGCCAGCATAATAGTTAACTTATTATCGCAAAATAACTTCGATGATTCTTTTTGCATAAAACCCAATGCCCCCAAAATCGATCGAAGCCATAAAAGCTCACATATGCCATGAGCCATCACAGGGTACTCGGCCTCTGTTGAAGAACGTGAAACCCCTGCCGCCTGCTTTTTGCTCTTCCATGAGATGAGGTGAGAATCATAGAATGTACAAAAGCTCGAAGTGGAACGTCTATCTGTCTTCGACCTCGCATAGTCTGCATCAGTAAAACATGATATGCATCAATGAAACATGATAGACCCGTCTGACTCCCTGAGGCATAAAACAACCTAAATCCTAGACATGACTTGAGGTTTCTCAAAATATGGTAGACACCATCCAAGTGTGCGGTGCGTGGAGCATGCATAAACTAGCTAACCATACTGACAACAAATATCAAATCCGGCTTTGTGTTGATCAAGTAAATAAGACGACCAACCAATCTTTGATAAATTGAGGAATCAGGAATCAAATTAGTTGTCTCGGCCGAGAGCTTTATGTTAGAGTCCATAGGGGTAGAAGCCGGACGACAACCTAGCATCCCGGTATCCTGAAGAAGATTCAAAGTGTACTTTCGTTGGGATAAAGAGATCTCACGTTTAGACTGCGCCACCTCAGTCCTAAGAAAATAACGGAGAGGACCTAAGTCCTTCACATCAAACACCTTCTCTATATCCATCTTCACTCATGCAATTCCAATGACATCATCACCCATAATAATAGTATCCTCAACATGAACCAACAAAATGATGCATTTACCATCAGACTGATGAAGAATAAGGCACGTATGATCGGAATGGTACCGTGTACGAGAGCCATCCGCAATACGCATGCATTGACAAATAGGAACGCTAGGTGAGGAAAAAAAAGATGACTCTCCCGTCATGTGATGAGTGGCTCCAGAATTCAGAATCTAATTGGGTTTTTCAGTCTGAACATGAAACGTGGAGGGGTCACCTGAAGTAATGGTGGCACTAGCACTGACAGAAAAATTGACAACCGGCGAAGAAACTACATGAGGACAGGTGGTATCAACACCTCTGCCCATTCTAGATGAACCGAATAGTCGTATTCGAGCAAATTTTTGTTTTGATGCTGGACGATGACGACAAACTATCTCCCTATCACGACAACGGGATCCAAAAGCTGAAGTGTACCATTCATGAAGAGACTTGTAGCCAATTGAGTCGGGGTACGTTTTGCCAATGAAAATACATCTTTGCCAATACCCGAATCACCCATAATAACTCAAAAGGTGCCCAAAAATTGACAAAACAACAATTTTAAATTCTTAAAGGGCATATTGGTACGAAAAAACAACAAGAACTCACCAACAATTATTGGAGAATCATTAAAAATCTGATGCAAGTGGGCATAGCAATAAACTACTCTACCACTCAAATGGTCGAAAAACACGAAAAAATAGGCAAAAGAACGCTGCCGAACAACCCGGCATCCTCAACAAGAAAAACAATTGCTCCTTACTTCATAAAGAACAGTAACAAACCCAAAAAGAGTTTAGAATTAGGGTTTCACCCTAAAACAAAACATATTTGATTCTACAAAAAATTTATACTGAGTAGTGTCGTGAACAATAGCCATGAACATTAATTAAGATAGGGTTGGGGAGAAATAATATGTGGAGAGATTTTATTTTGGCTCTGATACCAAGAATTTTTTTATGATGCAATGGCTTAAACAATTGGAAGCCCAATAATTGTATTTACACTAAAATAATAATATTACAATTCTAGAAGGTTCCATAGACTACAAAATTAAAAGTACACAACTAAGGCCCAAAACACGGAGGGCCCAGTACAAAGTTAAAAATACTAAAAATAACATGAAATCCAACACCAATCATCTCATAAAATTTTTTGTCTTCCTGATCTAAAGCTATATTATGTATCACATCTATGCATCATGTTTAAATCAACCCATCAAAGATACAATTCCTTTTGCTTTCTCTGTGTTCTTTCTCTTTGAAGTGCTGGTCCATCCTTCTATAAATTTATTGTGATTGTCCAATGAAAAAAGCATAATAAAATATTACACTAAATTTTACATAAAAACCCAATATGGGGAATAATATCCTGGAGAACTAAAACCCACTATGAATTAAATGTCTTACATAGAGAGATCGACTTACACCCGACTTGATGCCCATAAGCCTAGGCAATATTCAGATATCACCTTGTTTTATAGCTTTGCCAAAATATCCACCTTCAGCGCACAATAGATACATGCGTTTCAGCATCAGATCTGTGGTCTCCAAGCAATACATTCTCCTACCCGTCTTGTAATCTAGACTTCACTACAAGACGAGATTTCATTGATTCAAGGAATTGGTGAGGGGGACTTGTGGTTGATTGGATGTTAAAAGAGCAATTAAATAAGATGGAAATGGGCCCTATTTTAGGGTTTTATCGCATTTTATTTTATTTTTGTATTTTCTTCTATTTGTTATGTCATTTTATTTTCTTTTTGTTTAGTATATAAAGGTAGAAGTAGCAGAATGCTAGTAAGGGCATTGTTGTAATTAGAATATTAGCTTAGGGTCTAAGTTATTCCTTCCCTTTAAATACCCACTTGTAAGCCTCATTTGAGGTAGACTTGAATTTTGAAAATGAAAAGAGTATTTCTCTCTCTAAAGTGTGTGTTAAGATATTTTTAGGAGCCTTTTGACGTGTAGTTTACGTCAAATTGGTATCACAGCGGGTGTCGCTCCACATTGGGGTTAGTGTATCGGTGTATTCGTATCAAAATCGTACGCTACTCGCAATGGCTCCCAAGAAATCCAAACATCATGAAGAGAGTAATCTAGGGTTAAGAAAACAAATCGGAGTGTTGGCCAAGAAACAACAAGCCGACATGGAAGAGATGAGACAACAACAAACCCTAATTTGGCAACAAATAGCCCAACTCTTTTCTAACCTAGGGCTAAAACCTAACCCTACAACACCCATGGTTGCCCCAACCAAAAAAGAACCTCATACCCTAGCTGCTAACCCCAATAACCTCACCCATACCCCAGCTGCCTGGGCTGATCCCTCCCAGCAGCTGCCTGGCATTGCAAATCCCTCTCCCGCCGCCGCAGGCTACCCCGTTGCACCTATGGTAGGCTCTAGCCTCTTCGCCCCCACCCGACTTGCCATCCGACACCCAAACTCGCCTCTCTTCTGCCCCTTCCCCTCCCCGCTCAACCCCAGCCTCCGATCCAGTTCCCTCGACCCCCTATCTGCCCCAGCACCCTCCCAAGCCCATTTTTTTCATCCCGGACAACTTTCCCCTACCCCAAGGAAAGCCCACTTGTAGGGTTTTACCCTATTTGTGCCCAAACTCTATTTGGGCTAGCAAATCCGAACCCAAACCCAAACCCATTTTGATGCCCCCAAACATTGGTTTTTGACCCGGGTGGAAATTTTTGGGTTTCATTGGGTGAAGAAAGAGAGAAGAAGAAATGAAGACCAAGATTTGTGGGATGTTTACTCCACAATTTTTAGAAAATTATTTTTGGCCCCCACAAATTTTTGCACAATTTTTGGAATTCCTCATGAGTCCCCAAATTTTTTTTAACGCTCGAGGACGAGCTTGGTCTTAAGAGGGGGAGAGTGATGGAAATGGGTCCTATTTTAGGGATGTATCGCATTTTATTTTATTTTTGTATTTTTTTCTATTTGTTATGTCATTTTATTTTCTTTTTGTTTATCATTTAAAGGTAGAAGTAGCGAAAGACTAGTAAGGGTATTGTTGTAATTAAAATTTAGCTTAGGGCCTAAGCTACTCATTCCCTTTAAATACTCACTGGGTGGACTTGAATTTTGAAATAGAAAAGAGTATTTCTCTCTCTAAAGTGTGTGTTTAGATATTTTTAGGAGCTTTTTGACGTGTAGTTTACGTGAAAATAAGTAAACCAAACTCTATGGCCCATTGGTTTAATGCTTAGAGAGAGATTAGAACTTTCACTAATATATAGTAGAGTTCAAATATGCGTGACTTCCATAATTGTGTGCAAAAAAAGAAGTGAATTGTGGCCTAGTGCAACAAAAGAGGTCAAACCTCCTTGGTTGGTCGAGCCACTTTTGGTCGAACGATGAAGTCGGAGTTGAACCAGTTCATGTGAAAGATGAAAAATGATTTTCTATGAATGACACAAGTACATAGGGCCAAACTAGTTTGATTGAGTGAAGAAATTTGAACTCCAGAAAGTGCAAACCTTCACTCAGACAATTACTCTTTGGATCTCAACAAAAGTATTTGTATTACAAATGTTTAAAATGACTCTCCAAAAGGATTCTATATTGTAAAAGTGTTGAAAAGACCAAAGTCGAGCAGTATAATAACGAAAGCCAACTCAATCTGTCACTCCCCAGTGTAGAGTCCTTTGGTTGACTTCCAAAGGCTTATATATTTTCCTTTTTGGGTTGGGGTTGCTAAGTCGTAGAACTTGGAAGGATTTAAATATAAAATCTCTGTGCAGTTAATGAATTAATGTGAAATTTGTAGGACCACTGGGGAGCCATGACCTCTCCTTCTCCTTCTGTTCACTCCTGTACTTGTGTATGTAAGGTGAATTATGATCTATAATGCATTGCACATATTTGATTGATACGTGCACATGGGATTTCCATCATGTCAGAGTGAGTAAACTAATTGCCATGCCTACTTTCATCCCTAGAGAGAGGGGTCATATGTGGGCGAAGCTCGATGTTCGGATTTGAAGTGGAACATTCCAGCAGTGGGGCCTAGGGACTAATGTGATGATTGGTTTAGGTGAGCCTACTATGGGGGCCTGTAGGGTTAGTGCACTAATCCGCAGTCCATGACGCATGGGATTCACTTTTACATGGGAATAGAGAGGGATGGAACTCTATTATTTCACATGAGTGAGGTGAGGTTTGGAATTCTACTGTGAGAGGGATGCGTCACGAGCTAGGCTTTTAGAGATGTGGCCTTTTGGAGAAGCAGTGCAAATTTGATTGCCTTGATTGTGGATATTTTGGATTACATAGTTTTGCATTGTTCTGCTGTTTAAGTAATTGTGAACTTTTAAGGGCACGTATTCAAATTAAGTTTGCATATCCTTCCTCATTCTTTTTCCCTATATCAGAGGGGTCATACTCTTACTATGGATGTCTTCCCTCTAGCTTCGGGTCTTGTGTGCCTGTTTCGGCGGTGAGGTACTCCAATGAAAGGGATTGTGTCAGGAAGTTGAACAGCTAGGAGAAGAAACTGAGTGACCCTTTGCAATTTTATAGGGGTGCTAAGCTTCATTTTTCAATTTTTGTTCTCGAGTTTGATGCAAAAATATTAGGAAAGTCCTTGTTACCTTCAATCCCCTTGGCCATTACCTAATTGTAGGGGAAATAAAATCGCCTGGAAGAGGGGTCCCCCACAATAGTGTTAAACAACATAAAATAAATATAAGAGACAAAGATGTACGTGGTTCGGCCAAGTCGGCCTACGTCCACGACGTTGGTGAGGGTCTTTTCATTAATATGAGAAAGAATTTACATGAGAGTGTTCTCTAGCCTCTAAGCCCTTGACACAATGAGGGGGTCTCCCTTTTATATAGAGTTGGGAGTTTCAATTGAATAAGGACTATCATTAAAGTTTTACATTATAATAAAACACTACTGTTGTGACGTGATTGGTCTTCTATCCTAACTTGGACTCTTATCGTCTCTATTTTGTGAAACTAGTCATGTAGTGCCATAAGGGCTATAGTCGGCTAAGACTGGCTTGGTCGATCATGTGTCCGTGATTAGGTAGGCGATCCAAAGACCTCCCTTAAGAACGGTCCCGGTGTAACAGCCTGCCTATTTCAATCACGGGTGATCAGGTCTTTACTAAAATAAAACAAGAGTTTCATCTGGTTCATTCTTAACATCACCGTCGGAAACATTTTAAATTACTAACCACCTATTAATTAAATAAACCGGTGCCAAATTTTTATCGTTCATTAACATACAACAATATTAACCAAACCACAATAATCAATATAAATGAAATCACAATGTCAAATGTAAAGCAGAGATAAATAGATAAAGTCCCCGAATAAACCATCGGGTAAAAATCCACACATCCAATCCATTTTAGTACACAAGTTTGAATGAAAAGGGGCAACATGCCCGACCAATACTGGAATAGAGAACCTAATCTAAAATGCAATAAGTGAAGCGACCACTCAACAACCTACAAGCCTCCACATCAGCTGCAGCTTCGTGTCCCTGGAAAGAATAGTCATCCATGGCGTCCCTGTGGCTGGAAACCTAAAAGTTTTTGGAAAATAGATTTGATACGGGTCAAAGCCCAAAACTTTTTAAAAATATTTGCAAGTAATTAAGATACAGTAAAACTTTCCATATTTAAGCCGGTGTCGCACTCACATGAGATACTCCTCACCTTTCAACTATAGTACGTACCTAACGTATGTTCTTAACCCTCTTAGTTATTCTACCCCGCCTAACTAGTCTCCATACAACCATAGGTCGCTTTAATATCCATTTAACAATTATAATTCTCAATTTTCTTTTCAAATAACTTTCACTAGATATTAATTCAATATTCACAAAGTAATATCACCTAATTCGTTTTCAATAACTTTCACTAGTTATCAAATCATTATTCACACTTAATGTCTTAAGTCCGTATATAATTTGCTTCACATATATACATATATTCCATATCACAATAAGTACACATAATATGTGACATCCCGCCCAATTAAATATCGGGTGATCCGTCCTTTGTAAAATTTTAAAACAGAATATCCGGTTGGTTCATTCTTAGCATCACTGTCGAAAACATTAACTTTAACAATCACTTAATATAAATCAGGCTGGTGCCAAAATACTTTTTCCTTTTAAATTGTAACCAAAAATCTTTATTTAATAAGTCCAAGAATTTAAATATAAACCATTCACCAATCAACAAAGATAAATAATAAATCTGAATCACTTACTGAAATAAATACGGCTGGATTTAAACATTCCAGTTCAAAACCTTAAGCCAAAGAACCACAGTAAACTAAATCCAACTAGAATGAATAGAAAGTAAACTAAATACAATAAAATGTCTATGGAATGGGCGACACATGCCCTGAATGAAAAGTCTATATAAACTGAGAGGAAAGATAGGAGCGTCTAATGCAAAGACCTACAGCTTCCACAGTAGCTGCAGCACGCCAAGTGACCCAAGTCTCTAAATCTGGTGACCCTGTGGCTGAGCACCTGATATAATACATATATATATAGCAAGAGAGAAAAGAGATGCAAGAGATGGGTAAGAGCCCGATGTGTAAAAAATATGTTTTGCAAGTATTTAAAACTGCTTTAAAGCAAGTATTATTTGCATGTTAGATTCGTGCTCTCACATGAAGATCTCACCTCTCTTCTATTGTGCACTCCTAACGCATCTTTTATTTAGTACTAGTAACTCTACCCAAGCTATCTAGTTCAAGTCACTTAACACTCTCTACATCTAACAAAAGTATTCCCGTATTGCCCATACAATACTCCATAAGTAGTCTATCACATATTACTACCTATCACGTTTACTATATGACTATTTAAGTCTTTATCTCTTTAAGATTAAATTCATTTGTCTTCATTGCCATAACTACTAGTTTCTCTTAGTAGAATATCTCATAATTATGCATATATATATATATATATATCAGTCCTGCACCCCCGGTTTAAATCCCATTAGTGCTATTAATAAAATAATCATGTACCCCCGGGTTATCATCCATTAGTACACTTAATACAATATCCTTGCACACCCGGGTTATCACCCATTAGTGCGCTAAATAAAAACATTACACCCCCCGGTTATCACCCTTTAGTGTATTAACCAACATAACCTTGCACCCCCGGGTTATCACCCATTAGTGCACTTAACTAAAATATTAAATAATAGGCATACACACATCCTATTAAAGTTTATAGGTATTCCCCCAACCTAGTTGCATACCTACCATACGTATTTTATTCTCATTGTTACGTATTGTATAAAATTATTAGATTACCATAACTCTCTCGTAATCTTCAAAGTAAGTCTTCATCCCGAAATATTTCAAGTATAAATCTCACATACTTAATCGAATACTTGTCTCGTTTTAAATTGTTAACTGGCAGTTTCTCTCACTCCAATAAACTGAAAATTCCAAAACTGGACTCTAAGAAAAATTCTAGAAATTTACCTCGTCGCTCGAACCAGATGGCAACGACGTTTGAACGACTGCCACATGTCGCTCGAGCGACTTCGCGCGAGATGCCTATCTCTCTTGAACGACCTTCGCGCGACTTCGCGCGAGACCTATTGTTTCGTCTTCTTCCCAGAATTTCAGTGTTTTTCCACCATTTTTAACCCTAAAACCTCTACTGTTCATTCCCAAACACCCAAACAGCAAACCCAATTGATGTTCTAACATATTTAGATGATTTCTAACAACCTAGAATCATTAAATCCTCACCATACATCAATTTAATACGAAATCCCCAAATTTATTTAACAAGAACCCTAGTTCTTAATTTAAGATCATATCTCTAAATTAAACCCAGATTTGTACATGGAAATTATCGTAAATTCGTGGATGACATCCTATCTACATGAAGGAATTTAATCTCTTATAATTTCAGACCCAAATATGAATCAAATCATCTAGTTTTCATCAAAATTAAATCTCATAAATTAATTGGTTATCAACTATTCTAATCATGAACATAATTATTACTAAATCACGCAAGTAATAAACACTTGCATCGAATTAATTGTCTGATTTCTTAATGTTGTTGGTATGGGTGTGTTCCTCTTGTTCCGATCTACATGATGGTGGCGATGGTTGTGCAAGATGGTGCTAATTAGGCCTTCCCTCTTGGAATTTGTTTTTCCCTCACACCCTTTGTGGCCGTTCCTTACTTTTGTATCTCTCAACCTTAATGGACCTCTCGTGACTGAATAATAAACTCCCGATTTTCGTCCTTTTAATTCCTCTAAAAATCAAAATTACAAAATTACCCCTACGGGTGCCGGCTTGGCCTAAAAATCTCCGGGAGTCTAAATAAAATACCCGGGTAGTGTTTTCTGACTATTTCGACCCTCCCGGACTCAATGGTGCACTGGAAATTACCATACGAGTTACTTAAAAATAATTTACTTTTATATTTTATTCAATTAGTCCCGACACGACTCACACGCGTGTCCCGACTTAAAATACCAAACTATCGTATATTTCATTGTCGACAATTTATCAGATTCAGTAATTCCATATTACTTATTCACTCAGTAATATTCAATAATTCTCATTAATAAGTATTAACCCTTGTCACGCTAGTTAATAATTATTTTTAAATCCGGATTAATTTACCAATTAATTCTCGCATATTAATCTAATTAATTCCACAATAATAATTAATCACATAATTATTTAGGTTCTAAAAAATACGGGTTGTTACATAATATCACTCATTATATATATATAGTCGCATTCTTGAATGTCCTCCGCATTCACGAATGTCCTCCACATTCTGGACGCGAACTCACTAGCATGCTATCGTGCTTCAGGAGTGCCCTCCACACTCTGGGCAGCTGGGTTGAAAACTCACCATCGAACCCAAAAATCACAAACGAACATTGAAGGCAGTCATACCTTTTGTCTGTGGTCATAACCATACCACATTATCCCACGGGACTCCAACCCTACATTACATGGGCATGCACGACACCTATGACCCAAGAGAACGGTAATAACTCTGTTGAGATTCGCCAGAGTGATCTTCCACGGCGCGCAACCTCCCTGATAGCATATTCGCTAGGATGGGTATGTTTCACATAAATATCATGCACACAGATATTATTCTTATTCGTATTCATATATAAATTGTCCCCATACCCGTATGTATATTCACAAAATCCGTCTAATCCGTGCCCACCAACCAAAGCACCAACCCACTTATCCCGAGTCTATCTCCCGACTCTTAATTTATTTTAGTTCTCCTCAATTAAATAAGTAAAGTAGTGTCACCCTACTAGAATGCCCGGACCTACCCAACCGGTCCATTGTATATCATAATTAAGTTTATTAAGTAGCATCACTCCGTTAAAACACTCGGACTTACCCAACCGGCCCGTACATCAAATATATATGAATTCATCCCACGTAACTCGTTATTTAAAATTACTAGTCAATTATTTCTCGCATTATCTCTAATCCAACTTTAATTATCCACTCATCCCTAGGTAATTTTAAATCTTTCTAAATCACCCTAATAAATCTCTCTTATTCTTACGGGTTAATAAATTTCATTTGAACCCCCGGAAATAACCCATTAATCGAACAACCATTCTTGGACATGCCAAAAATCCGAACCGGTTCGCCCAGACTGCTAACCAGTTCGCCCAAAAATCTCTGGAAATGCGAACCGATTCGCTACCCTGTTTTGCGAACTTTCTTCTCCAATTTCGACCCAAACCCCTTCAATATGATACTATACATCCATTAAAATGCATATAACCCTTACAGAATGGATCCTAAATGGTTCGAACAGTAAACAATCATGCAAATACCGGAGATTTATCTGATGTCATCAATTAAATTCATGAATTGGGTTTATGAGAATGACATTCCATTATAGCCCTAGATTTAGTTTCAAAATCCTCAAATAAACATAATCATCCTCTAAATCTCTAACAAGACTTTAATTCCAGCAATATAAATTTGTTTTTCATCATCAATTAGTCATCTAACCTAGACATGATATCAATTTCTCCCAAACCTCCATTTTTATGTAAAAACCCTTCCAAAAATGGTTTTGTTCTAAACCTACCATGATATGAACATGAATCACCTCAATTTAATTTACGGCAAGTCAATTGCTTACCTTGGAATAATTGTAGGGTATGATCTCGTTTGTGTATGTTGAGTTTGATGTTAAAATCTCTCGAGTCTCCTCCCAAATTTGCCTCTCTAGCCTTCTCCTTGCTTTCTCCTCTCTTCCCTCTCTTTTAGGGTTTGTAACTAATGGTAGGGCTACCTTACCCACGTAACATTTATATTTTAACCCGCTAATCCCGAAATTAGGTTATTAGGCTATTTTAAAATGACCCAAATACCCCTACATGAGTACGGGCTAGTCTAAATGCCTCCGGAACCCAAACACTACCGCCGGGTACTCAATTTTGCCTATCTCGGCCCATTCGGAACCAATTGTGAACGCGAAATCGCCATTCGAGTCACTGTAAAAAAATTTCCTATCTCATCCTTAAAATAACCTACTCAGAAGCCCCGGTTAAGATATCGTCAAAAATCCCGTCGTTCTCACTTACTACGACGTACTAACAGTTCACCGTATTTTATTTACTACAAACACACTTAGTAAATTTACCATATAAATATTAACCTTAATCTCACCCAATTAATATTTATTAAATACACAATATTTCATTTTAACTAAATAACTGCACTCGTGTAATTTAAAAGTACCAAAAATAATTGAATCCATAATTATTAAAAAATACGGGGCGTTACATACTTCTCCCCTTGCAAAAGAATTTCGTCCTCAAAATTCGGATATACTCGGTACCAAAAACTTCGGATCCTTACACGCAATGCATTCGAATGTATTCAAAATTAACTCGTAATATTATTTTAGCGTTTCCACTATACACACGCCAGTGGTACCATTTTGACTGAAAGTCTAATTCACTACAACCCAAGATTTGCGACAAGTCCATTCAAACTTTTGCATACCAATATATTCTCTAATTTTTAAGGTCTCGCTTATACAATAACTCACAAAGCTATTGTGGATGCCCTAACAACACTAAAAAAAACGAGCCTACACTCCACTGGGTCTATCATCCCAATGTTGGGAAAGGCCCCACTTCAATATATGCCAATTTCCCTTGTTGCCAAAACACGTAACTCCCTTCATGGGAGACACCAGCAACAACCCCTGACCACTCATGTCAGACTTTAAAAACTTCGGTTCACGGCGGCATACTCTCACTACGTTCATGAACTATACAAAATTTACGTAGAATAACTCAATCCTTGCTGACGGTCCATGAATCACTTCGGGTCCGAGAAGCTTGTTATTCCCCACCTCTAACCAATCAAAGGCTGGATGACAAGATCTCCGTATGAAGCCTCAGAAGACGCCACACAAATATAAACTGTTAGGAGTTATCACACGTAACTCTATTAGTGCTAATTATTACTCCCAATGACCGAAAAATTCAGAGTACACATTTCTCGCATTTTTCAACATCTGAGTCACCGTCTTTCTCAAAACGCAACTCCGTCCCCATCGCTTTCTGATACTGCCTATCAGAGTTGGAACTCAAGGATCTCGTCCTGATTCACAACAATATTGGGCGGCACCTTATGCCTATTTATTTTCTTCTCTCCAATGAAATGTTTGGCATACTTCCCGATAGTATAACTCACTCCAAATGAATAACAATTATTCCGTTTCAGTCAATCCATTCCATAAACACGAAGGAAATCCTAATCTCTTGGTGATGTTGGTAACCCAATAATGAACTCTATCAGTCTGCGTATCCATTCTGTCACTAGAATCATCAATCTATTACAAAATTCTGATTAATCATCTCGGACCAACCTTTTCAATCTACGAGTGGTCCACCTGGAGACTTCACTATGTCTTACTCAACACCGATCAATACGCTCAATATTTCACATTACGTGGTACATCTTACTCCCCTTTTCCTGGGGTATACCAAAACCGTGACCCATGCGTTTGCTCCACAATATTTCACATTACGTGGTACATCTTACTCCCCTTTTCCTGGGGTATACCAAAACCGTGACCCATGCCTTTGCTCCAAAACTGCGCACTTCCTGGGCTCTTTTTCGTTTGGTAGAAATCATCATCTTATCTATGCGCAAGCCACCCTCAGCCTGAGTAAGACTTCGCTTTACTTCCCAAAATTGTGGGGTCCTCCCTTATCAAGTGATATCTTTTACATATGTCTCCACCGTCTTTGAACCGATCTCGGGGTGATAGTTCTTCTGGTTTTATACATATTCAGACTATCTTCTTTTTCAAACAAAGTTGCGTCCATCATACTATTCCAATTCTGTTTCTAATTGCCCCACAGGCATACGTTCACCACGTTTATTTCCACGTCCCCTAATCTTGGACGATTTTAAAAGTCAAACTAACCAGGGTGCTCATACACCCTATATCCCGTGCATATCTGCACTAACATCACAAACGTCACATACGCAACATATTTATCTCAAGCTCGGCCCCCCATTCTTCGCGTGGCTATACAGTAAGGTTACACTCAGTTACCTTACTAATCGTGACTTAATTCTCCTCGAGACTGCCCCACCTATCAACTAGTGGTGCAAAAGTTTTTCCTAAGCTTACTACACAGCATTACTCGGCTCCACTGGCCTTATGTAGTATAAGAGCTCTCAACAAAGTTTTTTCTCCATACGTACAACGAATAACATTCAAAACTGATGTCTTAGCATCCAGCGTCTCTCCACTCCCGACGGTTATTAAGGTTCTTGCGTGTAACGTCCCGTAATGAAAATCAAACAAGGAACTTCTCAGACACGCTATTACCTAACACTGTTGGTCATCAAGTTCCGTAGGCCTAAAGCATATAAACGGGAACACTCAAAATTCTGTTCCCAGACATACAAATCTAATCCTCCACTCCCACATCTCTAAAGGAGTTCCATAATCCGACGCTCGCACTATCACTAAGTCCCCAGTGCTAAATCAATAACGAGCTCAATCTCTCCGCTCGGTTGTAAACCCGGTATTCCTTGAATCACATCAGTAAAGTCCCTACGCATCGGGATCGAGTATAACGAGACAACTATACTCTTCGAAAACTCCTCTATAACATAATATAGCCGCGAGCCCAACCCTCTTTCAGGCGAGTCATCTCAAAAACAACACATCCTGTCATGGAATGGGGAACATGCTAGCCGTAATGCAACAATCCACCATCGTTCAAACCATCGCTAATCAATCCATGCCTAGGATAACATCGTACTCGCATATCACATCTCAAAAACGAGTAAGTCCACTAAAACATATCCTCTCAGTATCCATGCTCTCTCCCCTGAACTAAAGAGAGCCCCTCTACTCAACGGTAACTATATACACAAGGCAGTGATACTAACGATACATCCTTTAAACTCGTCTCACGTGCGAACATAGTGTTAACAAAATACTTTGACACACTCGTGTCACACGTAACTTACGCCATTCACCCGAGGATGAAACTCATATTTTCACTCGCCAATATCACAGGCTTTTCAAATCGTTTCTAGACATAATACTCACTTTCAAAATTAAACCAAAAACTACTTCAACTGTGCCCCTGCTGGGTACCCTGCGCCTGTCCCTTAATTCACCGAGGACAAGATTGACGCATGTGGCCCTGCTCTCCACATATAAGACACTTCCTGTGTGATCCCTCAGTCTCTGGCCCCGCTGGCCATGTGGGGCTTGCCCTTTTCTCGGATCTGGTAGCCTTGGCCCTGTTGGCTACTCTCGTTGTTCCCTTGTCTCCATTAACCTTGTGTAACATGCTGCTGGCCTTGACGATTTTGTTCGAGTCCACCGTCACCGATCAAAATTCTCTTGATCTAAGGGTCCCCTTGCTGAATATTTCCCCGTGGTGCCTCACTAGCACCATTACATCCAGTCTTACCTTGCTGGCTAGACTCTCTCCCATCACATGGAAGCATTGATATAAACGTTGTAAAAGTACGGCACTGACGCCATCTGCACAAGTCGTCCAAGCGGAATTTCTCAATAAGTGTTGGCAAATTCTACCCATGAGTCCATCATCACACTTAGGACTCTTTTCTCCTTCGTAACCACCTCGTCGGGCACGAAGTTCGCTAAACAAGTAAATTCTTTCGTATAATCGGCCACTGTTCGGTCCTCCTGTGATAAATCCAGAAACTTCCTTCGCACCTCTAATTGAATAGCAGATGAAAGGATGAAAGGACTTACAGTCAAACCGTACCCAAAATTTCTCGATTAATACCTTATCAATTTCCTTATATGTGGTGACTGACTCGCACCACGGCAGCGCTGCTCCTTTTCTCTGGTAGCCAAGATGAAGTCTGTTCGTCTCTTGCTCTCTATTGCTGCGAATCGAGATTGACCTCTGTTCCAATTAGATGTTCAAAATACCTTCCTAAACGGGGACCTACAGGAAGAAGTTTACATGAGTCCTCCACCCGGTTGTGGTATGAGCTAAAAATTTCGCTCGAAATTTAAATCTTGAGTGTCACTGCACTTCACCATACGCAATTGCCTTTGGATTTTCTCCTTCCATATGTCAATCACACTTTTGCACTTTCCCCCAACTCTTGCAGATGGCCCTTCTGACATGTCCCTCGTACTCTCTCCCTTGCCGATTGTAGTGGGTGAGTCTGAATTTGCGTTGTCGTCTGCTACGACGGTATTTGGAGAAACTACTACGCCCTAGCGGTTATTTCAACGTCAATTGCCTGAACAATAATCGTGGTGACTTCTACCGCGGTCATCGTTCCCAGAATAATCTATGGCTTCGACAGAGTCGCTCCTCCTGCAGTCCTCCTAATGGTCCTCGCTGGTCGGCCTATATTGTTCGGTATACGAAGTCCAACCGAATTTGCAAATGATTCGCATCAACTATACTCAATAGCAAGATAACGTAAGTCGCATTATGAATCGACAGTCTTAAGTATAGGGCTCTATATTAAAGAAAAGCAACGTTGAAAATGTAGTAAGTCCTCATAGATCCTATAGGACACTAGAACCTGATGCTCTGATACCATATGTGACACCCCGTCTATTTCAATCACGGGTGATCAGTCATTTACTAAAATAAAACAGGAGTCTCATTTGGTTCATTCTTAGCATCATTGTCTGAAACATTTTAAATTACTAACCACCTATTAATTAAATAAATCGGTGCCAAATTTTTATCTTTCATTAACATACAACAATATTAACCAAACCACAATAATCCCATACACAATAATCAATATAAATGAAATCACAATGTAAATTGTAAAGCAAAGATAAATAAATAAAGTCCCGGAATAAACCATCGGGTAAAAATCCAACACATCTAATCCATCTGACTAGAATTCTGAAGTACATAAGTTTGAATGAAAAGGGACAACACGCCCAATCAATATCGGAATAGAGAACCTAATGAGGAATGCAATAAGTGAAGCGGCTACTCAGCAACCTGTAGGCCTCCACATCAGCTGCATCTTCGTGTCCCTGGAAAGAATAGTCATCCATGACGTTCCTGTGGCTGGACACCTAAAAGTTTTTGGAAAATATAATTGATACGGGTTATAGCCCAAAACTTTTTAAAAATATCTACAAGTAGTTAAGATGCAGTAAATAAATATGCAACAAAACTTTCCATATTTAAGCCGGTGTCACATTCACATGAGATACCCCTCACCTCTCAACTATAGTGAGCACTTAACATATGCTCTTTAACTCTCCTAGTTATTCTACCCCGCCTAAGTAGCCTCCATACAACCATAGGTCCACACACTACCCTGTGTTATGCATATTTTATATAATTAGCTTTAATATCCGCTTAACAATTATAAATCTCAACTATAATTAAATCAATTCATTTCAAATAACTTTCACTAGTTATCAAATCGTTATTTACACTTGATGTCTTAAGTCCGTATATAATTTGCTTCACATATATATGTATATTCCATGTCACAACTAATACACATATATATCACTCATATATGTTATCGCATTCACGAATGTCCTCCACATTATGAACGCGAACTCACTAGTATGCTATCGTGCTTCAGGAATGTCCTCCACACTGTGAGCAACTGGGTCGGAATCTCACCACCGAACCCGAAAATCACAAACGAACATGAGGGGGGGAGGGGGTCATGGCCTTGAGTCCGTGGTCATAACCATACTACATTATTCCACGGGACACCAACCGTACATCATATGCGAACCGGTTCGCCCAGATATCCGAACCGATTCGGCTGGAAATGCGAACCAGTTCGCTACCCTGTTCAGCAAACTTTCTTCTCCAATTTCGACCCAAACCCCTTCAATATGATACTATACCTCCATTAAAAAGCATATAACCCTTACAGAATGGATCCTAAATGGTTCTAATAGTAAATAATCATCTAAATACCAGAGATTTATCTAATATTATCAATTAAATCATGAATTGGGTTTATGAGAATAACATTACATCATAACTGTAGATTTAGTTTCAAAATCCTCAAATAAACATAATCATCCTCTAAATCTCTAACAAGACTTTAATTCCAACAATATAAATTTGTATTTCATCGTTAATTAGTCATCTAACCTACACTTGATATCAATTTCACCAAAAAACCCATTTTTATGTAAAAACCCTTCCTAAAAATGGTTTTGTTCTAAACCTACCAGGATATGAACATGAATCACCTCAATTTAATTTAAAGCAAGTTAATTACTTGCCTCGGAATGATTGTAGGGTCTGATCTCCTTTGTGTGTGATGAGTATGATGCTAAAATCTCTTGAGTGTCCTCCTAAATTAGCCCCTCTAGGCTTCTCCTTGCTTCTCCTCTCTTCCCTCTCTTTTAGGGTTTGTAACTAATGGTAGGGCTGCCTCACCCACCAAACATTTATATTTTAACCCACTATTCCCGAAATTAGGTTATTAGGCTATTTTAAAATGACCCAAATACCCCTAAATGAGTCCGGGCTAGTCTAAAAAACCCCCTGAACCCAAATTCTACCCCCGGGTACTCAATTATGCTTATCTCTACCCATTCGGAACTAACCTTGAACTCGAAATCGCCATTTGAGTCACTCTAAATAAATTTCCTATCTCATCCTTAAAATAATCTACTCATAAGCCCTCTGGTTGAGATATCGTCAAAAATTCCATTCTCACTTTACTAATAATCCACCGTATTTTATTTTCTATAAACACACTTAGTAAATTTACCACATAAATATTAATCTTGATATCACCCAATAAATATTTATTAAATATGCTATATTTCATTCTAATTAAATTACTGCACTCGTGTAATTTAAAAATACTAAAAATATTTAAATTCATAATTATTTAAAAATGCGGGGTGTTACTCCCGGGCCCCCTTGCCAGTCACATTATTATTTGAGGCATATTTTCATCCCCCACAATTAGCCCCTCGGGTCTCGGTTCAGCCAAGCTAGTCTTGAGATGAGTTGGGAGTGGGAGTATGTATGTCGTATCAAATTGATCATGTGAGTTCGATACCGTTGGTTGGTTATATGCATTCCCTTGGTTTGACTCATATGGCGTTTTAAGACTTTGAAAGAATCTTTGGCTTTGCTAGGATGTTCGATCAATATATGGACCGACCTCGAATGCGTCGAGATGCCTATGTAGCCTCGTGGGATTAGGTCAGTCATAGTTCTTTTCTAACTTTTTTAGGTGTCAGGTTGAGCGTAGTTTGTTCGGGCATCATTTAGATCGTTTGTTGATTGATGAGATTTATCATTGACTAATTATACCTTTATAAGGTCGATAGTAGGATCGTTTAGGTCATAGTAAACTCATAGGGCCCTTGTGAGCCGATTTTGGCCGTTCGAGACTAACATTGGTTGTCATGGACAATTTAATCGCTTTATGTCAATTTTGATTGTCAAAGATCAAATTTAATCTTTTAAGGTCAAGTGATGTCGCTGTAGGCTGATCTTGCCATTGAAGGCTAAGATTGGTCGTCTTTGACTTTCTTGACCATTTGAGGTCAACTTTGATCGTAACATACCAATTTGACCATGGTTCAAAGTCAAGGCCGATACCGCGATGATACGACCGAGTTGACTAGGTATTGGTGCCCACCGATCCTATTCCGAGTTACGAGTTACGAGTTGAGTTTTCAATTATTGATGTGAATCGACCCTATATCGGTAATTTCTCGGTAGTATCGGTGATATAGCGGTATAATCGGCCCATATTAACGATATCGCAGTAGAATCGGCCCATATCGGCGATATCACGATGGAATCGGCCCATATCGGCGATATAACAATAGTATCGACCCATATCGGTGATATATCGGCCGAGATGGTATAAGTTACTTAGCATCAATCTCTCTCTCTCTCTCTCTCTCTCTCTCTCTCTCTCTCTCTCCAGGGTTATGTTGGTAAGCGTGGTTTTTTTGGGGGGTTACGAAATGCTAATTGTTTTTTTAATTTAGTGTGCTGTGTGTGGGTTATCTGGTCATCGTGTGGGTTTAATTTAGTGCTTTGTATATTTTCTAGTTTTTTATTAAAGAATGCAAATGATCCAAATGTTATTTATTATTATTTTTTATAATAATGCTCCCAATGTTATTTTTTAATACGTTATTATTTATAAAAAAAAAACGTAAATGTTATTCTTTTACAAACAAATATACAACTGTAATTATTGTAAAAATAATATTTGTATCTTCTAAACATTTGTAAAAATAATTTTTGCATCCTTTATGTAAAAATAACATTTGCAACACAAGTAAAAAAAATATTTGCTTCCTCTTTGTAAAAAAATAACATTTCCATCAATTTAAAAAAAAAATTTGCAACCCAACAACAAAAAAAATTTAACATTTACATTCCTTTTATAAAAAAATAACATTTGCATCATTTTTTGTAAGAAAATGACATTTGCATCCTTTTTGTAAAAAACGATTGTAAAAAAAATGTAGTGTTTTGTCAAAATCACTATTTGTATCCTCTTTGTAAAAAAATAACAATACTAAAAAAGAAACATTTCTATCCTTTTTAGAAAAATATAACATACTTAAAAAACACATTTGTATCCTCTTGTTAAAAATAATATTAAGAATATAATAGTTGTATCCTCTTTGTAAAAAAAAAAAAAATTATCCTCTTACTAAAAAAGTAACATTTGTTTTTCTTTTTAAAAACATAATATTTGTATCCTCCGTGAAAAAAACATTGATTTATTATGGAACATTGAATCTGGCAAGTTCGCAGCACGTCAATATAATCAATTATACATTGTTATGCATATTATTGGATAGTTTCAAAGTTATCTGATTGGTCCACATTGTTAATCGTATTTTTTTAAAATTTTCTAGATTTTTTTCGGAATTTTTTGTGCTCTCTAAATAGTGTACGATACTGTGACCGATACCGCGACGGAGTTGAAAATCGAGTGGTCGATACCGGGACCGATATCGAGACTTTGAACCATGAATTTGACCATATTAGGCCAAACGAGGCCAAAGTATGCCGAATTCAGCCGTTTTAGGCTAATGTTGGTTGTCGTAGATCTGACCGCGAATGGTCAATTTTGATCTTAAGAGATCAATTTGACCATCTTAAGTCAAATAAGGCCAGAGTAGGCTGAAGTCAACCGCCTTAGGCTAATTTGTTGGTCGTCGTATACCAACTTGACCGTTAATGGGAAACTTTGATCGTACGAGATCAAGCTAATGTTGGTCGTCGTAGACCGACTTGTCAGATTATGGTCAGTTATGATCGTAAGAGATTAATTTGACCATCTTAGGTTAAATGGGGTTGAGATAGGCCGAATTTAGCCGTCTCAAGCCAATGTTGGTCGTCGTAGACCAACTTGTCAGATTATGATCGTAAGAGATCAATTCGACCATCTCAAGCCAATTGAGGCCGAACTAGGCCGATATCATCCGTCCCGGGCTAATGTTGGTTGTCGTGGACCAACATGACCGTTTATGGTCAATTACGATTGTAAGCGATCAATTTGACCATCTGCGGTTAAATGAGGCCGAACTAGGCCGATCTTAGCCATCTTAAGCTAATGTTGGTTGTCGTAAACCAACTTGACTGTTTATGATCAATTAGGATCGTAAGAGATCAAGTTGACCATCTTAGGTCGTCTGAGGCCGAAAAAGGCCGAATTCAGCCATCTTAGGCTAATGTTGGTCTTCGAAAACCAACTTGACCGTTTATGATCAATTACGATCGTATTAGATCAATTTGACCATCTTAGGTCAGATGAGGCCGGAATAGGTCAAATTCAACCGTCTTAGGCTAATGTTGGTCATCAGAGACCAACTTAACCATATATGATCATAAGAGATCAATTTGATCATCTTAGGCTAATGAGACCGGAGTAGGCCGCCGTAGGCTAATGTTGGTCATCGTAGACCAACTTGATTGTTAATGGTCAGTTTTGATCGTAAAAGATCAATTCGACCATCTTAAGTCAAATGAAGCCGAGATGGGCCGAATTCATCCGTCCCAGGCTAATGTTGGTCGTCGTAGACCAACGTTTATGGTCAGTTTTGATCGTAAGAGATCAATTCGACCATCATAGGTCAAATTTGACCGAGTTAGGCCGAATTCAGCCGTCCCAGGCTAATGTTGGTCGTCGTAGACCAACTTCACTGTTTATGGCCACTTTTGATAAGTCCAAATTGACTGTTAATGGTCACTTTTGATCATAAGAGATCAATTTGACCATCTTAGGCCAAATTCAGCCATCCCAGGCTAATGTTGGTTTTCGTAGACCAACTTGACAGGTAATGGTCAATTATGATAGTAAGAGATCAATTTGACCATCCTAGGTCGAATGAGGCCTTCGTAAGCTAATTTTAGTCCTCTTCTTAGGCTACTTAGTCTATTCTCAGTCTTTTTTTGTCATTAAATTGAGCGTGATAAAGTAATTTGTTTTAGTGCATACCACCTGTTCATAGGTGGGGCTGTGATTAATTAGGCGAATTGACTTACTTTATATTGTACCATTGTGAACGTTTGATTTGTGCCCAGTCGGGGTGACTAAGTCGTACAAATACTACAGTGGTTTTAATGCCAATTCGTGGGTGACCAACTTATTTCTAAGTTGTACCACCTAATTCTTTGGTGGGTTTATGCCTATTCTTGGCGACCTACTTGTTCTAAGTCATGCCACTGCTTGAGTGGGCTTAATGCCAGATTTTCAAGCGACCAACTTAATGTAAGTTGTACCACTGCTTGAATGGGTTTTAGACCGCTGGTGTGCGTTTGATGCCAAATGTAGGAGACTGACTAGTTCTAATTCGTACCATGGCTTGAGTGAGTTTTAATGTCAGATTCTCAGGCGACCAACTTGTTTTGAGTTGTACGACTACTTGAGTGGGTTTAATGTGCCACCATAAGGGGTGGACTTTTCGTCAGATTTTCAGGCGGCTGACTTGATGCAGGTGGCTTACTCTAAACCGACTGTCACTGCAGTGAGCTATGAAGCTCCCAATCTGGGTGTGTGAATAAGCCGATCTGATTCTGACGAATGATCTTCCACTGATTGTTTGTTGGTGACAACATGTTAGGATCAAAACTCAAAGTGACTGAGCTCATACGACCGACTAATAACTGCATACACCCGATTATTTTGTCAGGCTGAAATTTCAATGTCAATTGTTATGTCGATCATTTTTTGGGACTGATATGAAGTCGCCAAGTAGCATGCACGGTTATTCAATAACCATTTTATTTTTGGAGAAGATTCGCAAACCCTTTTTGTTTTATCCACTGAGTTGAAGTTTGATGACATTCGAAAATCAGAGTTTCTAAGTTGTCCACGAACTGATCCGGTATAGTACTCATATTTGCAATTTCATATTTCAATGCGTATTTGGGTGCAGGTTCTCCGGTAAGGTAAGCATATTTGATAGACGTTTGCCAGAACCCAATTTCTTCCAACTTTTATGGGGACAAGAGTGGATTCCCGATGTCCGGTGAAGATTTCTGAACTTTCTTAGAGTGGATTCTCAACTCATTACATTTTTTGTTCTGATGCAAGTGATGGCAATTGATCCCTTTCCACGTAATTTGCTTTTTTTATCACACGCGACAAAGAGATATGATAAGTAAGTAACGCAAATTCCATG
The DNA here is from genome assembly GCA_949130495.1 of Sambucus nigra. Classification (NCBI taxonomy): domain Eukaryota; kingdom Viridiplantae; phylum Streptophyta; class Magnoliopsida; order Dipsacales; family Adoxaceae; genus Sambucus; species Sambucus nigra. The sequence continues at coordinate 302,355,501 of OX422224.1, forward strand.
GATATTAAGCTTCATCTCTGTTCTGCCATTAAATTCTATCCGGGTTTTGTAAGAGCTCACAACGAATTTTCTCCTTTTTTGTGATATGCTTCAGTCGTGGCATGTCCCAACTACTCTTATCAAATGGCCTGATTTTGCAATGGTTGGGTCATTGGAACGTAAGTGTTGAGGCATTGCTAATTTACAACAATATTTGATCCGGTGTGTGTCCACTGCGAAATTCGGCTATATCGATGGAGAGACTGGCTCCATAGCTTGGAACATCACGATGGTTGTAGCAGAGGGTCGATTGGCGCGGCCAACACTCGGCGGTGATACTCTTCTCAGTAAGTGCTGATCCCGATTAAAACTCTGGTGAATGATATTGGGTTCATACCCGTGTTGACCTGAAATGGGATGTAGGAAGCTTACAATTCCAGAGCTTTGCGATTAGAGTGTGAAGACCCATGATCGATGAATAAAAGATTTGTCCGACGATCTCAGAGGTCGACTGATGTTGATGATTGTCATTCTCAGGCATTCCATTTTCGCTTGGCTTGGATTTGGTGAAGTTGGCGACTGGCTCGCTACTGGTATTGGCTGACATCTTTTCCCTAAATTTTGTTGTTGCCGTTTATGTGATGACCAGTATATTCTCAAATCGGTTTTCGGTTGTGAATGACATTGAGAAAACCTTACAGTCGATCAAAATATCCTCCATCTTATCCGAACGAACACCCGGATGATCATAACAATATTTGACAAATCGTCTGACAGAAATGTATTCCTGATGACTCCCTACTCATGGCAGATCGAGAGCTCTTAGGGTGATGTGTCAAGTCGAGTCAGTCCGACCGTTTTGTCCGGTGATCTGATAGCTCTTAGGGTGTGTAAGCGGTGCCTAGAAAAATGAATGAGTGCCCAGAAAAGACCTCCGTTTCGTTTTCGGTTGACTACAGATTTTTCTTGTGATGGTTATTTGTCTTCGTGGGTGTTGTGGCATGATTGGAAGATCCACAACTATCTATGGCTCCATATAAAGGTAATCGGTGTGGCCACCACAGAAGATATGAAGAATGGTCTGGTTCGGAATATGTCATTGTTCATGCTGATCGAGTCTGTGAAAATATCGTGATTTTCTCATAGATGCTGACTGAGTTTGGGGATAAACTTGCGAGTTGAAAAGTAATGGCCAAGTTGTCGGCTTTCAATGGGAGACAATCTCTATGTCGTTGGCGTTTGCTTTTCCAGCAACCTACAATCCTAAATTCAGCCTGAATACGAAAAATAAGAGAGAGAGCTCTTGGTTTTTGCCTTTACTCCCTGTTTTTTTTTTAAAGGAGAGACAAAATATACGTGCTAAGATGTCTCTAGCATCAAAGATAATTTCCTTAACATCAACTGAGATTTATGAGTTAATCCACGTAAACTCCATTGCTGATTTATTCATATTCTTATGAAAAAAGAAGGATTGAAAACTTAAAAAAATATCCTTTACGAATTCAATTATCACAAGTTTTGATGTTTGATAAAATTTCAACAAGTCCCACCAAAATTTTCGGATCTGAATATCGGATGAAAGAGAATCTTCTTTTGGTGCACAGTTTAACATAAAGTAGATTACTACGCCTAGAACTTTGAACTAAAACAACCCAATTACATATTTGATGTCGACTACCATAAAAATCATGTTCTTAACAAATAAATTTACATTGGTTCTTCTGTGAATAAAAAAAAAATCCAAAGTTCTTGTTCTTTAATAAACAGGCTCGTGTAAAATATAAAGAGAGCAAATAAAAATTAGCTTTGATAATGAAGAACTCCAAAATTTGTCATAGATCTCCATGGTGTCGGCCAAAAAAATTTCCTTTCTTATGAACACGACTTATTGCCCATTTCCCACAGATGGTACGAAATTGTTGGGGAAATAAAATCGCTCAGAAGGGGGGTCCCCCACAACAGTGTTAAACAACATAAAATAAATACAGGAGACAAAGACCTACGTGGTTCGGCGAAGTCGACCTACGTCCACGGTGGCAGTGAGGGTCTTTTCATTAATATGAGAGAGAATTTACATGAGAGTGCTCTCTACTCTCCTAGCCCCTTACACAATGAGGGGTCTCCCCTTTATATAGACTGAGGAGTTACAATTGGATAAGGACTCTTATCATTAGAGTTTATATCATAATAAAACACTACTGTTGTGAGGTGATCAGTCTTTTATTCTAACTTGGACTCTTGCCATATCTATCTTATCAAACTAGTCATGTAGTGCCATAAGGACCGTAGTCGGTCAAGACTGGCTTGGTCGGTCATGTGTCGGTGACTAGGCATGCGATGCACCGACCCCCCTTAATGAACGGTTTTGGGCCCCCTGCCACATGTCACATTATTATTGGAGGCATAGTTTCATCCCCCACACTAATCTCCTGTTTCCATGGAAACTACGTTGGATGGTTGTTACAATCATATGATAGAACTGCCTATGATAACGATGGACTCATTGTGAAGGTAAAGGTATTTTCAGATTCTCTTCTGATGGCTACTTTAAAATCTAACATCAGTTGTTCTTGCTTTGGATTTTTTTTTTCTTCTTTAACCTTTTGGTTACTACGTGCGTGTGTATAAGAGTTCTTATTTATTTTACTTTCCAATCCTTAGATTATGACTGTCTAAGAATTATTTTTTCCAATCTGATTCCAAATATAGAAAATGCTTTTCCATTTTTTGATATCTTTGATTAATTTTTAAACTCATAATCAGATAAGAGTTCTTATTTATTTTACTTTCCAATCCTTAGATTATGACTGTCTAAGAATTATTTTTTTCAATCTGCTTCCAAATGTAGAAAAAGCTTTTACGTTTTATGATATCTTTGATTAATCTGTGAACTCATATAATAATCAATTTTATTATACTAAGAATTTTCAGGCCATGTTAAAGGTTAAAATAGGCATTTATAAGTCAAAATGATAGTGATGTAAATGGGGGTCAAATGGGAAGTAAGAAGAAGATTTAACTCTCTATTTAACTCTCTTAAAATCTCAAAATGATATAATGCCCCAAATGAGGTTAAAAGAAGGGTATTTATAGGGGGAAGTAGAAGTTTCTAACTTGGACTACAATAAATGAACCTAATTACAATTATGCCCTTATTAGCCTTTAATACTTCCACCTATAATACTAAGCAAATCAACTGATAAAAGAAAAGTACATCAAATCAAATTAGGGAAAATAACGAAAATACCACTATGTACTAAAAATAAGCCTCTTGATTCACAGTATTCTCCTCCACTAGAAAAGCTCGTCCCGAGCATAGGAGATGAACGACAAAAAAGCAAGACAACCATCAAAGAGCTCCCCCACTAGAAAGAAGAGTCGTCCTCAGAAACATCCCTCGTAATGGCTTCCGAAAGGTCCACTGAGAATAGGTATACAATCCAACCACGACCGGTCCACAAAAACTCGATCTCAGAGTCCCGTGATGAACCTCCTCAATGCTAAGTCGCGAAAAACTTCCTCTGAGAGCATATCAAAAGCTACCAAAAATGGGTTCACATACCCACCACCTATCTCATCACCTCCAATACAACCTCAACCTCAAGAGAGATAACCGCCGTTCCAACCCCATCAAAATTATCATCCTCATTCCCAAAGATTGGGAAAAAATATCCCAAATCAAATGTTTTCGGCTTGCGAAAGTGCGTGCGAGTCACCCAATCATCCTGGATAAAAATGTAAAAATAATCCCCAATACACAATCCAATTTCGTCTTTTCTATCTTTTTTGCAATCAACTGGCTTGGGAGAGGATTTTTTATCGTTGATTTGGCCTGCTTGGGTGCATGAGTGAGGGAGAATGATTGGGTGGAGCAACCAATCTTGGACTTGCCGCCGGTAATCTTGAATTGAGCATAGAGAGTTAATCGGGGCGGGAACGTAATTTTTTTGAAGTTTGGGGGCTGGAAAATTATTGTTTGAAGTGGCGGGTTGGAGGATACGTGGTGGTGGAAGGTGTGTTGATGATAGTTAGTGACTGAATAAGTTTGGATCAGGTGGTGGTGGAGGAGTAGCTTTGTAGGGTTAGAAGTTAGGGTTTACAAATTATGGATTTGATTGGGAAATGGATGGTGAAACCCTAGAATTAGTTTGATTTGGATCTTGGATGGAAGATTTATGAAATTTGGTTGGATTTTGGGGTAAAGGGGAGGAAGAGTCGGGCCCCATAGGAGGGTGGCGGCGCTGCCGAGAGTCACGGGCGGGGGTGGGTGGGAAGTCCGAGAGCCAATAGGGCTGTTCCGGGTTGATTCGGTGGGCCTGAGAGGAATTCCGGCGGGGTCGCCACCTCCGGTTGCCTTTCCGGTCGTTGCGGGTTTGGTTGATATGGTGGTGGAACTGGGTTGGATAATTTTTTTTGTGGGTAAAGAGGTGGAATGAGCAGCTTATAGATGCATCCGGTGGTGGAAGGCGTGCGTTGAGAGCGTCAAATCGTGCTACGAGGTGGTTTAAAACCTCTTCAAGACGATCGGTGTGTGAATCAACGAGGACAAACCTCTTCTTAGATCTCATTTGCCATCGTCTACAATTTTTTTGTTTTACAACAATAACAACAACAATGGGTGGAGCCAACGAGGTTTTGATACCAATTGACGTAAATAAGCGTCAAATGGGAAGTAAGAAGAAGATTTAACTCTCGTCTCAACTCTCTCTTAAAATCTCAAAATGATAGTTAGCTCGAAATGAGGCTACAAGAGGGGTATTTATAGGGGGAAGTAGAAGGTTCTAACTTGGAATACAAGAAAAGGACCTAATTACAATTATGCCCGTTTTAGCCTTTAGTACTTCCACCAACAATACTAAGAAAAATAACTAATAAAAGAAAAGTACATCAAAATAGGGAAATACGCAAAATGTCGCTATGTACTAGAAATGCTAAAAATAAGCCTCTTGATTCACATTAGATAGTGGAATTGAATTTAACATTGCCATCTTATTTATAGTTCCATTTAGTGGTTTAGTTGGCTGCATTTTGATTTATACATGGGAAAGAAAATTAAGCAAATAACTCAAAAAAAATATTTGAAGCTCCAATACTAAACTTATTCAACCCATGTTTGTTTCAACCATCCTTAAGAACGTTCTTCCGTTACTATGAAAGAAATAATACTTGCATTGTAGAAAGGGTCTTTGAGACATTCTCCAATATGAAATCTTGCATATAACACGGTCCTTTGTAAATGATCATATTATTATAGACTGTTCCTTAATGCGTTCTTTCTCTGCAAAAGTAGTTTTGTGGAGTAATTCGTGTTTTTTGATGGACAGGTTTTCCGAGAATCCTTCAAAGGTGAGATCCTTTCATGTTCTTCATATGATTATTGAATTTGTGAGCCATGTTCATGTAAAAAAGAAGTAATAACAACTGGAAAGTATAAAATCTAAAAGTAGTTACTCCCTATGTCAAAACTCAAAGATAAGTTCTCTTAAAGACTTCGGTATGGTAATGGCAGGCTGACTATTTGCGTTATATTTTACAAGAGAAATAGGTTTGGATGGGATTCTAAAATAAATTTTTAGTCATAATTGTCAAAACACAAGTAGCTTATCAAATATAAAAAACTAACGAAATTGCTCAAGTCCAACATAAAAGAATGACTCATCGTAAAATTGGTTTGTGAATGATAATACCATCTCTACTACATAAAAAGTATGTAAACTATAGGAAGTTTATATAGTACATTACTATCAACTCGTGGCAAATAAGAAATAAATTATCATTGTTAAGACCTAGTTCAAACATACAAACATTATTAAATCTAGGGTTGAATAATAAAGATCCCATCAATATAATATCCATTAAATGTTTCAAATAAGATTTTTTTATCTAATGAAAGGCCTCTTAACACATAATCCCATTTCCTTTATCAACTAGGGTCCACACTAGCAGCACCACCACTCCTCACCCCAGCCTTTGCCGGTAGAGGGGGGGGGGGGGGGGAGGGGTAGGCAAGGGACATTTTTATTAAATAAAAAAATGGGTGATTTAATTAATGAATAAATAATATGATATAGTTTTTTGTTAAGTGCCCCTTATAATTATTATCGAATTCTTAGTTAAATATATGTTGATCTTTTTACAAATTATTTAAATTATATTATAGATATTTTTGTCTAAAATCCTATAAAGTTATCTATGTTGATTTTGGGACAACCAACTTTTTTATTTAATAAAAGTACTTGTTATTTTTCTTTTGTCTTATTACACTATTTTTGCATGTAATTTTAGTCTCTCTCTCTCTCTCTCTCTCTCTCTCTCTCTATCTATCTATCTATCTATCTATCTATCTATCTATCTATCTATCTATCTATCTTATTTCTCATCTTTTTTGCCATTTGCCTCATAACACTGGAGTTTCAGGGGCTGGAGCTTTGTTGCATTTCCTAAACAATTTTTTTTTATCGACTAGCTATATATTTCAATCGTAGAACCACCACACCACCTCTTGTCACGGTAGCTCCATCGCCAATCATCGACCACGGAACTATAAATTTGCAAAAACTTGATTTAAGAATGCATATAAGAAAATTAATAAATATATTTATATGTGTTTGTGTTTTTTGTTTGTTTGTGTGTGGTATGTGTGTGTGTGTGTGTGTGTGAAATAGGGTGAATAGAAAAGTTATGTTTTCTTACTTTAAGATCAAGAACACATATGCCGTTGTGTGCTTTCATTGTAAAAATAAGAACGAACGACTAACTGTAAAAATGATTTGAGTTGTCATTTTTCGTATAATAGAAAAGTTTAGAATTTGTTTTCTTAAGCTCCCCATAATATTATTGTTTAGATTTAAATTTAATTTTTGTATAATATATAATTAAATACAATAAAAAAACTATTCATTGTTTTGTCATATGTTAACTTCGTTCCCAAAGAAAAGCCCTTATGTCCCCCACTAAAAAAGGGCAAACCCAGTGCACGAGTCTCCTGCATCGCGGAGTACTGGGGGTGTTCAATATAGATAAATACAACATTATATATATATATATATATATATATATATATATATATATATATATATATATGAATCTCCCTATAAAAAAATCTATCAGCAACAAAAAAGTTAACATTACATCGCCTTCGACGAATAAGATTAGGGTTATCAATTAAATATAATTATTTCTGGTATATGCGTTTTTTTTACTGTATGGTATGCTATCTCATACAAAAAAGAATCATCTCTCTCTCTGTATATATATAATGAGTTTTTTGTGTGTAGATGGAAGTCATGTAAGTACATTTTTTGTTTGATAGAGTATTTTAGTTATGTAGAAACAGCCTCTTTGCATACGCAGGGGTAGACTGTGTACATTTAAGCCCCCCAGTACCCCGCAGTGGCAGGAGCCTAGTGCACTGGGTTTATCCTTTTTTGATTATTGGTTACAATGGTGACTTCTCTTTATTGTAGGAAAAAAGTTAAGCTTTTGATTTTTTTTTTTTTACTTTTTAGAAAGATAATTTAGTTTATTTCCATAATGTTACTTTTAATACGTACCATGTTTTTATTTATGTACAATATTTAGTATATTAAGCTTTTATAACTACATATAATCTCTTTATTAGATATTAGTGCGTAGATTATCTTTGGTTATGTAAAATACTTAAAATTATTTAACAACTAGTTCATTAAAAGATATCTGAGTGTATCAGACATCACGGGCAATTGGAGAGCTGTTGTGTCTGCTTAAATTGTTGTGGAGATGGGTGACTTTTTCAGGCATTTGGGTTTAGCTGGTGGAATTGATAGTTTGTGTTTGTCTGGATTCCGGGCAGACAATTGGTTTGTAGTTTTGAGAATTTTTTTTGTTTTTTTTTCCTGATGTCCTTTCTGACTTTTACACCCTATCCCTTATACATATTTTTGACCACTCATCAAAAAAGTGCGCTTATCAAAATAATTACACCCGTAAAAAAATCTAGCAATGCGTCATTTTTCAGACACCACTTCATTCAAACTGCTGTTGTAGAAACAACAAAACTGAAAACATTCTTTAGAACCATATGATCGAGGCAAGATTTTGAAGTTGATTAGCATCAACACAATTTTCCACAACATTGATGGTAAAATACAATATTTCGACGCATATCTCCTTCGCTAGCACGCACAAGAACACACAATTTACGTGGTTTGGCCTGGTGTGACCTTGTCTCCTAGAAGGGGTGATGAACTTTTATTAATGAGTAGAAGTTATAATAACTCTCTCCTTATCTTAAATTCGACTCGACTAATAATGCTCTTATATCAATGGAGTTTGAATTAACATTATTTATAATGGCCTTTATAAGATACTGGAGTCTCAATTTGTATGATTGAAGGCATGCTAGGTTTACAGAACAAGAGTCTCGAGTTCCCTTGGGGCTCATTATTATCAGTCATACAGGAGTATACCTGAGGCATTTATCCCTATGATATTACTCGGTTGGTCGGTTGAGGATATTAACTCTTACTTGAATAGTGACATCCATGGCCGAAGGGTCCTTTGTTGGGACGAATTGAATGGTACGTTCTATATAACTCTGGTTGATGATGATATTTTTTGCCAAACTCGGCTAGGTTATCCTAGCATGAAAACCGCTTAACCTTAATTAGGCTAATGGCTGACCATCTCTCTTTATGTTTTACTCTGGCTAGGGAGCTTGGGTGTAGGCGCTCTTATCACTCAGATTAGATGGCCCTTGATCTTATGAATATTTGATCTCCATGATCTTGCATGATTCAGGATCCTGTGTGTTTCAATGGAGCCTCATCATCACTTCAACGCTCACTTAGTTGCGCCATGCACATATGATGGCTTATTTGTCAACCTGTCACCGTTCAACATACTTGAAGTACTTAGCCATACCATAGTGACGGGGTACCCGAAGCACGTCTCTCAATCTAGACTGAGGACCTCATGACATCATCAACAAACTTCTTGGCCATGCCAACGCTTAAGTCTTGGTCAATGATCATGCTTCAGTCTAAATCTCCAGTTTAAAAGGACTCTTCAGTCCACAATTATGGAGAACAAATTGCATTCTGTCATTTATATCTCTTGTCGATAATAGAGGCTCATCATCAACTATCATATGCTATAAAGACATTATGTCTTTTGCTGAATGTTGGTGTATCCTCCTCCACGTGGCAACTTGCATGCAAAGGCACAACCCGCTATCATTGCATTTAAACCTTATTCAGGCATCACAATTTGGGCTATATTTCACTTGCTATAAAATTTGATGTTGTCAGTGAAAGTTATTAAAAAAGACTAATTTAATATAACCGCTAATTGAGGGAAGACATTATGTTTCTAATTTGTTAGTTTAAGAAACAAGTAACCGGAGCCCATTTCAATCTACATTGAAAGTATGCGAGGCTGTGTATTCTTATGTGGAAGAGAGTCTAATGAGGTCTTTAATAAGCTATGACATCCTCTCACTTGCGAACCTTCTACTCGGAGATAAAAAGGTTAACTAAGGTTCCTTGGTAAGCACAAACATATCAGAGTCCAACCTACACAAACATAATGAGGAACCAAACAGAAGTAGGTGGACGTAAACCCAAGAGCTTGACCTTGCAAAATGAAGGTTTTGATACCATGATAGGTTACTATTGAGGGTGGGTAACTAACTACATTTGAGGCTTGAACCTGAGAATGATATAAGGAAGTTACCAATTCTTTAGTTTATCACATGTTTAGGAATCAACCAAAATGTGTATCATGCTCTGTAGTATAACATTGTGTGTAATGTATTTATTAACATAACATATCAGTTGGGCATTTAAATTGTCTAACATGATACCACAGACAGTATAATGATGATGCAACACTGCCAATGGTGACACATAACTTCAGTGGAAAACACACGTATACAATATGCTACCTGTTATAAGGTCCTTGCAGTTGCCAGGTAATAGAAAAATAATTTTATAAACCTTTATTTTTCCTTCATTGCAGGCTTCGCTGACTTTGCTGATCGAAACCGTAAGCTTTTGTCAGTTATGAGTGCAATCTTACTTGGTTTGGTAATATCTAAACTCTGTCTTTGTTTTCTGTTAATTATACACGCGCATATTTGCTGAAAGGGGAAAACATATGCTATACCGCTATAATATTTCTATAGTACGTTGTATTCCCACTTCTATAAATGTTAAGAGTAAGCAATCAGTGTAAATTGGGTGAGTTATTGTCAATTTCCTTCATGTGGGTAGGTGCTGTTATATATGTTTTAAACTTGTACCCGAAGCTTAGTGACATAAACAACACACCCTAATTATCACAACAACATCCAATGTGAAGGCTCTCGCCAATATATTCAAATGTTAACCCAGTTTTTCACGTATAAGGTGGGGCCAACCTTTTATGCCGAGAATAAGGAGCGTCAAACGATTTATATCATTCTAAGCATTAAAGAATAACTACTATGATCACAATCTCATAAAATATACGATAATAAAATGAGACAATAAGATAGATCTGAATGCAATTGGACAACTGACTAAAATAAATCTCCACAATATAGAGTTTTGAATAGAAGTCCAATGAGAGAATGAATAACTCTGAAACCCCTTGGGCCCAACTAAATGAATAATTAGATGTGCATAGTCCAACTACAAAGGAAATACAATAAGAGATACTCCGCATCTCTTGCTCTGATAACTGGATGATGCTGTCTCTGCAATCATTCTGTTCATGCCTACTCTTGCGACTACCTGATACGTGAAGAAGGGTTTTAAGAAAATAATGGGTCAGATCCCACATTTGCAAGAAATATCTAACTTATCTTAAACATTTTCAAGTGCGACTTATTTACTTCTCCTGCGGTTTCCGATTGCACTTACTCCCAAGGTATTTCACCTCATACTACTCTAGGCCTGGCTAATAACATAAGTACCCAAGTTCCCATACTAATCATGTAGCCTTAGTAACTCCTATCTTACACTGCAATATAATATCGCCACCAATAAATATATACTAAATCTAATTGTAACTCATAGTAACCTTATATCACATAATCAAATAGGTTAAGTTCCTCAATATGGACTAGCCACTTTCCTACATAGCACCCATATAAGCTTTACCCCATAAGTAGACTAACTAAGGTACTACTCATTATCTCGATAAATCATACCCATCCCTAGTCTAACTACTATGCTATACAATATCCGTATGACCTAGTCCACCAATGGTGTAGCTATTATACATCAATCTCTAAGTATGCTATGCCCATCACTGGCTAGCTACCTTATTATCCACTATATGTAAGTATTAAGATCATCACAAAAATAGCTACATAACAAAGCAAACATAAATTGGGTCAATCCATAGGAGGTTCCACTCCTAATGGATTGCAACAGATACACATGGGGAAATCATTATGCTGACTCACCACCGTGTAACCACATACCAAGATTGCACGACAAATCAATCCCCCTATGTTCTCATCTCAAGAGACGGTTGACCCACAACACGTAAGATCAGATATAGACTTATCGCAGTTTGCATCATTAGTCAGGGGCGTATTTTTGGTCCCGCAAACAATCCCATCAAATTTCCAATGATAGATTCCTCATGAGTCAACTCACACACCTTGATATGTCCACACACATAACATATTGGTATACAATATCCAATACATGCATTTGATTACTATATAAAATCCTAATTGTCTAAGTCGGGCTGGTGGTCGCCGCTAGCTATCACCGGATCCACATACTGATTTCCATACATATAATCAGCTATATAATATCCATCATCTATTTAAAATAGTTATACTAGTCATCTCTAAGACCCCATAAGATGTACCGATCAAAACCTCCATAAAACCCACCTAAAAAGGGGTTATCGGGCCTTGTTGCACAACTCGGATCAACCCGGCCCCTCTAAAATGGTGTCATATTGTTACCTACCAAGATCGATCCAATTCTGACCAGGATAGATCATAGTTGTTAAATGTGCGCGTAAGGGCCTTATTTATACTAGTTCTACGACTTAAAGAGCAAGTCTCCTAATTAAACTAGGACACTAAAAGATAACCTAATTAAAATAGAGAACTAATTAAAAGATAAATCCTAATAATTATCTCTCTTTGAAACATAACGATAATAATGAAAACTAAACGACTACGGTCCTTTTATAAGCACAAGGACCCCCAAAAGACAAAAATACCCCACTTTATTAAAATGACAAGGTAAATGATAATAATGAATGATAAATGAGTACCTCCCGCGCCACTCTCCCCCTCTACGAAGCATAGCCATATCCTCCTCTGGAAATGGTTATAGAAATACCTGTCAACATACTGCAGAGTGGCCTTAGTAATCCATGAATCATCACTCGCAGGGCCTCCCAACGAACGAATCAGACAACGGACAAGGGGGACCCACAGGCGTTATAGTCGTTTCAGAGTCCAAAATGCCCTAAACACGATCAACATGCTAGTGAACAGGCTGCGTGGGATCCACAAGAAGGGGAATCAGGGGAACATGTGAACCCCGAAACGGTGTCAAACCCGCCACATTAAATGTTTGATGTGTTCTGAAACCCTTAGGCAGGCCAACTCATATACATTATCTCCACAACGACGAAGAACTGGAAAATGACCAAAACGGCGCATCTGTAACTTGATGACCTTGCCCACTCGCTGCTCGCGTCGAAGATATACAAGGGGCTGGCGATGAGAATCCACCTGCTCCTTGTAGGAGGCATAGGCAAGGACGGAGGAGAGCCCTGAACAATTTGGAAAGGGGACAAATCGTTAGAAACGATTGATGGAATTATTGAAAGAAAATTCCGCCTGAGCAAGAACCACCTCCCAAGTCTTAGGTGACTCACTTGCTAAACATCGTAAAAGATCACTAAAACTCCGGTTGCTCAGTCTGACCATCCGTATAAGGGTGAAAAAAATGTGAAAATTGGAGTGTGCATCGCAACAATTTACAAAGGGTCCACCAAAAGTGTCCCGTAAAACGAACATCCCTGTCTGATGTAATACACCTTGGTAACCCGTGGAAACGGACAATCTCGCGAAGTAGTAGAGGGTGGCAACATGCGATGCATCTGACGTTCGCGAGCATGGAATAAAATAGGCCATCTTGAAAACCTGTTGACTACCACAAACACATAATCATGGGGCCGTCTTGGGTAATCCAACAACAAAGTCCATAGAAACATCAATCCATGGTCGATCAGGAAATAGGCGGTATACAGATCGACATTAATATGCTGACCCTTAGCCGTCTGACAAGTGTAGCAGTGTTGAACATGCCTGTTAACCTCCCTCGTCATGGTAGGCCAATAGAAACGCTCGTGCAGTATAGCTAAGGTATGAGCGATGCCCGAATGGCTAGCTAGGCCCCCACTTTGGAGCTCGATGATGATCTTCTCCCATAAGGAAGAATAAGGGCTGCACAATACAGTGCCACAATATAAATACCATCATGCAACAAGTAATCACCCTGAACACCATGTTGACATAATAGGCCCGAAAAAGGTTTCAACTGCATACCAATCACGAATCTCTGAAAAATTGAAAACCAATCCCTGAATCGTAACTAGGCATGGGACCCCTTGCTCAAGGCATCTGCAACCAGGTTCTCCCTACCTGGTTTGTACAGTAGGTGGAAGGTTAATTGCTGTAAGAAACTAGTCCACTTGGCATGTTGATCACTCACCTTTTCTTAGGAGTTCATGAAAAGAAGGGCCTTGTGATTCGACTTAATTACCAACTCTTGATGAATGAAATTGGACTGCCAATGCATGACAACTTACACTATGGCATAGAATTTTAAATAATAAGCATAGTTGTTGACAAAACCGGTAACTTTTTGATTAAAGTAAGCAACGGGGCGCCCGTTCTGACTGAGGACTGCACCAATTCCAGACTTGCTAGCATCGCAAGTCAACTCAAACAGTTGGGTGAAGTCAGGTAGGGCTAGAATGGGTCGATGTCATCTTGGATTTAATGAGCTGGAATGCCGCCTCAGCCTCATCAGTCCATGCAAACTGAGTCACGGACCCGCGCATCACCGCATTAATAGGAGCGATCTCCAAACTGAACCCCTTAATTAAGCGTCGATAAAAACTGGCCAACCTGTGAAAACTATGGGCCCGGGATGCAGTGGTTGGCTTAGGTCAGTCTCTGATAGCCAGAACCTTCTCGCTATCCGCACGAACTCCTTTCCCTGAAATTATATACCCTAAGAACCTCTAATATCTATCTGACATGGTTCCTGTGCTCCTCTTTGAATCGGTTGTAGATTAGAATATCATCAAAATATACCATGACAAACTTCCCCAAAAAGGGACGGAGGATAACACGCATGAATGTGATGAGGCATTGGACAACCCGAAGGGCATGACAATCCACTCATACAACGCATCCTTCGTTTTGAAGGTGGTCTTCCACTCATTGCCAGGTCTCATGTGAATCTGATGGTACTCACTCTTCAAATCAAGCTTGGAAAACACTGTGGCCTCGTGAAGCTGATCAATCATATCTTCCAGCCTCAGGATGGAAAAATGATACTTGACTGTGATTTTATTCACAGCCTGACTATCTACACATTCGCCAACTACCATCTTTTGTCGAGGTCAACAAAGTAGGCACAACATTGGGGGACATACTCTCCCCTACGAGTCCACGGTCGCATAACTCTACTACATATCGTTGCAGCTCAGAGTGCCCGACGGGTTACATCCTGTAATGGGGGAGGTTGGGTAACTAGGCTCCCAGAACAAAATCAATTGCATGCTGGATGTCTCTCAATGGGGGAAGGGAATTGAATGGCCTACATACATCCTGAAATGACGCCAAGATATAGCAAAGGGCCTCCGGAACACTAGTCGGTGTGGCAGACAATGGGCTAACACAACCCTTGCTCTAGGGTATTAACGGGGAGCACGGGCTTCCGGGTCAAGGACATAAGTGGTCCGAGGAGTCTGGGCTACGACATGGGGTCAAGTACTTCTCGGCCCTAGTGTATAAATGAATAAGTATTAGCACGATCATTGTGCATGCTAGCATGATCAAACCGCCAGGGTCAGCCTAACAGAGGGTGGCACACATCCATATAAACAATTGTACACACAACCTGATCTGAATATGGACCAATAGTAAATGGCACTTGGCATTGCCTCGTAAGGCGCACCCAATATCAGGATGGGCTTGACATGAAGACTTATACGCTCCACCATCTCTTAAGAGATCAAATTGACACTAGAGCCTTTGTCAACGATGATTTTGCACAACCTTCCCTTCACAACATATTGCGTGTAGAATAAGTTATATCGTTGTGACTGATCCGTTGGTATCACGGCTCGAGTGGACACGAGGGCAAAGGGGAGGATGAAGGCATGATGTTTGGTGGTGAAGACGGGATTTGGGGCAGCCATGTAGTGTTCGGTCATTGGGGTCGTTTTGAGGGTGTGAGTGGGGTGGGGGCTGGCTTGTTAAGTAAACGGAGTTGGGTTTGACTGTGGGTTATGCGCCTACGGTAAATGGAGGCGCGAGTGCTAGGAGGAACAGTCGGGTTGATGGGTTTGAGGCCTAATGAGTGACCCGTGAGGGGAAATAGGCTTTTTGTTGCTATCTCGGCTAAGGTTCCCTTAGATCGGGTCAACACTTGTAGGGCCAGGGTCGATTGGGGATGAACAGGGGTAGGGATGGTGTCACCTATGAGCAGCGGCGCGCTGGAGGGTATGGCGGGTCAGCATTGAGGGTGCACGAAGGGTTGGTCGGCAAGGGTTCTTTGGAGAGCAGTTGGGCTGTGTTATTCTGGGTTGGGAGCAGTGCAGAATGAGTTGGCAAACCAGAGGATTTTAACAAGCGGCGGACCTGGGTGGTTAGGGCTATAGCGGCGGCGAGCCCCACATGGCTAGACGCGCCTTCTCCCTCGTCCCAGCCGCTGCTAACGGCGGTCACTTCCCCCCTTGTTCCGACATTTTCCAAAGGTGTAGGCCTGCAATCCAAATCCAAATCGTTGGCCATTAAGGTTCCAAGAAAATCTGGCTCTGATACCACTTTTGATGTGAAATGCATCGGAATTGACACACATGAATAATAATAATAATCAAATCATATTTTCTCTCAAATCATCAATATCAAAATCTCATTAATAAATAAATTGATTACAAGAAAGGGCAAGGGCCTTATTTATACTAATTCTAAGACTTGGAGAGCAAGTCTCCTAATTAAACTAGGACACTAAAAGATAACTGTTGATACAAAAATTAGTCAGCTGACGTGGACCAATTATATGAAGACACATGTCATCCTGCGTGGCATAAAATATACTTATCGAGCAACTCATAGTACCGAACTACTCAACACACTGTGCTACTCAGCGTGCCGAGCATCCAATCCGGAAGATCAAACAACAAAAACAGATTCAATGAACATTCCTATAATGTCAGATGTATATGTCTATTAAATAACGGCATATTGTCTATTCATACTGAGAGCCCAAAGGGCTATAAATACTTTGTAACACCCCCACTAGCGGGGCAAGCTTCCATAAGCAAACATACAAAAGACGAAGGCAAATACCCAGCTATACAAAACAGTGGACGTAGGCCATTTTCGTAAGGCTGAACCACTTTAAAAATCCTTTGTCTTATTTCTTTATCATATTTATCTGTTATTAATTAAATATATCAAATCTAGTTTTTTACATCAACAGATTGGCGCCGTCTGTGGGAAACGACTATACGAAGCATTTTTCACCCAAAAACTCGTCCTAAATGGCCGAAATCCCAGAATCTAGCAACAGGAACAATGACGGGGTTCCTCTTAACCCCTCCGCTCCTCCGAACGCAAACGATATCACAGAAATCTTGGCTAGTTTAGCCAGGGGCAAACAGCCATACAAGATACTATGCGACAGTTCATCCAGATTTTTCAAAATGGAGCTTCCATCCAGTCCGGTCAACGAAGTGTCATGCCACCACCGTCTTCACGATCCAGACGTCCTGACCCTCACCATACTGGAACCCCAAGTAATCCGTCCTATCAGCCCGGCCTGACGTCTCCTATAAGAATTGTAGAGTCTCAAGCAAACATCACCTTGACTCCGGAACGAACGAGCACTCTGGAAAGGTTGAGTAAAGTCTCCCCATTTGACCTTTTGGGCCCCAAGAAGAAAAAAAATCCTCCTCGGATTGCGTCGAGAAATTCTCAACGACCAAATGAGTTAAGGGAAGGATCTGCCCAATTACGTCCAAATATCAGGCCTGCAGCTCGCCCAGAAAGATCCCAAGAGGAGAACTCAATGCGATCTGTTGCTCGCACCCATAGGTCTGAAGCTGGAAAGGAGTCATCGGAAGGATCTATTCAGCGATTGGAAGACATGTTAGGGGAAATGGCTAAGGCCAGAAAACCTCTCCAAAGAACCTTTGTCAAAGGATCACCCTTTGTACAAGCAGTTGTGGATTTTCCCACACCATCGAAGTTTAAAGCTCCTGTAGTTACACCAAAGTACGATGGAAAAACTGATCCCGTCCTCCACATCGAGCAGTACCAAGCTGCTGCAGATATCTATGCAGTTCTCGACGAGATGAGGTGTAGGGCATTCTCGAGGACTATCACTGGATATGCTCAAATATGGTACAACAATCTTCCTCGGGGGCAGATTGCTACCTTCCATCAACTGGCAGAGCTCGTTATAGGAATCTTCTGTTTTGGTGCGAAGTCAGTAAAAAGAGTAGCACACTCGTTTTAATAACGAGAAACTGGAAGTCATTGACTATGAGGAGAAAACCGCTATTACAGCCCTCATGAGCGGTCTTCTACTAGACAAGCTGTACTACACTCTGGCCAATGATCGCCCCAAATCTATGGCGGAATTGATGGCTAAAGCAGCCAAGATTATGAACGCCGAAGAAGCTATGGTTGCGAAGAAGAATGGTGAGACAAAAACAGAGACTGAAGTAGAAGGTAGGTCTGAGAGGAAAGATCACAAGCAAAATGGGGGGAATAAACAATCGAAAGGCAAGGAAACATTTGAGCACTTGAGGAAATATGCCAATTACACCCCGCTAAAGGTGGATATAAACCATGTTCTGGAAGAGATCAAGAACAACGAGGAATTAAATTGGCCAGGAAAATTGAGGACAACTCCTGAGAGAAGAGATAAGTCCAAATATTGCGAGTTCCACAAGGACCATGGTCACACGACCAAGCAATGCGTAGCTCTCCAAAATGAAATAGAAACCCTCATTAGGCGAGGAAAGCTGAACCGGTTTGTTGATCGTCGGAACGATGAGAAGACCAACAACAGATCACGACAAAGGTTCAAATCTCCTCATCGACCAAGAAATGATAGGAAAAGGGATCACGAAGAGGATCCGGAGGAAGACCCCGATCTCCCCAAAAAGCCAAGACAGCTAGAACGTGAGGTATTTTCAATCCGCTTTGGTTCATTTGACTGTAATATGATAATAGGTGGAGATGCAGGAGGTGGTGATCATACCATTGAAAGGAAAGCTTACCTCAATGATGCCGAAGCTTGTTCTTATATACAGCGGATAAATCTGGCGGAAGAGGATCGTCCGTGGAAGGTTAACAAAGATAAACTGGTCATCGGTTTCTCCAAAAATGATCTGGAAGGTGTCTTGTACCCTCACGACGACCCTCTGGTAATCAAGATGAGGATGAAGGATGTTATCATCTCAAGAGTATTGGTGGATAATGGCAGCTCGGCGGACATCATGTTCTACCCTTGCTTTGACAGTTTGAACCTGAAACTCGCCCAGTTGGAACCGTATCACAGGCCCCTTATCGGTTTCTCCGGTGAAAAAGTCTTTCCACTTGGGACGATCAAGTTGGACATGTTGATTGGTACCTGGCCTGCCTGTAGATCGGAAAAGATAAGATTCTTTGTGATGGACAAAAATTTCCAATTGGCCTACAATATAATCATTGGAAGAGTAGGCCTGAAAAAGTTCGAAGTAGTGCCATCCACGGTACATCAATGTTTGAAGTTCCCAACCAACTTTGGTGTGGGACTTGTGAAGGGCGATCATAAAGTAGCTCGGGAATGCTACTATTCATCTGCCGAATAAGAAGAGTTGGAGGATACCAGAAAGAAAACCACCACTTACCAAGTGGATGAGTCTGAAGAGTCGGAAATTGAAACACTAGACCCCAGAGACGAATCAGAACTCATGAAGGGTCAAGTCATGGAAGCAACGGAGAGCATTATTCTGGACGATGAACGACCAGAAAGAACAACTCAGATTGGCGCTTCACTTGATCCGACAATAAAGCAAGAGTTGGTGGCGTTTTTAAAGCATGGAAAGCAAGCTTTCACGTGGAGTCATGAAGATATGCCGGGGATAGACCCAGCCTTCCTGTGCCATGAGCTCAATGTTAATAAGGAGATCAAACCGGTGAAGCAACGAAGAAGGGTCTTTAGTCCAGAAAAGAACCAGGCTATTCAAGAGGAAGTAGAGAAACTACAAAAGGCTTCTTTCATTGAGGATGTCAAATATCCTGATTGGTTAGCCCACGTGGTGATGGTAAAAAAGAAGAATAATAAATGGAGAATGTGCGTGGATTTCACAGATCTGAACAAAGCCTGCCCAAAAGATCACTTCCCTCTGCCTCGAATAGATCAGCTGGTAGATGCTACTTCGGGGCATGAATTGTTGAGCTTCATGGATGCTTATTCCGGCTACAAGCAGATTAAGATGAAACCAGAAGACAAAGAGAGTACCTCTTTCATTACCCCACGGGGAACATATTTGTTACAATGTTATGACTTTTGGTCTTAAAAATGCAGGTGCTACGTACCAACGGCTGATGAACAAGGTGTTCGTAGAGCAGATCGACAAAAACATGGAGGTCTACGTCGACGACATGTTGACTAAGAACAAGAACGCTGCTGACCACATAATTGATCTGAGCCAAACATTTGACCAGCTGGAGAAGTATCAAATGAAGCTGAACCAGACCAAGTTCGTTTTTGGTGTGCAGGAAGGCATGTTCCTTGGTTATATTGTAAATCAACGAGGTATTGAAGCAAATCCAGACAAAATAAAGGCCTTGCTAGAATTACGATCTCGCGTGTAGCGGCTCTCAACAAGTTTCTCCCGAGCAACTGATAGACGTCTTCCATTCTTTAAGGTGCTCAGAAAGACTTTTGAGTGGAATGACGAGTGCGAGAAGGCTTTCATGGAAGAAATACCTGGGGACACCTCCTTTACTGTCCAAGCCAGTGTTGGGAGAAAAGTTATACTTGTACCTGGCTGTCTCAGAAAATGCAGTCAGTTCAGCTTTGGTAAGAATAGACTGTGGAGTGCAAAAATCGGTTTATTATATGAGCAAGACATTCAGGGGAGCAGAGATCAGATATCCAAAATTAGAGAAGTTGGCATTGGCATTAATTGAGACGAGTAGAAGAATGAAGCCATATTTTTAGGCCCATACAATAGTGTTATATACTGACATGCCACTCAGACAGGCTTTACACAAGCTGGAAAAATCTGGACGATTGATGTATTGGGCAGGGAGTTAGGTGAATATGACCTTATCTACGAGCCAAGGTCTTCTCTCAAAGGACAGGCAGTAGCAGATTTCATTGCTGAATTCACTTACCCAGATACCTCCGACCAGCAGGGGTCTAACGCAGAATAACTGACGGATGTTAGAGGATCATCAGAAACTGTCTCCGATCAA
Source organism: Sambucus nigra (assembly GCA_949130495.1). Taxonomy (NCBI): domain Eukaryota; kingdom Viridiplantae; phylum Streptophyta; class Magnoliopsida; order Dipsacales; family Adoxaceae; genus Sambucus; species Sambucus nigra. The sequence continues at coordinate 302,376,193 of OX422224.1, forward strand.
CTCCCATCAGCAGACCTACTGGAAAGAACAGTGACCGAGCAACGAGAATCCTCTGATAAAAGCCCAGAGTTGAAGGAAGATGAAAGGAAACACCAGATATTCCATCAGGGGACCCTGTCAGACCAAGGGTTTGATAAAGGTATCCCTATATGGAATTTGTATGTTGACGGTTCTTCGTGTGCAACGGGTTGCGGAGCTGGAATTATTCTCAATAGTCCGGATGGGATAGACATAGAATACGCTCTGCGCTTCGAGTTCAAGGCTTCCAACAATGAAGCCGAGTATGAAGTCGTAATTGTGGGACTCGGTTTAGCTAAATCACTGAATGCAGAGCAAGTAACGGTGTTTAGTGATTCACAATTAGTGGTAAATGAGATGCTCGGGCTGTACGCAGCAAAAGGAGAATTCATGTCCAGGTATCACACCAAAGCTATGGAGATTATAGCCAACTTAGAAGCTGTGCAAATGGTTAGAATACCAAGGCTGGAGAATGTAAGGTCTGATGCACTAGCTCGGTTAGCCTCAGCTACACGTACCGAACTACGAAGAACAATTCCTATTGAGATACTGGCTAGTAGAAGTATCGATGAAGATTTGATGGTAAAGTTTATCACTTTGGATATGGGACCTTCCTGGATGGATCCCATCAGGGCTTACATCGAAGAAGGCACTTTACCAGCCGACTAACTTGCGGCCAAAGAGGTTGAAATTTAAAGCTGCTAGATATGTCTTAAACAATGGAGTTTTATATAGAAGGGGTATGATCGCAGGTCTGCAAAGATGTGTTCACCCAACGGAAGTTCACGATCTAGTGGAAGAAATTCATGAAGGATCTTGTGGAGCCCATGTAGCAGGTCGGACTCTTTTGCAGAGGATAACGACGCAGGGATACTGCTGGCCAACAATGCGCGCTGACTGTATAACTTATGCTAAGAAATGCGACAAATGTCAGCGATTTTCTACTATACGAAGAACTCAGGCATTGTTAACACCAATCACTTCCCCTTGGCCATTTGCCATGTGGGGAATAGATTTGGTTGGGCCTCTGCCGACTATAAGAGGACGATTCAAATAATTGGTGGTCACTGTTGATTATTTCACAAAATGGGTAGAAGCTGAGCCTCTCATCGTTATGACATATAAAAGGGTCTATCAATTCATCTGGAAGAATATTATTTGCAGATATGGTCTGCCGCATGCTTTTATCACTGATCATGGCACCCAATTTGATAATGAGGAGTTCGCAGCATACTGTCTACAGTCTAACATCCAAACGGTCCATTCTGCTCCAGGTCATCCCCAAAGTAACGGGCAAACGAAGGTAACAAACAGAACTTTGTTGAACGGGTTGAAGAAACGGTTGGATGATGCGAAAGGGAATTGGATTAACAAGCTGCATTCTGTGTTGTGGCCCCAAACAGCAACTGGGGAATCTCCTTACATGTTAGCCTTTGGAAGTGAAGCAGTCATACCCGCTGAACTGGGCCTACCTACTCACAGGGTGCTTAATTTCAACACTCCAATAAGCAATTTGATGAGACGCTTAGATTTGGACATGCTCGAGGAAGTCCGAGAAGACGCAGCGATCCGAAATGCCGCTTATCAGCAACGGACCGCCATGTTCTACAATAAACGTGTCAGGAAGTGTGATCTCAAGGTAGGAGATTATGTGTTCAAGAAAGTCATTTAGAAACATAATAAGCTGGAGGCCAACTGGCATGGGCCTTATCGTGTCACAGCGGTTGTTCGACTTGGAACCTACACAATAGAAACTTTAGAAGGGGAAGAATTAAAAAATGCATGGAATGCAGAGCACCTGCGCAAATATTATCAGTAATGTAGATTCACATGTATTCCATTCTTTCAATTTGAATAAAAATGATAATTTCCCTATATTCTTTTTGGTTCAATTTTTTCGGAGTACTAGTGCTACACACTACGCAAAAACCACCAACTATGGTTGGTCGGTATATCAACAACCAACTACGGTTGGTCGGCAACCACCAACTACGGTCGGTCGGTATATCAATAACCACCAACTACGGTTGGTCGGCATCCAACAATGTTGGCACAACAATCATAGAAGGCAAGGCCTGTTTGATTATGGGTGACCTCAAGGGGCATCTAAAACTAGGCAAGAAGATGGGTAAAATATCCATTGCCTAGGCACCAAGGCAATCTAGATAAGATTGCCATACCTAAGCAGGAGCATGGGATGCAAATCATTCCATTGCTTAGGCACTCATGGGTGATAAGTCACTACAACTAGGCAAACAAATGGGGCAAAGCTCCATTGTCTAGGCAATCAAATCAAATCAATACAGGACAAATTGTCCCATTATAGATACATACATTCATCAAAATATAGCATGATAAGAAAAACATCTTACAATTTATTTCCAAGGAAAGAAAATTACAAAACAAATGAACTTTTCTTCATTACATGATCAATAACGAAATACAAATGTCCTATTCTATTGGTTTCGTTCCTTCAGATTTAGGTACAGGATCCATTCCAGTTGGAGGATCATCTAGAGCAAAGGAAGAGTTGATAAAATTCAAATCTTGCAGCATCCTGGTATTGCTCGAACTTGGTCGGTCAAGCAGATGTTGAGGTCGAGATATCTCAAAATCTTCATGAAGATGGTAGTCACCAAGATACTTGGAGATCAAATACTGAGTAATGGAACGGGCTGGAATCCAACATGTAATCTAGTTTAAAAGGAGGCACATGCAGATAAAGTAATCTAGGCTCATACCAATCCCATAAGGAATTTCCTCTCTCAAGTTTCATCACAGTCAAGGCGTTCAACCATCCCTGTTTGTATCCCTCATTATTTGATTGTTTCAACCGAGCATCAAGATGGCATAAAGCTTTATTGTATCCCCCCATCCACATGCTGATGAAGCTTTTTCACCAAGTTCTCTTTACTCTCCAACGCAGAACTTTGATTGGAAAGCTGCTCGGTAAGACTTTGAATTTTCTGGGACATTTCAGCCAAGGCTTGATTTTTTGCCTTTAGTTGAACAACTTGATTTGCTAAGGCTTGTTGAGTCCTCGCCTCTTCAATACTGATCCGACCAGCTCTTGCTCTGGCATGAGAGGAAGATGTAGGTCTGGCCCTTTTCAAAGCCTCCAATTCTTCTCTCAATGCAGCATTTTCAGTTTCCAAAAATGAAAAGCCCTCATCACTGATTGGGACCAGAGCTCCAGAGGAAGAGGCAGATTTTAGTTGTCTCAATTCTTCCCTCAAAGCATTATTTTCTTCTTCCAGCAACTTAGCGATGTTTCTGTGATCTTCAATCTCAAGTTTTAGGACTCTCTCTCTCTTATTATGGGCTGAAATGAACTTGTCATAACCCCGATCAACACTCGATTGTTGGTACTTTTTCTCATAACCCTCATGTAAAAGAGCAGTGGCTTCTTTGTGCTGCAATTGAAGTTCTTTGATCATTCCTTGAAGATCTTCAATCATCTCATAATAAGTCATATTATTGGCCACAACCCGAACAAGCAAGCACTTTAAATATTGATACGCATCAATTGCTCGCTCAGACCCCAGGATATCAACTATTTGTGCCTCAGTAAAGTCTGTACGACCAGCTTTGAAGTAATCATTATATTTCTTCATCAACTCTGTATCATGAGCTGACAAGAGTTCCATCCTGGCAATAAACTAGCAGGGAAAAGTAAAATCAAATCAACAACATCCTTTTTCTTAGTTCCTTCAGCTGGAGCGTCGTCTTTGCTTTTCCTCTCAGTAGCAGGAGCAGACTTGGCAAAGAGGTCAGGCACTTTCCTCTTCTTCGTCAACAAGTCAGCAATAGAAGTACCTAAATTAGAAGAAGATTCTTCAATAAATGAAGAAGATGCTGGAGCTTGCTCAAGGTCAATCACCAAGGGAGGAACAAGAGGACGAGCAATAAAAGAAGTGGTGTTCTTGTATTGCAGCAGATAGGAATGGACCTCACGTGTTCCCCAGCTATTGCTTGATGCAACAAATCTTTTATATTAACGTCACTCTTTTTTGGGGATTTCCTTTTACTGTCAACTGCAACAAACAAAAAAATAAGTGTCAGTGACGCATTTCATCAAATAACAACAGAGCTAAATTGAAAAACTAAAAACAACCTATCCCATTGCCATAAAATGGACATCTGGGGCCTTGGTACACATCCTTCCCTTTTAACGGGGGATGTTGCCAATTTTTCATCACAACCCCATGTTCAAAATAGTCCCTATTAGCATCAGGGAGATTGACCACTAAAGCTCTGTTAGAATACCTAGTTTTCAAATAATAGGTGGTATCGCTAGTAACCCATTTATAACGGTACATAATTTCAGGAATCCCCAAATGAGTTCCATTAATTTGATTCAACCTATGTACGCTATTAACTACCCTCCATGTATTTGGAACTACTCTTGCAGGAACAATATAAAAAATATTGACAGAATTCCAAACACAAGGAGTTAGGCCGGAAAGAAAAATCACATTCAGCTACAAAAATGGAAGGAAACCAATGTCCCTCAGCTAGAGAAAATAAATCAGAAGGGCAAGGACGTTCTTCCAGAATAACCCAAGGAATCGCAAAATCAGCCCTAAACTTATCCAATGATTCGATAAGGTAAACCATGGTGGCTAAAGCAAAGAAAGAAGAAAGAAGAAAGAAGAAATTCTTACAGAAACTCAAGGATTCAGCTAAGGCGGATGATAGAAGGAACGATCGTAAGAAGAAAAAGTGAGAAGACAAAGAGTTTTGAAATCTAAAAGGCAAAAGGTAGAAGACGACTTGATTCTATCGCCTTTAAATGCATTGCTTCGGGAAACGAGAAAAGTAATGATCACTAGAGACGACAATTGCGTTTCCGGCGGCTAAATGATGAAAAAGACGCAAATACCCAAGCGTCTGTCAAAGATTCAAAATATTTACGAGTTTGCTATTTCGCGCTCAAAATCATTAAATGTCACAAGTGTTGGAGATCTGTAATCTAACAAGACTGGGTAAACATGCCCGAGCAACTTCTGGGCATAATGTTCAACACTCTCATATCCAACCTCAACTGTGAAACATTGGGGGCTTCTGTTGATACAAAAATTAGTCAGCTGACGTGGACCAATTATATGAAGACTCATGTCATCCCGCGTAACGTAATATAGTTACCGAGCAACTCATAGTACCGAGCTACTCAGCGTGCTAAGCATCCAATCAGGAAGATCAAACGACAAAAACAGATTCGATGAACATTCCAATCATGTATAAATGTATATGTCTATTAAATAACGACATATTGTCTATTCATACCGAGAGTCCAAAGGGCTATAAATACTTTGTAATACCCCCACTAGGGGGCAAGCTTCCATAAGGAAACATACAAAAGACGAAGGCAAATACCCAGCAATACAAAACAGTGGACGTAGGCCATTTTCGTAAGGCTGAACCACTTTAAAAATCCTTTGTCTTATTTCTTTATTCATATTTATCTGTGATTAATTAAATAGATCAAATCTAGTTTTTTACATCAACAATAACCTAATTAAAATAGATAACTAATTAAAAGATAAGTCCTCATAATTATCTCTCTCTAAAACATAACGATAATAATGAAAACTAAACGACTAAGGTCCTTTTATAAGTACAAGGACCCCCAAAAAATACTAAAATACCCTAAATAATTAAAATGGCAAAATAAATGATAATACTAAGGTCGCACCCCAGTGCAGAAGTCTCCTGCTTAATTGCAGGGTTTGGGAGAGGTGGATGTCGGCTGTTCTTACCCCCATGTATTCCATATATGGAGAGGCTGCTCCCATGTCTCGAACCGGAGACCAATCGTAGCTGGGACGAGGGAACTTGCCATCGCATCAAGGTACGACCTCTACAAGATAAATGATAATAATGAATGATAAATGAGTGCGCTCCTGCGTCACAAACACATACCAGGTGGTTAGTGCAAGAGTTGATCGACGACTCGGCGAGCAATCCAAAGCAACACAATGGTCTAAAGTAATGTAATCAATTAGTATATATATTAGTCTGCTGACAATAATACTTTCAAATGTTTAAACCATTCCTTATGTCTACGTTTATTATCATTGGCAAACATCGTGTAATTTGTGGTTGTAGTCCTACGTATTGCAATACAGTATTTTTTCCTGTAATGTATTTAAAATTTTCAAAAGTATTCACCACTTGCCTAATTTTTCTTAAACTTGTGAAGCTCGAGTAGTTGAGTATGAACACATTTGAATTTAAGACATGCACTTGGATCATTGTGCTCCCCCGGTTATTGTTTGGATGGGTAACTTTGTAATGTCACCTAATTGTATATACTATTTTCAGAAAGACGACTATTAATTTGCGACGGACTAAAATGGAAAACACGACTATTAATTTGGGACAGAGGGAGTATGTTCTAAAGATACCCCCAATAGAGATGTTTATTGTCTTATCATTTTTGATTTATTGGTTGGAAGTATTCTTTTTTTCAAAAGGAAACATTGTTATTCAGGTCCCATGGATACAAGTGAGCAGATCGAGGTCGCTGCTTATAATGGTTAAGCCAACAGTTTTTCTTGTAGCTGTTGTCATGGGAGCGTATGTTATTCCTAATTAAATTCCCTCTGCTTTTCTTTCTTGATTTAAATTGTCTGCTTAGTTCTTTTAGTTTATTGATTGTGCGACGGTGAGATAGTTGCAACAAATAAACCCTACTGTATCTTTGGACTGACGTGTACAGGTGTGAACCAAGTTTATACCTCCATGAAATTGCTGAATCTTTTTGTTACCCTTCTAAAAATCTCACACCCGTCCAATGACTGCTGCATCTATATATATATATATGTATATATAATATCTGCATACGAGTCTTGCTTCAGATATCACTACTATATTTTTCAAAACTATTATTTATATTAAAAAGTTAATCTACAAGGAATTGGAATATTTAAAACAAATTTTATTCCATAAGACTATATAAGAAACTTTAAAAATTTGATGACATAAGTAACCTAGGCATAATAACTTATTATGCTCTTAATGGTCCATGGCTTTTTAAAATATTTCAACTCTAGATAAGTTTTGATTTGTTTAATTAACTTTGAGTTGTGAGAATAATAAAAACCGGAGTCACCTGTCTAGCGCAGGCCAAAGGTAACATGAATAAATTTCCATCACATGCATCACTGTTGTTTGGTATAGAAAACTTTTATGGCTCTGATGAAGTAGGGACCAACTGACAGATAGCGACCTCATGTGTTGCAGACTCTTGCACCTCATCCTATTAGCTTTTAATGCTCTCTTACTACAGAGCCTCTCAGCTGTATCTGGTGGTAGCAATTCTATGTTTGCGGAGACCCAAAATGCCAATGCTTTTCTACTTGTTGCAAGCCAGGTGACAAGTTGTCCTTGTGCCTTCCTCCTCTTTCAATTGAGATTATAATGTGACTCAGCATGGACTTTCCAACTGTGTCTGTTACTATTTCTTAGTTTGGTGAGCCCTTAAAATGCAATGATATCCTTATCAAACCAACGGCTTATAACTTAAAACCTACAAGCTCTAGAAAAATTATATTTTCTACAAAAAAAAAAAGGTTTATATGGAAGCCCTTAATTTTTCATTAGTTTTAGTAGTTTTTAAAATATTTGTATAAAAACCAAGCCTCTTGCCCAGTGGTATAAGGCTGCCACTGGAACAGTCTTGGGGGTGGATTGGGTTTGATCCCCAGTTCGATCCCTGACACTGACAAAATAATGCTTGGCCAGCGGAAGCCACGAACCACGAATGGGGATTAGTCGAGGTGCGCGTAAGCTGGCCCGGACACATCATGGTACGCTACCAAAAAAATATATTTGTATAAATGTCATACCTAGTACTCTACCGCGGGTACAGGAGAGGTGAATGTCGAGTGGCCTTACCCCATGTTTTATATGGAGAGATTGCTCCCATGTCTCGAACCCAAGATCAACCGTATCAAATAATTTTTTTTATTAAATTTCACAATGCGTGTGCCACGACTCTTATGTAAACTATTATATATTATTCAACTTATTGAGAACTCTTAATATATCAATGATGATGGATGTATACATTCCAAAAGTAATATTTTTTTGCAAAAACATATTGAGCCTTAACATTTCATTGATTGTCGTTCTTTATTATCATACTTGTACATTTTAACAAAATTACCATATCATATATTACAAACCCAACAAGTGTCCCATAAACTATAGAGTGTGGTTAAAATTCAACCCGTTTATAACTTATATAGGTGAATTATACAGAAGTTGTGTGTATGGAAGAGAGGGGGAAGCGTGGAAGATTTTATTCAGAAAATTCCCTCACAAGTTGTTAAACACAGATTTGTTTTAATTTGGGCTCTATGTATTGCATGCTTGTAGAAAACCTTGCCTGTGATGGTAGCAGTTGTGGAGCAGCTTGGTGGTGCATTTGGTGAAGCTGGGTTGCTAGTTCTGCCCTGTGTTGCAGCACATTTGAACCAGGTTAGTCCCCATTCTCAATCTCTGTCCCTTTTCTTTCACTTGATTTTGGATTATTGTGCATTGACCTGTAAAGTTGTTTCTGTAGATTATCATGGACTCCTTTATCGTAAGCTTTTGGCTTCAAAAGAAGCACTCACTGGGCAAGCCCAAGGAAGCCTGAGATATGGGAAGACAACACAACTATGATCGATTCAATTGATAATCTACGTGGGTCGTTTGGATATTGGAAGGTTTTGTGAAAAACACAAAGGAAAGACCTAATTTTTTTGCTCAAGTATAGTGTTCCTTTCAGTGCATATACAGGGTATATGTTCTGATATCATGTGCCCTGAGGAAAAATGTATATACACATTAATGTTCTCTCACGCTTTCCTACTCGCTGTCCGATGGAATTGTGAGGGGGCTGTGGCAAGTGATTTCGATAATACCAATTGTGTTCCTTGAGGATGGCTATGGGCTTTTTTTTAATGAAGGGGCAGATTGCAGCTTGTGCCACTCAGAGAAAGAAAAGTATTTTTGGGTTTTCAATGTAACTCTGAGACTCTCTGTCACTTTTAAACAGATTTGAAGTGATTATGTTATTAAAGCGAGACTTAAAGTCAACCTTCCTTTCAATCGAGCGATGTAGTTAAATTGATCTCTTGCGTAAAACGCTCTTCTATTCACTAGTGGTTTCAGAATATTCCTTGTGCTAAGCGGTTGTGCCAAGTCTTCGTTGGCCCTATATCTTTAGCGGTTCATTTTCTTGGATATCTGCTCCAATCTTGTGATGTGTTTTACACTTGTAGGCTTTGTTACAGGGACACTTCAGAATATAGATATTCGTGTAAGCACAATATTGGAGGAATATTTTATATGTTTGTGCAAGTATTACACAAGCTGGCATGTCTTGAAACCCATGTTACCCTAATTAAAATTTGACCCTCGATCCAAAACATTTGTTGAATATCCAAAAATTCAGATTGTGAGAAAACTGGGCTTTTAGATAATATTGCTACAAATGGGTCTTGGGATGTTCATTACACCATATTTAATTCGAACAATCCAACCAAACTGCAATGGACCCTTTTTGTATGATTTCCAAAATATGTTTTTACCAAAAAAATCCACCTCTGGAGACTGCCAAAGCGATCCTCCAACAAGTTTTTACCTAAAAAATCCACCTTTTTCAGTGCCTGCCAAAAGACGTGACAATTAATCTCGTTCGAACGAAGTTGAATCTGTTCTAACGAGGTATAGGATGTCGTTCGAACGACATCAAAATGTCGTTCTAACAACTTAGATTTTCAAAAAGATCCACAATTTAGGACCTGTTTGGAAAATTTCACATTTTCTTAACGAGTGTTGTAGGGAAATTAGATTTTTCAAACTAATCCTCGATCGTGTATCCTTTTTAAAAAACTTTTACAAGTCGGAATTAAAAAAAAAATAGGGGAGGCAAGGGGAATACGAGGTCTTCTATTTCAAAAATTAAAAAAACAAAAATATGGGATGCAGGGAGAGAATAGGACGACTTCTATTTCTAAAATTAAGTGTAAACACTTTGTTTATTATAAACACTGGGTAGTTAGTTCTCTGTCACTAACATATACTTATGTTAGCTTCAACATCTAATCCAAACTAAGCAAAGGTTCCAAATTATTTTTGTAAAATAAAAATGGCCTCGTTTCAAATACGATAGACCTATTATGTTTATATTATTATATAAGAACATATATCTATGTAAATGTTATACAAGTCTACGAAATAATACCAACATTTAAAAATTGTATAATTGTGGTGGTTAAAATATATAAATATATACGCGCGCACAGTATAATACAACATAAATGTAGGTATTAAAGCTATAACATAAGGGGATGATTCCATTTTGGTTCATGACTTAATATATTTTTTCTCCTTAATGTATATCTATGCACAAATTTAACACGTGAATATTATAAACATGTAAATGTTATAAAATTTAATGTAGAAATTACAAATTTTGAAAAATAAAAACTACATACACTTCAAAAAATTCAATTGTGAGGGGACTATCGACCACACTTAAGAAGGGGACACGTGTCCATTAGTCTTCTCAGTAATCATGACTTAGGAGATAAGGATAGTTGAAGACGATTAGCAAAAATTTCAGAATTAAATACAGTCGATCAAGTTCAAATTCCTATCTACGCATACCTACAATCAACACCAAAGTTTCGATACAAAGGGACTCGACTCCCGCAACCTGCTGCGGTTGTTTATCTTTCATTGACCTTTGCTTATCTTAAACTCATCCATCAAGGGGTTCTAAAAAAACCTGATTCTAATAACCCCCAATCCTCCTTCAAATCCTAATCACTGAACAATCACATGCTCTTCGGACCCCATTCGTCTTTGGCCCAACTCTATGATTTCAGATTGTCTTAACAAACTTTTATAAAGATGTAAATCCTCTTTCTAACGATCCCAACCGTTCTCGAATTGGACTTATAGTTTGTGTTTTATGACTGCTTTATGGTAAAAATCAAATTCAGTTCGCCTATCAACATGACACCTCATCTACCTATAGGCAGGAGGAGGCTTACATGACCACCAATTTTGGCCACCCCGATGGCAGGCAAGTCAACCCATATGCCGATCGAAACCCTCTAGGTCCATCTTGGTCATTTGGATTCCTTAGGATTTCCTATTTAAGGAAATCCTGACCTTCCTATTCAGATCCTTCAACCTCGTAATCAGTGCGACATATTTCATTCCCTCATGTTCAAGACATTCATTAACATTCTCTTACACCACCCATTATATCACCACTTACCACGACTTCCCATGCCTAAATATCATATTATAAAACTCTCAAACAATATAATTAAGCCCTTTCACTTTGCCAATTTGTTTCCATTCCACACACTTTGTTATTTTTAGCATATTCTTTGTTTGTTATTGTTTTCTTTCATTATCAATCGCACCATTTTATTATATAGAGTCCAAAAGTTATTTTTATAAATCAAAATATCCAAAAAAGAGGGTTTATCCCATAAATCCCAAATTAAAGCTTTCTCACTTTTTCTCACACTTTCACTACATTTAATTGCTTTTTCATAGACAAAAAGAGAAACTATAATTTAGGATAATGGATTAGACCACGCCTTATTTCCCTTACGAATACGCGGACTTCGATGTCGTTTTCGGCTACCTTGGCATCCCAAAACTATTTTCGAATTTGAATCCTCATTTATTAATATTAGTATTATACTTATATGTTTACTATATGTTCCTCCCATAATGAGTTTCTTATTTTATCGGTTTTTAGCGATCCCGTTGACACGAGTACTCAGTTTTTCATAGTCACATCACAATCTGATGCATCGCTCATAATTTAGTTATTTTTACTTATTCTATTTATGTGGTAAATTTCTCTACATTTTCTATCTTTTAGCAATCTCGTTGACATGCGTACTCACTCTTCAATAGTGAAGGGACGATCAACCCATATAAAATTAGGAATAAACTATCCCATAGGCCCCTTACCTTTCCACTTATTTCAATTCCGTCCCTGTCCTTTTTTTGTTTCAATTTCATCCCCAACCTTTCATTTTGTCTCAATTTCGTTCCTGTCCTTTTTTTGTTTCAATTTTGTCATCAACCTTTCATTTTGTCTCAATTTACTCAATCTTTTAACTATTTTGGATACAATTGACTATTTTACCCATATTTATTAAAAATAATGAAATGGATGTTATAAAATTTCAATAATAAACTATTTTATTATTATTTGGGGATAAAAAACAGTTTTTTATCCGAGAATAATAATAAAAAAACAGTTTTTGTTTTTATTTTATCCCAGTTGTTTTTAATTTTTTTTTTAAAAACTAGAATAATAATTTTTATAGTCAACACAGTTGTTTATTTATAAAAAAACTTTCTTCTTAATTTTAATTAGAAATGTATAATTTGATATTTTAGATTCACGATTGATTAGTGCCGCTGACACGGACCCACATTATAGGAAAATTGTTATTTATCAATTATATTACATAGATAGGGGAAAATTGATGTCTTAGATTCGCGATTGATTAGTTCGTTGGATCGGACCCACATTCATTAAATGACGCGGGTCTGTACTAGCGGCACTAATCAATTGTGAATCTAAGATATCAAATTAAATATTTTTAATTAAAATTAATAAAAGAGCTTTTTATAAATAAAAAGCGATGTTGACTATTAAAATTATTATTCCAGATTTTTTAAGAAATATTAAAAACAACTGGGATAAAATAAAAATAAAAACTGTTTTTGTTATTATTCTCGGATAAAAACTATTTTTTATCCCAAAATAATAATAAAATAGTTTATTTTTCAAATTTTATAATATCCATTTTATTATTTTTCAATAAAGAGGGGTAAAATAGTCAATTGTATCCAAAATAGTTAATAGAAGGACTAAATTGAAACAAAATGAAAGGTTGAGGACAAAATTGAAACAAAGAAAAGGAGAGAGACGAAATTGAGACAATGAAAAGTTGAGGATGAAATTGAAAATAAAAAGGATGGGGATGAAATTGAAATAAGTGGAAAGGTAAGGGGCCTATGGAATAATTTACTCTAAAATTAATATAATGGTTGAGTTACAAATCTTTATTCAATGGGTTAAAAGCATCCAATAGTCTATGTGACAAAATTGGTTATATTAGTATCTTAGTTAAATTTAATCTTCAATTTAAGACAAGTGAGTCTAATATGCGAAAAGGTAAATCAAATCACACAACACCTGTTGTACGAGGAAAAAACCACTAATGGGAAACAAAACTTCGGGATGAAATGAACAACGATTGTACAATGGTAGAGTATTATAACTTCTTTTTTGGCAGAAAGAGTATTACAACTGAAAGACAGATAATTACAATCACACAAAGCTATGCTCGATTATAAACTCTTTCTCACCATATTTTTCAAGGAGAGCGCGTGCCAACAACTAGAGAACGCTACATAACCACCACCGGTTTTGGACGCTACATAACCACCACCGGTTTTGGACTCGTCCAATTCCTTAAAATCTCATGCCAAAAAATCTTTTTTAAAATGGAATTATCACTTTGTTCTGATTCAACGGAACTGATGATTAATCACAAACTACAAATAGTATGTGTAAGGGTATCCTATGGTTGAAAAAATATTCTCTTTAAAAACTCACAATTGAGTTTTTTCAAGATTTAAAGAAGGTCATACTGAAGAACAAAATAGATTTAGAAAATAATTTTTTGAATCTTTCTTGAGTACATAAGTTTTACATTCAAGTATTAAAGAGTGAATCAAAAATCTTAAAAATTACACACGAGAAGAATAAAGAAATATGCTGAAAATGTTTCTTGAAAACCTATTTATTAAAAATTGACTCAACAAGGAATAACAAGGATTATAATGTATATGTATTAACATTTTGTATGAAGACGAAAAGGTACACATTCGAATGAATCTTTCCTATTGGTTAAGAAACAATCTTTGTTGAATGTAAACAAAGATCGTGTCTTGGCATAACTTTCCATGAGATATTTAACCAAATATATCAAAAAGTGAGGAAGTAAAGTATAGCTTACGAACCCTTCGATGCTGCAAAGACAGGTTTCACAGACGCGAGAGGTCAACAACTAAGGTCATGGATGTAACCAAGGTATTTTGAGCTATGGTTACTTTAGGTCGTGACCAATGAGATGGTACTTTGCTAATGTGAAGCCCATTTCGTTAAAGTGAGCCACCAGCAAACGTAAGTGGTGAGATGTGCTAGACTTTTAGATCGACTTAGTTTCCCAAAGATTTCAACCAAAGAACTTTTCCTTCACATAAGCGAAGGCCTAGTTCGCTTTAATAAATCTCTAGCGAATAAGGTCGGGGTTGGAAACAAAAAATGTATTGTTTTGCAACTTTTACAAAACACAAAATTTTAACTTATTCGACTAAGGACAAGTAAAATTCTAAGTTTAAGTCTAAAAGAACCACTGGGTTAAATAAGAAAGATTTTCAATTATGGAAATTATTTTAACCAGGGATGAATCTTGATCCGCTAGACATAAAAATTTATCATAAGTGGTTAACTCGGTTCAAATGTCAAACATGATCAGGTATGATCTTGATGAAACTTTATGGAGACCTCTTAGACTAGACTCAAAATGTATTTTGTAACGCAAAATAAGACAAGTCATAATGTCACGGGGTACATGAGCAGACTATACTCTTACAATATGGAGGTTAATACCCAATGACTACATGTAATAATTGTTGTTAAGTCTAGTCAAGTTCATAAATTTTATTAATTGCGGGATAAATATGATATAAGCCTCAAAATAGTGTCACAACGTTCACAAAGTTGTCAACAAGCCAAAGATAAATTGTATTTTGGTATGTATCTATTTTTTACTATGTCCATCAATGTTTTGTTATTGTAATGCACTCGTGACTTATATCAACCTACTCCTTTTTAGAGAATTGAACTTACCCCGTTACCAAAATTTAAGAAATAGAAATGAACCTCCACTATGCCAAGGACTGTCAACATGGGGTACACCCCAAGTTCTTCTTGTGCATGTGTGACTTTTATTCTTTAGGATATGAAAAATGGTCATCACTTGTTTGGAGACCTTAAGATAATGAAATTAAAGGAAACTTAGTTACTAACCACACCTATATATGTTGTGCATTCATCAAATATTAGCATAGCACAATAGTATATCTTTAGCGTAGTTATGAAAGATGTATTCACCTGACCTGAGCTAAACAATGGATTTGGGCATTAGTCAAAGTATGCATGAAGGAAAATATTCTCTCATAGTTAAAGGTTGTATCCACTAACTACTCAATATTGGGAAAGGAAATTTGCCCTAAGCAAAATATTTTTTTCGTATATGAAGTGGGTGGAAATTCACCACTTGTCATTTCTCTTCTTCACTACCTCATTATCAATTAACCACTCTAGGATTTAGGCTTCTTTGTTGGACCTTATATATAAAAATTCCCAAAATTTCACTCCCACTACCTTTGCCTTCACGAGTTATAATAAGAACATCTGAAGACATTAAAGGATAAATTGGATTTATGTGGAGATTGTGGATAATCACATATAGATCTATCCCCAACATGTTGTACGGCCTCCATATGAGCATGTCTTGGTTCTTATTCATAATGGATATCAACATTTTTTATTTCTGATTAGAAAGATATATTTTGATCAATAACCTTTTCTTAAAAAAAATGAAGATATATAAGCTTGCTAATTTGAGATCATCTGTCACTATATCGGTAAATCCTACCCTTTTAGTCCTTATATTAGGTTGTTCATACTTTGATTGAATTTCCATAAAGACCAGGTTAATTTATATCACATAGTGACCCATAGTTCCTTGTGTGTATGTATGTGGAGACACTATTAATGGAATTATGTAGGTATTTTAATTCCATTAGTGCTAGACAAGCCCTTGTTGCATAGGACATGACACCACTTCCATAATTATACATGTATGCCTATCAGAATTATCTTTGTAATTATAACACTTCAACAAAAACTATAGAAATTGTATAAAGAGAATATGGTCAACCTCCTCCTTTACACGTTACATAATCCAATCAATTTTTCCTAGGGATGGATATTATTAATTTAGTGTTTGTCGTCATGACTTTTGGTGTACTTTACTCATTGAACTTGAGATATGAAAATCACATGTTAATTTGAGTTTCCATCGGGAGTGATTAAAGAGTAAGGCTTCAACCTCATCCATCTTAATGTCTTTAAAACCATGTATTTCAAAAAACCTTTTGTAATTAACTACCTCACAAAACTATGTCCAAGTCCAATAAACCTTAACTTATTATTGTACACTTTACTATAAGTACATGCTAACGTGGACTCATTATCACAAGTTGAGTCATATGAGCCATTGGATTAAGACACATAATTTTAAATAATTTACTCTTTGACCAATCCATTTATTTATTACTAATGACTAAAGTCACAAGCCCCAGTGACCTAGTTTAGTCAGTTATGCATATCTATTTCTAGGATCCCTAAGAAACATCTTCCCCTCCACGAGTACAAACTTAACCACTGATGGAAGAATGGTATTCTCGATTGTAATCCAAATGGCATCAGAATATCATAGAAGATCAAAGGATAACCAACCATGATATTGTATTCCATAACCTAAGGGACTGTCTAGATATCTCAAGATTATATAAACTGCATGACAATGAATTTGACTAGGAAAGATAGTATATATACTCATTGTTCTTAAAGCATATGCAATATTAGATGGTGTACATCGTGACATACATTAAACCACCAATTATTTAAGCCTATTCAAGTTATTGCATGCTCCTACTAGTACTTAGCAATAATTTCAATTGTGAATCAAAAGGTGTACATAGAGGCATGTAATTAAAATATTAAACTTTTGAAACATATTTATAATATAATGAGATTAAGATAGAATCAAGAGGTTTTTATTTTTGATGTTTTAAAATCTTAAAATAACATTAACTACTCCATTATCCTTCACGTCAAAATTATATGAAAAAAATGATATGGTATGTTTATGTTATATAAATCAGTACCTAATATTA
Organism: Sambucus nigra; assembly: GCA_949130495.1. NCBI lineage: Eukaryota > Viridiplantae > Streptophyta > Magnoliopsida > Dipsacales > Adoxaceae > Sambucus > Sambucus nigra. The sequence continues at coordinate 302,393,284 of OX422224.1, forward strand.
AATTCTCGTCAATATATAAGCAAATAATTACATGTTTTCCACTTAAATTTTTTTTTATCACGCATTTATACGATTTATGAATTATTGAACCATTTAGTTCAAATTGATCAATTTTTATGCTAACGTTTATGTGCTTGTTTTAGGCCACATAAATATTTTATTCACTCTCGGTTGTTCCGTATATATATATATATATATATATATATATATATATATATATATATATATATATATATATATATATATATAATGAGACTTACTGCAATTAGAAATCTAATGGTGAATATCCTATAAACAATGGTATAGGTAATAAAATTATATATACCTTACTTTTTTTTGAACCCTTTAGGAATTAATCTCATCTTTAAATAATCTATTATTACATATATTTTCATTTTCGTTTCTAAGATCCATTTGCGTTTTATTGGTTTTGATTTGGGGGTAATCCAAAGAGTTTTAAGTTTTACTACCCATTATTGAATCCATTTCATCATTTATTATTTCTTTTAAAATAAAAATTCATGGGATTATATGGCTTCTTTAAAAGCTTGAGGATCGGATTCTAAGGTTATGTAAATACAAATTGGATCATAATATTCCTCCTTAGTCCCTTCAACTATAAATATACTAAGTCTAGCCTTAATGGTATAGGTTATAAAATTATATATACCTTACTTTTGTGTGAACCCTTTAGGAACTAATCTCGTCTTTAAAATATCTATTGGTCCATCTATTTCAATTTTTCATTTTTATTATCCATTTGAATTTTATTGGTTTTTATTTTTTTTGGTGGTGGTGGTGGGGGGGGGGGGGGGGGGGGGGGGGGGGAGGGGTAATCTAGCTAGTTTTAAGTTTTACTGCCCATTATTGAATCCATTTCATCATTTATTATTTCTTTTGAAATAAAATTCATGGGATTATATGGCTTATTTAAAAGTTTGAGGATAGGATTCCAAGGTTACGTAAATACAAATTGGAGCATAGGATTGTCTCCCAGACCCTTCAACTACAAATATATCAAGTCGAGCCCAAATGGTTTTTCATTTCTTGCCCTTTTATTTCTTGTTGGTTCAAGAGGTTAAATTTTGCACTAGACTTATTCGAACAACTCGATTCATTGTTATTTATTGTCATTTCATTTTGGTTTTATATTTTAGGGATTATGTTAACCCTATTTTCATAAATAAATTTAGCATCTCTTTGTATTAAACCTGATTGGATCATTTGGTTCTAATTCATGAAGATGATAAGCCTTGTTATATTTGTCAAAACTTATGAGCATACATTTAACATCTGTATGATATAACTCATTTCTTTTGTTCAATTAATCTAATGATAACCCTACAAACCTAAACTTTGATATAACTTAAATTAGGTACTCTTTCTTTCCCAATTTATAAGGTGTTATCCTATATTTCTTGGTGGGTACTCGGTTTAATATATGACAAGTAGTTAAAGGTCCAAAAGCCCATGATTAAAAAACAATACCATAACACATATCATTTCAACAAAGGTCCAATTTTTCCTTTACATTGTGCCATTTTGATGGAGTGTGTAAGGGGTGGTCACTTCATGATATATTAACAAAGATTCAAAATATTGAGGAAAATGATATTCACCCCATCAATCGAATCTAAGAGTTAAACTGGATTTGCAATAATCATCAATAAAAGTTGCATAATATTTCTTTTCACATCTAGTTGATGTACTATTTTTTCATGTTCATTATCATATGTAAGAGTTAAATTGAGTTTAACCATGATTAACTTTACTAATATTAAGTTTAAACATGTCCACATACAAGAATCATTTTCCTTACATATATTTCACCTTGGATAGTACGAATTATTTTCCTCAAATACAAGTTAAAAAATATATTTTTTGAGGAGACTACCAAAGAACAACTTTTTTTACGAACTTTGGGAACATGGTAAACATTAGTAAGAGTGATAATCTTTCCTGAATTAAATTAAATTTCCACTTTTCCTTATCCTTAATCAAGACAGTTGAAGAATTTCCCATGTAAAGAACATTACCGCCTTCCACTTTCTCATGAGAAGAAAACATTTCTTGGTTCTGGCAAACATGTCTTGTTGCACAAGAATCGACCCACCATGATCCATCATCTTCGAGAATATTAATATCAAGTAAAAGAGTCACAACATTACGTTTCCTTTTGGCATCCTTATAATAACTTTCTGCCCATTTTTAAGAAATAAGTGATCCTTCTTTTAATTCCTATGTCTTTTATAATAAGAATGAGTAACATATTTCTTCTTGTTTTTTTTATCATTATTATTGGTATTTGTTCCTCTTGTGACCAAGGACTCTTTATAATCATTTCCTTCCTCCATTAAAAGGGCTCGCTTACAAAAAAAATCGGTCCTCCATTTTTAAAAAAAATCCTTAACTCTCTTCCAAACGGATATGAGTGGATAATTCCTCAAGAAATAATCCTTTTTTTTATGTTTGAGGCATTTCTTATAGTGGGAGTTGTTCAATTACTGCATAAACAATGATAGAATCATCCATATGTATATTTTCTTGATTAAATTTTTTGTTCGTACGTTGGATATAATGAAATTTTTTGACCATGAACCTATTATCAACCATTTTGTTCTTTATTAAAGATTTTATAAGAAATGTCTTACTTGTTGCATTTTTGGCAAGGTGTTTTTCTTTCAATTATTTCGTAAATTTTTGGTAGACTCCATTTGTTGAAATAGATTAATAATAAATTAGACATATCATTTATGAAGTGACTAATAAAAATAGAATCGTCTTGACCCACTTCAAGCCATCCCTTATTTGTATCATGGTTTCATTAGCCACCTCCTTGGGTTTTGGAATCTTCAATACACATGAATTTTTCAATAGTGTAGAAGGAAATGTAATTCCTTTGCCATTAATGAATATTACCACTATCAAAATGATTCTCAAGTAAAGAAAACTTTCAATACACAAAGATTTTGAAAATGTGGAGTCTTTGAGATATTGTATGTAGATACATAAGAAAAATATTTGATGGGGTGTGGAAGAAATTTGATAAAAAGAAGATTATATAATTGCTTCAATGTGTGATGATACCTAAAACTGATATCTACCCCACAGACTAGTTTAGGTATATGCAGAGTTGTAGTTAAGATACAATGGAAGCTCCTTAATTTCTTGTTGCAAATACAAACACACATGCAACTTATAAAGTTGAGGAACTTGAAAGAAAAAACGAATATGAAATTCTAAAAATTTCGATAAAGAAATAATTGAATGGAGATGTGTATTAAGAAGAATATTTAAGGGAGGAAGGATATGCAGTTGGAAGTGGAAGAAATTTAATTTACACTACACAACATGCGGAATGTGTAGTTAGAAGTGGAAGTAATTTAATTTACATTACCCAATAAGCACAACATGTTTAGAGGCAAATGACCTAAGTTCTCTCTCTAATTCATCTCAAAAGTCATAGTAATGATTACAAAAGAGACCAATGGTCATATTTTTAGGTTAAGTTATCTTGCTAGAAAAGATAACCCTGAATGGAAAAATAACTAAAGGGGCATGCTGAAACATTCCAAGGGAATCTTACCCATAACTATATATACTAACCAAAATACGAAAAATTACTAAACTAGACATGAAAATAAAAATAAAAATAATCCTTTAGAGGCTCGTGTACATCATTCACCCCCACTTGGAAAAGACCATCCTTGGTGTTAGAGGTCAGCGAAAAAGGAAGAGAAAAAACTATCAATATACTCCCACACTTGAAAGGGAAGTCGTCCTTGGAAAGGGTTCATGTATTGGCTAGGAAAAAGGCCATAGGGAGGAGTTTTGAAGTCTAACCACAACCGACAAGAAAGAAAACGACGCTAAAGTTTTCCATAATAAAAATTAATATACCAACCACTTTGGGAGGTTAAACAATGCCAAATGAGGTTAGAGCCTCCATTAATGAGAACCTTGTAGTCTATTCGCTTCATATCAACCTCCGAATGAGCCTCAAATTCCTACTACCATGGATTCACATACCCAGAAATATCAACATCAACCCACGTCAACAACTTATTCTTAGAATATCCACCTAAATAATCAAACACATCAAAATCATCCATATCCCCAGAAAGTGAAAAGAAATTAGTAATCACATATGATCCCATCTCATATAAATGTTTGCGAGTCATCCTACCTGTAAGATCCGAGTAATGCAACGTATTATAATTCAGTTCATTAAAACCTCATGAATTAAAGACGAAGTATGTTATGACTTCAAATCTATCCTTAAGGTTTCCATAATTACAAAATCACCCCTAAAGATTTAAAGTGACTTTTTAACTATTTAAATATCCAATTTGACCCCACATTTTTTTACTAAAACCTTCCTTATTTTCTGAAATTACAACCCAGCCCAACCCCACATTTTTAAACTTTTAAAAATTGCACAAAAGCCCCTAAAAAATGGAAAACAAGGCTTAAACACCTTAAAACTTAATATAAACTTTCCAGGGACTAAATACAAAGACTTACCTATCTTATTTATCATTAGAACTGATAAGATTTGATAAACAAACCGCTGGAATGACCAATACAAAGCTTGGCAACCTTGAAATTCTTCCACCCTATAGATTCTCATGAAAATTGCTCCTATTAGACCACAAACTACCACCCCTTATTTCAACCAATGAACTCACCTCTAACCCCCCTATAAAACACCTACGTTAGGGAGAAGAATTTAGTACAAACAGTGTTGGAATTCAAAGCTCAAAATTCAGCCATTTCTGGTATTCTATAATTTTATGTTTAAATTCCATTTTTATTGCTTTGATTACATTTCTGCAGTAGTTTAGAGTTGGAATCAACTCTTTCATGCTTTCTGTACACGTGAAAACCTTGAGTTAAGAACCAAAATCCGAAAATCACCATGAAAGCTTGAGCTCCCATGGTGGAATTCGAAATTTTGACTTTAAACCTGTTTTAAAGCAAGAAACCTTCTCCTTATGATCATAGTATCCAAACCCCGAAGTTAATTCCAGTATATTATCCTTAACTGTTCAAAATCAAAGATTTTCAACTTCGGCCACAAAAATTTCAAAAACAAAATTCTCTTTACTCAGGATGAATTAATCCTTCAAACCCAAATCAATTGGTTTAAAAATAACCCCAAAACCAAACTTTAGTACTCCCGTTGTTCAAATTTGAACCAAAATCCATCATGTTCTTCTTAAAATTTCGTATTTTTTCAGTTCATAGAAGCATACCCTATAGTAACTTTCGATACCTAAAAGGTATATATTTGAAATCCTTGTAAAAATTCAGAGAAAATGGCTTTTGATTGAAGTAAAATGGTTTCATGTGGAAGGTTTAAGTTGAAGTCAAAGTTTATGAAACCCTAGGTCAAACTTGGAGAGGTTGAAGACGCGTGAAGGCCACGTGCGCGACTGAGGTCAAATCCAGCACGTGAGATCTTTGACTTGGTGCGTGTGAGCGCGTGACCAGTTAGAAAATTCTGAAAAAATTCCAAAAATTCTATTTTATTTTCTGGTAAAAAATGTATATTGTAACACCATGTTTGGATGTCCAAAACTCAAAAACAACATAGGCCTTAGTTAACCTTTAAATTTTTAAATTTTAATGTTTACACTTAAACCCCTGAAATTTCTGACCTCCATAATTTTATCCCAAACTTTTTTTTTCAACTTTTAGACCTTATTTGTAATGAAAAAGTCTTTTAACACATGCCTAAATAAGCTAAGGAACTTAGTGAAATAAAAGTTTAAGTTTATTTATATATTAAACCCCGAAAACTTCTTTATTCTCAACTATAAGTTATTTCATATTTTAAACACAAGTCGTACACTTCATGGTAATACATGTGTTGTCATTCTAAATAGACGTGCACGGAATACCTTACTCTACTAAGAAATCGACGGTATATTTTCAAACAATAAGTAGGTGATTCTTATTTAATATTATTTCTCGCAATGCTATTGAAATTATGGCTATCGTTGATATCACTTTCTGATATACCTAGTATATCGTATTCTCATTGTGGAACTCATTTGAGTAGTTCAAATTGTTTACGTACAATTGATTCATAATTTTTCAATGATTATGCAAATCATATTATTCCATATGATTTTTTTGACCCGGCTACTTATTTATAACATACATTACAATCAGGGAATAATCTTTCGTTATACCCACGACTGTATTATTTGGCCTGAAGGACTCAGATGATTGAGGGCCTGGATTATTGCTACCATATGGATTGTCATTTAATGACTTAGCACGGTTACTTTTATCTTCAATTTAATTGGATTGATTTTGTTGTATGTATTTGCTATTGTCCTAAGCCTCTGGACATATAATTATGGGTTATTTGTTTGGAAACCATCCCAAGCCATTACCAACTCTACCCCTATGTTGTTATCAAATTTCAGTAGCACATTCTCATATCGTATTATTTGAATATTCATCTTATTGAAACTCTTATACCAACTCTTTTAAATTCTATTTGAATTGTATAAAATAAGAATTATCTACTTGGAAAATTTTCTTATGTTTTTCAAATTCCAGATGGTTCCGGGGAATAGAGCAGGCAATACTACTTCGCACCATAATAATGCTTCCTCTCGCATTACCTTAAGAATTATGTTCACCCAGAAAATCAGCCGAGGAAATGAAGCTCCTGTTTTAATATCTTGTGTTACTACGTATAAGTGGACGTGTTATGTGTAGTCCTAAACTTATGTCGTACTTTCCTTTCGCAGTTTTAAGTTTGCTCTCCTATGACAATATGTAATAAAGTTGTGATTTATTTTATTTTCCAATGTAAGAAACTTGTAATTCCATACCATATAGTATTAAGGAATGCAACTATCTTAAACATGTTTTATTTTCGCAATATATATATATTTATTTTCCAATTACAATTCTAAACCCAATCCCCCAATCACTCCTGATTTTTTGGGACGTGATATATATATATATATATATATATATATATATATATATATATATATATATATATATATATATAACTATTTTACAATTTTCGTAACTTCTTAATATTACGTTCTATACTAATTGCCTATCTTGCAGCCATGAATGTGTGGGATAATATCTGTTTGAACCCGGAGGGTACCAATAAGGATTAGTTCAGTAATATTGTTCGAGAAGAGGGATTTAATAAGTTATGTAAAGCTGTTCGTGATATTGACTGAGAATGGGATATTGCTACTCCAAATATTAAACATCATTTACTGACATGTCGCTTACTCGGGGACGAACATGCCACAAAATAAGCCCGAAGGTTCGCAGAGGACAATGAGATCCTTCAGACTGCAATTCATTTTGCATGGGATGTCGCCCCAATGAATGAACTCCGCAATACTCCGCCAGAATCACCTGAAGATTACGATCCCGATTTACTAGTTTTTGATGCTACTACCTCGATAAGTTCAAGAGACTCCGACGAGGAAGGAGGGGAAGAAGAAGGACGTCTTATTACTACCTAAAAAAGACTAGCACTGTTGTAAGATAAATAAAATTGTGTGCGCTAGAGGTTTTAAGAAGAGTGTTACGTTAAGTAGAATGTTACGTTAATATCATATATCAACTAGGAACTACTTTGCTTATGAGAGTGGGTTAAGTATGTTGTTCCAATTTTCCCAAGAGAATAAAGTTGAAAGTCCTTATGTTCTAATATATTTTATTTATGTCCTTATTGCATTATGCTTTAATAATTGTCTATTTTATATAGGATGGTGTATACACGTAACATTAACACTACCCCTCGATCAGAAGCAACATCAACTGTTCCATCCACAACTATGGATAACATAGCTAGATGTCTACAGGAACTCACATGACTTACACAAATTCAATTAATTCCTATACTCGGAGACGAAATATCAACAGAAGTTCGACAAATGAATCCATTAAAGGAATTTTTATGATAACGACCCCCAACTTTTTACAGGAAACCCGGGGCTATAGAAGCAAAACCCTAGTTTCGACAAATTTTGAAAGTTTTGAACGGAGTAGGTATTATACCTGAACTACGAGTAGATCTGGCAACATATTTATTTGAAGGTGAGGAAGGTTATTGGTGGTAAGCGGTAAAATGTACTCAGAATGTGGAAAACTGTACCTGGTTACAATTTGAGGAAATATTTTTCAGAAAATATTTTTCAGAAGCATTACGTGACCAATTGGCAGTGGAGTTTTTAGGACTTCAACAGAATAGTATGACCGTGGCACAATATGAGGCATGATTTAAAGAACTTTCTCGTCATGCTCAGCAATATGTCGATAACGACATTAAGAAATGCAAGCATTTTGAACGAGGTCTTAAAGCCAGTATCAAGTCTTTTCTCATTCCCTTACAGATTCATGATTTTGGGAAAATGATTGATATAGTTAGCCTTATTGAGAAGAATCCTACTCCTAGTGGGATAAACCACGGCAACACTTCTTTTCAGAACAATTCAAATCGGCTTACACTAAATCTTTCCGTCGAGAATCGCCCTAATTTTAAGAATAAACGACGATCTTTTAATCAAATTCAATGCTGTTCTACTATTCGATGCCATGAATGTGATGCTCCTAGTCATATTAGGCCTCAATGTCCAAAAATTCGTAAGCCCAATCCTCGAACCCCTACCAATACTGGGAAAAATCAGGACCCACGACGAAACGTGGTAAAATCTCCAACGATAATCCCTGCGGCTAATCCAAGAACTCTTACAGGGAATTTAAAACAAGGATCTACATTTGATCCACCCACGAAGGGCCGATCTTTTGCACTGTTAACTCAAACAGATAGCCACGACGTGATCGAAGGTACTGTTCTCCTTGGTAATCGTAAAGCACATGTATTAATTGATTTCGAGTCATCTTATTCTTTTATCAGTACAAGGTGTAAGACTTTAGTAGGTATTTTTCTTGTTACTTTGGATCACCCAATTTCCATAAGTACGCTTAACGGTACTATTGCTAGAACATGGCAGATGTATAAAAATTATGAAATCAAACTTGATGTTGGAAACATCATCATCGATCTGGTAGTTTTAGATGTAGTAGGATTTGGCCTAATTCTTGGAATAGTCTCTGTAACTACCAACAATGCCTTAATTGATTGTGCATCACGGAAAGTTATAATTCAAAATATTGTTACTGAAGACGAAAAATTTCAAGGTCAATGTTTCAGAAATCCCTTTAACGTTTCTTATTATGCGTTAAAAATTCTCGATAATTACCATGACGTATTTCCTGAAGATCTTGGAATTCCCCCATCTCGAGAAATTGAATTCGTAATCAATTTATTCCCCCATCTTTGACCCATTGTTGGAACTGAAAGATGCCAAATTCCTTTGTGGACCTTCGATGATGTCTTCCCTAGTTTTACAACCAAAGTTCTCCATCAATGGTTGACTATGATGGAGGTTAAGGTCCGGTGAGGTCTGGAAGTGAGCAAAGAGAGGGTTTCATGGAAGGAAGTGAGATGGTTAGGGTTCATACTAATCCAATCTAAGGTTGGTTATGTAGTTTTATGGGGTCCGTACGGGAGGAGAGAGGGATGCAAGATACATTTATTCATGTCTATAAGGGAGGCATGATGCACCATTTCATGTAGAGTGTGAGTTATAGGGTTTTCTTTATGAGGAAGAAAGAGTTCTTTACTCTCGATCCACCATTTCTCCCTGAAATCGGGATTGTTATGATTGTTTCCCTTGGAAGCTTCTTGACACCATATCTAGTTTGGGTTGTGCCCATGCTTAGGCATAAGCCTAATTCTTCGTGCGAGGGGTTTTCTGTTTCTCAGAGTCACCAGTTTATTTTCTATTAAAACAAAGAAAATAGGTAAAGTTATCCCTTTCGGTCTTACCCTAAGGAAGGTTTGGGTGGGCGAATGGTCCAGTGTTTCTTGGTGTGGGGTTATGAGTGGAAAAAGTACACCACACTTGTTCTTTATGCTTCCTTATCTATATACTTACTATCGCCTTTTAAATTTATGATTTATTTTTGTTTATTTTAGTACATGTTGAGAAACCTTAGTTTAAGAATCCATTAAATTATAGATAGGTGATGAGGTTTCAAAATGGCATTAGTGAGAGGTGTAGGAACGTCACTAAATTGGTGTAAGTGCACAAGAGTGTTTGTGTGAAAATATATGTTCGGGTAATGGGTGGGAATTAGAATATATGTAAGTGTGCAGGAAAGCTTGACTTGTATAACGGGAAGTTGATTATGCATTTAAATGTTTATGTGGTTTAAATATACATGAGAAGTTGTGGCTCAAGATAGCTTGATATCTCGCTTAAAGTGTAAGAGATAATTATTGAGAGATAAAATATGAAAGCACCTTTTGCGAGGACAATGTATCATAAGACATATTGTCGAGGCTTGTGCTCACAATAAGGACTCGATATTTCTCCTACATACACGTGTAGCCATGATATCAATGTCTACGTAGTTCCAATGTGATGTGTGTGCAAGTTTGAGGTCTTCTATTAAGAGGGGGAGAATTTATTTGTGAGCCAGAAGACTGACTACTGACTATAATATAAGTGTAGAATGGGAATCATCCCGATTTCACTCACAGGGATCACCATGTTTGTCAAGCGATACTTCGGGTTGGTTTGCATGTGTGAAAAATGTAATGTTTAATGAGTGTGATTTACTAATTTAAGGAAATGTACTTTCATATGGTTAATCACTAGTACAAATAGTTGAGATAGTTAGAAAAAAAGGAGGGGAAGGTAGTGTGCAATGTAAAAAAAGAATATTTTGTAATGCACCCTGCGTTCATGTAAAATATTTTTTTTACATAGATGGTGTTATAAATGAGACATACCAAGAGGTCGAAATTAATGTGTAATATTTATCAAATTAGTTATAGAATATATGTGGTGGGTATATCATTAAGAAGGTAATTTATCCCATATGTTATATTGATGCACATATAAAAAGATTTTTGTATGGTATCAATCATGTGTGGAGATGAGTGGGTGATAAATTTTGGCATGATTTACATATGTGTGCTGAGAAAATACAAGCATGCGATGATGGATGAAATTATTTATACAAGTTAAGTTGAGATTATAGGAACTTTTGTTGTATAACTGTAAGGACATTGTCCGTCACAATTAATTATGTCGTATACCACTACAAGTCATCGAAGGATTGAGGAAGCTAACATCTACAAAATACATATCCGAATTTCAAGTGGACTTCAACATTCATGCCCAATAAGATGATTTTGGTAAAATTATGTTTAAGTTCCATTTACATTTCATATTAAAAGTGTTGGGATATTTTATGAAAATTTTATAAATGGTTTTTATAAAAACATTTTCTTATAAAAGACTTTTCATATAAAAGTTTTATGATCCCGTAACAAGTTTTGCTTTTTGAGGTTTCCAACTTTTTTTAAAGTCTAAAGTTTTTTTAGGATCAGTGCCTCTGTCGTTCAAACGACGACGAATCTCGTTCGAACGAGATACTGTCTCGCTCAAACGACATCTTATGTCGCTCGAACGACAGGTCTTTTAGGCTGACACGTCACTGACTCAATTTTTGCTATATAATGAGTGTCAGACTATTTGTTTTAGGCATGGAGAAGCACTGCTTTTAACATAATACCTTTTGATAGTGTTTATATTCTTCTCCAACCATTTAAGGGTTCAAAGCTTTTGTTTTTCAATTCACAATCCCCATTACTTTTACGTGAGTTGTTTTTGTGGAACCCAAGACATATTTTGCTGGGATTTTATGCTACTGAACTAGGTGACTTTGAAGGTACTGGGTTGACAATAGGTACCGCTTGAGGAAGGTACTGGGATGATCGACTGTGTGTCATAGGGAGTGCTGCGGTATTCCTGGGCTGATTCAAACTACGGTTCTTGTGGTATAGCTGCGTGTGAACCACTGCAGATTTCATTGTAATCCATGTAAGTGCCTTAAAAATTATAGTGAAATAAATGTTTTTACCCAAAAGGGTTTTTTTCCTGAAATTTGTGTTTGTCATTTGATCATCGTTTGGTTTAATTTATTGATTTGTTTTAACACGTAGATGTATGTTTAGGGGTTGAATAAAATTTAAGTTTGGTTTGAGCAAATTTAGACATCCAATTAAATAAGTTTGATTTGGAAATTTGCGAATCCATTTGAATTAGTATCGCACATGGTATTTTACAAATTGGTATCAGAGCAGGTTGCGCTAATTTATCGCGTATTCTTATTTTCAGCATAAATTGTGTGATATTGATTTTTTTTGAGAAATCTATTTTGTGAAAAAATCGCAACTTTTTCGATGGATCACTTATACAATCGAATGCCTAAATTTGACGGGTCCAATTATGCCTATTGGAAAGCTCGTATGAAATCACATTTAAAAGCCATTGACGAACGTGTTTGGTTGCTTTGTGAAAGAGGGTGGACTCTGCCCACTTCCACTGCTAATAATATCACCTCTTTGAAACCTGTGTCGGATTGGACTGAAGATGATTTTAAAATTTATAATTTTAATTCCCGTGGTTTGAGTGCTATTTCTGGAGCCATCACCCCCGACGAGTTCCGCCGAATTATGACTTGCACCACGTCTAAAGAGGCATGGGATTTCCTCCAATTGACATATGAGGGTATGAACGCGGTTAAAGAATCAAAGCTACGAAATTTGGCCGCCAAATTTGAGACTATCACCATGTATGAGTCCAAATATTTTGATGAGTTTTATGCACGTTTGTCCGACATTATTAACTGAGGTTTTAATTTAGTTGAGCCAATTGACAACACGCGTGTCATTAAAAATATTTTGAGATCTCTCCCGAAACGTTTTATTCCTTAAGTCACTTTTTTGAATTCGTTGGGAAAGTTAAATTCACTTAAGTTAAAAGAGCTCATAGGAGACCTACAAACCTATGAGATTGACATGTTTTCCCAAACCATTAAGGCTGAGGATAAAGGCGTTGCTTTAAAGACTCAAGTTAGGAAGAAAAAAAAGAGAGTTTATGAGTCTGATTTCGAGGGAGAGTTTAGTATTGACGATGTGGCCTTGTTTGCGATTTTTTTTAAAAAGTTTCTCAAAATGAACAAAAATAATTTTTCCGATAAAAATTCTTTTGAGAAAATAAAAAGAAAGAAAAGGCCAAAGAGGGTAGTGAAAAAGAGAAAGAGGGTGA